>CM067299.1:87705526-88369765 GCA_034231615.1 Meghimatium bilineatum
ATTGTTCAGAAATAATATGTTTAAAGATATGGAAGAAAAAAAATGAAAGATACAAACAAACATCGTCTGTTGCTGTGATATGTTCGCTTGAAAAGTCCTCACTCTTGAGAAAATATTATTGCTCAATAAGAAAACTTATTGCTGCTTTTTCCTTTTGCGTAATGACCGTCTGCAAGACGAAAAAGGCCATAAATACAAATGTGTGTATATATATATATATATAGTATATATATATATATATATATATATATATATATATACTATATATATATATATATATATATACCAACAACTTCTTACTTTCTTGCCTTTATTTATTTATTGTTAAAATATTTTAGCATACAGTTACTTTCATAAAAGATCACTTGTATACAGAAAATCATGCGATATATGATTTTATGCCTAAATACACAGTACTTTACAAAACTGTTAGTTTTATACAAAAATACAATCATGTACACTTAAATCAGATTTATACAAACATATAATTATGTAAGCTAAGATCAGATTTATACAAACCGGCAATCATATAGGCCTACACTAAGATCACATTTATATAAACATACAAACATGCACACAATTATCAGATTTATACAAACGTGCAATCATTTAGGCCTACACTAAAATCTGATTTATATAAACATACAAACATGCACACAATTATCAGATTTATACAAACATGCACAGGGAAGATCGCGAAAGAGATGAATCGATAACATCACGACCCCACTCCACAAACTCCGACTCAGTACGACTCATGCATCACATCTGGTCTTGAACAAAAACTTACACCTCCCGCTCCATACGATTAACAGCAATTGTGGATGCTATTAACGAGCTTCCACCTGGGGATAGACAATAGACTAGAGGTAAAACCCGGCATTGCCTGGGTGAAAATATTAACGTATTAGTACAATATTACGAAAGGTCAGTGGCAAAATAACGATCACACATTTTGCCCGTTACAGATATATGTAGACCTATATATGATTTGAATTGCAATTGGAAACAAAATTCTGATTAGGCCTCTACAGTAGGGATATGTGATTTGAAGGAATATAAAAATTTTTTTAAATGGCAAAAATAATAAAGTCGAATTATTCTTCCAATGCGCCAAAGACTTTTATCTGTGTAGGCCTAAGTTTCTAAAAATTGAAGAAACACCAAACTAATTCCTTCCGCGTCAAAAAATCCAATGCTCTACTGACTGAGCTATGAATGCTACATACGTGAATGAGTAAAATTGTGTTTTTAATAAATGTTGCGTAATATCGACAAACCATAGGAGTGAGATTTTGGCTGTAATAAGCGATCGATTGTAATGCAGATATGAAAAGTTTTATTTAATCGTATCATTAAAAAAATAGCAGAAAAGCAAAGAGAAAGAATAGTGAATGTGTTTAAAACAGAACAAACATCCATTGATATAAAACAATAGTATTTCTGCCGTTTATAGCTATTAATTTATTTACATTGGTTTGACCTTTGTACAGTGGTCAGAGGTAAACAGTTAACCAATCATACAAATGGTAAGCTTTCGCGGACCACATAAGAATTTTTAAGATTGTTCACGTCAGTTCCCACTATGTTCAGTAGCTCACTTATAACCGTGCCAAAATTCCGTCACTACATTTCATGTAGTTTATCAGTCTATAGCGAGCATGAAAGACGGTCTTGTACATTTATCTATATATATATATATATATATATATATATATGTGTGTGTGTGTGTGTGTATAACAAGTAAGGTAGACGACGGTAGTCATACTGTACCCTGGTCAACCACTGTCTAGGCAACTGAGCACTAATGTGAAACCGTGTGATATGACACTGGTTGATCATATTACTCTTACCTTATGAAAGAGCAAAGAATAGTAGCTCAGTCACCTTCCAAGCGTGTCATAAGAGACGGATAAGTATTTTGGATTTGTTGTTAGCTACAATATATCATGATCTCCGCTGTGATAAAGTCTACTTAACAATGCCTGAAATTCTGTAAAAGGAATCAACCCTATTATCTGCAGTATGCCTAGTTATTACACCAGCCACTGCCAAAGTAATGTCCTTAAATTACGGTTACCAGTTAGGGGTGATTTTAAATTGGCAAATAATTAGGGGCATACTAACGAAAGTTGACGTCAACAACAGTACATTTATACAGCAATTAAATTGTTTGAATTTGAAGAAAAGAGTCATAAAACCTTGGGAGAAAAAAGTACTTTTTCTGCAGAAAGATACTTAAGTCGGGTGGTGGTACAATTACAATTTTGCCACAATTACACAATGGGATCCTTGAATTATTGACAGTTGTTGGTAAAGGGGAAGGAGGGTCATGAAAAAGCAAATAATTATTGAAATGTTTTATGGACAAAGATTACTCCTGAGTACAAGACTGTTCAGTTTGTAGTATTGCACTTTACAGCGACATTGAGCATAACGATCATCCAGAACTTGCAAGCGATGTGGAAAAATGCATAAAAGGAAATGTTAGAGAAAGATTAACCCAAAGCCTAAAGTAAAACTTCACCGTTTGTCATAGAAAACACAAGCAACAAACTCCTTAAGAATTTTGTCATCAAATTATCAGTGAATAAAAACTATGTGCTTTTAAAGAACATCACTTAGATGACGTAATAGGGATTTTGGAGGCGAAAAAACAGTCAAGTGGAAATACAAAGAACACCAATAATTAAATACGCGGAGACAAACACTGCTGCAACAATACTTGCAAACACAATATCAGCAACTGGATAGAGATTGAAGTCTTTAATCAATGATACTTAGAAGGTAATTACTGGCAACAGTATCAGATCAGAAACATAATGTCATAACAACTGCATGATAAACCCTAACAAACAATAATGTAGCAAAACATTTATAAAAATAATCCTTTTACCTACGTGATTTCGGTAGCAACACTGATAAATGTCCCAAAATACCTTGTATTTAAATAGGTAACCAGAACACTCTTCCCGAAAGGCCTCTTCCTAAATATCAAGAAAACAGAAGTAATGGTTATTTCAAAGAAACAAAATAACACACCTTGCAAGATCATAGTGAATGATATAGTATTAAAACAGGTCCACCAATTCAAATATCTAGGTACAATTATTACAGCAGATGGAAGAAGTTCAACAGAAATAAGATGCAGAATAGGACAGGCAAAAACAACATTTAGAAAAATGAAAAATATACTGTGTAATATGACCTTGTCATTAGAGGTGAGAAAGAGAGTTTCTGCAGTGCTATATAACCCCTATACTAACATATGGGTGCGAGTCTTGCACAATAAACAAACTGGAAAGTGAGAGATTGGAGGCAACAGAGATGTGGTTCTATAGAAGAATGTTGAAAATACCATGGACTGCCAGAAAAAACTAATGTAGAGGTGTTAAAAGAGTTAAATGCGAAACGGACCTAAATCAACAATATAAGAAGAAGGCAATCTTCTTTTTTTGGCCACTTCATGAGACAGGCAGGTTTAGAGAACATAATCACAACAGGCAAGATTGAAGGCACCAGAGACAGAGGGCGACAAGGGGAGAAAATATTAGACAGTTTGACAACCTGGCACGGCAAAGAAATAACAACGACTTTGATACATAATACTGTGAACAGAGACCTGTGGAGAGCCATGACCGCCTACGTCACCCGGCATGGCACCTGATGATGATGAACTGGAACACAGTTAACTTTCGTTTTACCTCTCCCTCCTAATCATTCACGCTTGGTCAAATAAACTAAGCCATAACCTGTAGGTTAGTAGCATGTCCATCCTATGTGTTGCCGGGGCCCGAAAGGGGAGCAAAGAATAGCAACACTGTTTACCTTCCACGCATGTCGTAAAAGGCGACTAAGGAGGTTATGGGATGGAGTTGACTGTCTCATCCCATATAGGGTCAGTGACCCAAAGCCATGCTGAAGTCAGATGTGTAAGGCCCAAATGCGCAGATATCGCAGCAATGCTGTAAACAATGACACAACGCATTCCGTTCTCCGGACTACATCCTGCTAATCTGCAGGAGTTTGAGAACGAACGCAGAAGAAGAAGTAGCATATCCAATTCCGGGCGTAGTAATCAACGCAGAGAGAAGAATTCATGCGCTTAAAGACAAATGCTATAACGAGGCCGTCGGCAGTAAAGATCCTTGTACAGAAAGTAAAGAAGACTTCATTCGTTACGTTTTTGATTATTGTTGTGATTTTCGTTGGTAACTATTTGTATATTTGGAGTCGCATGTAAAAAAAAAGCAATGCCGACCAACGAAATTCACGGATATATCTTATTAATATTCTTTAGCGTTCATTCTCAAACTCCCACTGGATTTCTCTTGTACCAGGACAATGGTGCAACTATATTTCCAGCATGATGTAGTCAAGAAAATGGAAAATCGTTGTGTCGCCGTTTTATTTGCACCAATGGTCCGACACATCCGTCTTCGGCGGTACGGGAATAATCAAAAACCATCCTTTCATGTTTACTTTTTCTGTTAGAAAATTGCTCTGATAAATTAAAGCTTTGTTATCTCATGGCTTCAACTATACGGAGAGCTTGTTCATTGAGTCAAATTGGAACCATCATTATAGAAAGCTCCTCCACCCCAAAATATCCATATCTTCTGTTATACGGTGGAGTGTAAAAAATCACACCCAGGGCATTCCTTGATCTTATCAATCAAATATTTTCGTTTTCCGTCTCTTCTCCTTCTAGCCTTAACTGTTCAGTATAATCTTTGCACATGAATGTTGTCTAGAACTCTAGTTACATGTCCAAACACAAACGTTTAACCACTGTCAACCGTATTACCTGTCGATCTGCAAGCCGAGACAACAGATAGGTCTGTGGAAATTTGAACCACTCCCCCTTAAGAAATCAGAACATATCTTATAGTACTAAAAACTTAGAAAAAAAGGTAGGTTAACACTTAACATGTCTTATATTACTAAGAACTTCGACAGAAGGTGAGTTAACACTTAGCATGTCTTATATTTAGACAGAGGGTGGCTTAACACTTAAAATGTCTTATATTACTAAGAACTTAGACAGAAGGTGAGTTAACACTTAACGTCTTATAGTACTAAGAAATTAGTCAAAAGGTAGGTTTACACTTAATAAAAAAGTGGGTTAACACTTATCAAAAGAAGGGTTAACACTTCACGATTTTCTAAAAAAAAAGTCATTGAAAATTACATGCAATTTTAGGAAACCCCCCATTTTTCCTTTCTGAAAACGTATATACGGCCCTGCTAGAAACTGAGGTATTTTGTCTCGGACAATCACCAATCACCTACCATCAGAAAAAAAACAGATGATCAAGTCAATAAGAAAGCCACAAACACCAACACAAGATGACTATCATGACTATCACAGGACACAACCGACTCCACAGTCACATGTATACAAAGTTCAAGATTGGCAACACGGCCATGTGTACATGTGGACAGGCAGCACAGAGTGCCAAACATATACTTCAAGAGTGTTCTGAGCATGAAACGCTGAGGCAGAAATATTGGCCAGAGGAAACAACACTGGAATCAAAACTCTATGAGACACTGTATGAACTACAAAAGACAGTGAGTTTTATTAAGGAGACAGAATTACAGATATAGACATGTTTCAAGTGAACGAAAGAAGAAGAAATGAACAGATCAGAACAAGTTATAATTCTACGTCTCAGAACAGGACACAACCGACTCCGCAGTCACATGTATACAAAGTTCAAGATTGGCAACACGGCCATGTGTACATGTGGACAGGCAGCACAGAGTGCCAAACATATACTTCAAGAGTGTTCTGAGCATGAAACGCTGAGGCAGACATATTGGCCAGAGGAAACAACACTGGAATCAAAGCTCTATGGGACACTGTATGAACTACAAAAGACAGTGAGTTTTATTAAGGAGACAGAATTACAGATATAGACATGTTTCAAATGAACGAAAGAAGAAGAAGTCTCGAACATTACATACATTGTTTTTTTTGTATTTTTGAAAATAAATTTGTAGCACACCTCTGTAACTCTTGCATTCAAACGATTGAATCGTTCTTTCTGTATCAACAGTGAATATACAGCTTTGACATTCATAAGAAATAATAGGTAGTATTGCTGACGTGTATAAATTGTTCTTAGCGTAACTGATCTCACACCCGCGAGGTCAAGGATTTAGCTCATGCAAGTACGGGCGTTCTTTTTTTTATATCGGAGAGTAAAATGGCTGACTTATGACATGCCAACAGATAATAGCATTCAGTCTTCATCACAAACCCCTGGTACCACCACCTGCAGCTCCCTAACGGGAAACATGCAGTACTGATTGATAGACTAAGATACGCATGTGGTTGTGTCTGTGGGTCTCACCAATGGCCCACTAGACAAACCACACATTCAGCAAAAAAACCTTAGTGGATGACATGTCGTTATATTGAGGTTCTCTTATGAAATCTTTGTAGCATGTCATCTATACAATTATAGACCCCCCCCCTCTCTGAGTAGAAGGCTCCTTCAATAAGTAATGCACTAAGCTGAAAGCTCCGCTTTTCTGTGTATGAAAGAAAGCTAAAAAAAAAAACCCACCCCACTGCACATAGGAAGTAAGAGCTGATTGCTCTCATTTCCTGGGGTTCTCAAACAAACAAATATAGACTAAAATAATTATTTTACTTTTATAACTGCCGGCAGATACACTCAATGACTCAATGAGTATCTTCTTCTTCTTCGTCTGCGTTCGTTCTCAAACTCCTGCAGATTAATAGGATTTAGCCCGGAGAACGGAATGCGTTGTGTCATGGTTACAGCATTGCTGCAATATCTCCGCCTTTCGGTCTGAAACAGTCTACTTCAGCGTGGCTTTGGGTCACTGACCCTATATGGGATGGGACAGCCAACTCCATTCGACAACCTCCTTAGTCGCCTCTTACGACATACATGGAAAGTAAACAGTGTTGCTATTCTTTGCTCCACTTTCGGGCCCCTGCAACACACGGCCGTCAGTGAGTATAATTTATAGAATCAATGGAGATGTAAGCAGACGATTGGTGGAGTTAATGAAAAATACAATGACATGAGCTTCAATACGCAATCACTTTCATATTTCTTCCCGAATTCACTGGTGTTCTGCTATGATAACGGACGGACACCCGATGGACCTAGCAGAAAACACAACTCTTTCTGTGATTATGAGCGATCAGAGCAGTTTGAAGTTAATGAATATAATGTCGAGAATGTGTGAATTTGGTGTGATAATTGGTGTGGCCTGGAGAGAGCATCTAACCAAAATCTCATAAACAACAATCAATCGACACAATTTGAACCATCAATAATGTAGTGGTAATGTCATGTGGTAATCAGTAATATAATCAATAATATAATCTATGGAGATATTGGTAATTTAAATAACTATATTAAAGATACACTACATTACCGTCCCATGATAGTCAATGGCAAACAGAAATCAAGTATGATTTTTTTTTTTAAAAAACATTGAGCAACAGAGAAAAAAACCTGTCAATACTTCATTTTTCCCTTTATGGAGTTACAGGGAGGGGATTGAATAGCTGAGAAAGTTAGCTCTTAATTATTCAAGCAATAGCCTTCATAGTATATATATATATATATATATATATATATATATATATATATATATATATATATATATATATATATATACCATATACATAAACCTTTCAGCTCCCTGTGAAGCATATATGGATGACTTTCTGCGTCTTGCTGACGGTCATTGAACAAAATGAAGAAGCAATCCTTTGCATATTTTCTCAGGTATGGGGACTTTTCAAGCAATCATATCACAGCAACGAAAGATTTTTGTTTTCTTCTTTCTCTTTTCTCTTCTATATCTTTAAACATACTATTTCTGAACAATGTTATTCCCGCACGCAGGTTAAGCTTCCAGACAGCCTAAGTTTCGATCGTGTTTTCCCAGATTTTGGGGTTTATGAAAAAATGTTTCACTGAGGTTTTACATATTTTCTTATACCTTAGCATTGGTCTACCCTGGGCTCGCTGGCCTTCAGCCAGTTTTCGAATAGTACTTGTTTTGGGATGAGCCGTTTGATATTCTGCGGACGTGACACAGCGAACGCAATCTATTTCTATTGTTTCCATGGCAGATGATAGCTGAGTGCGCCATAACACTTCCATATTGGTGATTTTGTTGGGCCATTTGATTTTCAAGATTTTGTGGAGACATCTTAGATGAAAGATGTTAAGTCTCCTCTCATGTTTTGTGTGTGGTAGTCCATGTTTCGGATCAATAGTATAGTGTGCGTAGCACGCATGATGGATAGATATGTAGCTTTATTTTCAGTTTTAGCTTTCGGTTTCTCCAAGCTCGCTTTGACAGTCCGCCAAAAATGGTAGCGGCTTACCCTATACGTACGTTTATTTCATTATTTAGAGAGAGGGTGGATGTAATTGCGGGCAATAAGTAACAAAAGTTGTCAACTTGTTTTACATGAGTATTGTTTAAAGTGATGTTTGTTGGTACTGTAGATTCTTGACACAGTTTTAGTGATGTTATTGTCATAGAGAACAGCTCGCTGGTCTTTGCCATCACTTTGGGACTGTGAAGTATAGGCCCTCACCAAATCTCATGCACACAAATTTCATGAACGGAAGACTACATTAAAGCTGTACACCAATTGGTAAGCAAATATAAAAAATATCGGACCATAGGAGCCGCTTCATTACGGAGAACTGCCTTATTCATACCATGGAAATGTTTGAGACTCAAAGCATTAATGCATTCCATAAATTCTTTTAGTATTTCTCTATCTTCCCTCTATTGTACACTTTCTTGTATTATTTTAATACTTCTCTCTTTCTCTTGATTCTCACCGCTTTCGATTGTTCGGTCCATGCCTTCTAGTTTTTAGAACCTCTGACCCTAGCCCGGAATCACGTGTCACTAGTTGCCTCATTTCCATTCTGTTATACTTCGACGTCTCATCTCATCCAGCATGCACACGAATCTCCCGACTTCTCCACATAATAGTTTTATTTTACTATCATTGTTTATACTCTATTTTTTTTCATTTTCTGATCTACTATACATTCTCAACATCTAACTGCTCACATTCCCGTCGCTCTCGCCTCTCTTCGTTTTTTTTTTTATTGTATTCCTGACATGTCAGTTCCCACATAGCTGATATAGTCTTCGCCTGATTTTGGTGGCTCCGTTCTGCGTTTGTCTATCCGTATCTTGATTTTTTCTAAATATCTTCGGTCGAAACGTCGATTCTTTGTATTGCTCCATGTAAAAATGTTACATAACCTCTTTTATATGCATTTTATATTGTCTATATTTACATGAAAGCCATGCTGACCAGATTCTGAAAATAAAAAACGAGGACACCCATAAACGAAACAAAATTGCCCCAAAAATAAACTAGCGAAATATTTGTATTTGTTTCACTCAGAAATCGTGATTTCTGAAGCCCGCTAGAAAGGGCTGGAAAACAAAACTGATAAATTAATTAAAACCTACAAATCATGACAGGATTTTATTGTACATCATAAGGCTACATGAGTCAATATTTTGTGTTCTGTACTTCTCTGACCCATTTATTTCTGATAACAGCTGTGTGAGATTTTTGCTGCAGTTATAAAATATGAAGTTATCATATTCTTCATAATCAAGAAATCGTTGGCTGTTCACAAAAAGTTGGTATACATGTTAATATGCATTACTTCGACACAAATTAAATCAATTGAACTACTCTTATAGAAAAATCTACTGATTTATAAAAAGTGGGATATTTTTGTATCTTGATAAAGTTTCTCGGAACACTTGGATAACGCATCCTGTGTCATCTTGTTCTTCTTTAGCTATTGTATCCAACTATGTCTTTGTCCTACCTAAACTTTATGTCTCTAAATAATTTTCCTTTAATATATTCCTTGATCTTTCTCATTTATTTTTCTATGCGGTTTCTAGAATAATGCATGTCGTACAATGTTTTCTGTTGGTCTTAATGTAGTTCCCATCTGTCCTATCTAACTACAGCGCAACTTCTTTCGATATTTTACAATGGAGTTTGTTTAGTTTCTTCTTCGTTCGTTCTCAAACACGTGCAGATAAGTAGGATGTAGTCCGGAGATCGGAATGCGTTGTGTCATTGTTCACTGCTTATCTGCGCCTTTATACCTGATACATCCTCCTTCAGCATGACTTCTGTGTCACTTTGACCCTATATATGGGACAGCAAACACCACGCCAAAACCTCCTTAGTCGTCTCTTAGGACGTGCGTGGAAGATAAACAGTGCTGCTATTCTTTGCTCCCCTTTTCGAACACCAGAAACACGAATGTTCTAATTTGCTATTATTCGTTTACCAGAGACACACCTAGATATGGTGTGTGTGTGGCCAGCACCACAACAACTAAATACTTAGATACGCCCTTAGTGTGTGTCCAGCAGCACGACACATTTCTAGATTATCTAAAACCCACTTCTTTAGACTAATTCACCCATAACAGCTGATCAGAGCAGATATTATTCTTTATTTTTGTTTAAAAAAATATTAAGGGATGGATTTTACCCACCTTTTAGCTACATTCCTAAGTACCGAAAGTCTTGTTATAACTTATGGCTACATTCATAGGTGCCGAAAGTCTTGTTATAACTTTTGGCTACATTCCTAGTACCGAACGTCTTGTTATAACTTTTGGCTACATTCCTAGTACCGAACGTCTTGTTATAACTTTTGGCTACATTCCTAGTACCGAACGTCTTGTTATAACTTTTGGCTACATTCCTAGTACCGAACGTCTTGTTATAACTTTTGGCTACATTCCTAGTACCGAACGTCTTGTTATAACTTTTGGCTACATTCCTAGTACAGAACGTCTTGTTATAACTTTTGGCTACATTCCTAGTACCGAACGTCTTGTTATAACTTATGGCTACATTCCTAGTACCGAACGTCTTGTTATAACTTTTGGCTACATTCCTAGTACAGAATGTCTTGTTATAACTTTTGGCTACATTCCTAGTACTGAAAGTCTTGTTATAACTTTTGGCTACATTCCTAGTACTGAAAGTCTTGTTATAACTTTTGGCTACATTCCTAGTACTGAAAGTCTTCTGATTTCACTTTTGTTTTTACCACTAGCTTGAAGCTTAATTTCCAGTTGAAAAGGGAAATCGAACTGCACATCTTTCCCAGTTAATTTGGTTAGATAAAAAGTACCTCTTATGGTGAGGTATGTTCCTTTCAAAGCAACGTTAGTTCAATTTAGTTATATCAGATTTACCCAACAACAAAAAATAGTGATGCAGTTCTGGTAATCCAGTAACTTGTTTGTTAAATGGGGGATTAAAGCTTCTTAGCCGAGGCAAGACGCTTTCAACATAAGACAGATGTCTATTTTGGTTATATCATGCCGTATTAGCTTTTATCTGAGTGTGGCCTAACGGTGTGGGGAAATAATCCAGTCACTACAACATCGTAAGTTAATGAGACCGCCAAATATAATGATTCGAAAAGGGAGCTAACTCTCGAAAACTTTACCTCTTCGCCCATCAACAGTTCTGTTTCTTGTATCTCTGGTGTCGATTACTAGTGTTCCTACATCGCAAGGGAGACCACAGCTTATCTTATCTTACAACATGATCTTACATCTTATCTTACATCTACCTGTCAACATGAAAAAATTACATGTAGGCGCTGTTGATAAATTACAACAATTTGGAGGAGGGGGATGTGTCTGAAAATGTTTGGCAATTGTTGGCGGGTAGAGTGGTGGTTGACAACAGTTGTCAATATCAATACCCGTACTCAATACTGTAATGTTTTTATACACAAATTGTTTGAATTTAAAACATTTCTCTGTGAAACTTCTTCTCCTGCTTCCATTCTCAAACTCCTGCAGATCAGCAGAATGTAATCCAGAGAAGGGGATGCATTGTGTAATATATAGCAGAGGATGGGCACCTCTGGCCCATATGATCATTTGGTTTGGTCTGCAGAAGGCTGGACTACAAACTCAATAAGTCTAGGATCTTGTTCCATAGTGCAAATAAATTTACATTAATTGAATCATAATATTAACGTACATAATAACCATCGTATTGTAGTTGGAGGAAAAATACAGTGCACCAAATTCATGATGAGCATGATAGTGAAATTCAAGTATACACAAAATATGTCCTTGGAGCTCGCCATAAAATGTGTCCATGCAGAATTGTTCGAGACATCACGGCAAAAATAACAAACGCTTCCAAAAGGTAAATGATAAAATCGCATGTAACTCATTCATTAGTAGCTGATGTTAGTAATTAGTCACTTAGTATCAATGTTATCACGGACAAGAGGTGAGGAAGTCGATATGAATAGTATCAAACACAGCGGGGAGGCAACAATAGTATCTGTTTTCTGTGCCATAAGTTGAGAAACATGTAGTAATGTGCAAGCGTCTAATTTCAATGAGAAAGAACCAGAAAAATATGTGTGTCAAGAGATAAAAATAACTACAATTAGAAAAGTTGAAGACCTTGAACGTAAAGATCATTTGGTGTGACGTCATTATTTCAGTTTCCACATTTGATGGGGAGAGACAAAGGAATGGTGAACGTGACTGAAAACTGGAAATAGTTTTCTAAGGATTAAGTCTGTATTGAAGAACCTTAGTTTGATGCCATTATCATTTATGGGAGGATACACACAACATGCATAACTAAACTATTAATCTGCGAAACAATATAGCAAACAGAGCCAAAATTAAATCGTCTCCATAACAAGATGTATGCTCAACACTGTAGACTAAAATGAACAAATGAGGATAATTTTGTAACTATGAATCTGAACACTTTATTAGTAGAAAAATGGTTTTATTTAAAATATAGAAGAATGATCTGTGGTGAATATTTCTATGCACATACAAATTGTACAGAAATATTAAATATAATATTATTATAAAATATCAAATATAAATAAATATAATTTAATTATAAACTACTAAATATAATTTTCAAGCTGAATAATACAGCATACAAATAAATGTAATGTCAATGATGTATACTGCAGAAATGCTGGAACTATTTACCACACATTATGCTACTGGACAAAATGGCAGAAGTTAAAGTTTCCATCGGATCAGTAATCATAGTACAGTGGAAACTCTATAAAATATATTAGTACAGATCATCGAATTATTTATGTAATAACCAAAATTTACCATGTACAATCATGTATAACAAAGATTAAACTAATTGAGGATTTTGAAGTGTTGCTAAATAGATCATGCTGCATTTATCACATAAGCCACTTGAAACCTCCCAACAACTCTCTAATGGCAAAAAAATGTATGATTGACAGACATTTAAATAGGGAATTTTGTTATAAATGTATGAGATATAAAGGGATTCCACTTTATTAGCTACCGGATTAACGCATTATCATCATCAAGTGCCGTCTCCGCAATGAAGTTTGGCTGCAACGGATCTCCAAAATTCCATCTTTTGTCTTGGTGGTGCAATCTGCTAGACTATAACATGTCCATCATATGATGTTACTCTCCCACTTGTATCTCTGCTAACGCATTGTAGTATTCACTGAAAGAATGGGACAGCCAACACCACATCACCTCGTTAAACGTCTCTTAAGACATGCATGGAAGATAAACAGTGCTGCTACTCTTTGCTCCCCTTTTCGGGCACCATAAACACTATTGTGCTAATTTGGTATTATTCATTTACCAGATACACACTATGGTGTGTGTGTTCAGCAGCATGATAACTAAATACTTAGGTAGACCCTAAAAAAAATAATATTTAATGTATAAGTATAATGTGTAATAATAAGTAAAATTTTTATTTAATCATTTTTGGTATTTGTATGAACATAAAAATTGTTCTGATCAAAAGTGTAATATGTCCACATTACTTCTGACATGAATTTGATGTATTATATCATTTTTGTAAGTTAGTGATAAGTTTTGAACATGTGTGGTATGTGACACCCATTTTTCCTTATATTTTCAAAAGCACTTATGTTTCATGAAAGTATAACTATTTTATTTACTTTGGTCACATTAATTAATGAAATCCAACCTGCAATTACTACCAACATAACTCAACCCTGTGTTCCAGATGTACACTGTTTTCTAAGAACAATCTGACAAAAATGTTGATTGAAGATTTTGATCTACTTTGACATCGCAAGAAAACCAACATCAATGTTGTTTTTGTGAATAAGAAACATAATTGAAGCACTATGCCTCTATAAGGTACATTTTTGTGATTGTAATTGGATTATCTACAAAACTGATACAATTTGAGTGAAAGTTATTGATTCTGAAGCTTGGTAAGTTCACATTTCATATCTTAAATTATTTTTAATTTATACACTATATCTAATTATTAAAATTAATTTTTTTTAAATAATGTACTTTTTTCAATAATAACTTGTGATAACTCCATTCTCTGTCCATTTGTGTTTAAATATATATATATATATATTACATTATAATTTAAATATATTTAGAAGTACCATTTCCTGTGATGGATGTGCAAATAAAAATATAAAAATTATTAATTCTTCCTAAATGTTATATGCCATAGTGAATGAGTTTAAATATCAATGAATCTTGGAGAAAAAAATTAATTATTAAGAAGTGTCATGGAATTGTGGCTGTGTCTGGAGTGCCATGATGATTCACTAAGGGATTATAACAAACATCAGAAGATCACAAACAAGACTTGAAACTCATCTGTCTATTTGGCATCAATTGCCTGCATTATGAGACAAGTGGTATTTTTTTTTAAATACTAGAGTTAATTAAACAAATGCTTGCTCTCCCACTGCTGGCTGTCCAGTGCCAGCCAAATGGAAGGATTTGGTTCAAGTCTTTCATGCAACCATCTGATTTTTATCAGAAAAAGTTTAAGTGCTCAAACGTAGAGAAAGGGTATCACAAAGCAAAAACTAATATTCAGAAACAACATAAGATATTTAATCAGACTTCACAAAACATTACCGTTAAGGACAAGCTGTCTCCTTTTCCACCTTCGTTCTATTTGATATATTTTTATTTTTTTGACACAGAAAATATTTATAAATTATCACAATTATGCATATAAACAAGAATGGTGTTAAATAACAAGTCAATCAAATTTATAACGATGTGTATGTCCCATGTTGTCTAAGACTTTCTTCTCCAGTTGAAATGTATACTGAAAACAGAAAGAAATCAGATTATTTTCACATGTGGATACTTGCAACAAATTAAAAGCAACAATTTCAAATTACCTCTTCTTCGTATAAGTTCATGCAGTGTAATGTTGGTTATCATGTCTGTCCATAGCATTTTGTCTCATATCAATCATTTCTGATATTCCTCCATGTCACAATGCCAATCATCTTCTCTCTTGCTTGATCTTCAACTTGCCCATTGTAAAATCTTTCCTCTTCTCATGAAGTGTCCAAAGAATATGAACTGTCTTCTCATAATATGTGAATGATTGAAACAAAATAATATCAGCAACTTAGATTAATCTCAGGAAGTAATAAAGCCATTTTCAAATTCCAGAAGAAAATAGTTGATCTAAGCTGAAAATAGAATCACAATATAATAAATCACTTCATGAAACTACATGTGTAGCTAATCAAACTTTATGAGTGAGAGATGGTTGATAATTGTTTCTTGTATGCAAAAATGAGTTTATCTATGTCCAAATGGCTGTTCCCAATCAGCACAAACTATGTACCATTTAAACAGTTATTTCTAGGAAAGATATAATTTAATTATAGACTTAATCACTATCGGTTGTCAGTTCTTTAAACACTATATAATAGTACAAGCAATCTTGGAACAATAGTCAAATATTGAGGAAGAAACAAACTAAAGAACTGAAGTAAAGTCACATGTAAAAACAAGTTGGAAAATAATGTTAATACTTACAGCAGAAGCCAATTCTAATGCCTGGGAAGTTGCTAACTGTAGAAGAAAAAATGTATCATCATATGTCATATCAAAAGGATTGACAAAAATGTTTTCAACAACAATCTAACTTTTGAACATGTCAATACATTTCTTACTCCTCTTTCTTCTTCTGAGTGTGTTCTCAAACTCCAGCAAATAAAAAGTATGTAGTCCAGAGAAAAGGACTGCATTGTTTCATGGTTTATAGCTTCATTGTGATATCTGCGCCTTTTATCCTGACTTTCTTCGCTGCATCTTACCACGTTCATGGCAGGTAATAGACTCACTATTCTTTATTCCTCTTTTGGGTTCCAGGAACACATGAGTGACTACATTTGATATTAGCTCTTTATTTAGTCACACCAAATCCCCATTGAGATCAGCACCTTGAAGTCAGAGGCTGGAAACTAAGACTGATTGGGCAGTCCCACAATCCTGCCCAAGTAAGCAGCGTGCTGAAGACGGAGGCAACCAACCAAAAGGTGTACAATTAATCAGGATGCTACATACAAAACACAATGGGAATATATTGATATCCAATAATAGTTATGGTGCCTGCCTTGAGATGGACATTCAGGCAGAGACGGTGCAGGACGTTATACCACGAAAGGGACCAACTCCAATTACTGGAGGTCCTTCTCAATTGCCTCAAGGAGCCACGAGGCAAGGAATAGAGCTACTGGCCAAACAACCCAACAAACAATAAAAATAATGTACTGGAATGCTGAGGGTGTCAACAGCAAAAGAGATGGAAACAGTAAAAAACTGAAGCTTGAAAATATGCTATGTGAAGAACAAGTTAATGTATGCTGTATTGAAGAAACACATCTTAGCAGTGATATAACCTTTAAAGTCAGAGGCTAACCAGTACTACTGATAATACCGAAAGGACAGATGAAAGAGTATGATTCTGACACTTGATAAAAGCAATATCAATGTGCTCAGCTCGAAGTGTATATAGGGGGCAGAATACCAAATATCCAACTAAAAACAGACAGTACAAAATTCCATCTCCTGAGCTACTACTGCCCAAATAATAGACAACTGGCACTAGACACAATCTTAGAAAAAAGAGAGACTTATGGTGTGTGGTGATTTCAACAGCCACTCTCAGAGCTGAGGCTACGATCATATGGACAAGAGAGGTAAGGAACTTGAGAGCTGACAGGATGAAAATAATCTCACTCCGTACTTATTAGATGACCCACAAACCATCTACTCGAGAGCATGGTACACCACCTCTATACAAGACCTGGCATTCTACTCACCAGGCCTTAAATGGAACAACACACAAGTCGTTGGCAAGCAGCTTGGTGGTAGTGACCACAGACCAGTATTTTTAGAAATCCACAATGAATTTATCAAGGACAACAGCACACTCACTAAAAAGAACTATAAGCGGGCAGACTGGAAAATATACCAGAATTTAACCAGATTCTAGCTAAGCACATAAACGTGGACAAAGGCATCAATAGAGCAATGAGTGAATTTAATAGATGCATACTACATGCTGCTAGTAAAACCATATCCAGGGGGGGGGGGGCACGCAAAAACTACAAACCCTACTGGAATGATGAACTGGAGAAGCTGCAAAATGAGATGGAAACACCTAGACAGCAGGCAGAGAACAGACCTAGCCAAGAACACCACAACAAATAGCAATCATAGCTAAATTTCAAAGAGCCAAGTTACAAGCCAGATGGTGAAGCTGGAAAGAAAAACAAGTCTCTGAACCTTGAAAGAGACATATGAAATTATGGAAACTGGTAAAATAACTAAATGAAGGTACAGGGAGAAATACAAGGATCACACTTTACAAAGATAGAAACATTATAATAGGTAAACATGTAGCTGATTACTTTGCAGACTTCTTTGCAAAAGACAAGACCGTCAAAGTTAGCCCAGACAAACAACAGGAGGTTCGAGAGAACCAGCAAAATATTGGACAAGGCAAACCTATACCGGAAGTCATGGTGGCACCAATCACAATGAAACAACTGGAGCATGCAATATCCAAATTGAAATGAAAAAGTCCCAGGAGCTGATGGAGTGTCCAATGAAATGATTAAAAACCTAGGAACTGTAGCAACAGCAAAGTTACTATAGATCTTCAACACAAACTGGACCACAGGTAATGTTCCGCAGGCATGGAGGGAAGCAATAATGATACCATTCCTCAAATCAGGAAAAGATGGTAACACTGTCTCCAATTACAGGCCCATCAGCCTAACAAGCTGTCTATGCAAAACAATGGAATGCATAATCAATCTGAGGATGCAGTGGTACCTTGAAAGTGAAAACCTTCTGGTATTGCAGCAAGCAGGCATCAGACAGTGCTACTCTACTGAAAATCAGGCAACCTACCTCTCCCAAGAGATTGAGGACACCTTCCAATATAAGAAACTGGTACTAGCAACATAGACAGACCTCAGGAAAGCATCTGACAAGGTTTGGAAAGAAGGACTCTTAAATAAATTGTGAAATTGCAGGGTTAACTCATAAAATGTACAAATGGGTAAAAGCATATCTGCATAATAGAAGAGCCAGGGTACAATTGGATGGCTGCAAGAACAAGAAAGCCCTACTGTGTCATGGAGTCCCCTAGGGAGGACCCCTAGGTCAACCATACTTTTCTTGATTTACATCAATGACCGAGTTGCCGAACTACCACATGGGATAAAAGTGGCAATGTATGCTGACGACCTGGTGATCTGTTGCACGGAAGAACATGTGACAGTCGCCACTAAACAAATACAAAGAGATATTGATGCCTTAACTATATGAGCAAATAGATGATGTGTCAGCATTAACACAGATAAGTGCAGCACTTGACCCTCTCACCAAAACAAAAAGCATGTGTTATCAAGATAGATTGAGAACTTTTAAAAGAAAACAAACAACCAATATATCTCAGAGTCACTTTTGATGATAAACTGACATGGAAGCAACACATAAAGCAACAACAAAAGCCAGGAGGAAGTTAACTAGCTTTGCAATAACCTTCATTTTGTGTTTTTGTGTTGCTACATAGTACAGGGGTAATACTTTTTAAGATATACACAAGTGCATGTAAACATGTAATTTTTTTTCAAGTAGCATATGCAGACAATAGATTTGAGGCATCATCAAATGCAAAAACACGAAAAATCCTAGGACGATCTAGAAAATATCTCTAAAACTAACTAGCCAAATTCATGTGATGGACAAAGCTGCCAGCTCTCATTAGATGTTATTATGAAATAAAGGATTACTGATTACCAGATTACCCTTGCATACTTTTTTAAACTCTTGGTTGTTCCACCTGATGCACTATCTTCCATTTCATATTAGTTTTGTTTCACTAAATGCTTATGCCTGTTAAAGAGGAATGTACCTAACAATTTACAGGTGTTAAATATTTTTTTTAGTATTTTAACATATGCAATCAAAATGTTACAAATTTTTCTTGATTGTATATGCTTCATATCTCGCATACGGAAGGTCTATGGATCTGACCAGTGGCCTACAAGACAAACCATCATGTTACATTATACTTCTAGTATATGCTATGATGATATATCTAGACTTTTTACCTAGTGAAAATCTCCCCAATATTCATCTTTACAGTTACATGTTTCATTTTGTATATTGTGTTTTCCCTACTTATCAGTTAAAGGCTTCTCTTGTCTAAATTTCTTACTTTTGTCTTCTATCAAATAATCCCTGCGGATAATAAAGAGATGCAGGTCAGTGGACATTGTACCTTTGTTTTTGTGACAGAGTACTATATGGCAAGGAATGCCAGAGTCAACGCATATGGGTCAACAAATCTGACAGAAGAATGATGAAATAGCTGGCCCTAAAGTGATGGTATGCTTCTGGCAAGATGTGACGATCCTTGGATACTGCAGCAATGGAATCCCTTATGTACAAAACATGCATCCAAAAAGTACCCATAACAAAACCATACCTTTGAGACAATGAATTTTATTGTCAAAATGTCTATGGGCTGTCAAGAGCTGCCTGCTCACAGCTAAAAGATTACATTACCGTCATGTCAATCTTCATATTTTAGTTGAAAATTCAGGAATGCGTTTTAACAAATAATTTTGTCTTAATTTTCTCCATCTCATCACTTGTCGTACATTGCTTATGTTTCAACATTTTAATTGTATTTTTGAACACATATAAAATACATACATAACCTGCCAACATGTACAAATTTTCTACATTTTGTGTAGAATAAACTCAGGTTGCACTGAATACACCCATATTCACCATTAGTATGCAATTTTAATATAGAATTTCAGTAGTTTTGAGGCAAATTTTCTCATTCACTGATCTCTGTGAATTGATGGAGATGTGATATCACTGCAGCAGTTTGAACCAAAAAAATTTTCTTTTCCAAACTCCTGTCACATATGGCATTTCTGACAAAAAGCTGATGAATATAATGCATTATTTCTTTTGTTCCGTTCATTCTTAAACTTCTGCTAGTTAGCAGGGTGTAGCCCAGAGAAAAGAATGTGTTGTATCATGATTTACAGGTTGGCTGCAATATATATGCCTTTCAGTCTGATACATCACACTTCAGTATGATTTTTGAGTCATTTTGACCTATGACAACCATCTCCACTCCCAAGCCTCCTTAGTTGCCTCCAATGAAATGCATGACATAAAAGAATCACCTAAACGAATCACTATTCTTTGCTTCACTTTCAGGTTCCAGCAACACATAAACAAACTCATGATTCAATTTCAGTATTCACATTGAAGAGAATTTATTCATCATGAGTTAATTACTCTTCACCTGTGTCCACTCTCACACTCCTATGGGTCAGGGTGTAGTCTGGAGACTGGAATGTGTCGTGTCATTACAACTTCCCTGTGATACCTGCGCTTTTTGGCCAGACACATCTAACTTAGGCATAGCTTTTGGGTCAATTTGACACATCCCCAAAACCTCCTTAGTTAATTCACCATGTGCAATGACAAGTAATAGTGTTACTATTCTTTTCTCCCCTGTTGGGTCCCGGCACCACATGGGTGATGAGATTATTATTTCTAGGGTTAAGATGTTCTTTAACAAGACAAGTAAAAGTTGAGAACACAATACTGGTAATGAAGTCACTGGAACCACACAATAAAACATATCGACCAACAGAAATGCATGAGTAAAGAATAGCACTTGCTATGTGATTATGAGCAGTGCCGCTCTTTACTCACTGTGTGCCATGCTTTGTTCTTGATGACTTTTGGTCAAAATTCTCTAGATTGGTGGGGGGGGGGGCACAATTCTGAGATTTTTCTTTAGACAAAGTGGTGTGAAATTATGGTAATTTATCCATTGTTTTTCTATTGTTCCCAAATATTCAGCTCCAGAGAAAAACAGAATTATATTCTTAACTTTGTGTTTCTTTTGTATCTGAAGTGGCACTAAAAAATTAGTTCACAATATTTTTTAGACTGAGTAAATCTCAATCGGGATGTATGTATTTGGTTTACCTGATAAATATTTTCAGGAACACTTTCAAAAGTGGGCATTGTTTGCCGATATTTCTCTGATATCTTGAATGGTACTCCATCCAACTCAGAAAATCCATGACCTCTTCCAACTGTAAATAGTCAATACAAAAAAGAACTAAGAACTCTGTCACAAAGTGAACAATCACTTTTTTTTAAAATGTCAGTTACTGGAAATAATGATAAAACTATCAACAAGACAAAATCTTCTATAGATGACCTCATAATTATCTTTTACAAAAGATGGACACTGGAACATTAAATTTATTCATAAAAAAGAAATCACATAGTCCATCTAGAAAACACTGAAATGCAGAAACTTTACTTCCTTTTCAGCAGGCAGAGATAGCAAACCGCTATCTCCCGCCAATATACAGAGTACCCGAACATTTAATCAATATATGCAAGAGCATTTATACTAATAGCCAATATGAAGTAAGAGCAAATGCAGGAGTGTCCAATAAGTTCCAAATCCAATCAGGAGTATGCCATGGAAAGAAATGAAAGAAAAATGTTCGTCTATTATGCAGGTATGCTTTTACCCATTTGTACATTCTTGAGCTAACCCTGCAATTTCGCAATTTCTTTAGGAGCCCTTCTTTCCAGACCTTATCAAATGCTTTTCTGAGGTCTATCCATGCTGCTAGTACCAGTTTCTTATCTTGGAAGGCATCCTCAATCTCTTGGGAGAGGTAGGTTGCCTGATCTTCAGTAGAGTAGCACTGTCTGAAACCTGCTTGCTGTGTTACCAGAAGGTTTTCACTTTCAAGGTACCACTGCATCCTAAGATTGATAATGCGTTCCATTGTTTTGCATAGACAGCTTGTGAGGCTGATGGGCCTGTAGTTGGAGACTGTGTTGCCATCTTTTCCTGATATGAGGAGTGGTATCATTATTGCTTCTCTCCACGCCTGTGGTACATTACCTGTGGACCAGCTTGTGTTAAAGATCTGCAGTAGCTTTGCTCTTGCTGCAATTCCCAGGTTTCTAATCATTTCATTGGACACTCCATCAGCTCCAGGGGACTTTTTCATTTTCAATTTGGATATTGCATGCTCCAGTTCTCTCATTGTGATTGGTGCCTCCATGACTTCAGGTATAGGTTCGCCTTGTCCAATGTTTTGCTGGTTCTCTCGAACCTCCTGTTGTTTGCCTGGGCTGACTTTGATGTTATTGTCTTCTGCAAAGGAATCTGCAAAGTAATCAGCTGCATGTTTACCTGTTAAAATGTTTCTATCTTTATAAAGTGTGATTCTGGTATTTCTCCCTGTACCTTCATCATTTAGTTGTTTTACAAGTTTCCATAATTTCCTAGTATCTCTTTCCAGGTTCAGCGACTGTTTTTTCTTTCCAGCTACTCCGTCTGGCTTGTAACTTGGCTCTTTGAAATTTAGCCTTCGTTTGCTGATATTTGTTGTGATATTTGTTGTGATGGCTAGGTCTGTTCTCAGCCTGCTGTCTAGATGTTTCCATCTCATTTTGCAGCTTTTCAAGTTCATCATTCCAGTAGGGTTTGTAGTTTTTGCGTGCCCCCCTGGGTATAGTTTTACTAGCAGCATGTAGTATACATCTATTAAATTCACTCACTTCTCTATTGATGTCTTTGTCCAAGTTCATGTCCTTAGCTAGAACACTGGTTAAATGCTGGTACATTTTCCAGTCTGCCCTTTTATAGTTCCACCTAGTGAGCATGCTGCTGTCCTTGGTAAATTCATTGTGGATTTCCAGAAATACTGGTCTGTGGTCACTACCCCCAAGCTGCTTTCCAACGACACGTGTTATATTCCAGGCCTGGTGTGTGGAATGCCAGATCTGGTGTAGAGGTGGTGTGCCATGCTCTCGAGTAGAAGGTTGGTGAGTCTGCTGGCTGGTTAATAAGGATGAGATTATTTTCATCCTGCCAGCTCTCAAGTTCCTCACCTCTCTTGTCGATATGATCGTAGCCCAGCTCTGAGAGTGGCTGTTGAAGTCACCACACACCATAAGTCTCTCTTTATCTGGAATTGTGTCTAGTGCCAATGGTCTATCATTTGGGCAGTAGTAGTTCAGGAGATGGAATTCTGCACTGTCTGTTTTTAGGTGGACCATCTGGTATTCTGCCCCTTCCATATATACTTCCAGCTGACATGCGCTGATATTGTTTTTAACAAGTGTCAGAATTCCACCCTTTCGCCTGTCCTTTCGGTCAGATCGGTAGCACTGGTAGCCTCTGATTTTGAAGGCTATGTCGCTGCTGAGGTGTGTTTCTTGGATACAGCATATGTTAACTTGTTCTTCACTGAGGACATTTTCAAGTTCCAATTTTTTGCTGTATCCATCTCTTTTACTGTTGGCACTCTCAGCATTCCAGTGCATTATTTGTATTGGTCGTTTAAAGTTTGTTTGGCCAGTAGCTCTATTCCCTTGCCTCCTGGCTCCTCGAGGCAATTGAGAAGGACTTTCAGTAACTGAGGTTGGGCCCTTTCGAGGTATAGGGCCCGGCACCGTCCCTGCCTGAACGTCCGGCACAGGGCAGGCACCATAACTTTTTATAGATACAGACATGTTTCATTGTGTTTTGTGCTTGGCATCCTGATTATCTGTGCGCCTTTTGGCTGGATGCCTCCGTCTTCAGCACTCTGCTTACTTGGGCAGGACTATGGTTCTGCTCGAATGGGACTGCCCGACCAGTCTTAGTTTCCAGCCCCTGATGGCTGAACTAAGCCCCATCACCACTGCACGGTGCTGGCCTTGATGGGGATCAAAACTATGAAAGTAGCCCTGCTTGAAGCTGTTAGCAACAGATTTTCAGACATTGAATCTAACAGTATTTACCCCTGTGCCACACTATTGAATCCTCGATTCAAGCTGTGCTTCTTCTCCGAACGTAGCAGAAGTGATGCACGAGCCCATCTGATGTTAGCAGTCAACTCCATTATTGATTCAGCAAATACAGTCAATGCACAGGATCCATCAGCTACTAGTAGTAGTACTAGTGTTTTGACTTCTGTGAGCACTGCCACACATTACGAGTCCAGCCTATGGAGCTGTTTTGACACAATTTTCGAGGAAAATCCCACCGCAGATCGTTCTGCAAGTGCTGAAGGCAACAGCATTAACACTGAGGTGACACAGTACCTGTCAGAGCCACTTCAAACTCGACAGTCAGATCCAGTTTCATCAATCAATCAAAAATCCCATAACCCTTCAGGGTCGTAGGGGTACCACATTGGATGTTTCAGCACACAGAGTCCTCCAGCGAATTCTATCCTCAGCGATGCGGATGAGTGTGGAAATATCTAGCCCTGTCCATTCCTTGATGTTGTCTGTCCATGTCTTTATTTGTCCTCCTCTGCTTCTTCCACCCTCGACAGTTCCCTGCAGTATTGTTTTTGACAAGGAATCGTGCCTGCATACATGTCCGAACCATGCTAGTTTTCATCGTTTCACTATTGAAAGAAATGGCTTCTGGACACCTGCACACATCTCTACTTTATTTCTTACGTACACATTGGTCTTATGTTCCCTATAGGAAATTCGTAGAATTCTTCTGTAGCATTTATACTCGAAAGCCTGTAATCTTCTCTCCAGTTTCATAGTGGCATGCCAATAAGCAAAGATTTCCAAGTATGGCTAGACTGGCACAGGCATTTCTTGCACCACCACCTACAAGTGTGGCATCGGAAAGGCTGTTCAGTACTGCAGGAGACATTATCACTGACCACCATAGTAGCCTTGTACCACAAAATGCGGAGACGTTGATTTTCCTGAAATACAACTTGTCCCTTCTTGACTCTGAGAGTTCAACTTCACAGTCATAATGAAGGCTGACTGAAATAGTGAAAGTACTGAATGAATGTATTTCAATAAATTCAATCTGTTCAATGTACTGTTGTTGTGAGTTGTAACTGAGCTGCCAATTTGCCAGCTGAAATCAATGTGAAAACTAAAAACTGAAAACTAAATATTAAAATTACTAAATTAGCATTATGTGCTTATGTATTATGTTTCATCTTGAACTTATGGAACTTAATATTACTTATTCTAATGTAAATGTAATTATTTTACATTTAAATGATTTAATATGAGTATATGTCATCACTGTCATGTCTATAGTAATGAACTCCAGTAATGAACAGTCGAGTGACTCCACTCACTTAAGTCAAGTGATGTAGTACGCTATTAATTTTTTGTATTTGTAAATCCAGCTCCGGCCGGATTTCACTTCATAAATCCGGCCAAATCCGGATTTCAAAAATTTGAATCCGGTACAGCCCTAATAAATATGGACCTCATTAAGTCATCGGGTATGTTTCCGCTGTTATATATGTCATTCAGCAATTTTTTGATTATTTCAACTCCAAAGTCATCTAAAGCTGCTAATTCTTCTAATGTGATATTGTCTGTACCTGGGGCTTTGCCATATTTCATGTGTCTTAGTGCCTCCCTTACTTCTGCTGTGAGTAATGATGGACCCTCACCGTTATCTTGTATGTTTATTTCTGGTCTATTGTCATCATAAAGTTCTTTGATATATTCTGACCATCTCTGTACTATGTGATCTATTCCCATTAATACCTGCCCTGTCTTAGATTTTAGACACCCTGTAACTCTGTGTGTAGTGAGCAGAAATAATTACCACTTAGTACAAATCATTGGAAATTTTTTTTAAATATGTAAACTGGAAAAGAAACAGATTATGCATAAGTTCATCTGTGTGTAGAGTTGAACTCAAGGATTGTTGGGATGTGACGTCATGGCTTCCATTAATTTCATTGGTGTGTTACGTGGAAATCTGTGAGGTCGGCTAGTTAAAAATGTAAACACTAACAGTTACGTATAGCACTGCACACTACACCCCCCCCCCCCTCCCGTGAAGAATCAAAAGCAACTTTTACCATTCTTTCTTCATATTAAGTGTTGTTAGAACCTTTTTGTTATCTTCTCTTTCCGTGATGTTCTCCCTATTCTTCTAGACTAGACCCTAGATGATATGATAGATCATAGAGTAATAGAGAGAACACACACTGTTACTGGTTACACAGTACACAGTGAAGGCTAGGGCCGGCCTACTTTAACAAAAGTATAATATTTTAGTTTAGTAGTTTAGTCGTTTAAATTTAAAATAAATAAGATGTCAGTATATTTTACTTACTAGTTTGATACCGTTGCTCGTCAATAAAAGGCAACCGAATACTAGCAATATTTGCATATGTCATTTTTAAGTCGTGAAAAAACTATTGCAAATTTGAAGTACCAGTACCCTCCTTTTAATTATGCAGACGACTTGTGCTTCCAAGTACCGAAAATATGTTTCGTTCCATAAGTAAACGTATTCACTATTTTTATTCGCTCTGAACATTCATTCTCATATCATCATCAAGTGCCGTGCGAGCTGGTATAGGAGATCATGGTTCTCCACAGCTCACTATCTCCAGTATCAGGATCGTTGTTGTTTCCCTGTCGTGTCAGGTAGTTAAACTGAATTTTTTTCTCACGTTGTTATACTCTATTTTTGTTACCATCAATCTTGCCTGTTATGATTGCTCTCCAAACCTCCTTGTGTCATAACGTGGCCAAAAAATGAAGATTGTCTTTTTCTTATATTATATTATTGATTGCTCCGTCTCGTATTTGATTCTTTCAACACCTCCTTAATAGATGTATAAAGCTCAGGAGTGGGGGTGGGGTAAGATTATAATTAGTTCTAATGCTACCCTTAACCATCGTCCACCGCTCCTAAACTCTAGCATTATCCTTTCTTTTTCGATGTGTACTCGTATAAATTTGAACTAAAATAAGTCATTTTGTGTTTATTGCTACACGATCTATCTATTGTATTTCCCCAGGTGGTTCGTTATCCACTCTTGCCGTTAAGCGTAGGGGTGATTGGAGCTCGAGCTTGCGATCTAAAACCAGATGTGTGGCCTCGGCTGTGCTATGACCGTGTTCAGGATGTTCCTGACGTTTTCTATCTATCTTTTCCGCGGTCTTCCTCTGGCTTTGTACCATGATCTCATTTGGTACACGATCTGAAGTGACGTAATTCCCTTGTCGGCGCGAAAACAGTGTGCATCATAACACGCTCAAAATGTGCATACTGTTATTTTGCTCAGAATTCGTATGTTGGCGAAATATACGAGGGCTCGAGTTCCAAACAAGAACTGTTTTATTAGTTGATAAACATTGCACATGACTAATGAAGCATGCAAGTCAACTTAACTGCATAAAGTTTGAGGTCATTACAGCGATCCTAAAATGATACTCTGGGAATTTACTAACTCGGTTAGTGTGTCATGCTCAGTCCATGCTTTGAGGCATCCAAAATGAACGGTATCGATATAAATTATGTCATCTAGGGGCATATAGTTAATTTCAACTACGTGGGTAAAACACACAGGCCTATTTATTGGCACACAAGCCTACGAAAAAAAAGCAAGAAGCTTTATTTGACTTGAATCTAATCTATAAACAGAGGGTTTAATCAAGACAACGTGCTGAAGACGGTTCACATATGGAGACTGATGCAGCAAGTTATTATGTCTATATTTCTAATAACAATTATGAGAACTCGCATTCAATGTGGTTGTTGGTAGCATATCCAGTTCATGATGCAGTCATCAACACATCATGTTTTTTGGCTGTAATGATTTTGTAGGCAATATAAATACGTTCATTAGTTTACCATTGCTATCTGAGCGACTAATTTTCTTCAGATCATGAATTATGAAATTATGAAAGGACATCCCCGTCGAAGACGGATGTGTCGGCTTATTTGCGCAAATAAAACGGCAACACAGCGTATTCCCATTCTCTGACTACATCTCTTTACTACAGAACATTTTTGGAGCTACAGAAGAAGTATCCTGAAAATGACCTGTGTATATGTCTAAGTCGAAACTAGATACCAGGTACTGGTTTTGTTTGTAAATGTGTGACAATTTTATGGGTAACAGTGAGCCTGCGGAAGTTATGCCTGAATTCTACTCGCGGTGTGGTATTTCTTTGTTCTACACCACAGGTATTTCAAGAATTGTAGGCTAAGTTGGGATTCATCCTTATAAAGTGATGAAAGTAAATGTTCGTGATTTATTATTATTTTTTTGTTGGCTGTTTACGCAAAGAGACCAAAGAAAATCACGGGAAAAGTTAAATGCGTGACTCTATAAGAATGCATCCATATTAGCCGGAAGAACTGTATAAATAACGAAAGATACCGTTTAATTGTTGGGTATTTTTTGTCAAATATGAAATAAGATATTTCTAAACAGTAGACTAGCCCTATTATCAGTTTTCCTATTGTATATCCTCAGGTGGAAACTGGTTAATATCATCCACACTTGCCGTTAAGCGTTTTGGTGGGAGCGTAAGTTTCTGCTCAAGGTCAGATGTGCTGCCTGAGTCGTACTGTGTCCTCGTTTGTGGATGATGCTCGTGATGTTATCGATCCACCTCTTTCTCGGTCTTCCCTTTGCTCTGTATTCAGCTGATCGTTTGTTATAAGTTCTCATTGGTATTTGACTTGGGTTCATTCTCATGTGACAAAACCACTTTATCTGCTGCCGTTCTATGTATTCGATACAAGGCGTTATTCCTACTCTTTTTCTACTTTCGTTCACTTGAAACATGTTTATATCTGTAATTCTATCTCCTGAATAAAACTCACTGTCTTTTATAGTTCATACAGTGGCCCATAGAGCTTTGATTCCAGTGTTGTTTCCTCTGGCCAATATGTCTGCCTCAGCGTTTCATACTCAGAACACTCTTGAAGTATATATTTAGCACTCTGTGCTGCCTGTCCACATGTACACATGGTAGTGTTGCCAATCTTGAACTTTGTATACATGTGACTGCGGAGTCGGTTGTGTCCCATTCTGAGGCGTAGAATAACAACTTTTTCTGATCTGTTCATATTGTGATGGTCATCTTGTGTTGGTGTTTGTGGCTTTCTTATTGACTTGATCATCTGGTTTTTTTTCGGATGATAGGTGATTGTGCATCTGTTTGGTCTTAGGCAGCACCTTCCTTAGCCAGTTGGTCTGCTTTTTCATTTCCTGGTATTCTACAGTGAGAGGGTATCCACTGCATGGTTAACATATACTGGTAAGATAGTTCATTAAGTAGTTTTTGAAAGTCTGTTAGTTTTCCAGACTGGAGAGCTTGAAGCACTGACCTTGTATCTGTCAGGAATACCACAGGCTGTGTGCTAGGGTTGGAGTTCATTAGTTTTTCAGTTGCCACCCTAATTGCCTGGATTTCTGCATCATAGTTATTGCAGAATTTCCCTGTTGGTGTTCTGATCGTATTTCTAGGCTTGTGTGGATATTCTATACATACACCTGCACCGCCATTCCTCACTACATTCTGTATTGACCTTTCTGTGTATGCTCTACTCTTTTTCTGATATCCTCGTTTCTTACTCTGTCCAGTTTGGTGACCATAGCTGCTTTTCTCACACACGTCATCTCACATGTGATGATTTTTTTCTCTACTGCGAGGTTGTTAAAGATCATGTTTTACACTGTTAATGTGATATGGAAATTGGAAATATTATGCCCATATTGATCTTTAATCTTTGAATAGTGAAAGTTGATATGCCACTGCGTTTTATTTCTATCTAGCTTCCCATTTTCTGGAGGGGGAAAAACCCACTTCCTAAATTTTTGAATTCTTTTGTTTGTTTCACTGCTGAATCGTCTATTGTGATATCTATTTTTCGTTGGTGACTTGCTGATTTTCATAACTTCCGTCTTTTGTATGTTGATTTTCGTATTATACGTCTTACAAGCTGTTAACAGTGCATCTATGTGGATTTTGATGTTTTCTACGTCATTGTATGTCACGCTTTCATCGTCGAGGAACAGAAGTTCATTGATTTTACTTGTGTTTTATCTATGAGTTGTCTGCATTGTTTATATTTTCCTATTTTATAGTAATAGCTTCTTCCGTTATTTTATCCATATGACAATCAATACAAGGTAACTGCGTGAAACGTAACAACAATTAGACTTACGTAAAACACAGGTTTATATTCCGTTTCAATGGGACACCACAGACTATATCTAAAACTAATGGGTAATGATGGGCAATGATGAGCACACAAGAAATAATAAAAAAATTACAATACACAAATCACATTCAACGTTTCAACCAAAAGGTCTTTATCAAGACACAAACAAAACATCAAAAGACGACGAATGGAAAAATTATCACAACGTACAACGGAAATATGGAAATGATATGCCGGAAGGTCAGAAAGTACATAAAAACGTAAATATATGTGGAAACGAAACAAACAAAAAGATGAGTAAATGACGGAACAAAAAGAGTAAAGACAAAGACCACACCAACCCAGTCTTTTGATGTCTTGATAAAGACCTTTTGGTTGAAACGTTGAATGTGATTTGTGTATTGTAATTTTTATGATTTCTTGTGTGCTCATCATTACCCACTAGTTTTTATAGTCTGTGGTGTCCCATTGAAACGGAATATAAACCTGTGTTTTACGTAAGTCTTATTTTATCCATATAGATATTAAAAAGTAAAGGGGAAAGTACGCAGCCCTGTCGACCCATGATTTAGTTTCAAATATTTCGGTCGTTCCATCTGCTGTTCTCACTGCACTTATGCAATTTTGATATAGTGCTTTTATGTTGTCTAATAACTGACCAATGATGTTTGTACTTCTATACTGTTCCCCAGAGATTATTCCTATCTACACTATCAATAGATTTTCACTTAGATGTCTCAGTGCGAATAGTGTATCAGTTCAGCTAGTCCCTCTTCTGAAATCAAATTGAGTGGGCTCAGTTGAGGTTCTATTATGTGTCATGTTCTTTGCTCTAATATCTTTGCGTATATTTTTTCTATATGATTCAGTAGGGAGATGCCTCTGTATGATTAGCAATCCTTTTTTTTATTCCCTTTGTGTTTCCATATTGGAAAAATTATTGACTTTTGCCAATCTTCTGGAACTTTTCTCTCTGCCCATGCTATGCTGAATAATCTTCTCCACCATAGGATCCCCGTTTCTCCGCATGCTCGTATTGCCTTATTTGGTATACCATCTTCTCCTGGAGATTTATTTCTTGGGCTATGTTTTAGGATTTCCTCTATTTCCTGTTACATAATTTCAGGCTCCCTGTTCCTTTATGTTATCCGGATCCGTTAAATTAGCTGTTGGTATCTACACATTTGTGGTGTTTGAATTGTATAGTTCTTACAAGTAATATTTCCATCTAGCCTGTCTTGCTGTTTTATTTACTAGGGGTTTTCCATTCCTATCGTTAACAATTGTTATAGGACTGTATGTCCCTTCTCTCACTATCATTACTTTGATACTTTTAAAGAATTCCTTTGGGTTTGTCTTACATATGCCAGATAGATGTTTGCCGTAGTTGTTCCCTGAATTAATTTTTGTTACTTTAATTGCGAGTTTGGTTTCATTTCTAGCTGAACGATAATTTAGATAGTCTTCTTGTCGTTTGGATTTTAGCCAATCCTTGAAATACTGCTTTTTCGGTTTTGTAGCTCCCTATCTCAGCATTCCATAGTGCTGTTTTCTTGTCAGTCGCTTTTCTTCTTACGCCACATATAATTTGAAGTTGCATTGTCATTTCATTTTTGAGAAGGTCCTATTCAGCCTGAATATTTGCCCTTTCCTTTGGTAAGCGTTGAAAACATGAGGTCATTTCTTTGTGCAGTTGATCACTTTTATATGGTTCTTCAAATGCTTTCAGGCGTACAACTTTTTCATGCAAGTGTCTTATTCCTTTCTCTACGGAGACGTTTTTTTATGCATTCTTTCCTCACTTAATATTACGGGTCTATAGTCTGTGTCTATCGCTATGTTTGGGAAAACTCTAGCGTTAGTTATATGTCCTTTTTTGCTTTTGCCTGATGAGTATGAAATCAATTCGGGATGATTGTTGTAAGTTATCTATACTACGTTTATATTTGACTTTGGCTGTGCTGGTAAAGTGAGTTTGTTATTAACAGACCGTGCAGATATTTATTAGTTCTTCCCCGTTGTTATTTCTTTCTAATGTTGTATTTCCAAATTTATCCTAAACAATGTTCAGGCTGTGCTCTTTTCTGGAATATCTCACATTTAAATCACCCATAATGTATAACTCGTCCTTGTTTTTAATTTTACTAATGACATCTAAAAGGGTTTCGAAAAATTCAGACATCTCTTCTACTATGTTGTTGTCGTTACAAGGTAGGCATACATGTATTTGGTGTACTGTAGCTGTTCTGTCTTCTTCTGTCAGCTGTATACGTATTATCCTCTCTGAGATGTATTCTATGTCTGTAGTGTATTTTACCGCGTTCGGGATGATCAAAAATCCCACACAGTGTTTCGTTTTCAGGTTGTTATCCACCCCACTCCATTTTAGTACATAATTTTGAGTGGTTTCCTGAATATGTCCACCTTTTGTCCTGGTGTCAGCAATACCTAGGATATCAATGCTTTTCTTTGACATAAATTGTATCAATTCTGTTGTTTTGTCGCAGATACCACATATTTATTGTTGCTATGTGTGTAGTTTTCATGTTGATCAGTTTTACTAGCAGGGAACCCCATCAAGGCCAGCACCGTGCCGTGGTGATGGGGCTTAGTTCAGCCATCAGGGGCTGGAAACTAAGACTGGTCGGGCAGTCCCATTCGAGCAGGACCATAGTCCTGCCCAAGTAAGCAGAGTGCTGAAGACGGAGGCATCAGCCCAAAGGTGCACAGATAATCAGGATGCCACGCACAAAACACAATTGGCCAGAGGAAACAACACTGGAATCAAAACTCTATGGGACACTGTATGAACTACAAAAGACAGTGAGTTTTATTAAGGAGACAGAATTACAGATATAGACATGTTTCAAGTGAACGAAAGAAGAAGAAGAAGACTAGCAGGGAAAAAGTGGGCGGTGTTCCTATACACCAAAAACCCGATAGGGTCTATATTAACAGGACAGACCTATACCGCGAGTCAATGCCATTGATCGCTTAGCAAAAACGGAAATAAAATAAATGATAGGGGATGTCGTTTTTAGTCTTTCACTATTGAATTTTTATTTTCACGGACAGCACAATTTCTTTAGGTTGATACTCATAACCAAAGTACCCCCCCCCCCAAAAAAAGGTATATCCCCACAAAAACCACTCTGTATATATATATATATATATATATATATATATATATATATAGTCTATCCCCAGTTGTATGATGGTAAGAATATACCCACTTGCCTTTAAGCGTATGGGTGGTGACTGGGAACTTGCTGTCTATTCAAGGCCATATGTGTCGTCTTGGCTGCATTGAATCCGTATTTGTTCAGTGTTGTCTTTATGTTTTATATCCAAATTGTTCTAGGTCTTTCTCTGGACTTGTACCCGGATCTTCTTATATTATATGTTCATAGATATGGTTCATTCTCATAAGGTGTTCAAACCATTTTATTTGTTGTTTCTCAATGTATTCTGTGCATTTTTTATACCGATTCTTCTCCTAATTTCATCATTTCTCATTTTGTCTAGTTTAGTCACTCTTGCGGCTTTCCACAGGAATTTCATATCCCATGTAAATTATCTCTGATGTCAGCGCTTATGTCTGGCATTGATATCAGAGTGTTTGCATAAAAAAACCGTTTATTATCGTCTCTTGAGTTTCATCTTGATCTTTGGGTTGAGCAGTAATGATGATATCTGGTATGTTACTATGTTTTCTTTCTCGCATCTTGTCTCGATCTCTCTAATTTTCCATTGTCTGTGAATATACTTCACATGTATTTATATGCTAGGTAGGTAGTTCTTCTTCTTTCGTTCACTTGAAACATGTCTATATCTGTAATTCTGTCTCCTTAATAAAACTCACTGTCTTTTGTAGTTCATACAGTGTCCCACAGAGCTTTGATTCCAATGTTGTTTCCTCTGCCCAATATGTCTCCCTCAGCGTTTCATGCTCAGAACACTCTTGAAGTATAATTTTGGCACTCTGTGCTGCCTGTCCACATGTACACATGGCCGTGTTGCCAATCTTTAACTTTGTATACATGTGACTGCGGAGTCGGTTGTGTCCTGTTCTGAGGCGTAGAATTATAACTTGTTCTGATCTGTTCATAATGTGATGGTCATCTTGTGGCTTTACTATTGACTTGATCATCTGTTTTTCTGATGGTAGGTGATTGGTATATCTGGTTGGTCTTCGGCAGCATCTTCCTTAGCCAGCTGGTCTGCTTTTTCATTTCCTGGTATTCCACAGTGAGAGGGTATCCACTGCATGGTTACCCTATACTGGTAAGACAATTCGCTAAGTAGTTTTTTTCAAGTCTGTTAGTTTTCCAGACTGGAGAGCTTGAAGCACTTACCTTGCATCTGTCAGGAATACCACAGGCTGTAGGTCAGAGTTGGAGTTCAGCAGTTTTTTTTTTTAGCTTATTGCTAATTTCCTGGATTTCTGCATCATAATTATTGCAGAATTTTCCCGTCGGTGTTCTGATTGTATCTCTAGGCTTGTGTGGACATTCTATATATACACCTGCACCTCCATTCCTCACGGCATTCTGTGCTGACCCATCTGTGTATACTCTGACCCATATATCTTGTGGATATTCCTCATCCAGGAAACTGAGGGTGACTGTCTTTCGCTGCACACTGTTCTGTTCGTCCTCGCTTAGTATTCCTTTCACATGGGTCTGAATGTATATTGGCATTCCATGCCTTTCACTCCACGGGGTTTGTTCTGGTACAGACCTTAAGGGGCTGTCAAAGGTAGTTAATGAGTTTGCCTCTCTTTCGGAGAGGCGTGCCCCTTTCAACCAGTGGACAACAAAGTCCAATCGGGTTTCATCAGGACACACTACCATAAAATATTAGAGGTAACAAAGATCCCAAAGTTTTTATTACTCCAATTGACTTCTTCTTCAACGTTCATTCTCAAACTCCCGCTGGATCTTCATTGCAGCAGAACCATGGTCCTGCTAGATTTCCAGCAGGATGTAGTCCAGAGAATATATATATATATATATATATATATATATATATATATATATATATATATATATATATATATATATATATATATATATATATCATACACTGATCCCTTTTTATCTTGCGGTGTCAGGGTTAGGACACACGACCCTCATGAAAGATAATTGTTTTCCAAATATGGAGAACTCCAGACTGGCCCCCGCAAGACCAAAGGACATGCGAATCGTTTTACAGACACTCTTAAGACACAATTTACTCATTTCAATATAGACACAAACTCATAGGCGAGTCTTGCAAAAGACAGATCCGACTGCAGAATTAAAAATTAGACAATTCGAGGCGCTTATTATGATCTATTAGTCACAGCTGGGAGCATCGTAGACATCATCATATTAGTATGACCCGATAGTATGTAACGTGGTATTTTCTGAACTCAGGAACTAGTACATTTAGCAGTTTTATACCTGCCCGGCGGGCTAGTAAAAATGTCTTGGTAGACCTATTTACCCAACTTTGACGTACACTACTTAAGGGCAATTGGCATGACCAACGCCCATGACAAAAATGGTTATTTTGTGCCGTTTCATGATTAGAATCCTTGTTTTTATATTGCATTAAATTCAACCCGCTTGCCAGAGATCCCAGAGTGTCTGAACTCGTTTTAGGATGACATTATTAAGAGTATAAAGTAAATTTGTTTAGAAGGGCATTTTAGAAGTTGTGAAAGTTGATGTTTGATTTACTACAAATTTTGTATCGTGTTTACGTAAAAAAATCCAAAAGAAAACAACAAAATAATGAGGAAAGATTGAACTTCCTTTTCTAAAGGTTAGTGATGTTGTAATTACCTCCCTTTGGTTTCCTTTCTACATGTTCGTCACTAAAAAACGAGGAGTATATCGTTGATTTGGAACGTATTTTATGCCAGTGTTGGATAGAAAGTGGTATAAGTTTATCACCCACATCCGATATTTGTAGAGCTTCAAGGAGGTATTGACAGTTACCCATGTCGAAACAACCTTTTCTAACTGGGCATACTGAAGAAATTAATGCCGCGAGTTTACATGCGTCGTCAGTAGTCTGCACCTCATTCTACTTCTTAACAATAACACTACAATACTAGACTACGGACTACCAGGTTTAGTTCAATGCAGTTTGAAAGTTATCTTATAGCCTCAGAATATATGATGTTATGTGCTATAATATTTAGTAAATTTATGTAATAATATTGAAATTATGCTTACAATTTCATTGTACACTTGCTCATTGCTCTGACTTCCTTACTCTAGTCTAAGACCTAATGAATAGATCCAGGTCTAGTAAATAATATATATAATATAATTAATAATAATAGTATTATTTAATAGTAACTTAATTTAATGTAGGATTTGGAAATTTATTTTTCGCCAAAATGTTTGTTTGATCATGTTTGAATTGTTTGCTGTACAATAAGGTAGGGCGTATATATAATATTATAATAATAAAAATATAAACACAAACAGTAATTTACATTTACATACTGCCTAGACCTTGAGATTTTTAATTCAGTGATACCTTAATTAACCAAGTCTCAGAGTCTGTGTAGACTGTAGGCAGAGTTGTAAATTTTCGTTCAGGAGCACACTGGGCTATAAATAGCACACTGTTTACATTTTGAAGAAGCCGATGTCATGGATTTCCACGTAAACCCAATCAAATTGCAGGGTGACGTGACATCACATCTCCCCCACCACAAACCAATAAGATTCAAAGCAGTCATGATGCAACATCTCCCCCTCCTCCCACATTATCGAGTTTATAAGCGAACTAAATTTCATTAGGTCTATCATTTCTATTAGTTTTATTCAGAAATCCATAGGCGGTTCGTTTAAAAAAAAGAAAGCAGTGTAATACTAAATGAAACTCTTACCTTATTCTGCATTGCTTGGTGGATAAACTTGTTTTATTCCACACAGGAAATCCATGAAAATATGTGGCGAAATCTGTTTCTTCCGCCACATATATTCACAAAGATAGGCAGGAAATTGTGCTTGGCACTGCTTACCCTGGTTCCGTGATTGTCTTTTAACTAGATCCCACAAACCCTCAATGGTTTTTGTGTCGACCCCTGTTTTTTTTATCTTTACTCAACACTATCACTATGGTTTACTGTCAAATGTACACAACCTTCATCGCTCAAGCAGGTGTAAGCTTTCCAGCAATCAGAGACAATGGTCATTCCTGGCAACACATATTCCTTTATAAGGTTCAATAACACTTCTTTAGTCCTTTCTGTGACTACCTTTAGCATACATTTGTGCTCCTCTCTACTATACCAAACACCCATATGCCTTACACAAGTTTCCCTCTGTTGTATTTACGTTTTCCAAACATACTCTCATCTATTTCTACTAAAATACCTTGACCTCCAACTTTAACCATTTCATGAACACACATTCAGACACATATCTCCCCACAAAAATTTTTCCAATCAGTAACCGCTTTGGCTCCAACCTTCACTTCCCTTTTTATGAATCCGCTCCTCGCATTCATCACCCACAGATACGACAGAGGTAGTATGTCACCCATACTCAAGTGACCCTCCGCAAACCATGAATTATTTCTAACACTTCTATTAACAGCATGGCAATTACTACAAAATTGTCTACATAACCACATATATCTATCTGTTTTCCTGGTTTGTTTTACCAATTTCATATATTCGCCACATATGTTGGACACACATAATAGTTACATATTAAACCTTTGCTCATGCACCAGTCTAGAACACATTTATTTCAACCACCACGTAAATTTATGAAAAATGTCAAATCGTATTGCACAGCTCCGGTCATTTTCAATGTCCACTAAATGACAGCGCAGGCCTAAAATTGTTTTCCATTTGCGCATACACCACAAAGAAAGTCAGGATGCAACTCTTGACTCAAATTAATTTAAAAAAAAGAAAATTAAAAACCCTTTGCTTTTACCCTTTTTTGTACCCATAGTTTTAAAAAAATGGGGAGGGGGTCTCCCAAACCCCCTTTTCTTTTTTTATTTACACAGCAACAACTACTATGGATTGTTTCATATGGAGTCTTGTCCGTTTCCCACCCTTCCAACCTTGACCTTCAATAAACACCTATCATACATGTGAAAGGTCAGGGAATACCTCGACACCATACCAAAGGTCACAGTGTGCTCCTGAACGACGAATGCGCAGATACATCAATTCTGAGAAAAGATATGTATTTTTATGTCTTATTTTACAAAAGATAATTACATGGAACACATAAGGAAATATGAACTGAAGATGGATGTGTCAGTCCATTGTCGCAAATAAAATGGCGACACAACACATTTCCATTCTCTGGACTACATCCTGCTGGAAATTTAGTAGGACAGAACCATGGTCCTGCTACATAGAATTCAGCAGGAGTTTGAGAATGAACTGACTAGTGCAGAAAGTTGTGACCAAAAATTACAGTCAAGTTAATAATTTATGAAATAGGCATATCTTGTTATTTACAATAAAATATGCAAGAAACTAGACCTACCGTACATGACACATAGTTCCCTGTGGAGACTTTAGCTACCTGTTTTTATTTTTTTTTTAATGCTTAAGTCCTTTATACACTAATCAGGCTGACTCAATTAACTACTAATTTTGAAATATCTAGTATAGCCTATATATATATATATATATTATAGTATAATACTATATGCCTAATAATAGTAACAATAAATTAGGCCTATAGGTTTGAGTTTTTTGACTGGCAGATCTCTTATGCATTAGTTCTCAAATTCCTGTGGATTAGCAGGGTGTAGTCCGGAGAATGGAATATATTGTGTCAGGATTTATAGTTTTGTTGTGATAACTGTGCTATCTGGCCTGACACAACTAACTTCAGCATGTGCAGATCTCTAAACTGAGTAATTGATAGAATGGTTACTTATGTCTAATGTCTGTGAGTTCTCTGTGTGAATGAAAAAAACTGAGAGCTTTTGGCTTGAGTTTTTGTCTGCTGTAATCTGTCATAAATTTGTGTCTTTTTTATAATAGTGAATTCTACAAAAAACATTACAATACCGGTAAATTACATCTGCTTTTAACACAAAATATTAGTGCTTAAAATTCTTGATGAACCTATTCTGTTTGTTGTGCAGTGGGTCTTTTGTGGCATTTGTCATGAGACAAGGTGAATGTTTTATAATTCCTTGGCACGTTTCTTTTGGGTTTTCTCTGTGACCTTTGTTCTAGTTTCATTCTCCTGAGAGATATTACCTAACTTTTCCAGTGTGATTGGGCATGCACAGCATGTGATAGGATTAGAATTAGGGTAGGATTAACATGTGCAACAATTGTGATATTTAACCTACTGATGTTATGATTTCTAAAAATTCTTGTCTGCGTTGGGAGATATGATGTCACAGCATCAATCTATTTGATTGGTCTATCTATATATTCACTAAACCCTTTTTTGCCTTTCAGCATCAGGGGTAGAAGAGTTTTCAGGAGATGACCCTTATGTGTGCTAAGTATGTTGTGGAATATGTCGCCTCTTTTTTACGTTGGTCCATCATTTTCATAATCTTTTTTACGTTGGTCTATCATTTTCATAATTGGCCTCTAGGTCTGCCTTCACTATATCTGTGTAGCATAACTTGCTGTAGTATGCTGTCTGATGGTAGTCTGCTGATGTGTGCAAACCATTTGATCTGTTGTCTCTTAATATATTCCAAGATTAGGATTGTGCTGGTTCTTTGTCTAATGTCCTCATTCCTCACTCGGTCTCTTAGCGATATTGCTAGGATTCTGCATAAGCATGCCATTTCAGCTGCCACAAGTTTATATTTGTCTTGTGCTGTCATTGTCCTTGTTTGGAATTGATAGCACAGTTAGCATAATAATCATTTTGCATAGTGTTATTTTGGTGTTTAAATCAATATTTCTGTTTCCGAAGATTGGTGTCATTTTCCCTAGGACTTGGTATGCTTTACTACATCTTTTGTGTATTTCTTTGCTGCTCTTGCCATCAGTTGTTATATTGCTTCCTAGGTATGTGAATTCTATCACTTGTTTAAGTCTGTTGTTTTCAATATATATATCTATCTCGGCGTTTCTTCTATTCTTCCTATCTTCATTACTTCGGTATTTTCTATATTTATCTTCATGTTAAAGGTGTGGCATGTTTGATGTAATCTGCCTATTTGTCTTTTTAGTTGCTCTTTTGATGATGATTCTAGTTCTTGGTCGTCTGCAAATAGCAATTGGTTTAAGTTATTCTTCAGACGTTTTCTTCCGTTGTCATTGCTACTTTGCAGATGTGATCTATGTATGTTATGAACAATAGGGGGGATAGTACACATCCCTGTCTCACTCCTGAGTGAATTAAAAAATTATTGGATGTTCCTGTGCTCGTTCTTACTGCACATTGACTATTGTCATATATGCTATGACATAGACCTATCAGATGTTGGGGAACCCCATATGTCTGTAGTGTTATCCACAGTTGTGCACTATCCACTCTGTCGAAAGCTTTCTCTTGGTCTACAAAAGCCAATGTAAGTTTTGGTTATGTTCTGTTGTTCTTTCTGAAAGTTGTTTGAGGGTGAAGATTGCATCTGTACAGCTTTTATTTTTCAGAAAGCCCAGTTGCGTGTTGTTGAGCTGTGGTTCTCTATATGTGCACATATATAGAACATATTTTTATTGCCTAAAAAATCATTACATCCAAAAATGCTGGCTTGATGACTACATCCTGAATAGGATACACTACCAATTAAAAAAAAAAATTCTCTTTAATGACCCCCAAAAAATGGAGATTCTGTTTGATGAATTACAGTCCAAAAACTACTCTTCAAAGAAGTCACTGTGATCATCAACATAGAATACCTGACACCACCAGAGCTAAAGTCTCTGGCACTAGAAATGATTGAACATAAATATAATTCCAAAATATAGAAACATGTTTACATAGATGGATCGTTGGAGGGATCTCTAAAAAATGGGGTAGGAGGCATCTTTATAAGATATAATATTAGAAAGTGGCCCAGCAAAGAATTCGTAGCAGAAAAGATACTAAGACTTCAGATCAGAAGTTAATGCACTCCTGCAGGCAGAGAGCTCTTGCTAGCACAGAACAGTCAACACCATCATCATCAAGTGCCATCTCCGCAATGAAGGTTGGCTGCAACGTATCTCCAACATCTCCTGTCTCTTATCTTGGTGGTGCACTCTGCTAGACTGTAACCTGTCCATCGTGTGATGTTACTCTCCCACTTGTATCTCTGCCCACCTCTTGCTCACTTCCCTTCGACTTTACCCTCAAGTAAGGTCTTCAATAAGGTGTCATGTCTTTTAAGGTGTCCAAAGTATTTTATTTGCCTGATCTTTATTTCTCTTAGTAGTTCTTTCTTCATATTAAGTGTTTTTTAGTATCTCTTTATTTGTTTTCAGTCAACACCAACATTAAAATTCACAGTTTGCTAAATGAAAGCACAATGCACAAACATTAAAAAAAAAGCGTAAACATCATTCTTCATTGGCATTGTAGTACACTGGAAATAAGAGATCTGATGCTCTGGCAAAAGCAGGAGGAAAAATGGAACTATTCAGCTATTCTCTGCTAAACAGTGATACCAAAACACTAATCCGCAACAGTTAGACATCATAGTGGAAGAATAATATGGATATTGAACTAGAACCAATCCGCCAACTTCATAGACAACAACAGATATTCATTTTTTTTACTTAGAACTGGCCACTGCAGATAACAAGGCTCAAGGCCACCTCTATGGATCAGGGTGACCCACACAAATGAATGTCCATGTGGAACAGGAATACAGACCCCTAAATACAGATCCAAGACTTCCAGAATACAAAGAAATGCGAGGCAAGATATTCTTGATTAGAAACTGGCCTCACAGCACGTGGGGCATTCCCATAAGTGCTCCGCGACCTCTGTTACAGCAGCAATTTGACTCGATGATGTTTCGAGCCTAATGTTACCGAAACAGACGTCGACATCAGGGCACAGCTCTGGCCCTTGCGACAGGTTTCTTTGTTGTTCCGCCCACCCATGCCGTGCCCGTAACTAGTTCAAGCACAATGTCGGCCTGTCGGAACAATATGGTAACTATTATCGAAGGTTACGACTATGGGATTGTATAGATGATGTGCCATGAAGCTTCTATAAGAAGATAACCTCAATATAAAGGCATGTCATCTACTAAGGTTTTCTTTTGCATGGTCGGATTGTCTAGTGAGCCATTAGTGAGACCCACAGACGCAACCGCATGCGAGGCAAGATATGGTCACACTAAACTGAGCTGAGTCAAAAACTTTGGGCCACCCGCACTTACGTGAAGAAGACTGCGAGCTTCATCCTGGCAACTGCCCTGAAGGTCTAGCAAGACCAAAAGAATCCTGAACACAGAAGAATAATATTTTGCACTACAAGACCGTTGGATACTATTACTACAAATAAAACCACCTGATACTATAAAACCACTATTACTACCAAATCCCTTCATCACTAACAGCCACAACACAGCTGAAGAAGACATGCTACCACCTATCACCAACTGGCACAAAGAAGCAAAGGCAAAAGTGTGCAGCTCCAGGGTTGGATAATTAATGCAGGGTGAAGTGTTTCTTGGTAAAGTGCAGAAATCATCATCATGCAAAAATCAACATGTTGGGGGAAACTTATCAACTGTGGGTCTGCTGGAAGTGCTGTGAGATAGCTTAACTAACCAATAACATATTTGTTTAATCTATACGTTTTCATATGCTTGACTGTGTACATTATTTTCAGATATGTGAGCATGAGTTGTAATGGATTCTTCTGGTAGTAAAGACAAGACTTTTTCCCGTCTTCTTTCACTAAGTCCAATTGATGTCAAAGATGAGTTAGATGAGGTATAAATTATCAAATATTTGTTGTAAAACTAGATTGTGGTTAAGTTACATATTTAACAATGATTAATTTGTAGTTGAAAATCTGTACAAACCACCATTAAGCAGGATATGGTGTCTATATAGAATATACAGACACATCTGATGAGTTGTTTGATACTGTAGAGAGATAACTGTGAAGCTGTAATAAAAGCAATAGAAGTTGTCTTGTACCACCTGAGGATCATATTTGATGCCTTTCCATCAATAGTCAGAAACATTGTGCTCTGTACAGACTCAATGTCCGCTCTTCAAGTTCTAGAATGTGGTGGACATTGTAAGCCTGAACTAGTACAGATAATCATGACAATCAGCTGCTTACATCTCATGAAGTCAATATTGTCATGCAATAGATTCATACCATTGAAACAAATAAATCCTGACAATAACAAGGCATCATGTTAGCAAAGAAGGGATGTCATCTGAGTGGACCTGGCTAGAATCCTGTTTATTGCATGATTTTTCTTCAGCAAAGAAGGGAGCAAAACAAGATCAGCCGTACACACTAATGACCATGCACACAGTTAAAAGGATATTGAAATCAGTGTACAATAAGACTTGGCTAAACAGATGGGTTGTGGCAAAAATTGGGATAAAAATCTACAAATCTATGTCTTTACGCTGTGGCCCTTGTTTACCTTTCGGTGTCTGGGGTGGAAGAGCTCTCTGGAGATGGCCTTCTTGTGCGCTGTTTGTAAGCTTGTTCCTGTGGCTTTGATTTCTGTGATCCATATTTTACATGGTCTGCCTCTGGCTTTATAGCCGTTAAGTCTATGTGTCATGCCATTTGTGGCATGCTATCTGTTGGTAATCTGGAAGCATGTGAAAACCACTTGATCTGTTGTTTTTTCATGTATTCCAATACTGGTATTGTTTTGGTTATCTGTCTGATGTTATCGTTTCTAATTCTATCTCTTAATAACACTCCAAGTATTCTTCGTAGACATGTCACTATTTTTCTTTTGTCTTGAGCTGTCATTGTCCAGGTTTGGCACTGGTAGCACAGTGATGGAATAATAATAGTCTTGTATAATGCAACTTTAGTGTCTATGTTTACATTTTTGTTCTTGAAAATACGTGTCATCTGTCCTAGGATCTGGTATGTTTTGTTGCATCTATTTTGTATCTCTTTACTGGTTTTCCCCTCACTTGATATAATGCTTCCTAAGTAGGTGAACTCATTTACCTGTTTACGGTGTTTATCATCGATGGAGATAGTGATATTCTTTCTTTCTTTGCTATTGCCATTATTTCTGTCTTTTTAATATTAATCTCCATGTTGAATTTTTGACATGTTGTGTGGAGTCTGTTCATATGTTCTTGCAATTGTTCTTCTGATGTCGCTATTAGTACTTGGTCTTCTTCAAAGAATAGTTCGTTCAATTTGTCTTTTATGTTATCTTCTTCATTGGTACTTGTTATTTTACAGATGTTACAAATATATGACCAGTCCAAATACAAAATACCATCTTCTGACTTTGCACGCATGTACAGATCAACAATCACCTGAACAACCACAACACACTCCAGGATATCAGTATACACTCATCCCTATGAAAATGTCGACCACTACCTTTTTGCAATAACCAGCAGTGGATGATGTCAGAAAAATGCTTCTCCCTCCAAGACTAGATAATTCACTGGTCAACATCAAATTTTCTGTCTGTTTTTATATTTACAGATTTAGGATAATTTTATTGTGCTGAATCCAAAAATCGCATTGGTTTGGCTCAATCAAGTCAGGTTTTTTATCTAGCACCACATTATGTTTTTTTATAGGTGGGTCATATTCCATGTCAAATCAATCAGTAAAAACGACAATTGATTTCCACACATTTGATCAAAAGTTGTTTTTTTCCCTATTTAAAAGGACAAATGATATAGAAAGCAAGTAATTTATTGTCACATGTATGGATATTTTCACACAATATGTTGAAAAAATTTCATTATCTTAGAATATACAAATTATGAAGATTTCATATGTTTAAACTTATCAGTATTGCTAATTTTGTGTGTTTTGACTTGAAGATTATCAATTTCCTATTGGGACAACAGTCTGGCTTTACAAAGTACCCCTGCTTTCTGTGCATGTGGGATAGTAGGGACAGGTCTCAGCACTATACCAAGAAGGACTGACCTACACGAGATAAATGGTGCCGGGTAGATCAAAGAACATCGTCAACAATCCTCTGGTAGACAGAAACAAGATATTATTCCCACCACTGCATATCAAGGTTGGCTTAATTAAACAGTTCACCAAAGCCCTGGACAAGGATGGTGGCTGCTTCACTTACTAGTGCCGCTCTTTTCCAGGATTAACCATAGAGAGGTTGAAAGGTGGCATTTTTGATGGTCCTCAAGTTTGTCAGCTCATCAGAGATCCTGAGTTTGAAAAATCAATGAACAAGTTGGAACTGGAAGCACGGAAGGACTTTGTTCTGGCTGTGAAGAATTTTTGGGCAACACCAAAGCCAGTAACTATGAAGAAGTTGTCAACAATATGCTGACTGCTTTCAAAAACCTTGGATGCAACATGAGCATAAAAATGCATTATTTATTCTCGCATATGTATCAGTTTCCCCGAGAATCTTGGATCAATGAGTGACGAGCAGGGAGAGAGGTTCCATCAGGACATAAAAGAGATGGAGATCAGGTATCAAGGACATTGGGATGCAGTAATGATGGCTGATTACTGCTGGACTCTGAAGAGAGACATCCCTGCTGCCTAGCACCCGAGAAAGTTGAAGAAATTGAAGTTTATGTCTTGAATTTTGCTCAGTGATGGCATAATATTCATGTCCTTACCTTTTTCAATGTATTCACTTCATTTATATAATTCCATGTTTGTAACATTTAATAAATACATTCTGTTAAATACTTTTTATTTGAGAAATGTAACACATAAATCAACTACTAATATCACCAAACTGTAGTTATGAATAGAAGGCTATAGTCAGAGAATATAATTTAAAAAAAATCAATTTAGGAAAAAAAACCTGACTCGATTGAGGAAAAATGGATGGCATTTTGGGCTTCAGTGGCACAAAATGCTCCTAATTCAGTTACAAAATTATAGACAACTTTCAACTTCATTTTTTTTGTAAACCAGTGTAATGTATCACCCTATATAGAAAACAAATTCACAAACACATGAATATATAACACATTGCCATGGCTCAAAGGGCTTGAGTCTATGGACTGATGGATCAACAACCAATCAATTACAATATGTACATCTTTAAACCATTGTGTATTAATTTTGTATGTGTTCTGTCATTGAAGAATCGAAATGTTTATATACTATAATAATAATATTGTTACAAAAAATCTTTACTTTTTCATATATTCAGACGCCTGCGTGGCAATTTGGGCCTGTACTTCTAGTTTAGAGTGGAAATAATAGGGCCACTGTCTTCTTTCCAGACATGTCATAGAAGGCAACTAAGAAAAGTTGGGGTACACAATGACAAGCTGTCACTTGTGAAAATGTGTTTTTCAAAGTGACGTTCATCTCTTTCTGAAAGGGATATTATTATTAATTATAAACATGTTATGAATACTTCCTGCTTTGGACATGCTCCTGTTGGCCCCAAACATTGGTTTGCCTGGTACACTGAAAACAAGAAGGGAACTTTTTATTTCACCTTCATATACTTAAATCGAATATTGTAAGGTGTCCAGTACATTGTACGCATATACCATTGTGTATTATATGATGACATTATATTTTCATGTGTATATGTAGATAATAGTTACATTTAAATGTATAGATTTCCTAAAAAAAATGCAGCTTGTTTTAACCTTGAGTGGAAGTGGCAATTTATGCATTATGCCTGAATAAAAATGACATTGAACAAAATTTTACTATTCAGAATATCCTGTAAAATAGAATTCCTGTGTTATATTTTTCAGAAATTGGAGAGATGCTACAGTATCATAGGAGAGTTGATGAGCCGTGGAACTGATAGAGAAAATAACGATGCTCTCACTGCTTATGTATGTCTTGTGTCAATGCTAAACAAATGTTCTGTGTTTTAACTAGTTTCACATTTGAGATTAAATTTGCCATACTCATCAATGTTATTGTGCATAATGGCCAATTAAAAAAAATCAGCAGAAGTTTTAAAATGAAATGCCTGAAGAAGAATAAGACTAACCATTCATTCTTACGATAGACCTGATTGGCTATCTAAGAGCTACCTGCTCACAGCAAAAGATATTATATTGGTTGCTTGGAGAATAATAGAATTAGAATTAGCTAAGAGCTACTTGCTCACAGCAAAAGATATTATTTTGGTTGCTTGGAGAATAATAGAATTAGTCTCATTTTATTAGGGTAGTAACTTTTCTAACCATGGATGGCAGTCAGTCTTGGTTATATTAGAGTGTATAATCATAAAAAGAAAAATATGGAGGTGAAAGTTCAGGTAATCCTGTCACAACTTTCTCTAGAAATAAAAAAAAATGTATTTTAATGATAATATTAGGTATAATATGACGTGAGTGGCGCATTCCGTTCTCTGAGCTACATCCTGCAATATATTATTTACAAAATTTGTAGGAGTTTAAGAATGAAGAAGAAACCTGAGTATATAATATGTGCAAATACACACATAAAATCTGTACTAGATGACAGGTATGAATTATAGTATCAGAAGCAGATTTATTTTAGCCACATTAAATATTACAATACTTTTAGAGAGTCTAGTAATGAAGGACCGGGAGAGATGCAGTAAGGACAGACCAGTAGATGATGGACAAATATGAACAAACCATTGATATGAAAATTGAGACAAAAGAATTACTGAAAATTATGAGTTTTTCAGGTCACTTATGATGAAAGAAATTACAAACATGTTATGTGGTGTTGATGGATTACCTTCACAATGATGTATTGTTTTGGTGTGATTAAACTGCATCAGAACTAAATTTAAATGAAATTGCTTTGTGTTTATATGTTATGCACTTAAATGTGTTTCATGTTAGTAATGGCTGTTTCTGCTCATTTATTTTAACTAGGTGGCCAAAGGGAATCAGCAACATGATGAGGTTCAGATGGGCTTGCTGTTTGCAATTCTAGTAGACTCCAAATTGCAGACAAAAGTATGTAATATATGAGTTTATCCAGAAATTAATATTTTAAAACTTTGTAATTGTCTTACAAAAAGATACACCTCACTAAGTTGTTGAAAACATAACAATGTTATTTCACAGGATATAGAAATATGTTGTGCCTATCATATTCTAAAGTTTTTAATGAAAAATATATGATTCATGATCTATTGTTGTTTGGAAAATGGGATTGATACATTTTGAAAAAGTAGGCAAAGTTATGTCATACTGAAGACATTGTGAGATGAATGCACACTGAAGATCAATCAGTTTGAGAGTGAATTAGTTTTCATACAATTGCTTTTATTATGTATGTTCTGAAAAAAAATTGTTAATTTGTCTCTATACTTTGCCTGAGGACAGTGCACACCAAACTGAATAAATACATTCTGCTGAAGATTGATGTGACAGGACAATGACACAAATAACATGGAGACAAAACACATTTCCATTCTCTGTACTTTAACCTGCTGGATAAATCAATTAGGACCATTGTTCTGTTACAAGAGAGTTCCAGTGGGAGTTTGAAAGCGAATGCTTAAAAAAATTGTTTCTTAGAAATATCACAGTGTGAGATGCTTCTAAAAGTCATGATGATTATCAGAAGTTACAGAATGAGAATCACAGATACCAAAAACATTTTAAAGAAATACATTTGACATAAAATATATACAGTTGCTTGACCATCTCATGGAAATGTAGCATAGACAACACCATTTTGTGCCTATACGATTAGATCTAACCTTAGGGCATGAGGAATGCCTGGAGGTAGATGGACAGAGCACCACTTTGTGCCTACACCAGCAGAAGATCCAATCTCAGAACATTGGGAATGCTAGGAGGTAGATGGATAGAATGCACCACATACATACTGCAACAATATGGTTCATGATGTCTTTCATTAGGCCATTACACAGACTTCATACTTTTTTAAAGATGGTTGTAAATTAATATTTTTTCTGTATTATTCTGTTATCTTATTATTTATTTGTTCAGATAATCATAGATCGTGATGTCAACCAATTTTTGCTAGGCTGTTACGCAAACTGTATAATTATATTTTTAAGAAAAATCTATTTTATGTATTTTCTAATTTTTATATGTTCGTTCAGATTAAGATCATAGATCGAAACATTAACTGTTTTCGGTTTATTCATTTTATTATCATTTTTTTAATTAGTTGTAGTAGGTGTTTGTAACACATATTTACTTATTCACTGTAATTACTTTTGTATTTGTGTTACTATGGCCCATACCTTATTATCAGATCTTCTCTGGCTTTTTAGTAATTATATGTAGATGAGGCTTAGCAAGCTATTGTTCTCTGGAATATTTTGTTGGCAATCAAATTAAAAATTACATAAGTGTTATCTGTCATCTGCAATTTCAACACACAACCAATATCTGAAAGGGACTGAGTACTTGTGTATATGCTATTTATTTTTGTCTTATTTATTTCACCTTCAGAAGGCATGGTACCTCTCTTGTCTTGGATCCATTTTTACTGTGTGTTATCTGGCCCACAGATATGGATATCCACAGAAAGATGTATGGGAGCACTGAGGAGCTTTCAAATACAGCAGCATTTATTAAGAAAACAGGACTTGCTGTGTAGACATGTCAAACTTCGAACAAGAAGAAGAAGAGGATTGTGTGTTATGAAAATATCACTAAGATGTATCTGTTTATATTCGTCAGAGTTTTCAAGAACTGAACCTTATAGCCAGAGATGGGCTGACTTGTCTTCTTACAAAAATTAACCAGATTGTGTATGAAAAGTGGTTGAAATTGTTGGACACAACTAGAGCTCAGGTAAAACAAATCTTAATTTTAAATTAAACGGTGGTTTCATGTTCACACTAATAAGCGGAGAACTGTTACATTGTATTTTAAAACTTTTCAAATTAGAATATTAGTAAAGTACAAAGAGCATTTAGCTAAAACCATAAGCCTTTGTTATTAGAAAGTGGCTGTGTTAAATAGAGGCTCAGACCTGGACGAGGTTATCTTGTGTCTGTGAATGATACCTAGGCTAAGAGGGCGAATGAACCTGAGCCTAACTCTACTGTAGAGTGTTTCCTATACTGGAGCCATGCTGACAGATGAGAAAAGGTTCAGTATGTGAGAGAACACGGACAATGTGGCTAATTACATGAGACAAGTTCACTGGCCACGGAACACTTCGTGCGAGATAGATGTAGTCAACCCAAACCTGATTCCTGATTAGTCTCCTCTGAGACTGCTATCCAGGGACATTTTTGGTCTGTAAAGTCCATGGGCATGGCAACAAATAGAAATGTTGTCACATGCTAGGGAAGTTAATCCGAATGAAAAGCATGCCAAAAACGGATGTGGTGGACTGAGCAGCTCAGCTGTGAAACCAGCAGCACAACATACTTCATGCTCCCTGGTAGAAATGATAAAACTCTTGTGTTAGTTATCAAATAGTGAAACAAATGAGAAGAAGAAACCATGTTAAAATGTTGTGAATATTTGTTTTTAATTTCCTCTATTATTTACACTTCTAAATGACAGCTTGAATGTATTCAAAAAGTCCACCAGAGACTTTTAGTTTTCACAGAGCTTGTCTCAAAATAGTAGAGTTATATTTGCTGTGACAGGGAAGTATTTAGAGGTGTAATTGTAGTGATAACTGTAATCACTGACTACTGAGGTAATCACTGGCATACTGACGCACTTTACTCAGGAACATGATACAAGCGACATATCTCATTCAGCATCTTCAGCTCGAAGACTTCTGTTTATTTTTTCTCGTGTATAACATCAAGCATCAATTATGTACATCAACAATAAATTAAATAGTTGCATCAATATATCTACTGCTAAGAGTTAACGCCTGCATTTAATGGCTCGCTATCGCAAACTAACCTACTTTCTCTGGTCATCATTTTTACAACTCGTCGTAGTTGTTTCGGTACTGCATTATTTTGGTTGATGATATAGTATGTCACTGCTTGTGATCAAGGTTGGTAATCTCACGCTGGTAACCCACAGGTTTCATTCTCAGAAGAAATTAAGTTTCCTTCTCTCTTGTATGCTATTCGATTTCCGTTTTGCCGTATCTCTTACACTGTATTTACTATAGGAAAATACTATTAACTAATTCCCACACTTAGAATCATAGACATATTTCAAAGTTTCTAAACTAATCCTCACACTTAAAATTCGAGACATTTTCTAAATGTTTCAAATCTATCTATTTTACTTTGGTAATTCAGCAGCTGTCCTACACACTGCCTGACTGTTGACCTCCATAGCCACAAGCTGAATCTTGACTGATCCCGAGTCCGACTGGCCATTTGAACTTAATATGTACCCCCATTTGTACTTGTTCCTAATCTAATACATGTGATCGCATTAAATTCTAGACCTCATACTTTATATGATTAAATTTACAATATTTTCATTTCCATACTTTCACATTTCTGGTATTTCAACTTTCTCTAACTCTAAATAATAGCTACAATAAAATATTGACTTCAAAGTAGTCAAACTAAAGGACATGCAATAAAAATGGCATTTGCATTTGTGATGACAACGTAAGAGTAAATGAGTAAATAATAATAAATGCCATTGGTCATTTCTAATGTACATCTATGGATCAATACCTCTACGTAACAATCCTTAAGTAGGTGTGAGTTAATATGGTAATGTCAACAGATAAAGTCGCTCCGGGCTTAATTGTGAAATAGATAAATATTTACCCCAATACGGTCAGCCACTGTCACGAACTACAAGGAGATGGTTCCTAGTAGTCTCAACAGGTAATTGACTTGTTATTCGTCTATCATAACATCAACCTCTGAACAAAAGCTACCTGCACTCTTTCTGTAGGTGTTGAGTGCCTGCCAATTACAATGACCAAACACAATCACTATACCATATTTGGCAACAATATATTTGTGTCGCTATTTCATTAGTGTAATAGCTTTGTGTCTCTGTCCTTCTCACGAACTTTGCAGTGAGGATTCTCACTTTGTTCTTAGTGGCCTCAGGAGGTTCTTAAATCCTTGAGGTACCTTCTCCCCCCCCCCCCCCCCCAAATCTCCCTGACACATTTGGGATGTACCTTGTTTTCATAGGGCTTGACCAAAATGGTAGAGATGTATTTGGAATGTGTCTTGTTTTCATAGAGCTTGACTCAAAATGGTAGAGGTGTATTTAGAATGTGCCTTGTATTTTATATGACTTTCAAAATTGATTTTTGTAATAGAATAATGCATTTTTTATTGAAGAGATTTGAGTTTGTGGAATGTGCAAGGTAATGTAAAATCAACTTGAGTCCTTGACCAGTAGATGTTTTGACTTATTTATCTGTTTTTGCTTGTTGCTGTTTGTAAACCTTTAGTACTAAAATTTGGTTTATTTAGCTGTTCAATTCCCTCAACAGGGGATGGAGTTGGCTGTCCCATCCCATATATGATCAAGTGACATAGAAGTCATGCTGAAGTTGGATGTGTCTGGCCAAAAAGTGCAGATGTAACAGCCAAGCTGTAAACCATGACACATCATTCTGTTCTCCGGACTACATCCTGCTAATCTACAGGAGTTTGAGAATGAGCGCAGAAGACAAAGTGTTAGAACAGTAAATAAGTTATTGGTCTTGGTTATTATATAGTTAATATTTTTTATTCATGTGTATATGCTCATAGGTGCTATGGTTGTGCAAGGAACTGGTGAAGATGAATGCACAGGGAGCAGACAGTGTTTGTATTGGCATCTTGAGACAAGTAGTTGGTAAATTTATTCTCGTCTTCATTGTACATACATTTTTCTGTATTTTTTGTAAACCTAGTATATGACTACATTCAATGTAACTTGAACACCAGATGGTTGGTATAGTAATTAGTGGAACGAGCTCGCAAAACTAAACTTTCTCGAAATGTTTCCTAATATATTTCAACACACTACACTTGATAGAGTGAATAAGGAAACAATTTTCTCTGTACACTTAATAGAGTGAATATAGTAGTTAGTGGGACGAGCTCGAAAAACTAAACTTTCTCGAAATGTTTATAAAACAAAAGCCAATCGTCCACATTTTGCTGATAATTTTTTGCCTTATTTCCCAGTTGAGGCGGAAATGTTTTTTAGGTCGCAATGACTCCAGGGTTGACCCAACCGTAAAGGGGTACCAGATTAATCCGGGAAGTAAATGCTGCGAGGAGAGGAGATTGCTACTGCTGTCATATAGCTTAGGCACTGAAATGTGAGATTGCTAACATCTCACACCCCTATGGCATTAATAAATACTATGGGTAAACTTTACTGGTAATTTGATTGGATGTATTTAGTGGGATAAGTTCAATAATAGTTGAATAGCAATGTCATATACAGAATATAAAAAAATGTTAAAAAGGTGTAGAGGACTGACTTTATTGTACTCAGATCATCCATATGTACTCTGTCCCTCTCAATGAAGCAGCACATCACCAGCAGAGAGTGCCACTTATATCACATGACTCCTTAGCTTCTAGCGATTATTCCTGAATTCCCAGGAATCTCAAAATGAAAGCCACTTTATAAACTAGATATCTCAAGCAGAGTTTGAACTTGTGACCTCGTGAACACAAATAAAATGATTTAAGCAGAATATGTTTCATTTCTATGATAATTATTAACATTCTGTATGACTGGATAACTGGTGATTATTTCATAATGACTGCTGTTGGTGGCCCATACAATTTTGTCAAATCTTTGGTAGCTGATATTACTGCAATTATATTTCTTGAAAAAGGAATATAAAAAAACACAATGAAGTAATAAAATCTTTTGTATAATTAATTGTTATTTTTGGCTATATAAAAAAAAGTTAATGCATCCAGATTCTTGTCAGAGCACAGGATGCTTTGTGTCATCGGGAACCCATAAGGAAAATAAAGAACAGAAGTACTGACCTACCATGCATGTCAAAAGAGATGTCTTAGAAAGTTGAGGGAGGGGTATGCTGCTCCACCCCATAGGTGAAAGTTACAAAAAAAGCTATACTGAAGTGAGACGCTTCATGCTAAAAGGTGCAGATATCACAGCCAAGCTGTAAACTACAATACATTACTCTCCAGACACCAGCAGGAGTTTGAGAAGTAGCACAAAAGTATCAAAGTCTGACTCTAATGGAGCTTTTAACATTTCCTGTTTCTTCTCTTGGTGGTACATTCTGTCAAACTGTTATTTGTTCACCTCGTAAAGTCTACCTCATGTCCACTTTCTCACACAGTTCTTCCTTCTAGTTTGGTGTTTTAGTTGTATGTCACTACATGTGTATAATATCTTGGTCATTGGTTTACTAAAGTCTAAAATGTTTGGCTCTTTGGCAGAGAGGTACAGAGCATATCTTGGATTACTAAGGTACCTGGTTAAATTACTGCCACAAGCTGTTATGCATTTGGGCCATTCAGAAAACAGTAGCAACCTATTTCTTCTGCGTTGTTCTCAATCTCCCGCATATTAGCAGGATGTAGTCCAGAGAATTGAGTTGCTGTGTCATAGTTTACAGTTTTGCTGCGATATCTCCACCGTTTCATCTGGCACATACAACTTAAGAATGGCTTTTAGGTCATGTTGACCCTATATGGAATGGAACAGCCATCTCCACTCTATAATTTCCTTAATTGCTTTTTACAACATGCATGAAAGGTAAACAATGTTGCTATTATTTGCACCCTTTTGGGCCAAAAACATGTAGGTGAGCAACCTACTGAATTTAAATATTGCCTAGAAAATAACTGCAGCCTCAAAAAAATTTTGGTGTGATCGCTGCATTCCGAATAGGATATATGCTACCATTTTTAAAATGTTATATTTTTACTATAGATTGTTGATTAAATAGTGCCTAGTCCACTATTCTTGATGCAGCGCATTTATCTTCTCAGATATTTATGAAAATATAACCACAAAGTTCTGTATAGTTCGGCCTTAATGTACAAAAATCACTCAAATATTGCTGGAGTAATAGAAGCTTATTTTTACAGGGCAAATAAAGTAACAATAGTGAATATGTTTCTTTAATGTCTCATTAAAAAAAATTGTTTGCAGGTGGAGATATTTCTCAAAAGAATATCTGGCTGACTGAGAGCATGCTAGATCTATTTCTTGATCACAAGTAAGTAATGTTGCATAAGTAAAATAATGTGGTTTGTTATAATCCACAGGAATTACAAGAAGAAGTCTATGTCGCAAGATGAATTTTGTACTTTGCTTGAGTAAACACTATTCCAGGACTGTGCCCTTGGGATACCAAATTTCTCTGTGCGACTGTGTTGGGCAGCTGTTGTCAGTTGAGTTGGACTTGGGTTCACAATATCTGCTAGGGAAGAGAATCCACAGAGTGTCTCAACCTTTGCATTCCCCACATACTCTTCTCATCCTCCTTTGATGGTTTGATCGTATGAGGAATTCTAATCCATTGATAAGTGTGGCCTGTGTTTTGCCTTAACCAATGGCAGTAGAGATTCAAAACCCACTGTGCAGCTGAGATACTGAACCCAAATTTCTCTGTACGGCAGTGTTGGGCAACGTGTAGCTGAGCTGGTTTTTATTCAACACTAATACCCAGAAGCACCTGCTCTCAGTTGGTGGGCAATACCTGATGCAGGACTCCTTTAAGAGGGATCAGTTTTCTCTCTTGTGATGGTTTTATGTGTTCTACGACCATAAACTGTTATCATGCTAAGCGTTTCGGAAATCATTGTCAACTTTTGATTTTTCCTTACACAATGCTGCCCTCTAATGTGTGTTTCCTGCACCAGAAGGGTTTTAATTTATACTTTTTGAGGAAGTTACTATACCTTTAACATTACTTTCTGGTATTGGGCACTTCCATTCTGAATATCTGAACCAGAATGTGTTATGTCATTGTGAACGGTATGGCTGTGTTGGCTGAGAGATAATGATCAGAGATATTGGTTGTCTGAATGCAGTCCATTCTCATTCCCTCAGCAGTCTCATAAACAAACAAAGAACAATGACAATATAAAACAAACTCTGCAGGAGAAACCAATCTCTTATCTTTTAGTTTAGAACAGGATATGCTAAGTCAATAGCCATTTAAACAGTATCAGACCCCAGCAGCTATGCACGTGTAGACATTTCATCTCAACAAATCAGCAAAACACCTCATTCTTTATCGGCTGCCCTTCAATAGCTAGGCAAAACCTTTGGACACTCTTCAGCCACTAACTCACTGTATCAAATTATTTTCAGTGACAAGAGTTTATAGATTGGGAGAGATCTCATTTGATTGTTACAGAATGTAGCCATAATACCTGAGTTTGATGTCTTGTGGAAAGAAATTTTGTTTAATTCGCTAAGGCAACTTTGGAACACCTGCACCATTTTTTAAAGCTGGCATTGAGCTTCCAAGAATATAATTACTTAGCGGCAATTGTATATCGACAACAAAAACAATCAATCAAGAAAAGAAGATGGCATTTGTTGGCCACAATATGAAAAGAAAAAAACCAAAGAATTATGAATGGTGTCCTCAGGAAATTGCAAGGAGAAAAAAATTATGTTGACCCAAAAGGACAACGAAGAAAACACAAAAGACGCTGTTAATGATTTCCTAGTTGAGATTCAAGTTACTGATCCAGCTGTCTATGGGCTTATGCCATATGACCCAATGCCAATGTGTGGTACATGTATGTCTTTTTTGAGCTGGTGTCCTGCTCCATATAGGGTGTTCTATTTGTAATTGAGATTGAGAAACTTGCTAAAAACAGAGATAAATGATGAGATTAAGAGACTGGTCCAAGATCGAGATGAATGGTGAGATATAAAAGATTAAGAGACTGGTTCAAGACAGATGAATGGTGAGATATAAAAGATTAAGAGACTAGTCCAAAGAAGATGAATGGTGAGATATACTGTGAGCCCTCTATGATGTCTGACAACATTGGAAGGATATAAGAAGAATACATGCCTACAAGTTATTTATGTAGTTGATTTTATTGTATATAAAAATAAGAAAAATCCTATAAATGGGGGTGGCTGCATTAAAGATAAAAATGGTAAAATAATATTTGATAAAACAGAAGCACTCACAAGATGGGCAGATTATGTAACAGAACTGTTTGACGACCAACGGAACAAAAAACCAACAATACACAACAATGATGGACCAGCAATACTGAAATCAGAAGTAGAACATACAATAAATTCAATAAAATGTGGAAAAGCTGCAGGCTCTGACAACATAACAGCAGACATAATAAAAACTCTAAATGAATTTGGTGTAGATACTATCACAGAAATTTGCAATGACATATACGAAACAGGCCATATACCTAAAGACCTAACATCATCAATATTCATACCACTACCTAAGAAGCCCAGGGCTGTGGACTGTACAGAATATAGAACAATAAGTCTAATGAGCCATCTAACTAAAATACTTCTCAAGATAATACATGAAAGAATTAAGAACAAGAGAGACATGGAGGTCAGTGAATAACAATTCGGTTTTAGGAAAAACAAAGGAACTAGAGAAGCTATACTGAGTATCCCGCTAGTGATAGATAAATATATAGAAGTCCAAAAAAGTATCTATATTTGCTTCATAGACTACAGCAAGGCCTTTGACAGAGCAACATGAAAAATTAATCAAATGTCTTCAAGAAATAGGCATAGATGGAAAAGACATCTGACTGATTAGAAATATATATTGGGAACAAACTGCATCAATAAGGTGTGAAAACAGCTACTCTCCATACATAGAAATCAGAAGAGGGGTAAGACAAGGATGCATTTTATCACCAAGCCTATTTAATATCTACACAGAGAATATCTTTAAAAATATAGAAGAAACACCAGGACTCAAGATCAATGGGAAAATAATAAACAACATTAGATATGCAGATGACACTGTTCTTTTAGCAGAAAGTGAACATGAACTACAAAGACTAATAGATCAAGTCAATAAATCAAGTAATGAATATGGACTGGATATAAACATTCAAAAAACAAAAACCATGATAATCAGCAAAGACACAGAAGAACAGGAGATAAACATAAACATACAGGGAGAGAAACTACAACAAGTAAAACAGTATCAATATCTTGGACACATAGTCACAAATGATGGCAGATGTGAAACAGAAGTTAAAAGGAGAATAGGAATGGCTAAAAGTACCTTCAATGACATGAGGAAATTATTAATATCTAAACAAATTACAAACAAGTTAAAAATGAGAATTATAAAATGCTACATCTATTCCATATTAATGTATGGCTCAGAAACATGGACACTAAATAAACAATTAGAAGACAAAATTGATGCCTTTGAGATGTGGGTATATAAAAGAATAGGGAGAACATCATGGAAAGAGAAGAAAACAATTAAAGAGGTGCTAAAGACACTTAATATGAAGAAAGAACTTCTAAGAGATAAAGATCAGGCAAATAAAATACTTTGGACACATTAAAAGACATGACACCCTATTGAAGACCTTACTTGAGGGTAAAGTCAAAGGGAAGCGAGCAAGAGGTAGGCAGAGATACAAGTGGGAAAGTAACATTACACGATGGACAGGTTACAGTCTAGCAGAGTGCACCGACAAGAGACAGGAGATGTTGGAGATACATTGCAGCCTACCTTCGTTGCGGAGACGGCACATGATGATGATGGTTCAAGACAGATGAATGGTGAGATATAAAAGATTAAGAGACTAGTCCAAGATCAAGATGAATGGTGAGATATACTGTGAAAATCTATGATGTTTGACAACATTGGAAGGATATAAGAAGAATACATGCATACTAGTTATTTATGTAGTTGATTTTATTGTATTTCCTAATGTAATAAATTGTCTTGCCTTTTGTATTATGATATCTTCATCTGATCATCCCTCTCCGTTCTACACTGCTGTCAAGGTATGTGTTTGATTCTTCCTCCTATATCTCTGTTTTGACAATTAATCTAGTGATCATTAATTAGTCTTACATATAATCTTTGTGTTTTTTTTCTGTATATATTCAATCCTTTGCAGTGTAGCTATGCACCAAATAAGAGTTTTTCTGTTTCTTAGTTTTATGTAAGCGTAAACAGATATAATTTTTATTCTTTCAAACAGACCATTCCTGGCAAAGAATGTATCCCTTATGGCCACAGTAGTATACACATATTTACGGATTATTGTAGACCATGGTACGCCAGGTTTGATGATACTTCGTCAAAAGGAAGTAGATTTGTGCATCAATCTTCTCAGAACTCATGTAAGAGAATTTATATTTGTTTATGTTTGACTTGCATGAATTAGGTTTATAAAATAATGTTGCTTATTAAATGCTTTAAAGATGTCCCTTTAAGGATGTCATTAAATATTCCATTTAACCTTTAGAATACATAATGGACATCACTATACATAATATGGTCATATGGAGTTATTTCATAAGAATATTTTAATTTTATAAATATATTATTCTTCATCCATTTTTTTATCGGACTATAAGGCTACAACTCTTTCTCTTTCTCCTTCATCCACTGAATCCCCTCTCCAACTATATTGGTTATTGAAAATCAAACATTGAAAAATGTAGGGTTGTTCAGATATCTTGACAATGTGGGAACCCTGCAACATGATATGAACAAATGTTGCTTAACCTTAGGCACGATGTGTGTACAAACCGGGCGTTGCATTCTGCCAGAATTGTGTCATGCAATGATTTCTGAGGGCGTCTTCAATCGCCCGATTCGGAAAACCTGATACCGAACGAAAAAATCTTGAAAAATCGATATCAGGAGCTTTTTGGCAGAAAGTAATGCCAGCATTGGGAAGCCATTTTGTTTGTAATGGCTGATTGGCGGTATAAAGGTTATGAAGCAATATGAAGTGGTTTTGAAGTCTTCTGCATCATAGCGGAGCGACAAGACAGTGAATTGTGTTTATTATACTATTTGTCAATGGTACATCCAGTGAAATCATAGTGTAAACTGCTGAAAATTTGATAAAATTGTAAGGTAAGTTCTTCGTCTGTGATTATTAAATTATTCCACAATGTTTCCATTATGTAAAATATATAATAGTCAACAGATTTCACAGATTATGATCGATAAAAAATACGGTAGGTCTAGATCGAGATAGGTCTAATTTTCACTTTCTCACACGTCTTGTGTCACACACACACCAACAAAACTAACACCAATATATGCAGAATTAAATTATTTATTTATATATGCAAATAGTATTTAAATATCTGTAATAATGAAAAAGTTATTGTGATTTTAAAACAGCCATCGACGATTGCGTAACATTTCCAAAAACCAATTCTGTGGCAGAAGAGAAATTGCGCAATTGTAAACAAACCCATGCTAAAGGTTAAAGTTTAATTTAAATAATGTCATGACTGCTTTTGCAAGGATAAAAACCCTTATATGGGTCTAAGAACTTTCAGACTAGTTTGTTCTTTCTCCTTCAAATTAGTTGACTTGTGATTGTATACACTTATTCCAGTGACAGCCATTTACTCTTGCAAAAATCATCTACCTCTGGTAGAAACTTTTCAGAAAATTCATCAACATTTTGTTGTTCTTAGAACAAGAAAAGTCATGCATGTCATGCAAATGGGTTGCCATATCTTGAGCAGAAGGTTGATGGATCTGGATTTGCTCAGCAGTAGAATACTTTTGTCTTCTCTTTTATCAATGTAGTCATAGTTGAAGCTCTGGGAATGGATGCTAAAATTTCATATATCAGACTTCCTTTGTATGCTGTTGTGTGAGTGCAAGAAGTTAATCATATAGACAATGGTATCGATGTGTGTGCTTTTGATCTTTAGTTAAAGTATCAGGAGTTCTGTTATTTTGATGTATACTTCTTCATGTTGATATACAAAGATATTTTTAACAAATGTAAATATTCCACCTGTACATTCGGTCTCTTGTAGCCTCTAATTTTAAAGAGTATTTTGTGCCTGTATGCAATAACCTGTTTTTTTTAAATTTTAAGTTTAGGCTTTCAAAGTAGCTTATTTAAATTTAGGAATATTTTGAGTGTTTTCACATTTAAGAAATAAGATATTTCAATTTAACCTTCACCAAGCCTATATCAACCCCGGCCGCCGAAAAACAAAATGGCGCTGTGCGCTGTTGGCGGCCTGTCCCACCCAACGAGAATATCATGAGATTTACACGTACCACAGTCCGTGCAAATAGCTGGGGACATGCGCAATTGAAGCCGGTACATCCCCCACTTCCGAAATGATCGTTGTTGAGAATGGCTAGCTATTCGTAAATGTTTAAGAGCAATTAATCTGACCACATCTGTACACCGGTACGATGCCATGATGATGGATCGGTTTTATAGATATTTATTTCATCGTATTTTAATAAAATAACATTGAATCGTGGCTTGAATCATGAATTATTAGGTTATTTAGTTTCACAGCAGTGAATATACAGAATGCTGTGTTGGTTTGGGGACTTGTACGTTTGATATCGAATATGTTGAAGTGGCAGAAAAAATAACTCTAGGCCTAAGCTCAAAGAACTATTTTACTGCAAATCTACATGTTTTATACAGTTCCCCCGGCTATAAATTGATAATTTCGCAGTGAAAGAACATAAATACAACAGATTTGCGTGATTTAGTTTACAGTGTTGCCAAGGAATTTGATATGTAAGGTAAGTTATATTTTTTTACTTATTTTTTCCCTCTTTATTTGTTATAAAATATATGTTTTTTTTGTGAAAAACGTCTTTACCACTTTCTCATACGTCTGGTATCACACACACAACGTACATAAATTACACCAATATATGCATAATTCAATTCTTTATTTATATGTGCAAATATTATTTAAATATCTCTAACAACCAAAAAATTATCACATTTTCAAAATAGTCACCATCAATAAAGCAAATTTTCAAAAAATAAGCAGGGAGACGTTTCGTATTTTTAATCTGGCTTGCTAAAGGTTAATAAATGTATTTGATTAACTTTGATTTTTGCCTGACAAAGGAATTTCATCACATTATTTTCAGTGGCAAGAGTGTTTACAGATTGGGAGAGATCTCATTCGATTGTTACAGAATGTAGCCAGAATACCTGAGTTTGATGTCTTGTGGAAAGAAATTTTGTTTAATCCTGCAAATTTAGCATCAGGTTTCACAGGTAATAAACTACTACATTTTTGTTCTGTGCATGTTCCTAAAATGGCACCCCCATTTAAAAATGTGTCTACATGGGTTTACATAGAATAAGTTGAGATTCGCTTGAATACTCATAATATGTAAACATTATTTTCTTTTTCTGTTCTGCTACAAATTGTAAACACATTTGCTAATTCTCATCATGAACCCATCATCATGAATTATGATGAGCACAGCGAATTACTATCGCAAACTTCTTTTGCGTTCATTCTCAAACTCCTTCAGATTAGCAGAATGTTGTTTGGAGAATGGAATGCAGTATGTCATAGTTTACTGCTTTCCTGCGATATCTGCACCTTTCATTCTGTCACATCCGACTTCATCATGAACTTCTGGGTCATTTTGACCATATTTAGGATGGGACGACCAACTTCATTTCGTAATCTCCTTAGTCATCTCTTACAACATACATGGAATGTAAACATTATTGCTAGTCTTTGTTCCTCTCTCACGCAACAAACTGTTCAAATTAAAGAAAATTGCTAGTTAAAAAAAAAAATGTTAAATTATCAAATGCATCCATTTATGTTAATAAACCAGCATTCCTGGAATAATTTGCTTCTTACAACTTGTACTCTACCCAAAACAAAATGTTACGGAAACCTGTGCACAGACTTTTCAAAGACAAGTATTATCTTATGAACATGTGCTTTTTGTTCATTTCATAATTTCTATTATAGATATTTAACCTTCAGGGCTCTGGATTAAAATTGCTCAATTTTTCCCCTACGCTAGATAATTTTTGGAAAATTTGTGTTATTTATGGTGAGGGTTTGTAAAGATATCAAAATAATTTGTGCACATGTAAATAAAAGAGTGAATAATGAAAATAATCATGTTTTTGTTGTATGTCTGATAGGACAGTTTTGAGCAAGTTGTAAGTTAAAAATTGGGGGGAAATCTTAACACCATTTTAAAATTTGCAAATATTATTTTTTGATGACCCTAATACTTGAGCAATGTGCAGCAACATTGATAAAATCCACTTAAATACCTATTCCTGTAGTATATATGTTGTTTCATATCCAAACTAATATAATATGGACCAAAAAAACTAATGAAATGCGAAGAAATCACATACAATGTCCATACAATACATCCAACACTAGGTCTAGAACTACATACAACATAATGTTCCATGCCGACACGTGGCACCCCTGATACATATTGTTTTTGTGTTTTTCAATGTACAAACGAACATTCTTATAATATAACATCTAAAACAAAAACAAACAAACAACTAAAACATGTAGATATTACTTTCCATGACTATCACTTACTATGCCACGCAGTACTACATTTGATCGTAAAAATATGGTGTTGTAAATGGACAAAGTCGTTCTGGAAATTAGTTGGCAAAATCAGCCAGCTTTCTCCCTTTTCACAATCGTAATATAAAGGAGTTTGACCTTTTGGCTGTGATGTATTGCTAGCTAGGCAGGAATTTTATGCCATATGAGCTTAACTTCATGTGATTCTGTACTGATGAATCGGCACATAGCGACGGGGGTGAATGGAGATGCCTACAGGTCCTAGTTACGTAATAACGTCGGTAGCTATAGGCGTCTATATAGCTCGTACGGTTAACGGCAATTCTGAAGCATGCAATGATGTAATGGTGTAAGTGATATCACAATATGTATTAGCATTTGAAGGTGATATACGTTAATTCTCTTCATTGCTAAATTATTGTTACCGTTATTTGTGACTCAAGTAACTCAGTGAGCAGGTACTGTATTTTACAGATGGGTAAACTTGGGATATGCCCAAGCTGAGAAGTAAACTCTTGACTTTTTGTGAATATGTTCAATGTTATTCAAATTTTACAGTTACTGATTAAACTTTGAGGTACCATCCTTTAAAAAGAATATTTTATTTATAACACCTTAATTTGCATAATCTAGTAGCACTTACTATCCAACAAAATAAGTTGTGATTGTCGCCTAGTGCATGTGTTTTGGTAAATTTAGCTGTAAATTGACAAATTGTCATAAGGATTGTTATGAGATCATCATCGTATCACTCTTGTTATGTCTATAGGTCCCTCATTCAGTACGTCCTTCAGCACATGTGGTAACTGATTTTTCAAGTTCTGTGTTGCTTGGGTGATAATATCTTTTGATTCTTATATGCTGCTAAATTCTAACAATTCCATGCAGGTCCTGCACTCTGGCTATTTCTTCTCTGTGCCAAATGGTGGAAGGTGTTTTTCTTTTGTGTTGTGTGTGTGTGTGTGTATACAGGTGTTAATGATTGAGAAGTTTAATGATAGTAGTCATTTCCACAGGTCACTCAATAAGAAGGAATGGTATTTTTCATACTCTCGTCTGTTGCAGTATGGTCTGCAGCAACTATTTGTATGTGTATAGGTATTTAAAAAAAAGTTAAATGAACTGAGAATAATTTGTGAAATCTATAACACAGTTCACAGGATGGAAGATGACAGATAAAGGGAGAATTTCTGTTACTGCTCTATCATCAGTAGTGAAACGGGTTAGAAGAAAAGTGAAAATAACTTGAAAGAATATTTACAAAAGATGGGACAAATTTAACAATTGAAACAAGACGATAAACAGTGACACAAAACTCTCACTAGTATTCAAACATACTTGAAGCTATCATTCTAAACGACTGTGAGCCTGTAGTAGTTGCTGATATGCTCAAAATCTCTTGGTGATTTACTTACAGGTGTTACACAGCTTTTGCAGATAAGAACCTCAAGGAAGTTTTTAGTTGGGAGATTAACACCAGACATGGAAAACAAACTTATTTTTCTCATTACAAAGGTAAAAACAGATTTGTAATGATTTACATATGATTGAGAATATATGTAACATTTCATCATCCTTATTTTTTAGACTAGGTTTATTAATTTATTAATAGTTTACATTGCTATTACTTTTTTATCACTGTCTTTTTTTATACTTAGAAAGTGTAATGGAAATCCATTCTTATGTTGTTGGCTGCATGTCCTATATAGAAAGCATCTTTACAGAGGACTGCAAACTCGATAGAGAGATTGAAACAAATTGTCAGAAGGCCAGTGCTGTGACTTACCAACTGTTGCCAATACTCAAACAACCAACAATTTTCATGGTGACAAAAAGACAATTGATAAACAGTATTTATATATATATAGACATGGACAGACAACATCAAGGAATGAACAGGACAAGATTGTCCCTCACTCCTCTGCATCGTTGAAGATAAAAATCGCTGGAGTACTCTGGGTGCTAAAGCATCCAATGTGGTACCCTGATGGGTTACAGGTTTTATTCATTCATTTCATTTATATACCAACTCTATGTTTCCAATGTCAAACATGGCCCCTGACAAAGACATTAGCGAAAAAGATCACAGTGTGTGAAACGAGTTGTTTGAGGAAAGGTATAAATGTCAACAGAAGAGAATGATGGAAAAATAAAGATATCAAGAAAGAAATAAAAACCATCTCAATTTATGACTACATTGAGAGACAGCAAACTAGGTGGATTGGTCATGTCAGGGGATTGGAAAAAACACAACCAACCCTTTGTACATACAACAATAGAAGATCAGGTTACAAGGCACAAGGAAGACCAAAAACTAGATAGGTGATGACAATCAAAGAAACCTTAAAGAGACACGAACTGACAATGGGCAATGCAACCCAAATTGCAAAGATAGACAACTCCAACTTCCCGCCACAATACTTAACAGCACAAGTTGAAAATAACTAGATAGATGGATGAATGCGATTGGATTAGATTGATAGATAATGAATTTTTAGGCAATATTTTTGTTCAAGTAGGTGACCATTGCATCATGAATGGTCTAGCTGCAAAACTGAATGAAGCTGTCATTTAACCTGGTACAAGACCTGGTCTCAATTCTGAGATATGTTTCAGTCACAGTACTAGAGACATTTAATATGTGAGGAAAATAATTGCAACTGCAAACTGTATGCAATCAAATACTTTTTGTTTTGATCCTCAAAGAAGTATGAGTCAGAAGTACCCTACCCTGTAATGCTGTTAATGATAATTCACTACTCACGTGCTGAACCACAGAATCCTCAGTGTAGACAATAATATTCTGATCTGAGTTCTTAAAGATCAAAATCTGGACTTCTGAATCTCCTTGCATCAAAATATTTTTACTTTTTCTGTTGTTTAATGACCACTTGAATGGAAGTAAAACTTGATAGGCTTACATTTCTACTGATGCTCTATAACCCCTAATGCACGTGAATGTTTTATAACCTCAACTGTCTTGCCAAGCCATGGACCTCTATTTAGTCTGTTTTCTTTAACCCCCCAATATTATCATGTAGTGAATGATTCATGTCAACACTGTTGCGCATATATGAACATATACAGAGTATATCCACTCTTTACATTTCAGTAGGTTAGTTCAGCAAGAAGAGCACCAACACTATTGCTGTATCTCTGTGACATCAAATAATGGTACATATGGCTTCATTTAGGATCTTGTGTACTCTGTCATAGATCAGTATTATTTATTTTTTAAATATAGCATGCACAGTCAATTAGCTAGATCACTGGCTTTGCAATAGAAAAATTATATTTCTGTGCAATGTTACACTCACTCAAATTATAATTTTGCTATGGTTACTCGACTCTTAAGATCTGAAGAAGTAAAATTAATTAGCTATGTGTATGTCTATATGTCCAGCTCTCTGATGGTGAGGTGCATAGTGCGTCTATGATGGCCAAGGTATCAGGTTCGAATCCTGCATCAGGCAATTATGCATCCAGACAGTTTGGAAAGCAATTGGAAACTGCTGAATATAAATACTGCCAATAAAACTCCTATAGCCAAATAATGCAGGGTTGATATGTAGGATATGCTATCATTATTTATATATATATATATATATATATATATATATATATATACACACACACACAAATGTACATTGAGATTTAATGTAAACAAGTCAATCTACGCTGCAATTTTCAGGTTCGATTTGGATCACAAAAACGTTATCAGGATTGGTTTCAGAGACAGGTGTGTAACACAAATGATTTATAAAAAACATAAAAAGACATGAACACCTGTATTTGTTTTTTGTTTTTTTAAAAATATTTGTGTGATTTTAAATATCAATTATCTTGTCTTGTGAAAATGTATATGCGCTGATCATTCATAAAACAATTGTATGTTTGAGGTAAAGTATTATTTGTTAGTGAAATTTTTGCTGCAATGGACTTCCAACTTTTTCTCATAAGTTTGTAGTACTCTCTAATCAACTGTAGATTGGACATCCTTTGATGTTTCTCATCATTGAATATTTCTTATCCACTGGTATTGTCATCTTTCTCTCACTCATTGACCTTCAATTTTATTATTTAATACTAGATTCTTTTGGATCCTGTGGGGACAAAATTTATTGGGTTGCTTACCCTGTTATGCCTCAAATTGCCTGTGTGCTTGCCAACCCAGATCACCATATGGGTATATAAAATCCATAACCAATATTTTATGATTGAATAAATGTGAATGTCACGGTGAAAGGGTGGTTTGCTATCTTTATTGATGAAAACCATTGATGTTGGTTCATTATAGTGACATTGACCAGATTGACACGCATGCGGTTTTGTCTGTGGGTCTCACCAATGGCTCACAAGACAAACCACCCATGCAACAGAAAATCTTAGTAGATGACATGCCATTATATGGAGGTTATCCTCCTATAGAAGCTTCATGGCACGTCATCTATACAATTATGCTTCTCATGCTTTTATTTTGTTGTTGCAATGTGTTTTATGCTTTGTTATTTGTATATATGTATGCATCAAATGTGGTTGGGAGGGAGCCAGAGATGTACTGTGCAGCACTGGTGAGGAGGAAACTGAGAGCACAGATTTTTCCTATGGCTGAGTCATATAGCGGCACAGTGACTCAGGATGTGACAATCCTTTTGACTTGAAACATTTGGTTGCTGCCTGGAGCAATAGAGAAGTTCAGCATAACCAGTAATCAATTGATGGCGGAGAATGAGCACAGTGAACCATATCTTGGCTGCAGTGGGTCGGAGCAGTGCATAGGTTGAAACCTACCATCCTGGTGGTGTGATAGTTATTCTCTGGCTTGGGGTGGACCGAAAATCCACGGACTTCCCAGCAATATAATACTATTTTAATGGCATTGGGTCAAAGGGCATGAAAGCATGGATAAGCAACCAACCAACCAATCAGACTGACAATCATGCTCCACAATAACATTTGTATACAACAATGGTGTCTGCTTTGAGTTGTGCGAAAGAAAATTCCATCTCGACACCAATCATTTTGATTGGATGTTGCAAGGAATTCCATGGCATAAATGTGCTATTTATAGAGCATTCAGGAGAGAATGGAAGAATGCAGCTTTTATATTATAGATAGTAACAATCACATAATAAAATCTGCTACTGTGGAAATGAGAGGTCACAATGTAGTCAGGACTTTGATCTCAGTGCTATCAGGAACATGTCAATCATGTTATCAACAAGGTTCTCTATAGAAAATTACAATATTTTGGCTATATCAAATGACATGACAGCCTAGAAAAGACCGTAATTTAGTAGATGATGCCAGGGTAATGAAAACGAGGTAGGCCACGAATAAGATTTACACAAGTTATCAAAGACTACCTGAACATGACACAGAAGCAGGAGGATTAGCTCGATAAGCAGGAGGATTAGCTCAAGATAAGCAGGAGTTGTGAAAGGCTGGTGACGACTGCTACATCTTGTCCTGTATTTTCTACCTGATGATCGTCATCTTTATAAAATGCTGCAAAATATTAAAGATATAAGCAACCAAAACAAATTTGTTAAATAGCAGTTTGACATTGAACAAATACCCATTTTTCTTAGATTTATTTTCCATATTGTATATAATTTTACTCAGTCTCCTGTTGATACAGAATTGAACAGACATTCAAAACCTAATCTTGTTTTCTATGAGAGAAATGATTAAATACTTTTCTTGTTTCAGTATCTGTCAACTCCAGAAAGTCAATCCCTCCGATGTGATCTGATTCGTTATATCTGTGCAGTATTCCATCCATCAAATGAGCTGTTATGTTCTGACATCATACCACGTTGGGCTGTCATTGGCTGGCTACTCACTACTTGCACAGTAAGATAAAGACATAAAATTTGTATGTATTGTGTCAGTTAACAGAGCTTTTATCTAAATTGAATGCACCACTGTAAATGTAGTTATTAACCTGGGGTCTATGCATCTAAAGAATTTCTAGTTCTATATATATTTAATATTATTAACTTATTTCTCATTTTTAGTTTGTTTTGAATATATTATAAGGGGCATTTAAAAATTAACTATTAGTTGGAAAGCTATATGCTATAGAGGATTTACTTAAATTATTATTATATAACTTCTAGTACACAAAGCTTGTTGACTACTTGAACTGTTTAATTTTTGCTTCTTTATCCTGTTGTTAATGCTGTGATTTGCTTATGTCTTTATACTTTAGTTTCTTTTTGCATTTGTATTTTACTCTATTGTATGTAACCAGCAACGGGTGATATATTGATTGAATATTGTTACTGTTACTTTAGCCACAATTTATGCATTTTTGAAAATAAATCTTTTTTTCTTTTGTGTTGAGGTCTGATGATAAGTATATTACATTGGTTATATTTATTACATTGGAATAGAAATCTTGCAATAATATTGCTCATATTTATAACACTGCCGAAGTCAGATGTGTTATGCCATTAATGTGAATAAACAGCGACACATCTCTGTTCTTTGTACTACATCGCATTTGAAATCTAGTAAGACCTTTGTCATGCTTCAAGAACAATCCACCAGGGATTTGAGAATGAATGTTAAAAAAATGTCTAAAGCAGCAATAATGAATTCTTGTTTATGTTTCCCAGTTTGTCAGTTATGGTAACACATAATTCAAATGATACAAAGCAAACATTGTCAATTTGTACATGTGAATAAAAAAGCAAATTCTCTATGTCATGTAGTTTAAGTTACGTGAATTTCCACTACAATATCCGTATCTATGTCTATCTCCCATACAGTCCAATGTTGCAGCATCTGATGCAAAGCTTGCTTTATTCTATGACTGGCTGTTCTTTGATCCAGAGAGAGATAGCATCATGAACATTGGTAAGCGATTGTGCAAGCAAGTTACACTTAAGGTGGTGTGTATATTTTCCTGTTCAAATATCTAATGCTTGCAATTTTATAATCTGTAATGACTTGGGCAGCATAAGTAATGAGCCATTTTCCATTTAATATATTATGATTTTACAAATAAATAAAGGGATATAACTAATAAACTGGTCTCAAAATTTACTATTTGTTAAGTGGTGTTTAAGTTTCTCTGAAAAGTAGATGCCCAGTTAGGATACTGCCTCAGTCTTGAAGATGGGAGTTAAAATGTATCCCTACAATATTATATCTTTTTTGTTTTATAAAAGTCATCCACAAGTCCAGTGTCGATGACTGTCAGAAAAAGTAGCCTTTAATCATCTGCCTAAATAGACACCTGGTATCTTGCCATACTGGGCATATATAATAGACACAAAGTCAAAATTTCTGTTGGATTGACCAGAGAAATATCACTTTTCTTCTAGTAACCAATGGTAGGTGTTTTTGTCATTATTTTCTTCAGGAGTTTTATATTTTTCTGGCATTTCAAATTGTATCCACATCCATCATAATACAAATCATTATCCTTAGAGGACACAGTTAGGTATACATGTTCATCTAATATGTATTACAGAATATGCTATAATTTTATTGTTTGCTGGAAGTTAAGTAGGACCATTGTCCTGCTATAAGATAGAACCAGCAGAAGTTTGAGAACAAATACTAAACAAATAATATGCTAACATTTGCTTACTGATTAAAAATAAAGTGATCTCTGTCATGCAGCATGTATAATATTTATATTCTTATTTTTACAGAGCCTGCAGTCCTGGTAATGTTTCACTCCATGAGACCTCATCCTGCCATCACAGCCACATTATTAGATTTCATGTGCAGGGTAAGTTTAAATGTTGAATGAATAAGACAAGACAGAAGAAAGTATATTTTATTAAAATAAGAACAAATCAGATTGTGATTATTCTCATCTTCTGTATATTAAATTTTTTTTTAAGCAAATATAATTACATAATATTTATTAATATATTTTGTTGTGATCTTTCTTACATTTTTCTGCATGTTAATTATTGGCTTTGTTACTGAGATTTAGTACATACATTTTGGAAGCTAAGACCCTTGGTATGATTTCAACAATCTGAAGTTGGATACCCAAACTGTTCAGAAAGCAACTTACTGAACATAAATATTGCCTATAAAATTGCTACAGCCAAAAAAATAATTTATTGATCGCTGCATCCTGAGTATGATATATAAAAAAATTATATAGTGAAAGCCTATCCAGTACAGGCCATTGCTTTTCAATAATTGTTGAATATTTAGGTACTATCCAATTGTACCACTGGTTGTTTGTCCATCGAAAGTGATGATGACCTTTTATTGCATCCACTTTTGAAATTCAGTTCTTGGCTATGAGTTCGTAGATGACCAATAAGCCCTTTTCTGGTCGTAAATATCATTAAACAGTGTATCCTATGTAAATATCATATGACTACTGTCAATGGTTTTTGGTCTATCCGTGACTTTCTAGCAAATTTCCGCTGTTGAGCTGCTGTATTTCTCCTCTTTTCACAAGATGCTGCACCTTTTTTGACTGTAGAGAGCCATGTAGCTATATTTTGTGCAAGTTCTTAAACTTTCGCATCAAAACACAGAATCAAAAGATTTCTATCTTCAATAACACGGATGAGTAAGGAAAAATCTTCACCTGTCCAGTCTTTAATCTTGCATGTCCATGATTTGCAATCACCAGTACAGTGTGTAGAATATACTATCAACTTAATTTCAGTAATTAATTTCCCTCTATAGTCAGTTTTCTGAATTAATTTCTCATAGAGTTCAGTCTGTTTATTAAAGTAAATTATACAGTATGTTACTTTACATTGGGAAAAAATATTGGTCATTATATTTTGTTGTCATGTATTGAGATCATGTCAAGTATGCGATACTATGTTTACACATAGAAAGAACTGCTTGACGTACATAAAATATAGTTTTGAAATGCAGGGAGATACATGAAACTGTAATTGTACGCAGACACAGGAACCAATTGTTTGACAAGCTACTTATAAGAATCTCTGATAACAGTGGCACAGACATAATAATTACCTAATTTATAAGAACGAGGCAATATATGGTTATCAAAGTACCATTCAAGGGCACACTCTATGGAAACACTATCTGTCTCATGCTGACCACTGCTTCTATTTAATTATGTTTTTTACTCTTAAGAATGTACACAGAAGAAGATATAGAAACCTAGTGAATTTTTAAGATGTCATAATTTTTTAAATCTTCAGATTATGAACAACTTCAGTATACAACACACAGCACAAATTAAAAACAGCATTTTCACAGCGTTGCGTACCATTCTTGAAAAACGTGTACTACAGTAAGTTCAATATTTCATACTGCCTTTTATAAATTTTTTTCTACTTAGAAAAAGTTGACAGCAATATTTTAAAATTACTTGATGTAAAAGATAGTATATTGGTTATGTGGTGTAGTAGTTATGCCATTCACCTTGTATTAAAGAGATCTTGGGTTTGAATCCAGCTCAAGACATTTTGTTTACAGAGTGAATATTATTAGAGATTCTCTGGGATTATCATTTGATGCTACAGAGTTACATGCTAAGATTGATGTGGCAGTATGCAGGTTTGTTGAGAGTGATTGAGTAAATATGGGGAAACCCGAGTATAAAGAAGTCAATTATGAATTTTGAATTTTTTTTGTTTTGTGGTATTTGCACATGATGAAACTTTTCAGACAGGTCATTTATAATGTTACTTAGTTTGAAGCAGAAAAAAAATTAATACATTGGGTTGAAATAGTGAAAACCATGTCAAGTAGGATTTTATGTCCCTATGCTAAAATAAATCCAATTCTCAGATTAGTTTTGAACTTGAAACACAAATAAATATTTGAAATATATAACAAAACTTATTACAACAGAAATAAATTGTCTACGCCGAATCCTCAGAGTAACAATAAGAAACAGAATCAGAAATGAAAACATCAGAAGACTAACAAACACAAAGCCAATTCTGGATTACATCTGAAGACAACAGATTGAGTGGTTTTTGCATACTTCCAGATTGCCATCATACAGTGCCCCTCAAAAAGCATTTTTATACAGACACGATGAATACAAAGCCAGGGGGAGACATTGCAAATGATGAATTACAGAATAAAAACAGTCAATGAAAACAAACATATATAAAGCACACAAAAAAGCCATCTCCTGAAAACTCTTCTACCTCTGACACTGCAAGGCATAAATGGGTATAAAGTGAAAAGAAAAAGAAGAAAGAATGATGACAAGTCTTGTATTAGCATCACAATTATTGTTGTTTTGACAACTATAGATGTTGTGATAACCATTATTTTGTGGCTAATTGTAAAGTTCTGTATTTGACATTATGTAGGTTTTGGTTTTTATTTGTATTTTCTGATGTTCCACAGTTAGATAATATCTCGTCATAAGCATCAAGCTTTTTTCTAAATCAACCATCCATAACCCATCAGGGTTGTAGGAGTACCATGTTGGATACATCAAACACAGAGTCCAGAGATTTATATCTTTCAATGATGCGGATGAGTGAGGAAAAATCTTCACTGGTCCAGTCCTTGATGTTTTATGTCCTTGAATTTCTTTGTCCTCCTTTACTTCTCCCTATTTGATTGTTCCTTGTAGTATTAATTTTTGTTATAAAAAATCATGCAGAACATATATCCAAACCATGCAAGTTTTTAGCATGCATTTCACTATCTCTTGGATCTGTTGGTGGTCTAAACTCTAGGATTCAAACACATGAAATAAGGATTATTTTGTATCCTCATGCTTTTGTCAAACCTTTTCATTTAAATTCTGAGATAATGATGTGGTTGGTTTAATAAATATTTATCTCATGTGGGCAGGTACACTTTCATCTGGGGGCATTTGTCCAACTTGGTTATATCAGCTTTTTTTACTGACCACAATCTCAGAAGTATTTTTGGTTTAGATGATGACATGCAGAGCTTTAGAAAAATATATACTTAAACCTCCCATCAAATCTGTGGTAGCAAGAAACATTGCAAATACATGCTTATTAGGGGCAACCAAAGTCAGGTATTCTTCTTCTCCTTTCTGTCCTCATGTACGTTTCGGTGTTGAGGGAAGAGTGAATGTACAGTCTTTTGCCCTTCTATTTGCCTCTTCTGCTGTTATATTTCCGAGTGTAAGTCAGGTATTAAGTACCCAATATTGAAAAGATCTGTGATGCATAATTTATTATTTATATGTTCTAAACAAATCTGATCAGTCGTATGACAATTGAGGTCTCGACTTCTAGTTCAGGGTGCAAAGAATAGGGTCACTCTGTTCTTTCCAAGCATGTCATAGGAGGCAAGTAAGGAAAGTTGGAGGATGGGCTTACAACCTGCAGCTTATTAAAAAGCCACTGCTAATCTTGCCTCTATTTCTTACTTTTGTTGTCTGTCAAATTATCCCCATAGATGACGGAGAGATGCAGGCCAGCGAACATTGCGCCTTTGTCCTTTTGTGACAGACTCCTAGGGGATTGGAAATGCTAGGTCTGCCATCACTACAGATTGGTCAACAAATCTTACGGAAGAATGATAAATTACTTGGCCCAGAGATTCATACACTCCTGGCATCATGTGGTGATCCTGGAATACTGCCACAATGGAATGCCTTCATTTTGGAACTAAACATGCATCCATAAACTTCCTTAACACAACCGTACCTTTCAGACAGCAGACCATATGTGTTTGAGTGCTGCTTTAGCTACTCAACTGATGAGGACTTATGATTTTGTCAGACAGGCTATGGTCTGTTAATGGTCTATCTGCTCACAGCTAATGGGATTTTTGTCATCATCACACAAATCTGATGCTTAGTATTCTCCACTAAACCTCTCAGGACTTCACAATAAATCTGAAACTACTATGAAAACAAGTATTTATAAAAGTTTTTAGTTCCCTGAGAAACACAAAAATCACTTGTAAAGAGGGATTACCTACAGAATCATCCACAGCTAGTAAGTGGGTCATGGAGATTACCTACCAGTGTATGACAAAGTTGATACAAGAAACCAAGATACCAGCTGTAAGCCAGATACCAGCAGATGTTAGACAGTTTTTCTGGTTTAGAGGGTCAAGTATTCTTTTAAGAACAATCTAGCTCAATAAGGCAATCTATGGGTAGGATTCCCAAATATAAAACAGTAAAAGTCTAAAGAAATCAGAGGCTCCAGCCCTTGCGGCATGAAGGAATTGGGTGCCATGTTTTTCCTTGTATGGCCATGCTGTCAGCACAGATTATTGAGAAACAAACAAAGAATGAAGTACCATCAATGCCAACAACCCCAGCTTCCAATGTAATAGAAATATTTTTTCCCATAATATTTTTGTAAAAGAATCACCTGGTGTTTGAATTCTAGAAAAAATAGAATTTTAAAATAATAGAGAATTTAACAGTGTACAGTGTTTGTAGTGAAATGACATTACTTTAAATTTCAAATGCAATAGTTTGAATAAATAAAGAATCTTAGATATTGGGATGAAACAATACTGCTGACAGAAAGTGAGCTGGAACTATATGCCACCACTGTTAACTGATTCTTGTAAAAAATGTTTCTTTCTGATTCTGAATATCTGATATGAATCATGGTTTCTTATTCTGGCTATCTGGTATGAAACATGGTTTCTTATTCTGACTGATATGAATGATAGTTTCTTATTCTGACTATCTGGTTTAAATGATGGTTTCTTATACTGACTATCTGGTATGAATGATGATTTCTTATACTGACTATCTGGCATGAATGATGGTTTATATTGACTATCTGTTAGAAATGATGGTTTCTTATACTATCTGGTATAAATGATGAGATAGTTGGACCAAAAGTATATGCTGCAATCTTGGCAGGGTGTGATAATTCCCCCCCCCCCCCAAACCTAGTCTGGATGTCCTTCGGTTAGTCAACTGAGAACTTGTGCTTTTGTTAGGCTATGGACTGTCAAGAGCTACCTGCTCACATCTAAAAGGATTATTTCATCATCATCTGATTGTGTATTGTCTGTTCCCAGACTAACGATGGTTGATTATATTCACAATTTCCATTAAGCATAGGGGTGGGAGCTTCAGCTGTCATTCCAAGGCCAGATGTGTCACCTTGGTTGATTTAGTCCATGTTTGTTAAAGTTGTTCATGTTTGTTGAATCATCTGATGTAAAGTGCAAAGTAGGTTTTTATGGGTGAAAATCAACAATTCACACATTTGTAAAACATGAAGTTATCCAAGACCATGTTATCCTGTCCTTGTAAGGGTTTAGAATCAAGTATAGTTTAGGTATGCAGGGGTATGTACATGTTATCCTGTCCTTGTAAGAGTTTGGAATCAAGTATAGTTTAGGTATGCAGGGGTATGTACATGTTATCCTGTCCTTGTAAGAGTTTGGAATCAAGTATAGTTTAGGTATTCAGGGGTATGTACATGTTATCCTGTCCTTGTAAGGGTTTAGAATCAAGTATAGTTTAGGTATTCAGGGGTATGTACATGTTATCCTGTCCTTGTAAGGGTTTAGAATCAAGTATAGTTTAGGTATTCAGGGGTATGTACATGTTATCCTGTCCTTGTAAGGGTTTAGAATCAAGTATAGTTTAGGTGTGCAGGGGTATGTACATGTTATCCTGTCCTTGTAAGGGTTTGGAATCAAGTATAGTTTAGGTATACATGGGTATGTATAATGTGCTTGTGTAACCAGCAAGATCATCATCACATGCCATCTCTGCAGGTAAGGTTGGCTGCAACATATTTCCAATGCCCTCTGTCTCTTGCTTTGATGATGCACTCTGTTGTAACCTGTTGATCTCATGATGTTTCTCTCCCACTTGTATCTATACATACCTCTTCCTCGACTCTACTGTCAAATGAGATACACAATCATTAGCATGTGCATTCTTTACTATAGCATACCATTAAAAACTATACTAAGTATTTTTTACTTTCTAGCAATGAATGACTACAAATACCAACCACTGTAGGAGCAGACAAATGCTTTGTTACAGGCAATTCTGCAAGTAAGTCATCTACAGTGGTGGTTTGTGCGCTTATTGTAGTAAAAAAGGCAGTATGATGATACTGTTGGCAATTAAGTTTGTTGGTTTTCATCTCACAGGTCCTTATCTCCTCTGTTTGACAATCCTAAGCTTGATAAAGAACTGCGGAATCTACTAAGGGAAAATTTTATTGAATTCTGCAGTCAAGAAGGTATGTTATAAAAGATGAATCTATATGTAAACATATTTTGGTAATGAAATGTACATTACAAATTGATTGTTGATTACAAACCGAAGTCACTGCACCCTGAGCAAACTCATAGGTGCTCAGTCTCCCCAAGCAAATATCAAAGTGTATATATGCTGATGGTTCCCATGCCTCGCTCATTGAACACATTCCTCATTCTGCTCCTCAGATGCCCAGTCCTACTCATATCACATTGAATTGCATTCTAGATATATCATCTATAGTAGTGTCTACATTCAATAGGCACATGCCAGACAACTGCAAATCTCTCTTATCAATTCTCAGTTCACAGATTTGGACACATGGATGTTAGGGGAAATAAAAGAGCAGACAGACTTGCCAGCATGGTCACAGTGACTAGTGGTAGTTCAATGGACTGTACTGATATTTTGAATGCAATGAAGGACTTAGACCAGTTGGACGATATGGGGTGTATTTCTTCTTCCATGTCTATGAACAGAGTGCAGGATCTGGTAGTGTAATTTGTTGCAAGAAATGAGAGCATATAGGAATCAAAAGAAAAGTTATTAACCAACACAGAACCGAAACAGTTATCATATACTGAAGGGGGTGCAAAGGGTCTTGCATTGCTCTTGTGCGGACCCAAGATTCGCATTTAATCAAGATCCTAAAAGTACCTCCTTGTGGTGCATCCTGGAAACAGAAGTACAGCTGCTCTTGCTGTATTCCTGGCAAACACTTTTATGCTCGTGTCCATTAGTGTGGAGGCTGCAGACGGAATGAGATTTGACTGCACAGGCAAGCAAAATCTGCAACCTCTGTGACAACACACACAGCGTCAATTTTGACACAAAGCAACACAAGACAGTCCGGTCCGAGCATTGCAGGGGCGACCAATGCAATTGGCTTGATACGGTAGATGCATGGCAAGAGATGAAAAGACAACATACTGAGTAAAATGAAAGGGTAGCACAGTGCCAGAAGGCACCGTCATGTGCAAATAAAAATGTAAAATGTTCCAGGAATATTATATCTACAAGTTCTGTTAGCCTGAGACAAGCTTCTAGTTTTCGGTGCTTCTTACGGGCAGAGACCCAGTTGAGGGCACCCAGTCAAGAAGGAAGCCCTGACCCAACTCTACTGTCGAGCGGAAACAATACTCGCAGAGAGATAGGGTTCAGTACCCAATGGGCTCAGGCAAAAATGGGACACAGTCTTCAGCTCAAGAGTACACTTTGCTCCAAAAACGTGTGGTGAGACTCAGACTTGGACAAGTGGTTGGGGAACGACACCTCGGCTAAGAAGGTGAAAGAGCCTGGGTCCAACTCTTCTGTCAAGTTCTTCCTAAACCGGAACCAGGCTCGAGGATGAGAAAAGGTTCAGTATCCGACGGGCACAGGCACAAAATGTCTAATCACATGAGGCAAGTTTACTGACTGCAGAACGCCTTGTATGAAGTAGACGTGAATGAAATCATCTTGGCGAAGAGTCATTGCACACCCACTGCCTGTTGACAGATAAGCAGGCTGTCACAGGCTAGGGAAGCCCACTATCCGAATTAAAAACATGACGAAAACGGATGTGCTGGGCTGCGGATCTCTAGGCCATAGAGTGAGCAAACCAAGGTGCAAATAACACAGTTCTACTGTGAAACTAGCACTTCACTGTCCCTGGTGGATATCACACAATTTATTCACGGTGATTACAAGAGAGTGAACACAGAATAAGAAGGACATACTAAATATGAGATAGGAGCACATATGGTCTTGTCAGGAGTACCATGATGATTTGATGATTAACTAACTAATTCATATACTATAGGTGCATTCAACGTATGCTATCTACTAATTTACGAGAATGTCAGCATGTTCTGGGCAGTAAATTCATGTGATACCAGGAGGTTGGAAAAGGCTATAATTACAAATTGCTTTTGAAAAAAAAATGTCTATTCCCTTTTCTTCATTCACATTTTTTTTCTTTCATTTAAAAATGATCATGTGCTTCAGAAGTACAGAACACAAGATTCTTATTATTTCATTACATTCTATTAGTCATTGATTACAGCATGCATCAATAAATTTATTCAACTGTAGGTTTCATTTCATATCTTCCATAGAGCCCCTCATGTTTGGAAATAAAGTCACCTCTGTAGACGATCTTCCTTCTTGTTTGTTATCATCTATCTCTTTGAGACCCAGTAGTTATTTGCAGACTTCTCAGGTTTCAAACCACTTCATGGATAGATGATGATTTGTTGATATTGTAACAAGTGGTTTACAGTTTTCTAATCTTTGAGTATCTCTCCATTTTTATTAATGGTTGTCAAAATATCTTCCAACAAAGTTGGTTTAGTACTTGTCTGCTATTTCAAATGTTTGTGATTGGTAGCTTCTATCAGTTTGACTATGTCAGCCTTTTGGTTCTTTTGTGCAGGTAAGATTTCTTTTGAATGTAGAGAACAAAATCTTACAGTTTGGTCCATGTTTTTGTCCTCTGAAATGTATAGTTTTTGGAAAATTTGTCAGGTAGAAAAAAATATTTTCTGCACAAAAGTAAAAACCAGCACATTATAATATATATGTCCTCTCATTTTTTCTTTACTCATATACGTTTTAGTCTGATTCAGGCAGAATCCAAAAGAAATTGTTACCTATTTGTATATGTATGTATGTATGGTCTTGCAGACGGTTATTAAGCAAAAAGAAAAAGCAAGCCAATGTGCATTTTCTCTCAGAAATAAAAACTTTTTAAGCGATAATGTGACAGCAACAAGATTTTTGTTTACTTCTTCCTCTTTTATCTTCCATATTTGTTATCATATTGTTCCCAAACATCGTCATCCCTGCACACAGATTGTGCCTCTAGACAGTCAAATTGCATATATGTTTTCATTCAATCATTCATTTTCTTTTTGCGCTGAAGTTAGCGCATAGGGCAGAGGTCAGATCTCTCCAATTCTGTCTGTTCAAAGCTATTCTGTGCAGTTCTTGAATAGTATGAATATTGGTTGTTTTACTTGCTCTAAGTATTGTTCTGCTGAGTGGAATGAACTGACTTCTGTTGCACAAATCAGACTGGACTTTACGATGTTAGTTGATTAATCCAACGATTGACAGAGTGACCCAGACTTGATTAGAGAAACACCCTCCATCAACGGATGTCACTACCGGAAGTCATCATATACGAAGTCATCATATAAAGACATCATATAGTTTGCCAGATATTAAATATAATGATAGCCAATTAAAAATTAAATAAATATCGTGTCTGTTATATTCTTAAATAATTTGTTTATTATATTCATAAATAAAAGTGTTTGCCTAAATGCTTCAAAAACATTTTACTGTATACATTTTCTGTCTAATCTCTTGCATGAGACCACTCAGTGAATCATTAAGTTGACCAACTCATCTCCTGTGTTTCGATTTTAATTAAGAGAAAATTATATGATTTGTGAATAAAATATGTTTATGATATGATATTATCCAGTTAAGGATGAAACTGTGGTTAAAGATGATCTGGATATGGATGTAGGAAACAATCATACAGGAGAAAACAATCTCTCAGATGCATGTTTCAGTGATGACGAGGAAGATAATGTGCCTTTAGGTAGGTACAATATCATTTTATTCTTGGTATTTGTAGCATATCAATTGATTTAGATAATTGTTGTACATTTGTGTTGCCGAAGCTGAAAGAGGAGTAAAGAATATCAACACTGTTATCTGCAATGCATATCATAAGAGGTAAATAAGAAAGTTTAGGATGGAGATAGCTGCTTCACCACATAGAGGGTTATGGTGACCCATAAGCTATAACGAAGACGATGTGTTAGACCAAAAGAGATATCGTAGCCTTGCTGTAAACCATGCCAACACATTCTGTTCTATAGACTACATCCTGCTTATTTGCAGACATTTGAAATTGAATGCAGAAGAAGAAGAATAAATGTTGAGATATTTAATGTGTTTTCTTGTAGTTGTTTTATCATCCTATTTCTTATTTCTTCTCATAACTTTGCATCATTATAGCATTTTTTTTTAGAGAATAGAAAGCAGGTTTCATGGTTTACAGTTTGTCTGCAATATTTGCACATTTTGGTTTGCTACATCTATTTTCAGCAGTTTTGTTGTCACTTTTATCTACTATAGAATGAGACAGCCAACACCCATCTCGTGGCCTCCTTAGTCACCTCTTATGATATGCATGGCAGGTCACAGTGTTGCTATTCTTAACTCCTCTTTCCTGTCCCTGCAACACGGGCACATTATGTACTAAAATATAATTTCTCTCTGGGGCATCATTTGCTGAAATATGACTTATTAAAATACAATTTAGGTAAGTTTATGTATCAGAACTGATAATCCTTTGTTCATAATAAATATATATAGTTGATTTTATGAGAGTCATATCACAGGAGGAGGTTGAACTTGCTAAAGCGACTTGCAAGCATCCTGGGGAGCCGACAAGAGAAGACTTAGAGACATGCACACATAGGAGACATCAGATCCATAGACTATAATCTCCCCTTGCAGGTGATATCATCAAAAAGCTCTTGCACACACTTGGACAGAGTACAAGGCTCTCCACTTCATTTGTAGTGGCATGAGATTAACACCATCAGTGGCCTGTGAAATCAATGCAAACATAGAGCCACTTGACATTAGAAGAGAAAAGGCAACTATAGAAGCTGTGGAAAGATACAAACAACTCCCACAAAACCATCCTAACAAAGAAGTAGTCAACAAATGGACACACAAAACAAGGATAAAACAAAAATCCCAATACCGCTAGCAGAACTAAACAAGAAACATTACCTTCTTGAAGATAGAAAAGAATGTGAAAGAGTATCAAATATCCCAAGAAATGCATCCCTCATACTGCCCCAAATAAACAAGACACTTATTGACAAGTCAGTAACCAAAGTAACAAATCAAAACACCCGTAAGTCCCTTGCACTAGAGACTATCGACTCCTACCCTAAGGACTAGATTCAAGCATACACAGATTGGTCAGCCTCCAAAGCCACCATCATTGCAGGATATGGCTCTCTCATAATCCTCTCTGACAAAACATCAGTAGAGTTATCTGCTCCCTGTGGAGAGTTCTGCAGCAACTATGATGCAGAGGTGAAAGCAATATCAGAAACACTCATACATCACCACCACATACAATAATTATGCAATACATCCCAAAAAAAGCTAGTAATATTCAGTCTGCTCTACAAGTCATGCAACAACAGAGAAAACTAGAAAGCAATATGCTTCAAACTACAAACATACTTACATCCTAGGGCATCAATACTACACTACAGTGGATACCAGGCCACACAATTATCACCGGGAATGAAAGTGCTGGTAAACTGGCAAAAAAATGAGCAAGTATGCCCCAGCCTGGAATTTCCACCAACCTTAGAACAGCTAAACACATTATCCGCAACAACTGTAAACAACAATGGATGGACCACTAGGCCACTGGCTCAAAAGGAAGAGTGCTATATGCAGACATGTCCCAACCAAATCCACATGCCAGCATAATAGACATACCACAAAGATAAAACCACAATATTTAGGCTATGAACAACACCTGTACAACTTAACAAAAACCTACACAGAATTACCATGGACCATACTGCAACAGACAAGATGAGGAAACAGTGAAGCACTACCTTATTAAAGTCCCTGCACTACAAGCCATACAAAAACAACTGTTACACCAAACTCCTCCATCATTAGCACCCTTTATACAGACCAAACCCCTCCATCACTAACACCCTTTATACAGACATAACACAGCTGAAGAAGACATACGCTTACCACCACCTGGCAAAGGAAAGAAAGAGTGAAAGCTCGCAACCCCGAGGATCAGATAAGTAAGTATGAGTTAGGGTGCTCAGTATTTATCATTTTTAGTGCTGCACAAATAAAGAAGGGTACAATCTGTATTGTGTGTGAGTTAATTATAGCCAATCTTCTGTACACAGACAGTACATAATCTGATCTAGGTAACTATTTAGTAGAACTTAATTTCTCAGGTAAATTGAAAGAGGACACTGGTTTCCGACCTATCAAAGAATCAGCAGCATATGTTCCTGTTGACATAACTGAACATCTCAACCAGTTAACAGGACAAATTCATGACTTGACAGTTGAGTTGCAAGGAGAAAGGTAATTATTTGACACTCTTCTTAGGAATAATGTGTTAAATATGACATTTTTTGTTATCTCTGAGAATATTGAGATTAGATCAGTTGCTAGTTCTATGGTTTATCCTTCCAATACACTGGGTTAAATTCCCTGGATGAATACTCTCCAGTCAACCCAGCTGTGCATAAGGTCATCTGATTCATTTAGTTAGTGATTCATTTTACATGTTGAAACACAATGAAGTGGAACATATGGTATGTGATCCTAAAATAAAAACCAGACTTGTAAAAATGTGTCTGAGCATATTTCTGTAGAATATATTGTTAATAAAGTGAAGATGACATAATATTTTTCTGCATTTTAGTTCATTTTGTTTTGTGAGGATCATAATTATACAAGGTAAATTATCCAAGAAATGCTGTATTTATTAATATATAGAGTTGCATTTAATAAATTGAGGCGCTAAGCAAAATTAATCATTATATTCTGTGATTAGAAAGCGACAAACAATCTGTTTACAACCAGTAGCATAGCTGACACACAAAAATGACACATGCATATTAAGAGTACAGAGAGGCAGTGAGGACAACATTTTACAAAGGAGACATCACTTAGACAGATATATATAAACCCATAAGATTCAAACGAGAGCTGCTTTTACATTGAATTATTCACCGGTTTCCTAGCCTGGCAGTGCATTATTCAATCCCCAGTTTAAGATATCACAGCTTCAGGAAATACCAGAACAAATCTGTGAACACAAAATCAAATTCTATTAGAACAAGTGCTTACAAACATACAATGTAGCTTAAATAAATTCCAGAAATAGCCAACTAATGATTGAATGAAAGTTAATATTTTGGAGATTTATATGTTTAGAAGTTGGTAATGACCTTGATGAAAGTACAATGCAGAGGTGACCTTCACATATAGTCTCAAAGAGAAGATACAGATGTTTGTTTGTGTGTTGTATTAGTTACATTATCTGAATTGAAATTGTCCTCATTTGAACAACATACAAATATTAAATTGTGTGTTCTTCAAAGATTAATCATGGAGGGAAAGTTTCCAAGAAAGCAAGCAATTGTTTCAAAGTCATCTTCAAAGACACTAGCATTGCTTAATAAAGCATATTGTAATACTGCAATGAAAAAATCACAAGATATGCAATAAGAAGAAAACAACCAGAAAAATGGAGAAGAGCTGGATTAGGCTGAATAACAATGGGCCAGCACATGAATCCCTACTGGTAAAGCAGTACCTCACAAAGCACAATGTAACAGCCTTGGAACAGTCTCCATATTCCTCTGGCCTTGCACAGACTGTTTTGTTTTTTGTTCCCTTGACTGAAATTGGCACTGAAAGAACAACTATTGAAGGATGCAGATGACATCATCATCAGCGACAATACAGCTAAGAGAGGTGTCAAAGAATGATTTTCACGGATGTTTCCAGCAGCTACATGCATGTTGGCAAAAGTGTAGTTACCAAAGGGAATTACTTTGAAGGAAATGTAGTGTAGATAATTCTATTGTTACTTATTTCTATATGATCCACCAATTCCTGGAAATTATGTCTTAATTTATTTTGTATTTGTGTTATTGATAATTTACATGTAGTAGACTACTTTCATTTCTACAAAGACAAAATTTTCAGTGCCTTTATATTCATCATAATGTGGCAATGTCTTCATTTTTAAATTTTCTTCCACCATTTTTGGCCAGTTTATCTGCATCTTTGTTCCTGTGTATATTGAAACATATCATGTATAGTATGACTTCTCGACTATTGTTGAGTTTTTAGGCACCACTCATATATGCAGTCATATACATTGTGACCGATTAACTTTTGACCATGAGTAAGTTTGAACAAGTTGTGTTTGTGGGATGGACCCACTAACCACTCTACCACCGTCGATAAAACTATAAGTTGAACGAACAAGGCAAAAATTGTATAAGCACAGATGTCATTGCAACTAGTTTTTTTGCCAATTGTTCTCCACTTAATCATGAAAGATACTGTAAATATTTCCATCATTAACATCAGGAAGTGTGTGGTTGTAAACTTATTTTTGTAATCCCAGTAATTCTTAGTATTTTTTCTCACAGAAATCAGGAAATGCAGTGTGATTTAACAGATAAATTGATGCAAGTGGTTATTCAGGAAGTAAGTTTCTTTTTTATACAGATAATTATTTACATTTCAACAAAATTACATTTCTTGTCTTATTGTACATAAAAAATAATTACATTTCTTGTCTTATTGTACATAAAAAATAATTACATTTCTTGTCTTATTATACATAAAAAATAGCAAGTATTCCCATACTATTTTGTGCCATTTTATTGGTTAAATGTTCCCTAAATCTCCAAATCACCTGTGATCCTACATCTTCCCCTTGAACCTACATCCCCCTCCCTGAAGTTTCTCTTCCCCATTTAGGATATTAGCCACTTTGAGAAACTCTTCTGCTTTTCATGATGACCCAACACATTCAGTTCTCTACACAACATCCTGCTAACTAGCAGGAGTATGAGAATGAATACAGGACCAATTATTTTCCTTTAATATAATAATTTATTATTCACAGTTTGTGGTCATAAAATCATAATTGTCAGATTCAAAGATTGTTTCTAGTTTAATTATTTGCAATCAATCTTTCAAACAGGAAGAGTTTGACCAAGATATGGCAGCTACCCTGGCCACTTGCTTGTGCCAGATATTGAGTCCCTTATTTCAACATAAGCTGTTTCCACAAGAGATCGATGATGAGTGAGTATTATGTGTTATTGTTAATCCCTGTTGTGAAGCTAAATTTTGTATTCTTGAACTGACAGTGGATTTGAGGTATTTTGTAGTTTGATACAATGATCATACAAGTAATTGAATATCTATTAAGATTCTATCCAAAAATAAGGATCTACTTTGTTATCGGGAAATGAAAAGAATTTTAGGCAATTTTTTCCCTGCAAGTTATTTCCCTTACCTATTCAGTCTATGATTACCAATCAGTGTTTCAGGGTCGAGATATTTATTTTTGAAGGCTTGAATGGGCGGGCCTCTCAATGGGTGGCGCAGATAGGGCGGCTCTCAGTGTGTAGCATGGAAATCATCGAATCCGGCAGCAGTCCATGCAATTGCAAAAGAATGTCTACATCTCTAGCAAACTTGTGATTACAGTAGACATTTTGTATCTAGGACAAGTAGTATGTCCGGCTTTGAGGTGGAGAGATACAATGCGTGTCTCTGTCAGCTAAGCTACCAGGTTAAATTTCTGCTTCAGGTGGAAGTTATGCATTCGGGCCATTCAGAAACCAGTGAAAGCTTATTGAACTTAAAAATTGCATCAAAAATATGTACAGCTATAATCACTTGTCTAATCATTATACTGGTTAGTTAGTCACCAGATCATCATCATGGCACCCCAGACATGATCATAGGTGCTCTGATCTCATATTTAGTATGTCCTTCAGCATGTGGTAACTGACTGTTTTGATTCTGTGTTGGTTGATAGCTCTTCTTTTGATTCTCATATGCCGCTCATTTCTTGCAACACCACGCTTCACTTCTGTGTTCTATATTCTAGTCATAAACTGAAAAGAAAAATTACACTCCATTCTTCCAAATGCTTCAAAATTATTCCTGAATAAGATTTGCTACCTTGTTTTTATTAGTGCTATATTTCTATTTAAACATTATTGTCACTGTTGGCATAGTGGTTAGTGGGTCTGTCTCACAAATACAGTTAGGCTAAACTTGCCTATTGTTTGAGCTCTGATCATCCACATTATATTGACATGGTTGGATGTGGTGCTTAAAATTTCTACAATAGTTGAATAGCAATGTCATGTACAGGATATAGTTCAATTAATGTTTGTTAAATGGAGTATTGAAGCCTCTTGTTGAGGCACATCATTTCAACCTAAGAATTCAATTATTAATTTTCACTGATATATTTAAATATTGGTTCTGTGTTGCTTAACCCTTTTGATTCCGGCCTTTCTGGAAAAACTCCGGGTCTCGTGCCCAGGACAAGGGGACTAACTCTGCAACAACAAGCTGTGTTTTTGCAAGAACATTAATATAAAATACAATTTGCAATCAATTTTTATGATTCAAAGTTCAATTAACAGATAAATGAAAGAGGCACTGATCTGGGAAAATATCTTTGTGAATGTCATGTAAGGCAAGTTTACTTGTCCTGTAACATGGGAGAGGAAAAAATTTAGCACCATTTTCTTGTCGGCTTCTATTACTTGTGTCAAATTATTTCTGATAAATGTTCAAATGAAAAGCAGTTCACCGGTAGAAAACTTCATTCTATAACTTAAATACTCCAAACATATAAGCCTATTCAAATAAAGATATCCATATATATCTGGTCAAACATGTTTTCAAAAAGGATCTCTTTTCCCAAAAATTTTGATACAGTACTAGCATACACACACTTTGGTTTGTTTTGCATCTACTTCAAAGATCGACTGACAGAGAAATAATGAAAGATAGGCCTAGTCATAATCAGAGTAATCTGTATGAGGCATTTGCAGGACCAGATTTCTCATGAAATTTATCAATATTGACATAGATCAGCTGTGGTGACTATTCTCAATCATTACTAGGTTTATGGTGGGGGGGGGGAATTGCAGGTCATCATTAGGCCTACACTAAAGATTGACAATTGTTGTTACTTTCACTACTAAATACTGAACTAATTCCCCTTCAGCGTCTGATTCATTCATGTTTTCAAAGATTTCATTAAAAATATTGCCTATCAACATCATCTGAATCATACATAGGACCATTCTTACCAAGTTTTGATGAAATTTGAAGATCATATTCAGTAACCCACAACTCCTATACGACAGCTGTTAGAAATTTACAGAAAAATACACCGGAGGCCACCATTACTGGTAATCATGTCAGCACTAAATTTAGCATGTCTATTCACAAAGCAACCGTGGTGAACGGCAGTTTAGTACCCCATGTGTATGGCAGGCAGAGGGCAGTGGGTACGGAGCGTATATATAGCGAGCAGAAGCAAGAAGGTAGGGAGGGAAAGTTATAAATAGTGGTTTACCTTTATTTAACTATTTTTTTTCTAAACATATATGGGTTTAAGCCTTAATTTTTGCAAGTTAGCAAAGTTGATAGTTAACTTACCTTCCACATCCAACTTGTTGAACTAGGTAGTTCAAATGCCAACCATCCACATTGTACTGGTGATATGATTGGATGGATTAGTGATACCTCATAATTCAACAATAGTGAATGTCGTTTACAAAAATATTCTTCAATTATTATTATTATTTTATTATTATTATTATTATTATTAATCCTCCTTATATACAGCAATAAATATGCATTGCTGAAGACAGACATAAAAAAATAAGGAATAAATTAGTGGATAATGGTGAAAAAATAACTAAAACACTTTATGATCATTTAAAATATATAGAATTTGTATTGCAATTTTATGGTAATGTGCTTTATTAAAAACTTGCTTTTTTTTTGCTTTCAGGTCAATAGAAGATTCAATAGGTTCTCCTTTGTTTGTCATATTCAGGTACATAATTGTTAACAACATGTGTGATTTCACTACCACAGTTTAACATTTAGACAACTGCACAAAATCAACAAGCTAGATTTAGATAACACATACATGCTGTATATACTCAATATAAGCTCTCGACTCATATATAATCTAATGTTACTACTGTTTAAAAGTAATTTATAAGCTAACTCCTTCTTTGATGTAATACATAGGGATTTCTGTGGTGTTGTGATGTCATGTAATGTATTCTCTCAAGAACGTTATCTTCCCAATTAACTCCCTGAACCCTTCTTTGTCTTTAGCTGTGCAGCTTGCATTTACCAACGACATATTCATTTTATCTTTAATGTCATCAGTCCATCGTCTTCTTCATCTGCCCTTTCTCCTCCACCCAGGTGCTTTGCCCTCCATATTTGTCTTTCTAAACATTGGTGTCTCTTTATATGACCAAATAGGTATAGTTTTCATTTTGCTATTGTGTTTAGTAACCAAGACTCTGGCATCTTCAATGTGTTTATAATATCTGAGTTTCTCTTTTTTTCCCATCTATGTGGTATAGCATAGTAATTAAGCCATTTGCCTTTTGCTCAAGACTCCAGGTTCAATATTAGACTTTGACATCTTCTTTACAAATACATTTTTCATGGATCTTTTGAGTTATTATTTGAAGCTACAAAGTTAAATGCTATGAGTGGTACTCTCTGTAGATGACATACTGCTCTTTTGGGTGGGACAGAGTACAGATGGGGAAACCTGAGTACAATGAGTTAAATCCTCTACAACTTTTGAACTTTTTAAAATGTCATTCTTGACATACATACACAGATCATTCTGAAATATGTAAATTTGTTTTACTCATTGTAGACCTAGGTTATATATTCCACACCAGGGGTGAGCAAAATACGGACAGCTGGCCAAATCTGAGCCATTTTTCTGGCTCGCCAGGGCAATTTAAAATACTATGTCAAATCTAGCTCTCTGAGCCATTTTTCTGGCTCGCCAGGGCAATTTAAAATACTATATACACTATCCTTGAACTCAGAAAATATAAAATCACAAACTATCTGAGCCATAAGCACTCAACATGCTTTTAAACGTCAAAGCATTAAATTTTTTTAAAACAAATTGTTGACCCCATTCCATGCAAGAAATGCTTAATTTGGTTCAAAGGTCAGAAAAAGGTTTCCTGCCTCTGCATTAATCACACTCACTGTTTTTTACTAATTGTATTTATTTGAATAAAAAGTATATAGAAAGTATTATTTTCCAGATTTTTGAGCCAAATGTCAGAGGAAGATCCTCGTAGGCAGCCACTTTTACAGTTATTAGGGGAAATGTATTTGAAGCAGCCTCGCATTGGTTACATGCTGTTGTACTTTCTCAAAGTCAGGTATTGTAACTTTTGAAAACTTGTGTACAGATAAAGATTAATGTCAACCAATGTTATACTGTTTTGTCTTTAATGTATATATGTATAATGGTTCCTTATTCTAGCATAAAATGTGGTATTTTAGATGGTTTGCTTGGTGTGACATATTTATTGCCCTTCTCACTGTTTCATTGCCTGTTTATCTAGTGATATGTGATGTCAGCAAAATGTATTGTGAGCTTTTAGCAAGAAAGTATAATTTAAAAATTTAATTTTTTAAAATTTACTTGGTCCTTTTTTTCATTTACTAGCTCCATCCTTTTCCACTAAGATATAGTGCAGCTACAGTTACCATTCTATGATTAATTATTTAGGTAGTTAATTTGAGATAAAGAATCTATAGTGGCTCAGTGACAAATCACTGGCTTCCCAGTCTGGTGGTCACGGTTCAACTTGTCTAGTTCTTCTGGGAAATGTTTTACCCCACCAATGGCTGCTAAGTCAATTGAGTCTAATGAAATAATAAAACTACTTCACTCTAATGAGATATACCTTTGAACTTCCTGTTGTTATGACCTTACCCTTCACAACTGTCATGTACTCATGCCTCTCATAATCTCTTATAGCTTCCATTAGTCAAACTTATGTCCGAATATGTTTATAGGTAATTTTCTGATGTAATATGTTTGCTTGTTAGCTTGTTTACTTGTTCATTCTCAAACTTTCTCTGGATCTCTCTTGTAGTAGAATAATGATCTTGTAGTAGAATAATGATACTACTAGATTTCCAACAGCGTACGGTCCAGAAAATGGAGATACAATGTGTTGTTTTATTTACACCAATGGCCTAAATGAACACAACTAACTTTGACAAAGACATCATATAAACTTTTTCTATATAAATTTAAGGTGGAAAAATATTGTAGAATTTCTGTGAATGGAGTGGAAATTTTCAAATCTTGAAGCAAGGTTCCTATTAAAATATTTCAAAAAATGAACTTCTGTTGAAATTGTAGACAGTGTTATTTAGAATTTATAAGCAGCTTGTTTCTATTTCATTTCTTGTCATATGAAAATCTTGGATCACCGCTGCAGTCTTCATTTACTATTATAATATCTAATATTTTAACACAATTTTATTCTTCATGTATAACCCTTTTTCTTACACTGAAGTAGCAATGTCTTGAAGCAGTCATGCTTATTCTTAATTTGAAATGGATTGTTAATATGACTGATGAAATATTTGATATAAAAGTTAACAGCCCAAGTCAGATGTGTTGGGCTTTTGCCAGTAATAAAATTGTGACACTATGAATAATTCTGTTCTCTAGACTACATCCTGCTGGAAATCTAGTCCATTGTCTTGTTACAAGAGAGTTCCAGAAGGAGTTTCAGAATGAACACTAAACAAGTTAATGTTAATTATATTATACAGTCAGTTCTGATTTAATTCTTTAACCTTTTGTCAACTTTAGTAAAGGCAGTGATGAAAAAATGGCCACCTACAAAGACTTTTGCCAGAATCTCGACAATAAAGATTTGAAAACCTGCCTCTTGAATGACTTAAAGGTTAGTTGATGTTTGTATAAAAATTAATCTCTCATAATGAATGTCCAAATAAAGTTAATATTACAGGGTACATTCTCAAACAATTATTTTGAAAGAAGTACCTGTAACAGTAAAACATGTTTACACTTTAATGTTGACACAAATACTATATTTTATTGGGACTGAGTTGGAACACTCTTAGATGGCTGATGGAATGGAGAGTGAAGCACTTATGGAAATGTTGCTTGTGCTATATATATAAATGTATAGTGGTACCTTGTTCTAGCATAAAAATTTGTATTTTAGATGGTTAGCTGGGTGTGACTGAGTTTTTGGGGCGGCAACTCCTTTTGTCAGTTTTATTTTAGCTATATTCGAGCTCCAATTCTGGTAGAGAGGTACAAAATGCGTCTCAGATGGCCAAGGTACCAGATTCAGACCCTGCTTTCAGACAAATTGTGCATTCTGACCATTCAGAAAGAAATGGAAACCTACTCAACATATTTATTTTGCTTAAAATATGCTGGATTGATTGCTATGTCCTGAGCAGGATGTTCTACCAACAAATGTTCTAGATTAAAAACTAACTTGTTACTTTCCATGCACAAAGTTGAGTGTTGTTAGTTTATTGAAGTATCATGCTCAGTTTGTCTAACGGAGTGGTTTGAAGTTGCTGTGATATATTTGTATGCAGGAGCATTAGTGTGTACACAGAGTATTCTATACCAGGATCTCCACACCAGGATCTCCACACCAGGATCTCCACACCAGGATCTCCACACCAGGATCTCCACACCAGGATCTCCACATCAGGATCTCCACACCAGGATCTCCACACCAGGATCTCCACACCAGGATCTCCACACCAGGATCTCCACACACATGGAAGAGCTACAACAACACAAGTCTGAAACTGTTGTTGTCATCATCGCCTGCAATGGACAGCTATTACATATACTTTATTTATTATTCCTAATTTGGTCTATATGTGTGTATTTGCTTTGTTCATTCTTTTGGTTGTTGCCTATGGTTTCTAGAATAAAATTTCCACATGTTTATGGTTCTTCTTTCATTATTGATAATTGATTTTACATCAGTCTACTGTCTATATTGATGGGACCTGAAAGGGGAGAAAAGAATAGCAACACTTACCTACAAGGCATGTCATAAGAGGAGATAAGAAAGGATGTTCAAGAAGAAGTTGGCTGTCCCATGCCATAGAGGATCAGTGACCTGTAGGCCATGCTTAAGTTGGATGTGTCAGAACAAAAGGCACAGATAATGATATCACAGCTAAGCTGTAAACCATGATACAACACATCTGCAGAAATTTGAGAATGAATGTAGATGAAGACAGTCTACTCTATCCATTAACTGTCAATTTTTTCTTTCCACAGTTATGTCAAGTGGATGACGTGAGGCTGTTTACATACCTTATTCCAGATATTTATACACATGTAAGTAATAGCTATTTCTACCTGTTTTTCTCCAATATCATGCTGACTGACTCTTGTGAGTCACTGAGGCCCAGAAGAGGAGCAAGGGATATACCTATGAGCACTAAATTTGGAATTACTTCAAATGTGAAGTATATTTTCACAAACAATGATGTCTCAATTTCACGTGATTTTTTGCCAGTCACTCTTTTCCATGTAAAAAATAATATAGTATTGAAATTCCTGAGAAAACCACATTATCCCCTACAGCTGCCTTGATAAAATGCATAATCAGATATTTATAGTCATAATGCTGAAAATCGATTACAAGTTTGACCCGAATGTCCAAGTACCTACTTAGAGTGTTAAATGACCCAGAGGCAATGCTGAAGTTGGATGTATTAGGCCAATAGGCATAGATATTCCAGCCAAGCTGTAAACCATTATTTAACATATACTGTTCTTGGGACCACACCTGCTAGATGCAGGAGTTTGAGGATTAATGTAGTAGAAGAAGAATGCTGACTGGAATTGGTGATTATGAACCTATAAAACTTTGGTGTACTATTTTGAATTTGTACAACTCGCTGGAACAAAATTGAGGAGATTTGGATAAAGTGAATGTATGTCGCCACAGCACAAGGTTTTACTTGTAAGTGCTTAAATGGTTTTTAGCCAGAGTTTAACCAGATCTAATGTCTCCTTCAGTATGGACTCCATAGTGGTTTCACTATTCCATCATGTATGTGCCCTGATGCCCATTTCCTAGTGACTTAGTGAACTATGAGATTTTTTTGCAAACCACAAGTGACCCCACCAATGTTGATAGAAATTTAATCTGGGTCATGTGGTCAGCAGATAAGTACCTTAGTCATTATGCTACTACTGCTCTCAAATTATTTTATTATAGTTGTATTTATTTTGGTGATGTTTTTCCTTATGTTTTGTTTCAACTTTATCTTTCAGTTTCCAAACATTGCTGTTGGGAATTCTACCATTCTGAATCTAATTGTGTCTAGCATTGATGGGTCACAGGTAAAACATCTGGTTCACATCAATCTTTTAGTTTTGTGTAATGGTTTCAATACTAGTTTCTTAATCAAAATATGCTATGATAATTCCACAGTACATGCATGCTTATGATACTTGAGCTGTACAAGGGAGATAGACTATGAGTTAGAAAAGAGCAGATATTAAGAATGTGAAGTGCGTACTTCATTTATAAATTTTTGTTTTCAAAAATTTGTGTTTATGTGCCAAAAAGGGGAACAAAGAATAGCAACACTGACATGATGTGCATGTTGCAAGCGGAGTTCCATCTCATAGGTCATAGTGGTCCACAACCATACTGAAGTCGGATAGGTCAGAAAGAAAGGTGCAGATATCACAGCCTAGCTGTAAACAATGACAGTGCATTTTTTTCTCCACCTGCATCCATCTAATCAGCAGGAGTTTGAGGTGTATGCACACCAAAGTTACAGAATGTTACTAAATTAAGGGGTGCAGTGTTAGTTGTAACTGTTTGCTTACGGCAACACACAGGGCCTTGCTGTTGCCACATGTGCAGGATATATTTTTCATCTTATGTGAATCTATGTACTATTAATATCAAGTTTTTTATTACCATTGTTTAGGAATTGTTTTAAATGTGTCATATATCATGTGCAAATCTTGCATGATTCCAAATACAAGTGACTGGTGATAGCGACAGTTGTTGGAGAATATAGTGACACTGAGAAACTTGCTCTGTGGAGATGTAGGGTCACATGCCTGTGTAAAACCAAGGTCTGAAAAGGAAGCAAAGAATACCAACACTGTTTACCTTCCATGCATGGCATATAAGGTGACTAAGAAGGTTTTGGTGTGGAGTTGGCTATCCCATCTCTTACCGAGTCAAAATGACTCAGAAGTCATGCTGAAGTCGGATGTGTTAGGTGAAGATATCACAGTTAAGCTGTAAACCATGACCATTCTCTGGATTACATCCTGAAAATCTTGAGAATTTTGAGTATGAACAAAAGAAGAAGACAAAGAACAGGATGAAAGAGTAGAGTAGATTCTGGACAGCTTTTAATCATTTCGTAGTAGATTTTCAGTAAGAAATTGTCAACATAAAGAATAGAACATTGCTGAAGCCCGTGGTCTAGCACACTTATCAAGCATGACACATGCAGAAAATTATACATATTAGGTTGCAAATTTCCTCCTTCAAAGACAGATGTGTAGGGTCATTAGCGCAAATAAAATGGGGACACAACGCATTTCCATTCTATGGACTACATCCTGCTGGAAATCTAGTAGGATCATGGTCCTGCTACAAGAGAGATCCATCGGGAGTTCAAGAATGAATGCTGAATAAGAAAAAGAAGATTGCAAATTTTATGTCTGTGACTGGTCATAATCTAAATATAACAGTAGAAAATCAAGTCATAAAACAAACAAACACCTTCAAATACTTAGGCGCAACATTCTCTTCAGATAGCAAGATGAACACCAAAATAGATATTCGTTGTAGCATGGCAAATGAAATATTGGGACAATTATCCCCTTTATTGCAACACAAAATGCTACCAATTACAAAAAAACCATCTTATCCAAAATATCTTCATCCCAACTCTGTGCTACCAATGTCAAACATGGTCCTTAACAACAAAATATAAAAGACAACTAGTTACAACAGAGATGAGATGTCTGAGAACAGCCACAGGAGTGACAAGAAGACACAGAATTTGAAATGAGGTCATAAGAGAAAGATTACGTGTCATATCAATTTTACAATACATACAAAATCAACAAATGCAATGGTTTGGTCATCTGAAAAGAATGCAGTGTGATTCATTAGTTTATAAATCATATATGAAGAAAAGAGAAGCAGAAAGAAGAGCCAGGGGTAGACCTAGAGTACGCTGGATCAACAACATCAAAGAGACATTAAACGAACACCAAATGACATTATCTGAAGCTGCCAGAAAAGCGAGAACAAGAACATTGTATCTCCCTCGACACCCGTAAAGGGTAAAAGAGGAAGGAAAGAAGAAGACTGGCTGTATTGAAGCTATATAGGAACTGTATTGTCAAAAGTGGCTAACATCACCAGCAAATGGTCTAATATCACCAGCAAATGGCTGCAGACTTTATGCAATTGGGTGTCTGCATACTATATGGTAGAATATGCCTTCTACATACAACCATAGACTCCCTATGAATATCAAAGCATTGCATAACAACTGATAGTTGGGGTTTTCAGGGTATGAAAGGAAGTACCCTTCTATTCCATTCCACATAGGGAACAAGAGTTTCATCGCTCATAATTCATGGAGATAAAAATAAGCAATGACCAGAGTGAGGACTAATTGACTGATTATTTTCTGTTTCAGTTGCAAGATTTGATATGTCAAATTCTACAGGGACATTTGTTGATGTTCAAAAACAAAGAAACTTTTTTGTCAATTCTAAGTAAGTTTATGATAATTAAAACCCTTCTTTCACCATCCATCTTCTATTCTTCTATTTCTTTTAAATTCTCTAATAGTCTGCTAGTAGAAGTATGCATTAGTTTTTTAATGGCTTTTACAACTATGAAGTTTGTCACATACTTTATTTACTTGCTGTGTTGCTCTAACGGTTTATCAAAACAATGGAGATTTTAGAATTCAGGGCTATAGTTAAATTTCTTATTTTATAAGGAATTACTCGCACAGAAATACTCAAGAGAGATGAAAATAGTGTTACGTGAATCCTGCCTTATACTCAAATGAACTGGTTTAGATAAATTGTTACTGCCCAAATGTTGATCTTTCAAGATCTGTGAGATTGTCCTCCGAGTGTAATACTATAAAGGCAGCAAAATGAAGAAAATAATTTACCAAGATCAACAAATTTAAGAGATTGTAAGTTCATTAAAATTAATTGAAAGAATAAGTTGGTAAAACTTAACACAACAGATTGAGTATGAAACACTTTGAGTTTGAGAAAAATGTGGGCCTGCTGGGAGTCTTGCTGCCATATGATAAGAAGCAAATGAATGTAACATTTAAGTCAAAAAAATTTAGAGGTTACTAGATGATGACTAACTTTGCAGTTAGTCAACAGAGCATCCATACTGCACATTGAACTATAAGTGCTGAGATTTCTTCAAGATATCCCTCACCATATAGTGACTAACAGACATTCTATGTTGACTTACTGGTCTCCGGTGGTTACCTGTATAACTTGTTTAGACACATCCCTCTTGATATGAAGTTCATGCAGTTTGTTGAAGTTTACAAATGCACAAGCATTTGTTACATCTGTCTCTCATCCTATCTCTAAGGGCATTCAGAACATCAGCTCTTGTTCATTGTTTGTCAGGTTCTCATGGTCGCTGCACCACCATATATGTTCATGTCTTTAGAAATCAGGATGTCATGGCACAAAAATGATCATCAATATGACCCTTTGATGACATGATTTGTTATCCCTGCTTGCAGAAAAGGAAGTTCCGCATTGCTATCTCTGTGGCTGAGACAACCAATTTCTGTTGTTAATATTTTATATTAAAAGGAATCAAATATTAACAAACTCATTCTTTTCTATGCCAGTTATGTAACTAGAATAGAGCTAGATCACTTTACTGTTTGAATTTTAATACCTTTATTGATTGAGTCATAAACGTGTGTGGGCTCACTGAGTTAACCTTCACCGAGCCGATATGATATCCAGCCGCCGAAAAACAAAATGGCCGCGCGCGCTGATGGCGGGCCGTCCCTCCCAGCGAGATTATCGTGAGATTTACACGTACCACAGTCTGTGCACATAGCTGGGGACATGCGCAATCGAAGCCGGTACATCCCCCACTTCCGACATGATCGTTTTTGAGAATGGCTGGCTATTCGTAAAAGTTTAAGAGGCAATTAATCTGACCACATCTGTACACCGGTACGATGCCATGATGATGGATCGGTTTTACAGACCTTTATTTCATCGTATTTCGAATAAAATAACATTGAATCGTGGATTGAATCATGGATTATTAGGTTATTTAGTTTCACAGCAGTGAATATACAGAATGCCGTGCTGGTTTGGGGACTTGTACGTTTGATATCGAATATTTTGAAGTGGCAGAAAAAATAACTCTAGGCCTAAGCTCAAAGAACGATTTTACTGCAAATCTACATGTTTTATACAGTTCCCCCGGCTATATTTTGATAATTTCGCAGTGAAAGAACATAAATACAACAGATTTACGTCATTTAGTTGACAGTGTTGCCAAGGAATTCGATATGTAAGGTAAGTTATTTTTTTTTCTTATTTTTTCCCTCTTTATTTGTTATAAAATATATGTTTTTTGTGAAAAACTTCTTTACCACTTTCTCATACGTCTGGTATCACACACACACGTACATAAATTACACCAATATGTGCATAATTCAATTCTTTATTTATATGTGCAAATATTATTTAAATATCTCTAACAACCAAAAAGTTATCACATTTTCAAAACAGTCACCATCAATAATGCAAATTTTCAAAAAAGAATCCGGTGGCAGGGAGACGTTTCGTATTTTTTAATCTGGCTTGCTAAAGGTTAAGGAAATGAAGGTTGTTGAGATGGGAAAACTAAACCTCTCACTCTCAAATTTATATTAATCTTTTCTCTGCTTTTGTTGTTAGGCATCGCAGGATCAAAAAATGATCTGTTTTCAGACTGGTATGTTTGATTGTTTGGTATGTTTGGTTAAAATGCTGATGCCTAAATGCTGTACGGCTTCAAGCATTTTGTCTTTCTAAAGTATTTGTATGGTACAGGATTAGTCATTATCTTTTCTACATGTTAAAATACATGAAACCAACATGGTGAGATACTGTGTTTAAGATATAGAAATACAATCTCCAGATGTACTAAATAGATAGAAATTAACTTAAATGTGTTTGACTTTGAAAAATAGAAATATACCAACTACAGAATTCTTTCATCAAACAACAGATGCCAGCCTGGACTGGGAGACCATTGAACAGTACTTCCTATGGCAGCTTGTAATGGCACACAATATTCCTGTTGAGCATATTCTACCAATTCTGCCCAAACTTGAGTTTAATGGTTAGTCTTGTCATTGCTGCTCTTTTTTTGAATGCTATATAGTTGCAGTATGCCTTGCTTTAAAGATCACTAATGTGTACATTCTGAGAAAATTGAAAGTAAGTGAAAACTGGCTAAGACAAGGTTTTCTTTACAAAATTGCAATATTTTGGCCATATGAAATACAACCTATAAAAAACCGTAATAGAAGGATGTTGCCAGGACAAAAGAGGTATGCCACTAAGAAGATGGGCACACAGTATTAAAGACCACAAGTACATGACACAGAATCAGAAAGATTGGCACAAGATTGATAAGAGTTTTTACCTTTGCAGTGTTAGGTAAATTGCATAAAGCTAAGGGGTTAGAAGGATTATAATTATTTTAGTTTTTTAGGGGGTGGGTTAGAAGGATTAGAATTAGTATTTAGATATGACGACATGGCATCTATCAATATGATTGGTTTTTCAAGGAAAATCCATGACGTTCATGTAAACAGTGTGTTATTTATACTAGAAATTCACAGAAAAAATAAAAATTACAGTGTACAAGACAGTTTCAATGTTTCAACCTTAAGGTCTTTTTCAAGAAAATATAAGACAAATAGTTTAAAAAAAAGAAAAATAGTAAAAACATTGCAAATAATGACATTATTACAAAAGCATTATACAGCAGACATTTAACAGAAGAGACTGGATGATTTTGAGTGACAGACTACCAGAATGTGGCGTCAATGTTGGAGCTCTTTAGAGACACTTTGGGAGAATCTTTGAAGTGTTTCTTCTGTGTACCATCCAGTCATTTTTCCTTGTGGAACCATAAATCAGTTGTTTTTGGATGCGTTTGTCAGGCATGCACACAGCATGTCCAGCCCATCTCAGTTAGGCCTTCTTCAGCATTGTATGAATTCTTGTGATATTGGCTCCAGTGAGGATTTCAGTATCAAGTACTTTATCATTCCACTTTATCCTGAGAAGGTTGTGGATACAGCATGTATGGAAGTGATTTAACACTCTGGTGTGTTTGCTGTACAATGTCCAAGTCTCACAAGTTGTATATGGCAAGGTAGTGAGCACAGTATCGTGATAAACTTTTTAGTGGCCCTTCCATTGTCACACATTGTTGCGCAGTCTGTGAAATGAAAGTCACTTTAGAGATTCTGTTGATAACTTCAGCATCAATGCCATTAGCCCTGGAGAAAGTACTACCAAGATAAGTGAATCTGTCGACTGATAGGAGACAATTGTTACTGACTTTAATAACTGGCCCATAGTAGAGTATTAAAATATTACCTTCATTTTCTTGGTTTTGATGGTGAGGCCAAACATATCACAAGCTATATAATTAATATATACATATACATACCCAGGCTCTTTCGGCAGAAGATATTGAATAGTTTATACATGCTAATAGTTTATAACAAAATAGAGTACATACTATTTGATAATCAATTTAACATTTTAAAACTTTGTTTTTGGATATAGTTAATAATGCTGGCTACACTGTTTATTCTTTATAGCAAATGCTGAAGCTCTGACAAGTCTAATGGTTCTCTTGAAGCAAGTCTGGTATGTTTATTCACATTTTGATTATTGTAGAAAGTCTGTACATAACATTTAGACATTTATTAAAATAAATCTCTTATATGAATGTAATTTCTTATGTGAAATGACAGTTTAAGAGATAAATTTGTGCATGTTTAACAGTTGTTAATATTTGTTTATATGGGCATATAGTAGTAGTCACCTTTCCATCTTTCCACATGATAGTATTGTTATTATGCTATAAGAAATATAATCTACGATTCATGGCAATAAAGGATTTGACTCACAAGACCAATCTAAACCACAAAGATTGTTCACAGTATATACAGGGAATCAATCATAGGCCCACTTGTACCATCATGTGCTGTTGTATGTCTTCTTAGCCGTGCAACCCTTGAGCTAACTGATATCACTTTCTCCTTTGTCTTTATACCATTCCTGATCTTTCCCCATAATGCAACACAATCCATAGTATCAATGCCCGTAACATGCATATTGCATTTGCATATGTCTTTGTACCAAAGTAGAGGTTGACCATTGAGATCTTTTCCCAGACTAATTCTCCATATTAGTGGAAAGATATTTTGGTATTCTGACATCTTCCATCCTTCTAGTGTGTTTCAACCATCTGTGTCTGTGCAGACTGAGTATAGTTCCCTCTCCATAGCACAATTTCCAGGCTGAAATATAATCATTTGTTGCCCATGCAACATGATCCCTCTCTACCTGATGTTAACTCCAAAGAAAAGATAATACCAATACATTTTGAACATGGCAAGCTGCCGGATCAGCAGGGATGTACTCTATCTGTCTGCTAATCGATGCTTCAAGCTTAGTTCAGTTGCCAAAAAAAACTAAGGGCCTGCCACACCATTTGGTTTTAGGTTTCATTCCTTTTACTGTTTTCATTGTTTTTCACTGTTTGCTTTATATATTCTTGAGAAAGACATAACGGTTCGAAACGTTGAAAATGTTTTGTGTATTGTAATAGCTATGTTTTCGTGTTTACACCTCATAACCCCTTAGTCTTAGTGATAGTCCGTCTGTTGTGTTCAAGTGAAACATCAAAAACCTGTGTTCTACATAAGTACTATTGTCCTTGGAAAAGGTTTGTCTTCTCTTCCCTCCCACCCCTTGTGTTCCTCCGACCAAAGCCATTGGCATAATGGGGGTTGTCATGTTAGGTAGATGCTGGCAACGTGCTGTGTTAACTGAAACAGTCATTAGTCATTAAAAATTGCTCTGAGAGTAATTCAAAACAGCTGAGGGAAAACAGAAACAAGATAAACCAAAAGCCATTATGTGCAATGATAATATCAGGAAATAGTACTTTACCAAATAGTAAAATAGTATTAAATGATAAAAACTTAAAGCAGGTGAATAGTTTCAAATATTTAGGAACATTAATAACTTCAGATGGTAAATGCAAGGCCGAAATTATAAGCAGAATAGGACAAGCAAAAGCAGCATTCCATAAAATGAAAAATATCCTATGCAACAAGTCCATATCGATGGATACTAGAAAACGTGTCCTCAAATGCTACATTGAACCAGTGCTACTCTATGGAAGTGAAGCATGGACAATAAATAAGACATCACAAAAATCATTGGAGGCAACAGAAATGTGGTATATTCGAACAATGTTACACATTCCTTGGACAGCAAAGATTACTAATGAAGAATGTCTTAGAAGGATGGATGTGAAAAGATGCATTATTGATAATATAAGAAAAAGACAGTCAACATTTATTGGGCACATAATGAGAAGAGGCATTGAGAATATAGTGACAACAGGAAAGATAGAACGGAAAATATCAAAGGGAAGACTCAGAGAAAAGATATTGGACAGTTTGACTAAATGGCTTCGATTGATGTCACCAACAGAGATGATGACATATATGAGAGATCAATGTACATCGAGAAATATGATCACCAACGCCATTCGGCACTGCTCTTGATGATGTTGATTATGTGGAGAAGAACAATAGAGTAGGAATTGAGTGATATAATATAAAAGATGCAACAAGAAGCAACTGGAGCTCAGTACAGAAAATGTCTAAAGGGAGAGACAAAGAAATGGATGGTTTCTTAGCTGATCAAAGTGCCATGGTCATAGTAAGCTAATGATGATGATGATGCTGGTTAGTATATATATATATATATATATATATATATATCCACACTTGTTATTAAAGCATAGTGGTAGAAGCTTTAGTTTTCTTTCCAAGGCAAGATGTCTTTAAGGTTTGTGGCATATTTTCATCTAATTCGCTTACATAAGGCTATAATTTGTTACTTACAGCATAAAGTGTATTGTAAATAGTTATCCTGACAGCCATTGTTAATTAGATGAAAGATCATCCTCACTGCACATTGGTCCATAAATGATTAGGTCTCTTCAAGATATCCCTCTGCTTGTAGCTACTGACCAGACCTACTGGGTTTTGGTTTACCAGTCTTCTATTGTTACCTTGTTTAGCCACACCACTCCGTATATGATATTTCTGTGGTCTGCTGAAGGTTAATTATTAACAAGTATTTGTTGCATCGATCACTCATACTATTTTGCCAACAGCATTCAGAACATCTTGATTGACAACATCAATCATGGCCACCATGATTGAAGTACCAGCAAGTCCTGTCTGGGTGTTCATTCCTTCAGACACTGGGTATGTCATGCATAAACAAATCAACTATTGTTCTTTAGAGTACCCAGAATGAGCACATTCTGATTTCTCTACAATTTAGAAATTAATCAAATTCTTTGTTTTATTATAGTTTATAGACAGACAAGGCTTTGTAACTGGGAATATGCAAAAATAATATGCCACATGAAAAAAAAAACTTGAAATAATTACCAGAAGTAATAGAAAGACCTGGAGCAAGAAGATAATTATTTTAAAGAAATCGAACAGACATGTCCAATATTTGTATCACATGAAAGAAATACAACACTGCTGAAAATGATACAGAAAGGTTTATGGCATACAGGCAAGTGGATCTAAGTGCTACAAATGTAAAAACCAAATCGATAGACTAAATAGCAGCCTGTCATAGTGTACTTCCAGAGAGATAAATGGTGTTTTAAGTTTCCATGCAATCAACCCTTGTGGAGACTGCATGGCTGATGCTTAAATTGATGGCAGATTGTAGAAAATAGTCTAGTTGCTATGTACAAACCGTAATACTATTTGCTTAGAGTTAGATTGGTAAGAACAGTATTTTCTCTTATTTCTCCTAAAGTCCAAGTTGGGACCTCTTGCGGCCAGTACTTTCAAGGGAGTGCAAACGAACAGATTATTTCACTGTTTCTATTCTGAAGTATTGGGCACAGGAACATGAGGACAGATTAGCAGAATTGATTAATCTTCAGCTTACTAAACTAAACGGCACACCAAAAAAGAGACAGAGGTAAATGTCTTTACTGTTAACATGCTAAGAGAATACAAATAATTGTAGATTGCAAATATACTAAGTCTGTTTCTCTGCTTAGAATTTTCTACTGCAGAGATTAGATGTTTTCAATTCTGTGACCATATACTCTGCTTTTGCAGGCAAACATCAGTGTGTACATCTCTTCTGAAATTATCCAGCAGTTTTCTGGCTCTTGTCCTTTAGCTCATTACCATGAAGTGCTATTTATAAATGTATACTATTGGAGCATGGATCAGAGAGTACTAGAGATCAATTGTAGTCAGTCTTTGATATGGGGATAACACATTATCTGATCTAGTATTTGTTTATTATTGAGCTTCATTTTCCCTTCATAATCAGTATATAAAAACACAATATTTGCTGTTTATTCTAGGGCTGGTGGTACTAAGAAAGATCATCCAACTGTGGATCAAATCTTAGCCCATTTGGATCATATGCGGCAAGTGTGTAGAAACATCTCATGTAAGCACCTTTGATGTTTTGTATTCCTTGTTTCTTAAAAGAGGAAATATTAGCAAATATAAACAACCAAACTGTCAGAGGATATTCAACAAGGTGGAGAGTGCATCAGTAACAAAACCAAGAAGAGATAACTAGGATAATGTACAATTGTTACTGGTTTAACTAATAACTACCAAATAATAAAACTAATATAAAAAAAGAAATAACAGAAAACAAAGAAATAATAGCTTTATTTCCTTAAAAAATTGAATTTGGAACGTAATGTGGAAGAATCATAGTTCCTGTGTTTTCTATCATTTATTTCTTAGATTATTTTTATTATTTGTTAGTTAAACCAGTGACGATAGTACATTATCCTAATTATTGCTTCTAGATATTGCAATATAGCTGAATCATAGTGGGATGTTGTCTATAATCTCACTCCAGGTGGTTGGTGACACTACTGGTCCACACTTGCTATTAAAGCATAGTGGTAGAAGCTTTAGTTTCCTTTCCAAGGTCAGATGTGTACACCTGTTTTATCTATATTTGTTCAAAATGTCTGATAATGGTTTTTTTTTATCTCTGTCTGGGTTTGAAATATTGTCTAGTTTTAATATAATACATAGAGAAAGTCTGTTCTTTTATTTTTTCTATTTCTATTTATTTTAATGTATTATTTGAACTTATTTATTAGCATTGTAGTATAGATATAAGTAACATTCTATTATCTAAACAGCAAGTGTTATCACTTCCTATTTGTGTTACTGCCACATTCTCCTTTTTGTCAGATATCTTCTGGCAGTTTGGTTAATGATGATAAAACTCATGTTTTTATTATATGAACCTGTAGGGATTTGGATAACTGGATAATAGCATTTATATAGACTCAAATAGTCAGACCTGTACAGGGATATTCTGTGAATCTTGCTATGATAAAACACTTCACATGAAGAATTTTCCAGTGATGAACAAGTTTCATATTTACTTTATATTGATAGTTTTGTGCAAGGATTTGATGATATACCTGTTATATAAGAGGTTGTGCTTGTAATTATCTGTTCATAATATTGTTATAATTGTATAAGTATTGATACCGTTTATTTCTACATAGACAATATAGAACTAAAATGTGTAAACAAATTCGAATACTAGGAGCAAATATAAACAGTTCTGGAGATTGTTCAGTCGAGATTAGAAGAAGACTCACAATTGCAACGCTCAAATTAACAAAAATGATAAAGCTATGGCAAAATAGTAATAATGACACTAAATTATCTATTTTAAGATCATGTGTTTTCAAATCTTAGAATATATTAAGAGACAACAGATCAAATGGTTTGCACACATCAGCAGACTACCATCAGACAGCATACCACAGCAAGCTATGCTACACAGATACAGTGAAGGCAGACATACAGGCAGATATGAAAACAATGGACCACCGAAATAAGAGGCGGCAAATTCCACAATATACTCGGCACACACAAGGACCATATCCAGAAAACTCTTCTACCCCTAGCGCTGAAAGGCAACAAAGGGTTTAGCGAATAGATAGAGATAGATAAAATAAAATTATTGTACATAGAGATATTTATTTAATGTAAACTCATTCTTACAGTTTATTTCTGGCTGAGACAAGTATTGTTTTTTATTTAACATTTCTTTGTTTGTGTTATGTTACAGTTCTCAACCATGAGAGTGTCCAGCATGCACTGCAGCAGGTTCAGATTACAGCCAGTGAGGTCCAGAAGACCAAGTATGTTATGATCTGTATAACTATTTTATGATTCATTTCCTCATCAAACTGCAGTTATAGACTGATGATAGTCATCTGAGCTTGTTTCTTTCATACTGTCTTCATATTTTCAAACAGTCTAGAGACTTCTGTTGTAATCAACTGTTCTTGTATCCTATAATTGTTAAATCACACAGTCTGGATAATGTTTGGTAAAGTCACAGATGAAGTTTCACCATTGTAACTTGTCATCAGTTCAGAGAAAAGTGATCACTTTATTATTTCTCACCATTGTACCTTGTCATTATCAGAATAAATGGTTCAGAGACAGGCAATCAACTAACCATTCTCACCATTGTACCTTGTCTTTATAAAAATAAACAGATCACAGGCTGGTGAAAAAGTTGTCTTGTGTTTTGACAACATGAGGTTAGTCAATGCAGAGACTGGTGATAAAGTTGAAAGAGACTGGTCTGATCATGTTTTTAAACTCTTCCCTGTCATCATCATCAGACAGTCTAAAGACTGTTAACAAATGCATCTGTTTCCCTGGCTACATTCTTAACATATTCTACTTACTTTTAATGTACTATTACATTTACATTCTACTTATCTCATATAATCATCATGAATCTGTTTCACACTTACAGACTCCTGCTGTAATTTCATTCAGTTCCTACTCCACTGTTTTCTCCATTATGTAACTTTTGGTCTACCTCATCTTTAATGTCTATCAGATTTCTATGTCAGAACATTTTTCATGATTGAATTATTCTCCATGCATAGTGCATGCTCAATCCAGTGCCAGCATCTTCTTTTTTTGTGATGATGGTATTCATAGACTCTCATTACTATGTGTAGCAGTTCCTGATTAGAGCTTCTTATGTTAATATTACTTTATCCAAATATATACTTGTTATCTGTAAAAACAAGAAATCTCATATCTTGTTCAATATAGTAGCTCACCTTGCAAAACCTGCTCTTTGAACTAAGTGGTTCAAACACCGACCATCCACATTGTACTGTCTATACTGAGAGGTCCACATATACTACTTCCTGCAGCTAAAATTAAACCTGTTACCTCTTGGCCTCAGAAACTGATAATAATACATTATAATCCATGTATCCATAATACTTTGTTATCTATAGCATTATTTCATTAGTTTTACACTGAACTTTGTTGGAACATTTGGCAACTAATGATGACGTAGCATTTTTGATCTGTTTCATTCATTATAATACACTGAATAAGTCGGTACGTAAACTCTCTATTAAAATCATTATGTCAGATGTTGAGTTAGATCCATATGTTTCTGTAACCCATAACACCTTTCTTTTGGGAGCAGCAGTAGTGAGATGACTAAATCACTTGCCTTCCAACCAGGTGATCTGAAATCACTCGTAATTCATGGTTTGAAAGAAACAGGAAATGGGTTGAGCTGTGCTCTGAGGCAGTCGAGGAATATTGCATATGAAAATGCTGACAGCATTAGTCAGGTGATTTCTGGTCACCCACTGGCTAGATTTTTATGGGAAAACCGTGTGTTGTGACACTGTTTCATATCTCTTCCTTGTACCATGCTCTAATGGGATATGGTCAGCATGACACAATTGTTAATAACCTGTTATGAAAATTTCTAATCAAGAACTATGAAAATTAATTTTCAAGGCACTATGACTGAGTAACATTTCTTTAGATATAGTGAAGATATTCAGGAATGCAAATAATTTACTAGCTCTTTTTTCACTACCATGATCAGATACAGTGATTTGCTGGCCTTAGCAGAGGAAATTGATGACATGAAGACTGTGCGAGTGCTGCGAGGAAGGAAAGCATCTAATGCCAGTGGTTTCAGTCCAAAGTACCCAAAAAGCAAAAAGTCAGCAGAGAGTGACAGTGGAAGTGATACTTCAGATGTAAGTTTGTTCAATGTTTTCTGCAACAGTAACTACAATTTCTTGTTCATGGTAAGGACAACTGGCATTCTTCTTTGAACTATGCTTTTCCTCTGAGGTCCAAGTCAAAGCAGCTCTTGTGAGATTATTTGGCTGTCTTCGGAAGATGTGCCCAATCCAATTCCATCATATGACTCACAATGGTCTGCATATCCTTCTAATTACTCCTAGCAAGAAGTTCTTGATTAGTTATTTCATTTGCCTAGAATATGCTGTATATCTTCCTTAGACAACTTTGTGTAAAATGAGTAGTCTATCATTTATTTTCCTATTTTTCTTCAGTTTTCAACTCCATACAATAAGTATAGAAAATATACAACTCTAGTATATTTTTAAATATTATGTTGCTGCTTTGTTGTGCTGATTTCCTGAGGTTAGATTGTTAAGTGCTATCCTGGCCTTGTTGATTCCATGGACTCTCTTGTTCCACCCTCATTTGTTATGACACTTCCTAATGCTAAGTAGAATGTAAGGCAGTGAATACCATTCTCTCATCAATATTGAACTGTTTCAAACCCATGAACTTATCTGACATAGCTTGCACAAACTCAAAATATTCATTAACAGGTAACCAAAACATACCTAAAGCCTATAACACACACAAAAAATAAAACTAGTCAAAATGATTGATCAAGTTAAAAATCTAATACATCATGAAAATCACTCTCCATTTAATATCAGAATACACAGACCTGGCAATGACTACAAAAAACATTATTATTGCATGTTTGTTCTGACAAAGATTGTAGATTAGATCGAAATGTTGATTATTTCGTAATCCTTATTCTTTTTTATTATATTGATTTTTATTATGCTTTTATCACATTTGCGGCAACCAGGACCTGGACTTCTAGTTCAGGGTACAAAGAGTAGGACCACTGTCTTCTTTCCAGGCAAGACATAAGAGGTGACTACAGAAAATTGGGGGATAACCTGTCATGATACCTGTGAAGAAAACAAAAATGACACATCTTATCTCAATTTATTTTGTCTTATTAAAAAATCCCCATGAATGATGAAGAGATGCAGTCCAGAAGATGTTGCACCTTTGTTCTTTTGTGACAGATTCCAAGGTGATGGTAAATGCTAGATATGCCATCACTGCTGACAGGTCAACAAATCTGATAAAAGAATGATGAGATAGTTGGCCCAGAAGTCTGTGCTGTGCTCCTAGTAGGACATGGTAATCCTGAAATTCTGTCAACTGGAATGCATCCGTTCATGGGCAAAAAGAATAAGTGTGTTGTAGTCTGTGGTGCCTGTCTACATGAACACATGGTCAAGTTGTCAATCCCAAATTTTTGTGTATATGTGACTGCAAAGTCATTTGTGTACTGTTCTGAGGCATAGAATTGTAACCTGCCCTGGTCTACTGCCAACATGTCATCCCATGTTGAAGTCTGTGACCCTCAGATTGATTCTCAATCCACTGTATCAGAGTGACAGGCTTGGCCAGACTGTCTTCAGCAACACCCTCCCCATCCAGCTGATCCTTTCTTTCATTTCCTGATATTCCACAGTAAGATGGTATCCACTGCATGGCTACACTATGCTGGTTACACATTTTAGTTAGCGGTGTTTGTAGGTCTGGCAGACTTCCAGACCATATTTCTTAGAGCACTGACTCTGCATCCATTAGAAACACCACAAACTGTGGACTAAGACTGGAGCTCAAATAAAACCTCAGTACATCAAACAAATTTCTTGTTATTGTGTCAAAAATGAGAAAGTTTAACATGTATTCTTGGGACTTCTAAAACTCCTAAAGTGAAAGACAATTTGTCAGACCTTGCAGAAATCATACTCTTTACAACGCCACTTAATTGTTCCATAACAGTTGAGGATTCCAGAGCGTGCCTTTGATTGCATAAGAGCATTAATCCTATTAGTCATAAATAAAACCTGGTCTGTCAATATAGTATGAATAATGAATAATTAGGAAGACTTTAATTTTTGTGTTTAGTGAAAAGTATTTTTTAAGAGGATCCTATTAAGTACATTGCTATTCAAATATTGTTGAATTTTGAGATTTCGCTAATACATCCAATCGTATCGCAAGTGTTATTGTTGTTCGTCAATCACAAGTGATGATGACCATTTGTTACATCCACTTTTGAAAATTCAATTTTAGTTATGTCCTTGATTATGAGTTCGTAGATGGCTAATGAGCCCTATTCGAGCTGTAAATGTCCTTGGACAGTTTGGACATGGAATAATGACTGTAGACGGATCTTGGTTTATCCGTGACTTTCTAGCTGCTCTCCGCTGTTGAGCTGCTGCATTTCTCCTCTTTTCACAAGATGATGCGCTCTTTTTTATTTTAGAACGCCATGTAGATCTATTTTGTGCAAGTTCTTCCCATGTATTGTGGTCTATTTCAAAGGCTTTCAGCAAGTCCTTTAACGAGTCCTTGTAGCGCTTCCTTTGGCCACCTTGAGATCGTATACCCTTCTCTAGCTCACCATAGAGAAGTATCTTTGGCAGACGATGGTCTGGCATATGCACCAAATGACCTGCCCAACGAATCTGTGTCTGCATCAGGATCGCAAGTACCTTGATAATGATTGACACTCGAACTATGAAAAGTGTGTATTTACTACATAATATCCCATTTTATTTATATATTTTAAAAACAAATGCATTAACATATGCATTGGAAAAGTGTCTACAAATTCTGAAAACCTGACAGATAGAGCATGAAAAACTCAAAATGGACAAAACCAAAATAATGATCTACCGGTCCTGTATGCTCAGCATATTATTGTTTGGGGCAGAAACATGGACATCTTACTTAATTCATGAAAAGAGGTTAAACATGTTTTATATGAGGTGTCTATGCAAAAATATTGAACATCAGGTGGCAGGACAAGGTTACTTACCTGGAAATCTTGCAGTGCGCTAAGATACCATCTCTCAACTCTTGGACATAGACGTTTAAGATGGCTTGGTCATGTGAAAAGAAAGTCAAACTATCCCATTTCCAAGGACATTCTCTAAGGTGAACTCTCATCTGGTGAATGAAAATGGGGCAACCACAAACTAAGATATAAGGACAGTTAACAACAGTATTGAATAATTTACTGATCTTTTAATCAATCCAAATTCTTGGGAAGAACTGGCAGATGATCTTACAGCATGGAGTACTGCACTATGCTGAGGTATCCAATCTCCAATCATCTGAGGGAAAAGTCAGAAGACAAGCGGCATGTACAAAAAAACATGTATCCTTAGACACAAATCCGTTATGTATATTCTGCTCTCCTCCATGTAGTTCAAAAATTGATAAAATCAGCCATGGGAGTGACAGCAATTTAATGGCTTCATAATCCATTTGTAATTTGTATACGGGCATATATCCTGACCATCTGTAGAGACACAAAAGGCCATTATATTTTATAATAAAACTGTACCCCTTATAGTGAAGTTTGTTTTTCTCAACTGTGGCTGTGAGTCCAATTTGGTTATATCAGAGCTATGTCATACAAAATAATGGAGGTCATAGTTTAGGTAGCCCTATGATCACAATCTACAAGGATAAATAAAAGCACTTTTCATTTAGTTTATATTATATATTCATTAATTTACATATTTCTGGAAATAATGAACACATGGATATTCATAAGGTATAATGGCATCTTCACTTTGATAATATCTTATTTACAGCTTAAAACTGAAATGTATCAATGAAATGTGTTTTGTTATTATGTTGACTGTTATCTCATGTGTGTCTTTTCTTTATTTTCAGGATGAAATAAAACCTCAGACAAAGAAAAGAAAGAAATTAACACCAAATGTTGATGATGAAAGTGACTAGTTCATTTCTTTAGAACCGTAGCACACAATCCATTTCCAATCATATCACTGTTCCATTATCATCTAATGCTTAACTGAATGACTGTAGATACATTTGCATTCACTCATGTCAGTCTTGTGTCCACCTGTGAACTATACAAAATAATTCACAATTGTTCATTTATGTTTAACTGCATATATGCCTTCATGATACCATCCTATGTATTATTACATGTATGATTCATATTATCATTCATTGAAATGAAAATTCACATTATCATTTTCATCACCTGCCTTTGAGATCTCGTGTTTTATTCATATTTAGTATCATAATGTTACAGCTATTGTAAAGTATGTTTTTGTCTGACATATTTTTAGCTTTGTTCAGTCAAAGGTTGCTTCATAATATGAACTGACATTTGATTGGTAACATATATCACCCACACTCACAACTGTTTTAAATATCAAGCATTTTGTAATAAAACATGTCATGGTCAAATGTATGACAGCATATTTTCTTGTCTTTTGTTAGCAAGTGTTAGTAACATTTCAAAAACTAAAGTTACTTTATTTCTTAAAATATTGCACTGAACTGTTCTCTACTAAATTGTGGTCTTCTCCAAGAACTAAGTCAACTGTACAGGTGAGTCTATCAGAATATATAGTCTACTTCTAGTGTAGTTTAGTTGAATTCTCTGAATCAGTGTTGTCACACTGTGCAAGCCCATAGGTCACTTCTAGTTTGGTTTTTATAACCACTAGAGCATACTTGAAAGTGTCAAATTCCACCAAAGAGGGTATGGGTCCCAACAACATTATAACGCTCAAACTGGAGAGCACTGGTTTCTACCCTATTCACTGTATTTAACTCTGAAGGAACAAAGATGGATTGGTATAACATTCTCATATGTATCAATTTGAGACTTGAATATAAGTAAAGAAATAAAAGACATGGATAAAATGCAGTTTTACATTGCACAAATACATACAATGGACTTATGGTGCACTTAGGTCTTATGGTGCACAGTTTTACTTCAGTCTTATTTTCATTCACTATAACAGTTTGAGCTCATGGAAGCAAATGTGTTAAAGGTGACACCTGCAAGTATTACCTTGTGGGCCAAGGGACTGTTCATAAATTGCATCAACAAAATTGTATCCTTTTTTAATCTCCAGGAATACAGGGGGCAATTCTCTCTTTTCCCCTCACCCCATTTTGTCAGAAGAAAAAGTATAATTGAAATTTGTTTATAAAAAAACAGGACTATTGACGTCAACTCCCCCTCCCCATGCCAACAACTTCTAAACATTTTTTCACACCCCTCCCCCTAATTGTTGACATGATTTATTGATATCTCCTATTAACTTAATCACATGAAGCTAATTAATACAAATAGTAAGAAATATATGTTACTTATTTAACAAATTTCTTTAATAAAATTACACCTGTACATCTCTGTAACAATATCATTACCTTGACTTTCCAAAGATTTAGTCGGAGCATTTTCTGCCAATGAGTCAGCTCTTTCGTTTCCTCTGACTCAAGCATGACTAGGGCAGTATATCTCTGGACAATGCTCTGAACAATTGAGTTATTCAATAAATCCCACCATTCCTTTCTTAGCATGAACTTTTCTATTTTGCGCAGCATACTTTATGAGTCTGTGAGTGTTACCGAGTGTGTTGATGTATGCAGAAGATTTTTCAAACAACTTCACACCGTTTCTGTTGGCAGCAAAACCCCAACCACTTTTATTTGTATTTCTGTTAACTGAGCCATGTGTGTATATAATTATGTCTTGTGGTTTCAAGTGTAGCTGAGTGAACTTTTGCACTGCACCCTCTGCCCTTACACCAGACCATTTCCAGCAGGCTGTACTAGTTGAATTATTGTGTCAATGAGTGATTTGTTTTCTCATTGTCAATCTCCACCCATTCACTGCCCTTTTCCTACTTCTATTTCACATACTCTTCCCTGTGTGTCTTCATCTTCTACCTTTCATGACCCCTTTGTATCATCCAGACCTTGGTGTAGGGGGTAGTAAGTATATTCTGTTACAGTTAGGTATGACTTAACTTTCGTTACCTGATGTCACATTCTAACACTTGGAGATCAAGCTAAAATCTCATTGTAGTAATTGGTGTATCCCCAGTATACTCCAGTGCTGCTCTCATATCCTCATTGTGGATTTTTTCCAATCTATTGTGTCTGTGACAGTGTCAGTAAGCTAAGGCCATAATCTATGACAAATACCACCAACATTTGTAAAAGCAGAAACAGTACCCATTATTTAATTTCTATGGTCTCCATAACCTTGATAATACAGATCCCTCTCTTTGTCTTCTGAATCATATTCATGCTATGCTTGGTGATGATAAACATCTATCAACGGTTACCCCCAGATATTTAAGATCCTGTTCTCTGTAAATGAATGAACTCATGCAACCGACTGCTGGTAGTGTTTTTTTATTAGACTATTATCTAAGGAGTACCAAACAACCTTTGCTTTCGAGGGATTAATCACGTTGTGTTATGTACCATAAAGACAATTAATCTAGTCCACTCTTTACACAATAAGTGGTAACTGTTCTGTCCCTGCCCATGCTGTATAGTAGGATATCAGCGTATGTTAGAACTACAAGGTCCTGAGGTTTGCAATTTTTAAGGTGTAAATATTAAACAGCATTGGAGACAAAGGAGATCCTTGTACCAGTATGTGTGCTATTGTTCTAATCTCAGATGTCCAGGTTCTGTGCCTTAGAGTGACTTTTCTACAGATAGCACATTCGCTATCCAGCATATGATCCAGGGTTGGATGTGGTGATTCCTTAACATGTCAAAAAGATGAGTGTAGCTATCTCTATTGTTCACATCTTCTAGTTCTATCGCTGTGACTGCAGTGATATTAGATATGTAGTTACTGTAGATCCCAGGTAGTTGAATCTATATACTGACTGAAGTTGCAGGTTGTTCAGCATTATGTTTGGTACTGTATCAATATTTTGATAAAATAGCAGTTTTCTTGGCATTTATTGAAAGTGAGAAGTCACAGGCCCTTGCCAAGATGTTGATCAAATGTTGCAGTACAGACTCATAATGGGCATAAGTACCTGTCTCCAGACTCTACCTTAGGCTTGCTCAATGTTAATGATCACTGCTAATGTACTTTTTCTTTCTTGGAAACCATCCATCACATTCTGTGTGAATCTAAAGAGGAGGTTGTCGCTGTGATAATTGCCCCTGAAGTTTGCCTGATTATTATCTAGGCAGTTATGATCTTTCAGCCACCAGTATAGTCTGTTGTTAACCATTATCTCATCTAGCTTGCCTATGCATATATATATGACGCTGAAGTTAGCGCAGAGGTCAGATTTCTCCAATTCTGCCCGTTCAAAGCTATTCTGTGCAGTTCTTGAATAGTATGAATATTGATTGTTTTACTTTCTCTAAGTATTGTTCTTCTGAGTGTTTCTTTTGTCTACCCCTGGCTCTTTTGCCTGTAGGTATCTATTCAACAGATTGAAGGTGTATTCTGAAGGTGTCTGCGCGTAGGACATGCCCGATGTAGGACCAACTGCATTTTCTGATAACATCTGTGATGAAATTTTGATGTGTCGCTTCTCTGATTTTATCATTCGATTTGAATTCACTCCAATGGGTGTTAGTTATACTACGAAGACATTTGTTCTCGAAACTCATTAATTTCTTTTCTGAAGATAAAGAGCTTTTCCAGCTCTCACATCCATATGATAGCACCGGAATAACGCAGGAATTAAATAAGCGCAATTTCGTGCGTGTGCTGATTGACTTTGACCTCTAGATATTAGACAGTATGTTAAAGGCACTTGATGCTAGTGCAATGCGAGTTGTAATTTCTGTCATGACATCACCGTCGAGTGTTAATTTGCTTCCTAGATAGGAGAATTTGTGTACTTTTTCAAGTTGTCCATTTAAAGTAATTGCGTTAGGTGAATTGAAGTCCATAACTTTAGTTGTTGATGAATTGATTTGGAGACCTATTTGTCCTGCGATGAGTTTTAATCTATCAGTTTTTGTTTGTGCATCTTGATGGTTTTCACTCAATAGTGCAAGATCATCTGCAAAATCCAGGTTTTCTAATGTTTTATTTATCCATTTGATTCCTAAATTTGCGTTGGATGTGATTTTTCTCATAGCCCAGTCAATTGCGATATTGAATAGTAATGGTGACATAGGACAGCCTTGTTTAACACCAGTAATCACAGGGAACCTTTCTGAATTGCCTTTTTCTGTTTCTAGCACAACATTTTGAGTTGGTATATAATGATTTTATCACTTTTATATATTTGTTATGGAATCCATATATTTTTAAAATGTCCCAAAGTGATGGTTGATGGATGCTGTTGAAGGCTTTTTGAAAATCAACGAAGTTTATTATGAGATTAGATCTAAATTCTAGATATTCTTCAATTATTGTTCTTAGAGTGAATATATGGTTGAGGCAGGAACGACCTAGTCTAAAGTCTGACTGCTCTTCTCTAAGTCTTTTGTTTTAAGGATAACTTTAATCTTGCAAGCATCATATTACAAAGAATTTTACCAGGTACGGATAGCAGTGTGATTCCCCTCCAGTTCTCACAGTTTGTTAGGTCTCCTTTTTTTGGTAGTTTGATATGATACAATTTTTCCATTGCTGGGGTGGGTATTCGTTTTTCCAAATCATATTGAAAATATCCAGTAAAAAGGACAAGGTATTATCATTTGTTGCTTTTAACATTTCACTTGTGATATCATCTTGGACCTGCTGCTTTATTGTTTATTTGAATATATATATATAGGCATATATTAATATAGGCCAAAATAGGTTCGAATACCGCCCACGTCGTCATGTTTACAAGGTGTTTTTGGTGACCCGTGAGAAGTATCATTTGAAGCTTCTGAGTTACGTGCTATGGGTTGTATTCTGCAGGCGGCATGCTGATTCGTTGAGAGGGACGGAGTACGCATGGGAACAACCCTAGTACAGTAAGATCAATCCTCTACTATTTTTTAGGTCAAAGCCTAATACGTAGCAATTTCGCAGGTAATAATTATGTTTTAATATTAGGCCGCCTTTACATGCAGATCAAGGTTCGTAGATGAACAGAGTACCCATATGTTTCTTTCATTATCTGCCTGTTTATATACTGTTCAAAAGAAAGGAAACGCAACATTATTTCAATTGTGCACCCAAATTTTATTTTACAGAATTAATGTTTCAACCTTGACATGAAGAATTTTTAGACTTTAGCTAAACCAAACCCCTCTCCAGTCATTCCCAACGGTCCATTGATGATGCTGATTCGCCTACTGCAGTCGCTTCTGACGATACCGGCCCGAAAGAACATGACCTCTGTAGGGTCTTCTAGCTCAAAGACCAGCGTCATGCAGCCGGTTCCTGACCGTTTGATCTGAAATTCAACGTTCTGCTGGCATTTACTGGACTGTGGTGGATGACGATGCCGTATATAAATAAGTAGCTATAAAAGCAGCTATAAACAAGCAGTCTCTTCGTCTACCAGCGCGCCACAGGTCTGCCACTGAGCTAGTTTGTTGAAATCGCTTCCAAAAGCTACTAATGGTGCTTCTAACCACATAAAATGATTTGGCCACTACACTTTGTGATTGCCCAGTCTGTAAGTGTCCAAAGATGACGTATCGTAGTGAGATGAGCCATACTTGCGCATTGAATTTTCAATTGAATTTATTGGAGAGCCGTCACAATTTTATAGAAATTCAATAATATGATCAGAGAGTTTTTTTGTCCAATACGTTTCACGTGATTCTCATGAACCTATCACGAATTATTGTCAAAGATGTAGTTTTGACCTTGACCTCTTTCATGACCTCACTAATCATGAAGTGAGTATAATTCAGGAAACCACGAGAAGTTAATGACCAGATGAACACAGTCGATAGATAGAATGATGTGAAATCAGCGAATATCTTTTATAAAAATAACTCCAAAAAATTAGCACTTTTTTTTTTTTTGAACAGTATATAATTTAAGCACCACGTATGAAGATTATTCATAGGTTTCTATAGCTAGGTACTTGTATATAGTTTAAGCGCCACTGAAGGCATTGGCATTCTGGGAGCAATGTCCCTGATATCTTGTGAGTTTTACTATGCGGTGATAACTATGATATATTTTTTAATGAATTTAGATTTCAGCTATGGCGGTGACATGTATCGGCAACGGAAAGTTTTCCAGACATAACGTGTGAGTGTGTGCGTGTACGCGCGCGTGTGAAGAGCTTTTAATGCCATTCATAGTAAACCCATGTAAGAGTTCTCAGCGGACAACAAAAATGTGTTATGAAAGTGTGAGAGGGTTATGTATCAGACCATATATAACTGTACAATGGCGTTACTATGTTTAGTAATAACCTTGGCAACCTGATAGTTTAAACACTATTTTGAAATAGTGTTAAATATATTTTCAAATTTGAGGATCTTTTAATTTTTGAGTCAATTATAAGAAAGTAAGAGGTAGGTTCTTTGTTTGTTAAAGGCTAGCTCGTGTGTTGCCAGGACTTGAGAAATGAATAGTAACACTGTTTGCAGTAAGAGGCAACTACGGAGGTTATGGGGTGAAAATTTGGCTGCCCCATCCCATAAGTGACCCAGAAGCCATGCTGAAGTCGGGTGTATCAGGCCGAAAAGCGGATATCTCACAGCAAAGTTATAAACCGTAACACAATGTATTCCGTTCTCTGAACTAATCTGCATAAGTGTGAGCAAGAATTGAGAAGTTAAAGGGCAAGGTTATAGGTCGCAAGATTATAGGTCAATTTCTTCCTGTTCTGTGTTCTTGTTCAATGTTCTGTGTCCTTGTTCAGTATTATGTGTTCTTGTTCATCATTCTGTGTTCTTGTTCAGTATTCTGTGTTTTTGTTCAGTAAGTTGTGTTTTTTTCTCGGTGGTTTGTGTTCATGTTCATTATTCTGTGCTCTTGTTCTGTGTTCTTGCCCAGTGTTCTGTGGTTTTGTTAGGTATCCTGTGTTCGTGTCATGTGTTCTTGTTCAGTGTTCTGATTCTGTATTTGTTTTCCTAACTGCTACTGGTGAGCAGGATGTAGTCCGGAGAACGGAAGCAGTTGGTCATGGTTTACAGCGTGACTGCAGTTCTGTGTTTTTTAGTCTGACACATACGATTCCAGCAAGACTTATGGATCGCTTTAACCTATGGGATAAAACAGTCAAACCCACCCCAAAAGCTTCCTTAATAGCTTCTTACGACGTGCATAGCATTTACGACATGCATAGCATGTTAAGTATTGATATTTGCTCCCTTTTCGGGCTCGGCAACGTGTATAGTACTATTTTTAATACTGTTGATTTTGAACACGACCGTATGCAGTATAGAAGACATCTTCACAGAAAGTAAAGAAGCCATAATTCGTAACGTTTTTTTAATTATTGCTTTGGGTTTCATTTGTTACTATTTATATACTTAGAATGACTATTTTTGGCATACGACTGCACGTATACAAAGAGTGACCAATGAAATATACAATAATAATAAAAAACATGATCACGACTATAATCTAAAACGTAACAAATAAAAATGTGTTTACTTTATTTGCAGTGGTCTACTATGCCGCAGACGGTCATGCTTTGAAGCCGCTCACCCAGTGTGTCACCCAGTGCTGTCCGCATCATGTTTGCTACATCACTGAAATAATAAAATGTTTAATTAAGCTGGTATAACTCGTCAGCGTATTAAAGGGGAGCAAAGAGTACCGACATCGTGCATATCGAAGAAGCTACTATGGAGGTTTAAGGGTGAATTATAAGCATATGTGCATCATCGCGATCGTTGTGTAATCGCGCAATATGCATTCCTAGTTTCCCCCACATCCGAAATCGGATGTGTCAAATTGAAAGGCATATATATATATATATATATATATATATATATATATATATATATATATATATATATATATATATATATATAAACCACTATGTAAACAGTAGCAGAACGAATTTAGTTTTTCGAATTACACCAAGCTAACCAGAAGAAGCTTGAGAACTACAAACAGCTAACCAGAAGAAGCTTGAGAACTACAAACAGCTTACCAGAAGAAGCTTGAGAACTACAAACAGCTAACCAGAAGAAGCTTGAGAACTACAAACAGCTTACCAGAAGAAGCTTGAGAACTAAACCCAGTTAACCAGAAGCAGCTTGAGAACTACACCCAGCTAACCAGAAGCAGCTTGAGAACTACACCCAGCTAGCCAGATGAAGCTTGAGAACTACACCCAGCTAATCAGAAGGAGCGTGAGAACTACACCCAGCTAGCCAGAAGGAGTTTGAGAACTACACATAGCTAACGAGGAGCAGCTTGAGAACTACATCCTACTAACCACATGGAGCGTGAGAACGACACCCTACTAACCAGAAGGAGCTCGAGAACTACAAACAGCTAACAAGAAGGAGATTGAGAACTAAACCCAGCTAGCCAGAAGGAGTTTGAGAACTACACCCTACTAACCAGAATGAGCTTGAGAACTACAAACAGCTAACCAGAAGGAGCTTGATAACTACACCCAGCTAACCAGAAGGAGTTTGAGAACTGCACCCAGTTAGACAGATGGAGCTTGAGAACTACACCCAGCTAACTATAAGCATTTTGAGAAATACACCCAGCTAACTGTACATATTTTAAGAACTACATCCAGCTAACTATGAGTAGTTTGTGAACTACATCCAGCTAACTATAAGTAGTTTGAGAATTACATCCAGCTAACTATAAGTAGTTTGAGAACTACACCAAGCTAACTATAAGTAGTTTGAGAACTACACCACGCTAACTATAAGTAGTTTGAGAACTACACCCTGCTAACTATATGGAGTTTGAGAACTAAACCCTGCTAACTATATGTAGTTTGAGAACTACACCCTGCTAACTATAAGTAGTTTAAGAACTACACCCTACTAACTATATGGAGTTTGAGAACTAAACCCTACTAACTATATGGAGTTTTAGAACTACACGCTGTAAATTATATGGAGTTTGAGAACTACACCCAGCTATTCAGAAGGAGTTTTAGAACGAGCGTAGAGAAGAAAATGCGTCAATATTTTTAAACCAGAAGAAGTCCCTTTACTTTATTGGAAAGTAAGCCTAGTGTAAACAAGTAGTTTCGCTACTCAACATTTTCTTCCAATACTATGTATATAACAATATGACATACATATGGTGACCAGATTCGTTCGGATCGCGTTGACCTGTCGGACGAAATTTATTGGGGTGATTATCCTGATATGTCTCACGTTGCCAATGTACTTGCCAACCCGACTCATAGTATGGGAAAAAAAGCGAGTATGTCATTGGATCCATATTCGAGTTAAGTATATTGATATTAATAAACTGATTTATTGGATTCTCTGTATTAAAAGTGTAAATGCGAATGTCGCGGTTAAAAGGTGATTCTCCATCTTCGTTGACGAAAACCATTGCAGCCCCGTTAGATTTTTGTTCATATAGTGACGTTGATCAGACTGACGATAGCGCTTGAAGACCATGTTTACTATTGGAAACTTTTCCAGTTTGAGCAGCATTCTGAATCTCTCTTGTTTAAATATCACGCATTAACTGATACGACTGAGCTTAAGTATCAGTCTATTGTGTTGACGAAAACATCGATCGATTTTTATCAAGAATTTCTCTTTCACGTGTATCATTTGTTGAGTGTGCTTGTCATACATCTGTTGCTTGAGTACAGTCAAAATCATACAACTGAGCGAACTGTGGAACTTTATTGTATGGCAGTTGTATATGAGAAGTTACATGATAAGTTTGTTCATGATCTTTTAGAACATATGGACCTCGACCATGACAATCCGTAAATTTAGTTCCCATTGACGCGAATGAAAGAGCTCTAATATAAGAGCGAATATTCTCACGAAAATGTGTGTATTTAGGGTGTATATTATCATAGAGCATCAAGTGCAAGAACTCGGGATACTCCAGCTTATTACCATGGATGTCTTGTGGCTTTGGGAACATGATTTTTCCATTTCGGCAACAATTTGTAACCTTGCCAACGTTAGGGCGTTCATCAAAAAAATTATTGGCACCACAAAATTGACATATAATATCGAAAATTCCACATTTATGTGCAGTAACACGATCTTCAGCAAAATATAGGCTGCTTCATTTGAAATTGCTTCACTTCGACGAAATTGTTACAATGAGTGAGCCTCTGCCTCTGATCGACGTCTCTGCATTTGCTCAACAGTTTCATGCTGTCTGTCACGACGTTGGTATTCCCTATTCATAGTTTGTCGATTTTCACCGTGCGTTGGTGATTCTAGCTTAGTTCGACGCCGATGCACATCAGCATCCTTAGCAAGTCGTGTTTGTCTTTGTTGAAGGGTTTCATTATCAATTCTTTGCATCTCTCTTTCAATGTTCTATGCTCTGCAGCATTTGCGGCACGAATCCTAGCGAGTGACTCTTGACGACTCAACCTTCTAGCTTTTCGCTATTTTGTTTTTTGACGCCTTCTTTCGATTGGATCATCTTCATCCATCGTTTAAAGCAAATTATATGTATATTTTAAATATAATGTATTTTAGATAACTTTAACCACAAGCCGATACAGATGTTTACCTGTTAACATTTGTATAAAAAAATGTCATCTGCTTTGAATAACGTCACGACACCAATCGTTGTGATTGGATGTCGCACGCAATTCCCTGACGTCTGTGCGCTATTTATAGAGCGTTTCGGAGAATTTGACAACACGGCTATTATATTATAGATTATCTGTTTCTGACGTTTATCATTAGCCTACTTTGTGTCATTTTCTGCATTGACACATTGTTATTACAGTTGATCCTGCTGCTGTTGGCGATCACATAAAAATCAAAGTAACGCATATATTTTCTTATTAACTGTAGCACATGGTGTTAAAAAAACAACGATTTTTGGCTGTAAACATATTTCTTCATAACAGCAAAAACAAAATTACAACAACAAAAAAGATTGAAAGAAATCATAGCTGTGAAATTGAGAGTTTTGTATATGTTAAATTGTTTTTTCGGTGTATTAGATAGCAACCAAGCCTGAAGATATGTGGATTGAACCCCTGTCCCGTCCCTTTATTTGAAAGTAATAAAAACTGCTTACTGCTGACCGAATCCACTGTAATCAGTCCCTTTCAGTAAATTATGTTAGTGGTGCAAGTACGTTTCACATCTGTCCTGCTCTGTGAAGCGCCCTGTTCCTGAATCGTACTTCTCACATCTGTCCTTCTGTGTAACGAGTTCGATTCACGAATGGTACTAGCATACGTGTCTTGCTTTGTGACGTGTTCTGTTCCTTAATAGCTTTATTACATGTCTCAGCATATGTGTATCGCGATCATTGTGTTATTGCGTATTATACATTCATAGTTACATCGACCATCTCTTTCCCGTTGTTCTTAGCACAGCTAAAAATAAGCGCATACATAATTTATATCCGACAAGTGCTTACATATATCAGTTAATACTTTTCAAAAAATCAATGCAATTATAGTAGCTACCTGATATATGGAAGGTAAACTGTAATTTTCATTCGTCACACAGAAAGTTCATTTTGCATTTTAAATTGCTGAAGACTTGTGAAATGGCGGAACTACATCGGTTTGGCATAGTTCTTATATTTGTACTGATATTTATATTCATCACCAACAATATAGTTCGTCAGTTATATTCTGAAAATAATCTTTTAATTTCACAAGAAACTTTCAACAGAATAAACACGTCTTATTCTTCTGGGGTGACACTCTTACCGACTGAGCAGCAGTTATACAAGGGTAAGTCAGTACTGTGATATTAGGTTATACATTGTTTGTTTATGGCGAGCACTGGACTGACAAAATAATATAAATTATGCGTGTGTTCTAATTATTGGTATAGTATCATATAACAATTACTTAATAATTCTATGAATAATGATACCAAATTTCTCCTATCTATCTATCTGTCTGTCTATCCGCCCGTCCGTCCGTCTGTGAATATAACTACAGACGGCAAGAGAAGTAAAGAAATACACACTAGATGTAGTAAAACATACCAAGCCTTAGGGCAAATGACAACAATCTTCAGAAACAAAAATGTAGATTTAAACACCAAAATAACACTATTCAAAACGATTATTACCAACGCTGTGCTACCAATGCCAAACATGGACAACGACAGCACAAAATAAACATAAACTAGTGACAACTGAAATAGCATGCTTACACAGAATCCTAGGAATATCACCAAGAGACAGAGAAATGAGGACATTAGACAAAGAACCGGCACCATCTCAATCTTGGAGTATATTAAGAGTCAACAGATCAAATAGTTTGCACACATCAGCAGATAACCACCAGACAGCATACCACAGCAAGCTATGCTACACAGATACAGTGAAGGTAGACCTAGAGGCCGACCCCGAAAACGATGGACCACCGAAATAAAAGAGGCGACAAACTCCACAATAAACTCAGCACACACGAGGGCCATCTTCAGAGAACTATTCTATCCCTGACGCTGAAAGACAATAATGGGTTTAGCGAATAGATAGATAGATAAACTTGAATACCATGGGCATGATCATGCTCCTAATCATTTTGGCACCGTCAGCTGCAAACGTATGAGATACTGCGCATGTACGTATGCCACATAGATTGGTCTATCGCATTCCCCAAAAACTCATTCACAATTGAAGATAGTTTCACTTGCATGTCCCGCAATGTCATCTATGCCATCATCTGCAATTGATACGCCATGACGTACATAGAAAGAGGCTCGCAGACCGATTCTGTGAACATATGTTCAGCATAAAAAAACAGAATAGTACTCAAGTTGCTCACCACTGCAATCGTAAGGATCATCATGGTGCACATGATAATCATGTAGCGGCCATTAAGTCGTGTTTTTCAGGATCCGTCACGAGCTTGAGAACCGCTATATATATTTCAACTTGGCATGATTGGAACCCGAAGTATCAATGCCTGTCAGTCGTATGAATGATAAATTGTTCCGTCATTTATTTGTTTGTCTTTTTTTCACCAATATTTTGGTTGTGTCTATTTTCTGTGTTATTTCACTTCTGATCACCTAGTTTTAACTCTTCCGTGGAGTTATATCCATATTTTTTTGCTCTGCTATGTGAACGTCAATATAGTGTCCTTCTTGCTTGTCGTTTTTTGTTGTATACATGGTTTTGATAAATCCTTTCATGCGAAACGTCGATTTGTATGTTTTAAGTGTGTTTCTAATGATTAGCAAAACTTTATTACCTTGTTCCAAACTTCGTTTCATGGAAAAGTGAAATTGTTCCACAAAATTTCAGGGATGCAGAAATTATACACATGTATGAACAAAAAGGAAACATATAATCCTGAAATAATCATTGAGGCATTTCTCTACTGTCCATCGCAGGGAAGATATTTGCCAGAAGCCTTCTGAATCTTACATCTTATCTTAATAAAGGATTATTACCCGAAAATCAACGTAGTTTCAGAAAAGAACATTGAGTAATTGATATTCTTGGTGTTTACTATAAGAAAACTGCAAGAAAAATTTCAGGACCAACATTTTGACCTATACATATAATTCATAGACGTAATAAAAGCAACTAACACAGTAAGTAGAGTGGGTATGTTAATGATTATGACAAAATATAGGTGCAAAGAGAAATGCATTACAATGATGCAACAATTGTTTGAGGAAATGCAAGCTAGAGTTCATAATGAACGAGAGCTATCTGCAACTTTTCCTGTCTCCAATTGAGTTAAAAAATGAGTGTGTATTAGAACCTACACTGTTTAACATCAAGTTCTCTGCTATGTTGGATGATTCTTTGAGATATCTGGAGTAGACATAAGATATCGCATTGACGAAAAATTGTTAACCTTTCGTCGGTTTCGAGCAAAATTAAAGCCAAAGGATGCATCATCATAGATCTCTTATTTGCTGATGCCTGTGCCCTAAATGCCAACTCCGAGGATGATCTACACATTATTACAAGCAGATTCTTCAAAGCATATAGCAACTTTGGGCGTACTATTAATACTGAGAAAATAGTAGTCATGACACACGTTTCCGGTTAAAGATGGCGTCATGCGTGATCACAGTTATTCTGATGCGCATGTGATATCTTTCTTTTTTTCCCCCTGAGAATCCCGTAGTCGTAGCCTTCGATAAAAGTTACAATATTGTACCGACTGGCCGACGTTGTGCTTGAACTAAAGAGTTTAACGAAGAAAGCAATCATCGACAAATGCAAGACGAAATTATCAAAAAGAGTTATCAAAAAATTACCGCCTATCACACATACCAACAACTTTTCGCTGCCGAAAAGGAATTCCCGTAAAGGTAAACGACCACTCGCTTTCCAGTATTTTCAGAAATGTCTGTTAGACATAAAAACATTGCTAGGCCTTCAGCCCTCACAGTTCGTGGACGGGCACAGTGTAGGCGACCGGAACAACAAAGAAACCCATCGCAAGGGCCAGAGTTATGCCCTGGTGTCGACGTCTGTTTCGGTAGCATTAGATTCGGAACACCATCAAGTCAGAAAACGTGGTCATCGCGGTGTACGAGCTGGTGAACACATAATTTTCATCTTTCCTGTCGAAGAAAACACTGCACAAAACAACCACAATAACCATCCATATAGCATGTCACTACCAGTCATATGGTCAACAGAGGGAAGAAAGAAATTTGAAAAGTAAAAACCAACAGAATTCGCAAAAATAACATTAACATTGGATACTGGAACCGCAATAGAGCTAAGCAGCGCGGCCCAGCTCTGGAACGTCTCCTGTATGACTTCGACATCATGTTACTGCAGGAGACACAGGCTGAACGGTTAATATTTATGGACTTCACATGCTACGTCAATCCTGTAAGCACAACATACCACGGTGAAGCCATTCTTGTTAGGCAAGGATTACCACACACACTATTGAACTTAACAGCGTGGGATAGAGAGAATATAGAGTGATAGGCATTGCAGATAACATTCCAGGGTAGAAGGTGGAATATCGTTAATCTCTACATGGGAAATACTTGTAGACCTAAGATTCAACAGCCTCCATGGTGGACTAAAGAGACAGAGGCAACATGGCTACTCAAAAAAGAAAGCGATTAAGGATTGGCAACGCAGAGAAAACAAGCATGCGTCACACTCAGTGATAGACGGGAGGCACAGAGTGCAATGAAGAAGACAATTTAGGTTTTTAAACAAATTGCCGAAAAAGCAAAGAAGATGTGTTGGAAACATTTTTTACTGACTGAGGAGGTCACGGCGGACAAAGCATTACACAAGTTGTGGTAACTACATAGGTCAATGAAGCGGAGAACATAAAGGAAACCCAGCACAAGCGTGAGGGACCACTCAGGGCAGACACTGACATCAGATGATATGAAAGGCAAATACTTCTTTGATAGATATCTTCAATATACTATTCATGGTGACGTAGATCGACGCAAAGAAAGACTGTATACCCTGACATCCATCACGGATATCAGGGACAAAGAAGACCAGCTTGCAGATGTTGAAGAAGTGCAACTAGCTATTAAGATATTAAGAATACATCTGATAGCGCTTCATGCCCGGATGGAATCAAATACAGCTTATTCAATGATATTGTGGAGAATATGCTTGCTAAGATGACAGACGATTATAATGCGAGTCTGAAAACAGGAATTGTACCAAAGGAGTGGCTACATAGCTATCTTATACCTGTGCCAAAAACCAGGCAAAGATTCTACCGACATAAATGGTTATCGCATCATCACACTGCAGAATGTGTACGGTAAGATTCTGGAAAGAATTGTCGCTAGGCGCATAACCAGGGACCTAGAGATCAAAGGCGTTCTCCCAAACAACCTAGGTGCATACAGACCCATAAGAGACATAATTACAAATGCAGTAGTTCTTGCATATGAAATTTATGAAGGTTTTCAGAATAAAGAAGAATCTGTAGTTGCAGCGATAGACCTAGCAGATGCATACAATAGAATTAGTTACCCCCATCTTGTCGACATGCTAAGAGAACACGTTGTCCATATCTGGATCATACGCTAGATAGCAAATAAGCTAATCTGCAGAAAAGTTGCACTGAGGTGCGGATCCTGGACGTCTGAGATCAGAACAATAGCACCTGGTTTACCACCTGGTTTTTCCTCTGTCCCCAGTACTGTTTAATGTGTATAAGTTGAAAATTGCTCAATTGAAAACCTCAAGCAATTGTAGAGTTCTAACATACGCTGATGATATCCTACTATACAACATGGGCAGGAACAGAACAGATATTGTTAAGAATGTACAGTGTGGTCTAGGTCAATTGTCGATATGGTGCAGAACATACAACGTTGTGATAATCTCTCGAAAGCAAAGGTCGTCTGGTACTCCTTAAATAATAATATGGCCAGGGACACACTGTCAGTTGCATGGGCTCATTCATTGAAAGAGAACAGAACTTTAAATATCTTCGGATAACCTTCGATAACATTATCAAATTGTGTCATTAAGAGATAGAATTAGAAACCATAACATCAGACAGATAACCAAAACAATAACAGTATTGGAACACATCAAAAGACAACAGATCAAGTGGTTTTCACACGCTTCCAGACTACCGACATATAGCATGCCACAAATGACCATGACACATAGACATAACTGTTATAAAGCCAGAGGCAGACCATGCAAAAGATGGATCACAGAAATCAAAGAAGCCACAGGAACAAGCTTACAAACAGCGCACAAGAAAGCCATCAACAGAGAACTCTCCCACCCCTGACGCCGCAAGGCAAACAAGGGACACAGCGTATGATAGATAGATAGATAGATAGAATCTTTGATAGAAGTTTCATAATGTTTTATTTGTTATAGTTTCTCTTCATGTATGTTTATGTTAACCTCTTGTTATTCTATTGTTAACCATTGATAATGAAGTGTATACCAGAATCTCCAAAGCAAGCAGCACTTTCGGCAGATTGTGCGCAAATATGTAAAACAGAAATGGCATTAACCTACAGACTAAGATAAAAGTTTACAGAGCAGTGGTACTTCCATTATACGATGGTGAGACATGAACTGTGTATATACGGCATGTAAGGAAGCTCAATTACTTTCACACAGCGTGCCTCAGAAAAGCTATGAACATCAAATGGCAAGAAACGATTTCGGATGCTACTGTCTTTGAAAGATCTAGTATTCATAGAAATTACACTATTCTGATGCAGACACAGATTCATTGGGCATGTCATGTGGTATGTATTTCAGAACATCGCCTGCCAAAGATACTTCTCTATGGTGAGTTGCAGAAGGGTATACGTTCCAAAGACGGTCATATGTAGCGCCACAAGGACTAATTCAAGATCACAGTGAAATCCTTTGAAATAAACCAAGATACATGGGAAGAACTGACACAAAATATAGCTATGTTTCTCTCTACAGTACAATAAAGACAGATCATCTTGTGTAAAGAGGAGAAAAGTAGCAGCTCGACAGCGAAAAATAATCAGAAAGTCACGAGTAGAGCAAAAACAATTTGCAGCCAGAATAAGGCTTACTAGCCATCTAAGGACATAACTTTAACTGAATTTCACATGTGGATGCAACAAATGGTCGTCATCACTTGGGATGGATGGAAAGCATAACTACATACAACGCAGTATTACCTTCACTTCAGTACTATCGACACCTCAGTACTACATTCATCTCAGTACTATCTACACTACAGTACTATCGACACCTCAGTACAAAATTAATATCAGTACTATCTACACCACAGTGCTAGCTTCATCTCAGTACTATCTGCATCAAACTACTACCTAGTGCTCAGTACTACCTACACCACATTATTATCTGCAACACAGTACTGCATATACCACAGTACTACCTACACCACAGTACAATCTACACCACAGTTTTACCTACACCTCACCTCATTACTACCACAACTTATGTACTACTTTCACCACGGTACTACCGACACCTAAAAAAAAAAGCATAACGGTCTTGTCAACCCACACAGGTAAAATCTGATATTCGGCGAATTTATGCGTACGAGGTACGATAGTTTATCGGCCCACCGGGTAATGTAGGCGAACGCCAGCAACGCGGTGTGGACCGCATCGGGCATGGTGAGGCACATAGAAAACCATGGTCATCCACTGCATCGTACTTCACTTCCAGCCGTCTCGATTCATCTTGCCACTGGTTTCAAATAAGGTCGACGCTTTGCACTACTCCTTAATTTAATCAAAATCCCCAGCGCAAGTCATTTTTGTATCCACGAAAATTAACTCTAATTGAATTTATAAAAGTGGATGTAACAAATGGCCTGAACCATTTGTGAACACTTGTGATGGACGAACAACAAAAAAACCTACACCTCAGTGCTACCTACACCTTAGTACTACCTACACCACAGTACTACCTACACCACGGTACTACTTAACCTCAGTACTAACTACACCACAGTACTACCTACACCACGGTACTACTTTAACCTCAGTACTACCTTCACCTCAGTACTACCTAGATCTTAGTGCTATTCGTCCATCGAAACCGACGATGGCCATTCAGCTCAACTGGATGAAGATGATGATGTCTGCGTTGTGCCCGACTGTGACTAATCATATCCTTACCTGACATTCTCTACCACACTCTGGACATGTGTGGGAGGAGTCTGTGGACCATTGAGCAGCTCTTGCCTTTCTTACTTTCTTCTAGCGCGATATTTTTTTTTTTATCATTGTGTCTGAGGTTTATCTTCAGCGGCTGGACCATTCTTGAGTCTGCGACGCCAGTCGGATCTGCATCATCCAATGAATTTGTGTCTATGTTCAAGTGATTCAGTGATGTCTTAAGAATGTCTTTAAAACTCTTCTTCTGTTCCCCTGCCTTGCGGGAGCCAGTCTGGAGTTCTCCATATAACAACTTCTTTGATAGAAGATGATCTTTATACGAACCATGTGTCCTGCCGAACGTGCCTGTGCCTACATCAACATTTTATGTATGCTTACATACTTATATTTCATCAGTACTTCATTGTCTGATAATTTATCCCACCAATGGATATTGAATATCTTACGAGGGCAACTTAGGTGAAAATGTTTTAGTTTTCTAGAGTGTCTGGCATATACTGTCCATGTTTCACAGGCATAAAGGAGTGCTGATATTAGTGCTGTCTGGTAAACTATGAGTTTGGTGGTAGTTGTTATTCCCCTTCTTTCCTATTCGCTTTTTCGCAGTCTTCCAAATGTGGCATTAGCTTTCGATATTCTGATGTTTACCTCAGTGTCGATATTTTTCATCTTGTGGGAGAGTGCTGCCCAAGTAGGTGAAATTATTTACGGTTTTAAGCTCTTCCTTTTTTATCATATTGAGATTGAAGTGTGGTTTGTTTAATGTGAATTATACATTAATAATTTAATGTGAACTAAAGTTATGCCAGGCTTCATAAAATTGTATTAGGGTCACTTGCATCCTGTCTGCAGAATGAGCACACTGTGTGCAGTTATTTGCATAGAGAAGTTCCCTGACAATTTTGTCTCGCACCTTAGTTTTGGCTTGCAAACGACGAAGGTTGAAAAGTTTACTATCTGTACTGTATCTTATTTGTATTCCTGTTACCTCACTTGATCAGGCAGAAACCATCAGGCTGGACAGTGTTGGAGCTAAAACGCATCCTTGTTTGATCCCATGTGTTACAGGACAGGCTGGTGATGACCCTCCACCACTGATAACAACAGCCAACATACCGTCATGGAACTGTCGTACTATGTTACTAAACTTGGGGGGGGGGGGGGGGAGTGGCGTAGCGAGAGGGTGGCGGAGGTGCGAACCGCCCCGGGCGGCATCATCGGGTGGGCGGAAATTTTATTTTCGTCCAGGCTTTCACAATCACTGCCATATTTTTTTATGTCAAAAGGACGGAAAATTATGATTCCGCCCCGGGCGCCATTGACACATGCTACGCCACTGGGGGGGGGGGGACTAATTTTGGCGAGCACTTTCCACAGCCCATCTCCGTTCACTGTATCAAATGCCTTTATGACGTCTTCAAATGTTGTTAAAAGTTCCGTGTGATGCTCTTGAATTTTGTTCTTGAAGTTGACGGGCTGCATGCACAGTGACACAAACATTCTTTGTGGGTTGAAATTTGGTTCGAACTAGGAATGTAAGGTCACACGTTGCATTATGGTCTTGTTTTGTGCATTGTTGACAGACGTATTATTTCCCGCCATTGACATGCTGCATGTGAATCGAGAAATTCGGTAAACAAAATGTGTTTTTGCAACATAATAATTTGTGTTTAGAGTCATCAGTTGTTGTTTAAATAATCATTAGCATATCATAATGTTGTTTGACTACTGCATTGAATGTGTCAGATGAAAATTATTGGTAACAAGATCATCTGAAACAGGTAGTGCATTCTTATTAGCCATTCATAAATTTTCGGTCTGCAAGAAGAAGTTTGCTGAAAATTATTGTATTTTTAAATAACATGAAAAAGCTCTTTTTTTTGGGGTGCAACTACAGTTTAAGTCTTCACTGTGACCTTTGTTCTAGCTTCGAGGTATTACCTAACCTTTGAGAAAAGCTGCAATAGTGACCAAACTAGATAAAATAAGAAATGAAGAAATTAGGAAAAGAGTTGGTATAATATCATGTATTGAGCATATTGAGAGACAGCAAGTAAAATGGTTCGTTCACTTTATGAGAATGAAGCCAAACCAAATACCAATAAGAGCATATAACAAAAGAATATTGGGGCGTAAGGCCAAAGGTAGGCCAAGAAAACGGTGGATAGAAAACATCAAGATAGCCCTGAATAAACATGGACTAAATGCAACCTCGGCGACACATCTGGCCTTGGAACGACAGCTTAAGCTCCCACCCCTACGCTTAACGGCAAGTGTGAATACGATCAAGTCATTCACCTGGGCAAAGACACTAGACAGACCTAACCTTTGCAGCGTGATTAGTAGAATTTTTATTTAAAATTAAGGTATATTAATTGAATAGGCATATTAATTTCGTAATAGTATTTACATTAGGGATGGGGTAAGGGTTAGGATCAGTTATAAATGACAGAATAAATTAGCTATCAAAATTATAATTATAAGTGTTCTTGATGTCGTAGGCGTGCCAGATTGAAGGTATCAGCACAAATAATACGATAACCGTATTATGCTGATATTCCGATATTTGCATTTCATTGGGAAGAATTTTAATCGGTGGCGCTCATTTTCTCTCTTGATCATCGAGCAGAATAATACAATTGTCATTCCGCGTTATTTATCTATGGCCTTGTCACATCCTATGCTTAGATACCTGTGCGAGACACTACCTTTTAACTCATTCCCCCATGACATTGTATAAACTGTAATGATGTTTCGTGGTTAGAAGTGTGAATTTGTGTGTCCCCAATCTAATGCCAGCTGTACCGAATACGAAAGTAAAGTATGGGTAGCTTTCATCCTTGATCCCACGGTGTCTAAAAATATCATAAATACGACCTTCTTGAGACAAGGACGATCACAGTAACCGTCAGAATTAAACAATGAAAACATATCACTCATCCAAACTTACGCACCCTGTAATGCACACAGCAAAAAAAACAACAGAAAGGGAATAGTTTTTTGATAACTTAAATGATATGATAAACAACAACACAGAAGAAAACCATTTCGTCCTAGGAGACTAAAACGCATAATTGGGATTAGAATGATATGGGATAGAAGAATACATCGAGGTCATTCGGAGACAAAACAAGCAAGACAAATGACAACAGCTACAGTTTAATTGAAATGTGTATCCTACACAACCTATTTATTACTTACACATTCTTTAAGGACAGAGAATCCCAAGTTCACACCTGGTACAAATGAAACAATTTAAACTGCAAAATCCAGACATACTTTATATTAACAAGAACTAACAGACGGAAAATAACCTCATAGTATGGGGGAAAAAAAGTGAGTATGACATTGGATCCATATTCGAGCTAAGTATATTGATATTAATGAACTGTTTTGTTGGATTCTCTGGATTCAATGCGCAAATGCGAATAACGCGGTTAAAATGTGGTTCTCCATCTTCGTTGACGAAAACCATTGCATCATCGTTAGATTTTGGTTCATTATAGCGACGTTGATCAGATTGACGATAGCGCTTGAAGACCATGTTTACTATTGGAATACCTCTTCCAGTTTGAGCAGCATCCTGAATCTCACTTGTTTCAATATCACGCATTAACTGATACGACTGTGCTAGTCTATTGTGCTTGTCAAACAATTGTTGCTCGAGTAGTCAAATATATGCATCTGAGCAAACTGTGGAACATTATTGTATGGCTGTTGTATATGAGAAGTTCCATGATAAGTTTGTTCTTGAACTTTTAGAACATATCGACCTCGACCATGACAATCCGTAATTTTTGCTCCCATTTACGAGAAAGAAAGAGCTCTATTATAAGAATGAACATTCTCGCGAAAATGTGTGTATTTATGGTGTGTATTGTCAGAGAGTATCAAGTGCAAGAACTCGGGATACTCCAGCTTATTACCATGGATGTCTTGTGGCTTTGGGAACATGATCTTTCCCTTTCGGCAACAACTTGTAAACTTGCCAACGTTAGGACGTTCATCCACAAAATTGTTGATACCACAAAATTGACATATAATATCGAAAATTCCACAGTTATGTGCAGTAACACGATCTTCAGCAAAATATAGGCTGCTTCATTTGAAATTGCTTGACCGACGCACTTGTGACAATGAGTAAGCCTGGGCATCTGCAGTTCAAAGTCTCTGCATTTGTTGAACAGTTTCATGCTGTCTGTGACGACGTTGGTATTCTCTATTCATAGCTTATCGATTTTCACCGTGCGCTGGTGATTCTAGCTTATCTCGACGCCAATGCAAATTAGCATCCTTAGCAAGTCGTGTTGTCTTTCTTGAAGGGTTTCTTTATCAATGCTTTGCATCTCTCTTTCAATTCTATGTCTATGCTCTGCAGCATTTGCGGCACGAATTCGAGCGAGGGACTCTTGACGACTCAACCATCTAGCCTTTTCCTTTTTTTACGCTTTCTTTCGATTGAATCATCTTTATCCATCGTTTAAAGCAAATTATATGTATATTTTAAATATAATGTATTTTAGATAACTTTAACCACAAGCCGATACAGATGTTTCGTTTACCTGTTAGCGCAACAATAACATTAGTATACAAAAATGTCGTCTGTTTTGAATAACATCACGACACCAATTGTTTTGATTGGATGTCGCACGCAATTCCGTGACGTAAATACGCTATTTATAGAGCGTACCGGAGAATTTGACAACACGGAGATTATATTATAGATTATCTGTTTCTAACATTTATCATTAGTCTACTGTGTGTCATTTTCTGCATTGGCACATTGTTCTTACAGTTGATGAATCCTGCTGCTGTTGGCGGTCACATAAACATCAAAGTAACGCATATATTTTCTTAATTTAATGTAGCACATGGTGTAAAAAAAACGACGAGTTTTAGCTGTAAACATATTTCTTCATAACAACAAAAAATTGCAACAAAAAAGATTTAAAGAAATCATAGCTGTGAAAATGACAGTTTTATGTATGTTAAATTGTTTTTTCGGTGTATTAGATAGCAACCAATCCTGAAGATATGTGGATTGAACCCCTGTCCCGTCCCTTTATGTGAAAGTAATAAAAACTGCTTACTGCTGATTAACAGCTGCTTACTGCTGAACGAATCCACTGTAATCAGTCCCTTTCAGTAAATTATGTTAGTTGTGCAAGTACATTTCACATCTGTCCTGCTCAATTCAACAGCGCTCTATTCCTGAATCGTACTTTTCACATCCGTCCTTCTGTGTAACACCTTCTATTCAAGAATCGTACTTTTCACATGTGTCTTGCTCTGTGACGTGTTCTGTCCCTGAATAGCTTTATTCAATGTCTCAACATATGTGTGTTATAGCGCTATTCGTAGTTACATCCACCACCTCTCTCCCCTTGTTCCTAGAACAGCTAAAATAAGCGCATTCACTAGGTATACCCAACACGTGCTTACATTTATCAGTGAATACTTTTCAATATCAATATCAATGCATATATAGTAACTAACTGATATATGGAGGGTAAACATTGTAAGTGGATAATAAGAAAGTGCCTGTGGAAAAACTCAAGCAGAAAACTCAAAACTCTAAAAGGGGAAGGGGCACCAGCAACCATGTATGGGGCCTTTTGTTCACCAGATTAATTGGTATGTTGGCTCTCTCTGCTGCTATTGCAATTTTCACTCTTCACACAGCAAGTTCATTTTGCAGTGTGAATTGCTGAAGACTTGTGAAATGGTGGTAATACATCGGTTTGGCAAAGTCCTTATATTTGTACTGATATTTATATTAATCACCTACACCATAATTCGTCAGGTGTTATATTCTGAATATCGTCCTTTTATTTTACAAGAAATTTTCAACAGAATAAACACGTCTCATTCTTCTAATAAGACACTCTTACCGAGTGAACAGCAGTTATACAAGGGTAAGTCTGTGCTGTGATATTAGGCTATACATTGTTCGTTCATGGCGATCACTGGACTGACAAAATAGTAACATCTTACGTGTGTTCTAATTATTAGTATAGTACCATAGAACAATTGGTTAATAATTCTATGTATAACGATGCCAAGTTTCTCATATCTGTCTATCTGTCTGCCTGCTCGTCCGTCCGTCCCGCTGTCTTTTCTATCTATCTATCTATCTATCTATCTATCTATCTATCTATCTATCTATCTATCTATCTATCTATCTATCTATCTATCTATCTATCTATCTATCTATCTGTCTGTCTGTCTGTCTGTCTGTCTGTCTGTCTGTCTGTCTGTCTGTCTGTCTGTCTGTCTGTCTGTCTGTCTGTCTGTCTGTCTGTCTGTCTGTCTGTCTGTCTGTCTGTCTGTCTGTCTGTCTGTCTGTCTGTCTGTCTGTCTGTCTGTCTGTCTGTCTGTCTGTCTGTCTGTCTGTCTGTCTGTCTGTCTGTCTGTCTGTCTGTCTGTCTGTCTGTCTGTCTGTCTGTCTGTCTGTCTGTCTGTCTGTCTGTCTGTCTGTCTGTCTGTCTGTCTGTCTGTCTGTCTGTCTGTCTGTCTGTCTGTCTGTCTGTCTGTCTGTCTGTCTGTCTGTCTGTCTGTCTGTCTGTCTGTCTGTCTGTCTGTCTGTCTGTCTGTCTGTCTGTCTGTCTGTCTGTCTGTCTGTCTGTCTGTCTGTCTGTCTGTCTGTCTGTCTGTCTGTCTGTCTGTCTGTCTGTCTGTCTGTCTGTCTGTCTGTCTGTCTGTCTGTCTGTCTGTCTGTCTGTCTGTCTGTCTGTCTGTCTGTCTGTCTGTCTGTCTGTCTGTCTGTCTGTCTGTCTGTCTGTCTGTCTGTCTGTCTGTCTGTCTGTCTGTCTGTCTGTCTGTCTGTCTGTCTGTCTGTCTGTCTGTCTGTCTGTCTGTCTGTCTGTCTGTCTGTCTGTCTGTCTGTCTGTCTGTCTGTCTGTCTGTCTGTCTGTCTGTCTGTCTGTCTGTCTGTCTGTCTGTCTGTCTGTCTGTCTGTCTGTCTGTCTGTCTGTCTGTCTGTCTGTCTCTGTCTTTCTCTCTGTCTTTCTCTCTGTCTGTCTCTCTGTCTGTTTCTCTGTCTGTCTGTCTGTCTGTCTATCTGTCTGTTTGCCTACCAGTCTGTCTGTCTCTCTATTCTTCCGTCTATTCATCACCCATTAGTTTGTCGGTATGTGAAACATGTCCTGACGGCATTGACCCCGAAAGGTTCAATCGTGCTAAATTGAAATATATAGAGGTCATAAGCATATTATCCCGAAGATCACACAATCAGCACCTGACCGGGACTCTGAATCTACATACACTAGGATGGAACGGAGGGCGGAGCACTTATAGAAAGTCCCCGCGTGCTGTGAAGCTAGTTTCTAATCAAGAATCAAGAGTCCATAAGCGCATGACGGATACGGTCGTCTTCGAGAAGTACGATTTAATTTCCGTCTCCTGAATACCATGGGCTTGATTATTTTGTAGTGGTAGTAATCTTGATCATGGTAGTAATCATTTTGGCACCGTTAGCTACAAACATATGATATATTACGCATGTACGTATGTCACGTAGATCTGGTTTGTCGCATTTCCCAAAACTCATTCACAATTGAAGATAGTTTCACATGTGTGTCCCGCAACATCATATATGCCATCATCTACAATTTATACACCCTGACGTACATAGAAAGAGGCTCGCAGACCGATTCTGTGAACATATGTACAGCATAATAAACCAGAATAGTACTTATGTTGCTCACCACTACAATAATACTGATAATCAGGGTGCTCATGATATTAATGTGACGGCCATTAAGTCGTGTTGCTCATGGTCCAGCATGCACTTGAGATCCGCTATATATATATATATATCAACTTGGCACGATTGAAACCCGTAGTATCAATGCCCGTCAGTCGTATGAATAAGTTGTTCCGTCATTTATCTGTTTGTCTTGTTTCACCGATATTTGTGTGTACTTTGTCTATTTTATGTGTTATTTCACATCTGACCATCTTGTTTTAACCCTTCCGTGGGATTATATCCATTTTTTTGCTCTGTTATGTGAACGTCAATAGTGTCATTCTTTCTTGTCATTTTTGTATTGTATAAATGGTCTTGATACATCCTTTAATTCGAAACGTCTATTTGTGTGTGTTTCCAATGATTAGCAATACTTTATCACACTGTTGCAAACTTTGTTTCATGGAAAAGTGAAACTGTACCACAAAATTTCAGGGATGCAGAAATTATACACATGTATAAACAAAAATGAAATCTATAATCATGAAATAACCATTGATGCATTTCTCTACTGTCCATCGCAAGGAAGATATTTTCCAGAATCCTCCTGAATCTTACATCTCATCTTAAGGAAGGATTATTACTCGAAAACCAATGTAGTTTCAGAACAGGACGTGAAGCAGTTGATATAGATGTGTATATATTTTGTTATCTATCCGATACTGTCAAATGTTATTCCTCTTTACATATTTCTATGTTCCCTGTATCTATTTGTATACACCCCCTCCCCCGCTCCTGCGTGCACATTTCTTTCTCTATCCTTTCCCCTCTTATCTCCCGTCACCCACTAACCCCCCCCCACCCGTTCTTGGCAATGCTAATTGGTGTCCCCTATCTTTAGTTTTGCATCTTTCATCTTTTAGTATTTCATTATTTATACACATTGAATGCATCAATATGCACCTACTAATTGTGTTGCGCTGGATCTGTTACTGGGTGATGATTTTCTGGTGAGAGAAATCATTCTCTTAGCCATTTTGGTTATATTCGTTATGGTTTTGTTTTCGCAACTGTTTTTGTTGTCTTGATAAAGGTCCCAATTGGACCAACACGTTGACAATTGTATTTGTTCTTTGTTTTATTGTTATTTTCTATATTTCATTATTTTACATTGACAGTTTTCTTCAGTAACATGTCTACCTTATTTAGTATTTACCTCTATTTGTCTTACACTTCCATATTTTCGGACATCCTCCGATATTTGGGTTATTTATATTTGTTTATGAAAGGCTTATCATACATAATTTAGCACAATTGTGGAACGGAAATTAACATTTTAATTTGTACAAAATTAAGTAAGGGTTTAAAATTTTTTTTTTAAATTTCATAGTTGAATCATCATCATCGGGTGCCATGCTGGCTGGCGTAGGCGGTCATGGCTCTCCACAGCTCTCTGTTCACAGTATTATGTATCAAGATCGTTTTTGTTTTCCTGCCGTGCCAGGTTGTCAAACTGTCTAATATTTTTCACGTTATCGCCCTCTGTCTCTGTTGCCTTCAATATTACCTATTGTCACTGTGTTCTCCATTCCTCCCTGTCTCATGAAATGGCAAAAAAATGAAGATTGTCTTTTTCTTATATTATTGATTAAGGTCCGTTTCGCATTTGACACTTTCAACACCTCTGCACAAGTTTTTCTGGCAGTCAATGGTATTCTCAGCATTCTTCTATAGAACCACATCTCTCTTGCCTCTAATTTCCCACTTTCCAGTTTGTTTGTTATCCAAGACTCGCACCCATATGTTAGTATAGGAGTTATATAGCAATGCAGAACTCTCTTTCTCACCTCTAATGACAAGGTCATATTACACAATATATTTTTTAATTTTTCTGAATGTTGTTTTTGCCTGTCCTGTACTGCTTCTTATTTCTGTTGAACGTCTTCCATCTGCTGTAATCGTTGTACCTAAATATTTGAATTGGTGGACCTGTTTTAATACTACACGGTGATCAAAAGGTCCCTGCGCCCAATAAGTAAAAGTCTGGAGGCGCAAGATCAGGAGATCTTGGTGGCTAGAGATTCTTGGAGTTAATGCGGCTACCAAAAATTTTTCGTAAAAATGTCAGGGAAGCATTTGATGTGTGCGCAGTAGTACAATCTTGCTGAAAGTAGCCAATTCTTTTGTCAGTGTCAGAAAGTTTTGGTAAAAATGGTTTCAAAACGTCATTAATGTAGCGATCAGAATTAATTGTTTCAGTAAAGAAATTGGACCAACAATTCTTGAACGCGAGATTGCACACCAAACACCAATTTTTTTATCATACAGTGGGGTTTCATGCATAGCGTGAGGATTTTTTGCTGACCATATTCGACAGTTTTGACTGTTCACATAGCCGCCAGACAAATGGAACCAGGCCTCATCAGTGAAGAAAGTATAGGTCAAAAATGTCTTCACCATGTTCTTCCACGAAATCTCTGAGTCACTGACAATATCGCATCCTTTTGCATTTGTCCGGTTCTTTTAACTCGTGGACTAGCGTAACCTTATAAGGTTTGAGATGTAACAATTTCGTAAGAGCTTTATGTGCACTTTCATAGGACACATCGGCTTGTTGGAACAACCTTCGAATAGACTTGTTAGGGCTAGCTTCCCTTTTCGCTGCAATTTCAGTCACTTTTTCTTCAGTTAGGACCTATGGCCGACCGGCTCTTGAAGCATCAGCTACGGAACCAGTTTCTCTAAACTTTTCAATAAGTCGCCTAACTGTATTGCGATGCGGAACAGGAACGCTTTGAAATTTGTGTATAAATGCTTGTTGAACGTTCTGAGAATATTCTCCCGAATTTTTAAAAATTTCTTCAATTAGGAAGATACGACACTGAAGTGGTAGCCTATCCCTTGATTAAGATCTGAAAGAAAAGGAATTCATTAATATTTATAATGGTTTTATTCAGGATCAAATAGCAAAATAATAAAAACAGCGACATAGGATTTTATATTTATGTCTATTCATGACTATTTATAACTTCATTTATTATTTTCACACTTTAGGTCACAGGGACTTTTTGATCACCCTGATCTTGCTTTGATTTTTGATGTCTGCAAATAATAGTAAATCGTCATTTCTATCATATGTGAATCTGAAATACAACGTGTTTATATTGTGATATTATCAACAAATCGTGTTTTTGTAAATAAATACAGCGTGTCATACAGCAGCATTTACAAGTATATTAGGGGTGCAAAGGGAACGCATTGCTCTAGGCGGACTCAGGGTTAGCAGATAACCAAGATCCCAAATGTACCTCCACGCGGTGCACCCTGGAAACAGAAATACAGCAGCTCGAGCTGATTCTGGCCAAATCATTTGGGGATCGTGTCCGAGAATGTGGAGGTAGCGGATGGAAAGAGATTTGACTGCACAAGAGACAGACAATATCTCCGACACCACCAGCATCACCACATATAGCGACACTGTCGACATACAGTGAAGCAAGTCAGTCCAGTCCGAACATTGGAGGGGCGGCCAATGTAAAATGCACGTAAAGATAGATGCATGGCGAGAGACAAATATATTTCATACCGAGTACAATGAAACTATGAAAGGGCAGAACAGCGCTAGAGGGCAGCGCGAACTGCAAATAGAAAGTGAAAAGTCCCTAGGAAAAGGGAACTACAAGCTCCGTCAGCTCGAGACGAGCTTCTAGTTACCTGTGTTCCTTACAGGCAGAGACCCAGACCCACCCATTGGCGTTTGGTAAAGCAAGAAGACCTAACCCAACTCTAATGTCGAGCCTTCCTAAACCAGAAATATGCTCGCGAAGAGAAAGGGGTCCGTACTCGATGCGCTCAGGCACAAAAGGGACAACGATTTAGCCCTGGCCCAACTCTACTGTCAGGTTTTCCTACACCGGAAATACACTTGAAGAGAGAAAGGGTTCAGTACCTGATGGGCTAAGGCGCTATTGGGACAAGGACGCTCAGCTCGAGAACGCCTTGCTCTCAAACGCGTGGTGTGAGACTCGAACTTGGACAAGGGGTACATGATGTCGGTGAATGACACCTCGGCTAAGAGGGCGAAAGAGCCAGGGTCCAACTCCTCTGTTGAGTTCTTCCCCTTAAGGAACCAGGCTCACGGATGAGAAACGGTTCAGTACCCAATGGGCACAGGCACATCACGTCCAATTACACGAGGCAAGTTCATAGACAGTGGAACACCTCGTTCGAGTCAGACGATAGCAAAAATCGTCTGGGCGAAGAGTCTCCGCTACGCGTGCCTGGAGACAGATATAGAGGCTGTCACAGGCTAAGGGTAGCCCACCCGAATTGTCAAGGCATGCCGAAATAGGATGTGCTAGGCCTACAAGGCGCATAACGGTGGCACAACGTAATCACGCTCCCGGTGGAAATCGCACGGATATCCGTGATGGTTACAATGGAGCGAACGAAAAACAAACAAACAAACAAGTATATTATAGGTATGTCGATGAAGGTTAAATTCGTTACACTAAAATATAACTGTAAGATTGTACAAATGATATTATAAACAACAACACAGAAGAATAATTATTCGGACAACACAATTATCACGCACAATTGGAACCAGAAAGAAATGGAATATAAGGATGATTTGGATAGCTCGGATATGAAATAAACAAGAAACAGGCAACAATTACAGAATAATTAAAATGTGTATTCAGAAAAACGTATTTAAACAAACACATTCGTCAAGCACATAGATACCCAACTTTACTCATGGTACAAGTGTAAATACTTAAACTGCAGAAGCCCGATAATATTTATATTAACAAGAAGAACCAATAGAAGTAATATAATATACTCAAGAGCCATACCAAACATGTGTGTAGACAACGATAATACAACAAGTAAAAGTAGATGTCAAAACAAATTTAAAAAGAAAGAGGATAGACATGAAATCGGAGACAGACCATGCAAAAGAACGATCACAGACATGAAGCTCACAAGCAGCAGGTAAAAAGGAATTCTGCAGAGAACTCTTCTACTCCTAACAACGAAAGGTAAACAAGGGCCAAAACATATAGATAGAGATATAGATAGACAATAAAAATAATTATAAACGAATACTAGGGATAAACGAGAAGAAATTGGTTTTTGATAACATAAATGTAATAGTGAACATATTAAAACAACGCAGTCAATCTTAGATAAATCAAACTGAAAGGTTTCTGATAAAAAGTGAAAAACGAAAGGTCTAGACTGATAATATTAAATGCTGGACAAGTATAATTTTCTCCGAATTGTAGAATGCACTAAGAAAATGGTTCGTCGAAGATTTCGGAAAAACAACATTAGTACTTAGATCCCACTAGGACAAATATGATGACGACGACGGTAAGTACAGTGTTCGTTGTCGTTTATTTTAAATTCACAAGTTCGTAAATAATAATACAATTTCATAAACGTTTCACTATTAACTTTATATCTCGTTGCATATATTCTCAATGCAACGAAAGAAAAATATTATTCTCAAAATATCTCATTTTTACCCACGCTATGAAAGATGTACAATACGCCTATACATACAATTACTGTAAAATTTATTTTCCATATACAATAAAATCGAGGAGCGCGGTAGCCTAGTAGATAGTGAGCTTGCTTGCTATCATCTGGTTACAGCGTGCCAGGTTCGAAACCACGTCCGGACATTTAAAAAAAATCCAAAAAAATCCGGGTAGTGATTTCTCACTTGACACGACCATTCCTCCAATCGACTCAGCTGTAAATGAGTACCTGACGCATGAGTTAGGAAAGGTAAAAAACAGCAAGGAAGGAAACTGGCCACCCCACCTAATAGTTGCTGCGGCTTAGTACATGAAGAGTTATCTTCATCCCCGACGGCAGATGCCATAAACCTTTACCGTTACCTTTTACAATAAAATCATTACTACCTTCAAAACGACATTCGTAGCGACTGCTGCAATAAATCCGCTCAGTATAGATAACACTCATCAACATCAAATTTACTGTCTATGGTTTTTTTTTATTTTTTTATTTTTTTTACAGATTTAGGATAATTTTATTGTGCTGAACCCAAAAATCACATTGGTTTTGCTCAATCAGGTCAGGTTTTTTTACCTAGCACCACATGATGTTTTTTTATAGATGGTTCATATTCCATGTCAAATCAATCAGTAAAACGACAATTGATTTCCACACATTTGATCAAAAGTGGTTTTTTTCCTATGTAAAAGGACAAATGATATAGAAAGCAAGTATTTTATTTGATTAAAAGAAAAGAACCTCTTGTCTGACAGTACACGCATCACCTTTTATCGCAACAGGCATCAAGAGTTCCTCCACTTTTTCTTCGAAGAGAAGGACTTGGTGTACTGTACAGATATTGTTCACCTTCTGCAGAAGCTTTGAGTGCAACATTATGAACCAGATATTGGAGACTGTTCATTGACAGCTGCAAGAGATCACTCAAATGTGTTCCACTTCACAATCAATGACAATCAGTTTACTTCTGTACCCCTTGCTCACTCGACTACACTGAAGGAGAAGTATGAAGTGGTGAAGTATGTGCTGGATAAAGATTCTTATTATCAGCACGAGTGGTATATTTGTGTTGACTTGAAGATGGTGAATTTCCTATTCGTAATATTCTTCGAATAAACCGCATTTCTGCTGCCTCCAATGATTTTTTTTTATGTCTTATTTATTGTCCATTCTTCACTTCCATAGAGAAGCACTGGTTCAATGTAGCATTTGAGGACACGATTTGAGCTAGAACGCATCCTTGTTTAACCCAATTTGTTAAAGGAAAGACTGGTGATGATACTCCATCACTGATAACAGTCATCATGCCGTCTTGGAACTGTCGCACTATGTTGCTAAACTATGGGGAAAGATCTGACCTGAAACTTTGCGTCTAAAATTAGCCAAAAAACTAATTTTGGCTAGCACTTTCCACAGCCCATCTCTGTTCACTGTGTCAAATCCTTTATGAGGTCTTAAAATGTTTTTAAAAGTTCCCTGTGGTGTTTTTGGACTGTGGTGTTTTTGGATTTGTTCTTGAAGTTGACGGGCAGCTAAGATCACGTCCACTGTTCCGCGACCAACACGAAACCCGCACTTTCAAGCAGAAGTACATGTGTGAGTTTCTGTGTAAGTCGGTTCAGCATGTATTAATATTTTACTAGCTATTGATATCAACAATATCGCTCAGTGGTTTATCACATGACAGTTTATTTCCCTTGCCTTTTTATAGATGGACAATTGAAATATCTTTCAGGTTTTGATGCACGGTTTCTTAGCTCCAGCACGTAACAAAGATCTTGGTAAGCGTCTGGACAAGCACCTCTCCTTCTATCTTGTAGATGTCTGGTGGGATGGCATCCATACGACGAGCTTTTTCATGAGACATTTGTCCAATGGCATTCTGAAATTCTTGATTTTTTGGTCAAGCTCTTCTCTTATGATGAATTGTGGTATGCGATCTATTGCTTCATCGATGTTGGCGAATGGATTATTTAAAACTGCTTCGAAACGTTGTACCCATCGGTCTATGTTCTTTGTTTTTTTCTGTAAGCGAGACTGGCCTATCTGCGTTAAGCAAGGGATGTGACCCTGAAGAATGTGGGCCGTATATTGTTCTCAATGCATCGTAAAATCGTCTGTAATCCCTCCTGGCCGCGAAATCCTAGATCTTCTTGACTTTTTATTGCAACCATCTATCATGCATCAAAATTCTGGTTCGCCACTTCCCTGTCGCCAAAAGGCTTGTTGTGCCAGTTGATGATGATGGTTGATGATAGTTGAGTAATGACTTGCGCTGAATTGTGTGTAAAGTGTGGAGGAGTTGCGCCAATCGCCCACCACACTATCTCTTACTGAGCCAACAATGTTTCATTGGCAGGATAAATCAAGACGATAGGAGGAGATGTACCAGGATGCAGTGGATGACCAGAGTGTTCTATGTGTCTCATAAAGCCCTTTGTGTTCCACAACGCTCTTCTGGCAAGTGTCTTCCAGCCTGTTGAGCAACTGATGTTTCATCCGCTGTTTGTCATATTCAGGCTTCGCATGCTTGGGCAAACATACACTGTGTTTACCTCCGAATACGAGCCCCTCGGTTACCCTCACCAGGTTTGACCGGTTTGTCATAGTCGTTACCGGGGTTTCGTCGCTGCCGTATGCTGGCAACTATTGCTAGCCACAGGTTGGAGATGAGTGTCAGGTGGGACCAAGGATGTGAGAATTATTCCAAAAGGAGTAAAACACCCTCAGCATCAGTTATTACCCCTCCCTGACACCCCATACATCCAAGCGTATGTATAGATCTTGCGATGAATTGCTAGATCTCAGTACTACCTACACCTCAGTACAATACACCTCAGTACTACATACACCTCAGTACTACCTACACCTCAGTACTACCTACCTCTGAAACGAAATTTGGGAAATTAATGTACGCATAAGAATTCATTCATTCATTTTCCTTTTGCGCTGAAGTTAGCGCATAGGGCAGAGGTCAGATCTTTAAAATTCTGTCTGTTCAAAACTATTCTGTGCAGTTCTTAAATAGTATGGATATTGATTGTTTTACTGCCTCTAACTATTGTTCTTCTGAGTGTTTCTTTTGGTCTCCCAATGGCTCTTTTGCTTGTAGGCATAAGAATAATACCCCCCTAATCCGCTTAAGAAAAACGTGTGCATTACATCATCTTTCTCTGATTTAGTGGTATCCCCAACAGTAGATGGAAGAAGATGCAGTCGCTCGCGCCACCATGTCAACTAACTAGCAATGATACTTTTCCTGGCATGATACACGACGTTCTTAAGAGAATAATTACTGAGCATAATCGTATAACATATTCATATTCGCATACTTTTATGATCTATTTTCATGTGCTTTGAAAACAATTTGTATAAATAAACAACTTGAATGTAATAGCAATAAGTGGGCACCATTGAGTTATGACACTACCAAGACTGAAGTTCCTTCAAAATGATGCTTGTATCGACTTAAATTTCAGTCATTTTTTTCAAACGTTTCGCTATTGTCTTAAACAAAGATACGAATATGTGAATCAAATATGACGTTATAATATCTAAGTACTGTCTGGTTCCTCTGATTTCAGATGACGGTACTACATCTATGAAGCTCAAAGAACAACCTCGTGTACTTATCTGGGTAATGACTTCTCCTAAGAATTTAAACACCAGGGCCAAAGCTGTGAAGGAGACTTGGGCAAAGCATTGTGACAATGTTATTTTCTTCAGGTACAGTCATAATGATACACATTAAAAAAATATACCCTTCTTCCCCGTTGTCTTTGTTCGTTTCTACACAAACAATCCAATGACGAAGTTTTAAATCATTATAGCATGAGTATACCGACCCACCTAGTTAAAGACTTATCCTTATGGCGATCTACCTAGGTAAAAACTTAGAATAGCTACACGAAATATCAGTAGCACGTACCAGGGAAAGCAAGACACAAATTGGAAAGCGAAATGACAAGATAAAAAAATAGACATCCTAAGGAATATATGAATATCCATGGACCGGCCCAGGACATTTTACAACTTCAACTGGCGCAACTTTCATGTATTAAGGTAATGCGAAAGTTGGTTTGGTGCATCCTTATCAAAAGAAATTGCTATGACACATCTAGGATGCAAATTAATCAATGATTTCACACTAAACGTCAGGACAAAAAGAAGCAAGAACATAACAATAACACAAGTATATGCACCAACGCCCGCAGTGCAAGATCAAGGAATATATACATTCTATGAGATTCTCCACGAAACATTGGACAAAGATCCAAAACAAGATGTCTAAATAATTGTTAGGGGAGGTAGGGGTAGATTTTAATGCAAAAGTTGACTCCCAGAGCACATGGTGAGCAGAGTAGAGAAAAACACTATGACCTTTTACAGTCGGCCAAAAAAATCAGAAGTGAGAACGATTAGCGGATTTCAGTACAGAAAACTTCACCATCGCAAATATTTCATTCCAACACCACACATGACGACTATTCACATGGAAGTCGCCCGACAGCAAGATCACATACCAAATTATTGACTATATCATGATACAGAACAGATGGAGATCAATCATCATATGCGTCAAGATTCTACCAAGCGCAGATTGTGACACAGATCATGAGGATGTATGTAAAATTTAAATATTACAAATATAATTAAAGGTGACAGATCTATCGACTCCGATATCAACAACATACCGGCAGAACACAACATTGTTCATAACAAATTTGAAATACTTTTTGTGGTACATGAAGAGATAGGCCTAACACTAGACGAACTAGCCAAATATGTAAGAGATAATCTTGCTACTACCAAGCATAATCGGCTACTCAAAATAATGACCAAGAAAAAAGGTTACATCTCAGAAGAAAAACTCAAATTTAACTGAAAAAGAAGACGAAACGAGTAAAACTTTGCAAATGACAATAAATATAAAGAAATTACCAGAAAATTAGGAAAAACACAAGGCATGACAAACATACGTACATACTGGGGATATACGGTAGGATTGAGGAAATGAACAAGCAAGGAAAAAGCAATAGCATTGTCAGAGATGAGAACTTGAACTAGAGTTACCATACGTGCTCTTTTTTTCCGAACTTGTCCGGCGTTTAGGCCTTAATGTTCGGTTCGGACGAATTTTTTAAATATGCGAACGTTTCCGGGTTATTACTTTCCGCACTTTTATTCGAATTTTCCTTATTAACTAATGATATAAAAATGATCAACTAAAGATATTCAATATAATTTAAATTAATATTTATGGCATGTTCCATTTTCTTTTGCTTTCAGTATTATTCTAAAAATTAAAAATTTCTAATATTTTAATTGGATGACCCAGGTCCTCCGTTATAACAACTCGGAGTTTTAAATCATTTTAACGTCATTATATAAGACCAATCCAACAATCGCTGTTCTTTTCATTAGCTGTAAAACATAATATAAATAAACGACAAATAAAAATCATGGCAACAATCGGTGGTCTAAAATAAGTTACAAACCTGTTATATCGGAGATCCCCGATGACCCTTGAAAATATAACAAATTAGAGTTATGCAAAATTCGCTCTCCAATGCTTGATTTCTTTATTCTTCATTCTTGATTAGAAAACTGGCCTCACAGCACGTGGGGCATTCCCATAATTGCTCCGCCCTCTGTTTCAGCAGCCATTCGACTCGATGGTGTTTCGAGTCCAATGCCGCCGAAACAGACGTCGACATCAAGGCACAACTCTGGTCCTAGCGACAGGTTTCTTTGTTGTTCCGCCCACCCATGCCGTGCCCGTAACTAAGTTCAAGCACAACGTCGGCCTGATCGGAACAACATGGCAACTGTTATGGAAGGTTACGACTACGGGACATTTGATTTGCTTGATTCAGATGGTTTCAACTGATTGTAATAAGTATTTTGATAAAATTTGTAATTTAAAAATATTCATGCAAAAATATAAGAATGATACAGATTGTATTGAATTGTTGTCACATCGAAAATGGACATAATATTTTGAAAGATGTAAAAGTATGGACTTGATTTAGAATTATTAAAAGTTGCTTAAATTTTCTTTTCTATCTCTCCTCACAATGAAAATGTGAGGAGAATTTTCTCCTTTATGCAGACTCAATTGGCACAGGAGAGTAACACGTTGTTGTATCTGTCAGTAGTCTCCTATTTGGGTAATATAACTTTAGAGATATATCTTGTCAACATTTTCATAGTTACTTACAAATCAGTGAAATGTCGCTATAACGCATTCAATCTCAATGCCTGTCACACAAGAATAATATAAATACTGAGAGCTAAATTTTTTCTGTAGATGAGTAGTAGCAATGGATATGTGGTTTTAATTTGATGAAAGTAAGAGCATAACATTTTGGTTATTGATTTTTTAAATTTTTAAACAAAATAATTTATTAAAAATGTATGCATTTTCATATGAAAATTGTCAGTTTATGTTGTTTCCTGTTAGAATATATATATATATATATAGGCCTAATATAAACGTTATTTCTCATATATGAAAGATAGAAAGAGATCTGCTCTATCTGTCCGTCTATCGGTGCTCCCAACCTAGGCCAACTGCAAACCACGACTGAAGCCGCATTTTGCCCTTCCACAAGACCATAGACAAGAAAGAATAAATCACTCTTTACTCTTTACATTTCCAAATGATCTAGTTCATTGATTGCATTAAAAATATCATTAATATCCATTTAATTACCGCTAGTCAATGTGGGCACTCTGGCACATTTGCCTGCTCCTTCATTTCCCCTAGCATTCACGTGTCCAGGTTAAACAATGAAAGTAATTCTCTTCGGTACATACTTCCTAATTGAGTCCAGCCACTGACGGCGAAGGAGACTCAGCTGAATCTTATGAAGCACACTCATAGAATCAGTAACAGAACATACAACTGTAGAGCTACAAGTCAACAGCCATATCATTGACCTGGTCGCCGCCATCCACTACCTCGTCAGACTACTAGTTGTTGTACAGAAAGCACTACTTTCTTCCCAGTTGTTTTTGTTGTTGTCGATATCCAAATGCTGATGAGTAATTCTACTCTTGTCAGCACAATGCCGTTCTTTAAAAAGTGCATGTCTCCTGATGCTGACTTAGTGATCTATACAGTAAGTTAGTGACAGTCAAGGGTATCTGAAGAAGCTTTTCCTGGCAGTTGAAAGGTAAAGGCAGTCAATACGGAGGTGTTCCACTGTTTCATTGGGATGCGAGCAATGACTGCAAGTGGATAGTTGCTTTGGGTTTGATACGGTTTAAATGACTATCGATCATTAAATGACTATTAAATGACATATCCTGTTGTTGTGCAGAAATCACCACTTTCTTCCCTAATATACTCCCCTCTGTATTGAGCTGCGAATGCCCACGATCAGAACCACGGACCCATCATTGTAGACAATAATATCTCCGTCCAAGAAATTTCAGTGAATATCTATGTCATGTTTCCTGGAAAGTGTGATGACCGCTTTAATGGAAGCTGTAAACCTGATAGACTTACTTTCTCATTCTTATCCATTTTCTAAGTCCCCTAATGTACACATCTGTTTAATAACCGTCTTTGCCCTGACAAAATACCACTGTCCCTTTTAACTTTTCAATATCATCATGTAATGGATGGTTCTTGTCTACACTGATGTGAATGATCACGACACATCTTTTCTCTTTACATTATAGTTGGCTAATCCAGTAAGAAGCACATCGCCAATATTTCTGTATCTTTGGGGCATCCAAGAATAATACGCATAGCTTAGTTATGTATCTTTTCAAGTCTATCAATCTGCTGTGGGGTACGGGTAAGGATAGCCAAGGAATAATGTACTACTGACAGGACTAGCCCTTGATATCGCAGTGCTAGAAGTCGTTACTTACGAAAAACAGCAGCCATCACTCTGAAACCATTTTGAGTTCTTAGGATTGTTAATTTATAGGACTATTGAAACACAAGCATCCAATGAACAACACTACCAGGTATTTTAAAGTTGATATTCTCTGTACTATCTCCACATAGATTGGCAGGTGGCATTAGTGCATGGATGCTGTGGTTATTCAGAGGAAATCATATAGCTGCTTTATTTTGGTTCACCAAAGCTCCAATACTCCAGATTCATTTACTATGTCTATTGTCTATTGTCTTTCCCCAGGTAGTTTGTGATCCACTCTCTCGTTATGCGTAGGGGTGATTGGAGCTCGAGCTTGCGTTCTAAAGCCAGATGTGTGGCCTCGGCTGTGACTGGCTTTGCGAGAAATAGAAGTATTTGTGCGCAAACATATTTCATGAAGCAAGCCAGTTGACTTTTCATTGTGCAATTCATTGTGTTTTCGTTTGAAGTGATTCATTTGAACCAATGACTAACGCATTCCAGTTCGCTTTGTGGGTATTGAACAATCTGTTTACTCTTTAATCCCAGACGATACGCCAGAATGCCATCTGAATATGAGAGAGTTATGCCACCATTTCCAATTAATTTTTCTCCCATAATATTCATAGTATATATATATGTATCATGTATGTATGATGTATGTATGTATGTAAGATATCCTACTGCAGTACTTTAGTACCACCTTCCTATGAGACAAGTCCGAGAAAATAAGTTTGATAAACAAAGGTTGTATGTTAGGTTCTAACATAAAGTGAAAGCGGCTTGCATTTTCCGACGATGTGTTCATATTGTCGTCAGTCCATCGTCTTCTTGGTCTGCACTTTCTCCTCCTCCCAGTTAATCTGCATCCATTATTTGTATTTCTAAACAGTTGTGTCTCTTTATATGACCAAACATGTGTAATGTTCTTTTTGCTAGTGTGTTTAGTAACCAACACCATGGAATATTCAATGTGTTTATAATATCTGTAATTTCTTTTGTTTTCCTCCAATGATTTTCTACGTATTTTTCTGTAGCATTTCATCTCAAAGGCGTTATCTTCTATACCGCTGTTTTACTTAGGGTCCATGTTTCACAGTCATATTTTGCTACGGCAAAAATAATAATTCCAATTTCCAATAGAGATAAGTATACAAATCAAATAAGATTAGTGATCTCATTTTCTCGTTGTATTTTTGTGCATCGTTCTGATGGTCCAATAACTTGATGAAGTAAGAATTGAATTGCTTAAATCTCCGATTTATTTGTAAAATATATATCTGTAGCTCTCAAAATGACTTGAAATTTCCAACGATCGGTCTTCCTGTACCGGAAGGTACACATCACTTGACAGGAAAGACAATGAAGGCTTTCAGATACATTTATGAACACCATTTCAATAACTCAGACTGGTTTATGAAGGTAAGTTCAACTCATTCATTTCCTTCACGTAAAGTAATTAATTTGTGCAGGCAATGCTCGGATAATATGCTGAATAAGTAAATATCTACTTCTGCGTCCATTCTCAAACTCCTGCATATTAATGGCTTGTCGCCCAGAGAGCGGAATGCATTGTGCCATATTTTTACACCTTGACTTGCTGCGATGTCTGCATCTTTCTGTCTGATGCATGCAACTTCAGCATTCATATGTAGCACTTTGACCCACTATGACAGTGGTCAGGGAACACGGAAAAATTACCCGAAAATGGGTAAAAACAAAACTTTTGGGGGTAATAAAGGACAAAGAATAAATGTATAAATATAACTTATTTTTTATATAAACCGAGATTTAAGTAGTATTTTATTATTTGTTGTGTAATATATTCTATTTTACTGAAACATTTACTTCAGACTCTGCTATGTCGTAGTAGATATGTCTTTAGTTGGGATAGCCAATTCCATTCCCCAAACCTTGTTAGTCGTCACTTACGACATGTCTACTATTCTTTGTTCCCCTTCCGGACCCTTGGCAACATACGGGCGAAGTAAATATGACATCATCATCGTCATGTGGCCTGTCAAATAGAGGAGGCGATCATGCAACTCCATAACTCTCACGTATCTTTTATCAGCACATTTGTTGACTCTTTGTCATGCCATAATGTCAGACTCTAATAGTTTGTTTCTCATCTATCGATCTCGGTCTTTTATCTTACCCGGTGTAATTACGTTCTCTAGGCCTTCAAGCCTCACAACGTGACAAAAAAATAAACATTGTCTTTTTCTGAATTCATTACGCAATACCCTTCTCGCATTTTATTCTTTCAACAATTCCTCATTTGTTTTTAGAGCTGTCCATGGTACTCTCAGCAGCATTCTTCTATAGAACTACTTCTATGTTGCCTTTAATTTTCCACTATCATGTTTATTTATTGTTCACAGCTCACATCCACTTGTATGAGTGTGTTATGTAGCTTGAAAGAACTATCTTCATATTTTTATGAATACCGCCTTTGCCTGTTCTATTATATTTCTGACCTCTGTTGAACTCTTCCATTCCATGCCATCGTTGTCACTAAATATTTGATTTATTGGACCTGTATGAGTAATAAGTCATTCACCTCGAACTTGTACGTTGAATATTGTTTCTTACGTGCTTCTGAAAGCACTTATGATTTCGTGTTGTTTTTTTTATTAAGAAAATGTATTTGTCCTTGATTTTGCTATTACTATGTTGATTAGTTATTGTACATCATTCTCACTTTTGACAATCAGAATAATATCATCTGTATTATCTCAAATTATTTATATTAAGTCCACCCACTGATATTCCTGGAATATTGTAAATTGTTCGCAATATGTTTTCCGTGAACATAGAGAAAAAATCTGATCAGAGTATATCCCTGTCTGACGCCTTATTTTATATCTTGAAATAAGGGTCCAATTTGGTTGTCCACTCATATACAGGGCCGGATTTAGACTTGATAAGGCCCTACAATATTTGAGATATGGGGCCCTTTATAAGTCCAGATTATATGTCAGTGCCAAATATGGTTTTCGGATACCTAGAGAGTTAAACTTAAATATTACTGGGGGCCCCATTGAAAGGGGGGGGGGCTAAGCTATAGCTTGTGTAGCTTATATGTAATTCCGGCACTGTTCGTATAGCTGTTGTTCGTTGCCAGTATATGTTCATGATTATTCTTAGATATTTACTATAAATGTTCAGATTTTCTAGCATACTTATAACCTCACTGTGTGGAACCTTGTTAAACCTGTCTACAAAACAGAGATATAAATATGTATTCACTTCTAAAGTCCTCTTCCTATTAGTGTTTTAAAGATATAAATACCTTAATATATCTGCATAGGTATTGTTAACCTTTGCCCTCTACGAAACCACACTGTTCCTGGATAATTTCTGGTTTTATTTTGTTTCTTACTCTTCTCATAATAATTCTCAAAAAGATTTTTTTCCATTTGACTCAAGAGGCTGATTGTTCTGTGTTCTTCACATTCAGTGGTCCCCCTGGCTTCTTCCATAGAGCTCTAAATATAGATCTCATTCATTCATCAAGCATGTAGCCACTGTTGTATATATCATCATTCACTAATTTTGTGATTATATCTATTCCAAAAATTTCTCAAATCTTCTAATTCTTCCAGTGTTATAATATCTGAACAAATATAACATAACAAGGAAAAACAACATTTTAGAAGAAGGAGATCATAGTTACAATAAAATTTTAGTTATTAAATTAAAATACTGCATTTTAAGAGGAAACGAGAATAAGTGTGAATCGTTGAAGCATTCGTTTTGGTAATGTTAATCCTACTTGTAATATGTATTTTACTACTAACAATGTTAATCTTACTTGCAATATGGATCTGACTTTTTGCGATATAAATTTAGCGATTACATTTAAATTATCAATGTGGATTTCATTACTGCTAATAATTGTAATCCGACAATAATTTTTGATAAATAAAGTAAGTTTAATAGTGTGATAATTATTAATAATGTGAGTGTGACTGCAACTGGTAATGTGCATTTAACAATCTGACTTAGAAAAGGCGCACATGAGTAAGTTTATAGTACTAAGGTTACCCCATATTCACTCCTTACCTCTCAACAAAGCGGCACGCTGTGAGTACCAATCATAGCAATGAATTACGTAGCTTCAAGAAGCGATAACTCACGGGGATCTCTGAAAAAATATATTGTATAAACAGGTCGATGTGAGCGGGTATCAAGGAAAATACACACATATAAATCAAAAACGTTAAGTAGGGACAACACAACTTGCGTTCACATGTCCAGTAGAATCGCCGATAAAAGATAGAAATGAAGTCAAAGGTGACATAAACAGGAAATGTACAGAAATAGGAAGTATACAAAAACAGGCCCGAATACATGTGAAATCGAGACAGAGAAATAATGGAACAACCCGATTTTACGCGTATTTAAATCGCTCATTCATACCCAAAGACTTCATTGCTAAATTCGTATATATAGCGGTTCTCAAGAGCCAGACGGATCCGGTCGTCGGAGAAGCACGCTGTGATGGCCGTCACCTGAATATCCTGGGCGCCCCGATGGCCTGTGCCGTTGAAATGAACGCCCACAGGATAGCCCAAATGGTTTTTGATGCTGTGTAGGTGATCGCAGAAACGGTCAGCAAGCCTCATACCAGTCTCACCTATGTACGCCACGGTGCAGCACTTACAGATTATGGCATCGATGACAATCCGGAACACACAGAGGAAACTCTCCTCGATGGAGAAGGTGGCCTTGTGGAATGTGACGGACCGGGTCTGGATAAAATACGGAAAGGTGTAGTATCTAGGGCGATTGCAGCAGATTATGCCAGAATGAAAGTGGACGTCAAGCCTAAGATGACTCCGAGCCAGTAGATCCCCGAGGTTCTTGTCCCGTCTGTACGCAACCAGAGGGGGGGGGGTTTGCAGAACACTTCTTGAATCATGCGTTGCCAGAAATGAACGCTACGTGGGTTCAGGAAAAGGTTTGTCAACCAACAAAGACCTGGAACTGTCAGTAATTGTGCAATTGTGCTCAAGTGAAGTTCGAAGTACCTATAAATGTTTCCATAATGAGATGTTGATGATCATATGATTAGCGAGCAAACCAACCAACAACTAACTAACCAATTCACAAATAACTAACCAACTAAGAAACAAACTATTCAATTAACTAACTAACAATTAATTAAAATGAACATGTTAATTTTGTCATCACCAACAATAACAATATTACACTTTCTTCGCCACTAACAATGGCAATATGCCACTGCTCGCCACTAACAATGACAATGATCTCCACTAACAATGACAATATGACATTGTACTTGCACCAATACAAAACAAAATATAACAATTTGCTTTCTACTAGCATATATATTATGTCAATTTGCACGATACTAACAAAGAGTATATGTCAATTTGCTTGTCGCTAACAATGGGAATCTACGTATGTCAGGCAGATGACGACACATACGTGATCGTGGAGAACCTGAGATACTTTTTGTCAGGACAAGACGCAAATGAGCCTGTGTATTTCGGCCATCACCTTATAACTGATGGCAAGATTCATTTCCCCAGGTAAATATTGTTTACATATTGAATTAAGGCTCTTGTGTAAACAATAGTTATAATGTGGCAGTATATGGCGACACTTGTTTGTAGATGTATTTTAAGCACAGTGTAGTCAGGACATTTCATGTACTTTATGAAAGGACAGTGTTTACACTTGTCTCACGAAATGTCTGACATCCTCTTATTCATCAATATGTGTTGAAAAAAATATTATTTCTCACGAAAGCTACGACGAAACTTATTGAATCAACAACTCCGACGATGTGGACTATCGCATAAAGTAGCAAATTGTTCATCTCCGCCAGGCAGGAGTCACTCTCTCGATCAGATGCTCATTCTAACAATAGGTATCGCTCGCAGTTTCACTTAAGAAAGAAAACATAGGCCCAAGTGCAAGGCTTATCGGTAAATATCTGAAGGACTAAATACACGGCTGACCGAGATGCGTAAAATTATTATTGACGTAATTCATCTGTATGGCCAGCATGACGCAACAGACTTGGCTTGCCGTTTTATTGCAGATCTGATAAATTGTGTACTAGAGAAGAATAGTTTGTTGTAGACTATTTAGAATGGGAGAGCATGGAATGTGAACGTGCGATAGGTATGAAAGGAGTGCAAATTGTATGATATTCAGAAGAAAGAGTAATCTAAAATGATCACGTGGCGAGTGGAACCGCGGAAGATATAAGGAGGGCAGTTTGGGGTTTTAGGGTAATCTAAACACAACAACATCCCACAGGACAACCTCACGATTGTGCACACAAGAGTTTCATCAAATTACAAACAATCCCAACCCCCCACTAACAACTACAGGGCTGTGCAAATGAGTTTCAACATGACATAATCCCCACAAAACAAACCCTCCCACCTTTTAACAACATGATTGTGCAACCAGATGGCAGTGCAATTGAGTTTCAACAACACAAATGCAACAAAACTATCCCACCCCTTCACTAACAACCACATGATTGTGCCTAGCCAGAGCCAAGCAGTTACAGACCAGCCAACCAATAAACACACACACTCCAGACATTGAGCAATCACATGGGGTGCAGAGACGTTGAAGCGAGCACCTGTGCTCGCTTCGCTCGCCAGGACCAGGACTCATACTGGTTCAGACCTTGCTACGCCTCCCCGCGGAGCACCCTGGGCAACAGAGAAATCTGGCTAAGGTAGCAAGGATCGGACGATCTCCAGCTGAGGTGGAAACCTGCTGTGGACTTGGAAACTTCCAAGAGAGAAACGACTCTTTCATCTACAGTTCGTCCCGGGATTTCAAGCAAGCCTCAGCAAAACTTTCGTCAGCCTTTTCGACTTTTCGCCAAGGCTCAAGGACGTTTCGCCAGTCCCCACGTCACCCCGACGTCGTGATATCGCCAGAAAAAGTCCTTTTTAGGACTAGGTGGAAAGCGACGTGACCAGGCATAGCGAGTGCCTGGTCGAATCCCCCAACTAACAAACAAACAATGAGCAATCACATTGCCAGTGCTATTGAGTTTCAACAAGCACAAGTCACTAAAAACTAGTCCTAACCCCTCACAAACATCCCAAAGAGGCGCCGAAGTGAAAAGAAAACACACACGCGAAAGAGAGAACAATGGAAAAGACAATAGCCTAGATGGAAAAATGAGTCACATTTCAAGGAGAACTAAGACTACGAGCTTAAGACCTAAAGCAACAGTTAACCAAAAGTCATTTTTAGGACTACATCCCTTTCTATTCCCCCAATATTTTGTCCCTCTCAGGACACGCAGACCAGACCCCAGGTCAAACCACCAGCCCCTAACAGAACAACCCAGGCCATTATGCCACAGTATACGCCCTGATGTAACAACAGGAAAACTATTCCAAGGTTGAAAGGGCCGTGTCTTTCTCTAGGAAGATAACCCCACCAACTAACAAACAACAAGTTTATGGGAATCATGCAGAGTCAGATAGTCCGGACAGATAGTCAGACAGTCGGAGAGGTCGGACTGGAAATACTTAGGATGTTGGTGGTCAGAACGACCGTCTGACCCACGAGGAGACCCAGTCGGAAAGAGGACTGGAAGAAATCAAGAAGTCTAAACGAGGAAAAGGACGTGAGAATCTTCGAGAAACCAGAGGAAGATTCGACAGTGTGCGCATTGTGAATTCAGTTTATAATTGAGACGACTCAATCTTATGTGTTTTATATAGACTTAAGATAGTAATTTCAGATTTGGTAGAATCTATTTTGAACATTGAAGTCTTTCTTATTCTGATATTGCAAATGATAAAATTGTAAATATCAAGTAAACTGTTGCGATATGTTAGAGTTCACAAGGGTCGATTTTTATATTCTTTATATTGGACTTGACGGATTAAAAAAACGTTCACACTTTTATTTTCACAACAAGACCTCTGCACATAATTAATTAGAACTTCCTTCGTTACGTTTTCGATTATTGTTGTGTTTGTTGTCGGTCACTATTTAAATACTTAAATACTGGAATCGCCTTGGCTATTTTTGGCGTGCAACTTCAAGTATATAAATAGTGAAAAACTAATATCACGACAATAATGAAAAACGTAACGAATAAAGTGTCTTGTTAAATCTTTATTGAGGTCTTCTACTGTCGAAGGTCTTGCATTGTTTAAAAATTTGATGCATAATAATTCTCACAGCTATTTATGCCTTTAAATATGTTTGTGAATCACTGTATATCAGAAAGAACCAATGAACTAAATAGTACATTTATGGTACACAATAGAGGATAAAAGTTATTAAGAAGTAAATATAGGGTGCAAGCACCTACTACTACAAATATGTGCGGAGGGACGAGAGAGTGAGGTGGACAACGTTGTACAACTCTCACTTGTCATTCAGTTTCATCAAGCAAGTCATCACATTACACTCTTTTTGAGACGTTTACGATGAACTGAGTGCAGGTAAGCCGTCAAGCGAATTTTAAAAAAAGCACTCATAGGATTACTGGACGACATTTCTCAAGCACTAAAAGATTGGCTCAAGCTCTTGGGGAACCAGTTCTTGACCTCGCAGCCTGGAACAGTCAGATCAAAACGAGTATTACAAGTTTTGAACAGTGTAGTACATTACATGTAATTCAAAAGAGACGAAAAAGAGAAACCAGACTGTTGTCCCTCATGTCGAGGGCCTACTACATTCTTACTCATATTACAATAGGTCTTTCAGAGCCCCACTTGGACATCAGCTATCTGAGGACTCACAAACAATCAAATCACACGTAACCCTTCTTAATTTCATGCTCATCTTCGCTTACGAAGGAGAAACACCATCATCAACATCACTAAGAAGGGCTCGAAGACGTAGAGGATTCAATTGTTTTACATGCGCTCCGCCACTCTTACTCGAGTGCCTGTTTACGATTTGTGTTTTTTTTATATTTGTTAGTGGCGGAGCAGGTTATGTTCTGAGTAAAGAGGCTTTACGGAGACTTGGTAAGCACGGGCACAATGCTTCCTTATGTGCACAAGACGGATTGTATGAGGATGTAAACATAGCAATATGTTTAAAGAAGTTGGGAGTCAGGTTAGGCAACAGTACGGACTCCCTGAGAAGGAGACGATTTCACTGCCTCCATCCTAGAGACCATATTTTTGGTAAATACCTACCATGGTTTATCCGCTATGATGCCGAAGGTGCAACAAAGGTGAGTAATTTTACGTTTGTGTTATTTTTTGTTTTCAATAACAATTTAGGACGAAATACAATTGACAGTGTTAAAGAGAAAAGGAAAAAGGAGTGATAGCCATAGTGATGGTGTATAATATTCTCGAAGAGTTTAATAAAACACTTCATGTTTTGTAGTTGTGGTTACAGACACTGTAATAATTTAAGAAAGTGCAGTAAATTGAAAACCATTGAGGCAGAACGAGAAGCCCATTTAACCAACAAGTCAAGGAACCAATATCATGCTTAACATATACGGAGGAAGACTGCATACATATGAATGTGCAAGAAACACAATTATATCTGTTCGTATCAGTAAACATGATTGGCATACAAACCACATAAACAGAAAAGAAACACGTACATTGCAATTGATGCCATCAACGTCTGATAGTGACATGACACATATACACGACGGCTATAAAACCAGAGACAGACCATGTAAAAGATGGATCACAGACATCAAAGAAGCCACAGGAACAAGCTTACAAACAGCACACAAGAAGGTCATCTCCAGAGAACTCTTCCACCCCTGACGACGCAAGGCAAACAAAGGTCAAAGCGTATAGATAGGTAGAACGTCTGATAGGTATCTTAACATTCATTAATATGTAGTACTGCACAACATGTGCATATATTTTGATTGTGTATATTTCCAGGTTCGTGATTTAAACAATCGTCAGAGATTAATTAAATGTTTCATCTGTTACGCGAAATATAATAAATGGTACGGTGTATGTTAGTGTTCTCGTGTCGAAGAGATACAAAGCGAGTAACGTCAAGGTAGCAGGTTATAAATCCACCGCAGGTATACGTCACTTAAGGTTAACGTGTGACATATTCTTTCCAGAACGTATTCTTCTTTATTGTCATTCTTAATACCTCGCAATCTCGAGCGAATTGACCTGCCTCCTCCAGGAACATATTTAAATAGTGACATATATCATTTGTCCATCGTCATCTTGGGCGACCGCTTCCTCTACTGCCGTTTATTCTGCCTTCTGCTATTAGTCTTTCCATGCAGTTATGTCTCTTTAGATGACCAAAAACGTTGAGGTTTCTTGTTATGATGTTATTTATGAGCCCTCTTCGATGTTTAATGATTGTAATACTTCTTTGTTTGCTGTCGATGGTATAAGAAAACGTTTTATGTAGCATCTCAAATCGAAAGCGCCAATTTATTTTGCCACTGTTTTATTTAGAATCCAAACCTCACAGCCTCACAGTATATTTCCACAGGGAAAATGTATGTTCACTCAAGGTAGCAGGTTCTAAATCTACCGCAGGCAGGTGCACATTACTCAAAACATGATGGCATGATCTCTACATAGTGAATATGATACATTAACAACTGTGTACTGTATGTAATCATAGCTGTTATTGCACATTATGTATTCAGTATGTTTGTATCAAGCTATAGTATATTTCAAAATCTCACGGTCAAACAGAAGCGTGTGACTCTAAATAAAAGCGAGACGGGGGTAGGATAGGCATACACCAAACTCTAAAATGATATTTCTGTTTGATCTCCCCAGTTTTAAGTGCGACCACAGGTAGCACAGATTAGGTCGTACCTTAAAGTAACAGAATACAACCACCACCCATAACACTAACGTCTAGATGAAAGGGAAAACGAATCAAGCGTGACAGATCCTAAATGGTAGAGGCTGAAGACACACTGCGAAGTATGTGAATTAAAAGAAATAGGAAAGGGCACTGAATGGGTGGAGGTAGACATTGAGAAAAAATAACTGACTAAAATAATCGTACAACTAGAAAAAGCCTGTCGGAAATTGGCGGAGGTCAGGGCCCCGGTTACATGCATGAACTCGATCAGCTACACTATATACGATATACACGATATATATACACGATATAAATATATACACAGATGGCTCAGTTAACATAAATACAACTAAAAGCGAATGGGTTGATGACACGGAGTGAAGTTGGATGAGAAATCTTCTGCATACTCCACCGTCACATCGAGCAAGAGGATGGAGATATAGGGATTTACACCGGCACTTAATTGGTTGATAACTGATACAAGTAAATTTAAGTAGAATGCATGAGGATAAATGAAAATAATTTTTACAGCTGACGGGAATTGAACCAGGTCCAATCTAGCAGCACCGAATCGCTTTGCAACACACGTAAATAGGTTTTCCGTACTTGACCACAACATCCCAAAAAAACAGATGTGATCTCGTCAAGACATTCAACCTGTGTACTCAAAAGTCACTGATAACGGACCAATCGGAAAAAAGACTATTACAACCTCAACGAACATCCCGTACAAGTTTTTAAACATCCTCAGGAACACAAACATCTCGGTACATCAACACACTCGATAATATACTCTCAAAGCATGCCGCGTAAGATAGAAAAGTACATGCTGAAAAAGGATTGGTGGAATTTATTGAATAATTCAATGGTTCAGAACGAGGAAACGAGACAGCCGACTTATTGGCAGGAAATACGGCGATAGACGACACAATCTGAGAAGAAATAAAGCAGACTTATTCAAGGTAGTAATAAATTCATTTCAAGATGACGATAGCAATGAAGCTGAGAACATACACATACAGAGAATGTCAGAAATGGGAGTGTCTAGAGGCAAGGGAAGGAAAAGTACTATTCTTGGAAAGTCCCGAATATCACACAATCAACACCTGACCGGAATTCTGTGTCTACATACACTGTGATGTCTGATGGGACAGAGAGAAGAGCACTTATGGGAGTGCCTCACGTGATGTGATGCTAGTTTCTAATCAAGAATCAAGAGAATTTAAATAAAATTCAGTAAAGAATGACAATGGAAGTTGTATGTTTTGTTAGAATAAAGAAAGGGTGACAAGATAGTGTATTCTTACTCGTCCGCAGACGAGATGGCCCGGGTTTCGTAATCACTCTTCATTCTTAGTTTCCAAACAAAAAACTTCCGTGGTCCACTCAACAAGTAGAAAATTGCTGATCTGGAATGTCTAGAAATTTCACCATCGATATTTAAGTAAGATCTGAAGACAAAACTACTCATTATCTACACTGGATAGACATCCAAGCAGTAATGAGAAAACATTGTGCTCTTACGCTAATTCAAAACTCAATTTCCACATTACCTAGGACCAAGAGCCACTAAGCCAGTGTTTCTCAATTTTTTTGTACCATGCCCCACCTAAGTCTTACTAATATTATGACACCCCTCCCCATATAACATGTACACATTTTTTATATTTAAAAAATGTGTTCGAATTGCCCCACTGAACAATCAAATTGCCCCCCTGTGGGCGTGGGCCCACTGTTGGGAAACAATGTACTAAGCCATTCCATGTTCAGTTCAATCACTCTCATCGTCTTCCCTTTCATTCTTATTATAATGCTCTATGTTCCTTTAATACATATTGTACTAGCTAATAAATACATCTAAATGGTCTGAGGGTGTCCGAGAAAGTGGAGGGTGCTGCATTAACCACACGAACAAATGGTTAAGCCAAATAAATTAACCAGGTTACTAAATAAAACTTTCCGCAATTTTTTAAAAGATCCCATTTGGACCGATACGTGGAGAATTGTCATATATAGTTTTAGTTTATGTTTTTATATACTTTAAAAAATATTTTTTTTTATTCATAGTTACGGTAAGTTTTTCTATTAACCTGTTTAATTTATTTTGCTTAACTATTAAATAACTAATAAATACATCCTACGTCTTCTTCACCACTGGCATCGTCTTCCCTTTCATTATTATAATAATGCTTATATGTCGCTTTAATACATCTTGTAATATCTAATAAATATATCCTACTTCTTTTGAGAGTTGCAAACCATGAAGGTGTCTTGCTGAAGATACAATTCGGCTGCGTCAGTATTGATCAATGACCTTTTACTTTTATTTTCTAGTCCCTAGTTCTGGTAGGTCATGTTCTAAGTTGTCTAACCTTTTTTTCTTGAAAAAAATACATGCTTAATGCATCTGCCCTGTCATTCTGTTGATCATAGAGAAATCCGCCATATCCCAAACTTGTCCATTGTGCCAACAGGAAATTTATAGTTTAATAGGGAACACAAAAAAGAGAGGAAGCAATAAGAAATACTTCAATAGACCAGTCTCCTAGAACAGATGTCTAGTAAATCCTCCTGCGTTCCTGCACCACTTCCCTTTGCAGAGTAACTCACTTTGTAACTCATTTTCGAACATATTTCGATTTCTACCCTGCCTATACACCAGCATAACATCAGCATACGACATAGTTCTACCAGGCCATTTGATTGTCTGAATTTGCACCGTATACACATTAAACATTACTGGTCAAGGTGGCGACCCCTATGGAAGTCCATGGCTTATGACTGCAGGTGCTGATGTCAACTATCGCATTTAAGAGCCACCTATCTATGAGGCAGGGCAATAGAAACCCAGTTGACAAAATATGGATTTATATTCAGGTGCAAATACTAAGTCATTAAGAAGACCAAAGGCATTGAATTGTACAAATCCTCCAGATATATTGCAGCCGCAAATGTCTCCATTCGTGAATCGAATCCTTTGTATTAATAGACACAATGATATCTGCATTGTGTTATGGCTGATCGTTGGTGGTAGCAGGCTGTTCCTCTCTAGATACGAACGAAAATGTCCACGGAAAACAACCTTTATTAATTTATCACCTGTTTTGTACCGTAATTAGCCTGTATCTAGGCATCTTTGTGCGATCCTTGCCAGATTTAAGCAAAAATAACCAAGAAACCATGCACCTATTCTACTTTAATCTTGTATTTTATGAAACTCTTGTTAAACAGCTCCTTCAGTTATTCATTCGCCCTCATACTACATTCATCATATCTAATGCCATTTGGTTTTGGTACGAAGTTTTTCTTATCATTTCGGTACAGCTTTTATTTCTTCAACTATAATTTATATTTCTTCCTCCATGTTCTGAATCTTGCACATGTCTGTAGTATTTTTCGCTATGTAACTTTGTTCCCAAGTTCCTCTGACAATTTTCTGCAGTGTAGAGCTGAACTGAATTCATCTTGAGACTTTTCGCGCCATGTATCTTATACCTCATTGTTTCACCAAAGGTGCTGATGCCAAATACCTATACCAACGTTGTAAGGCTTTTTTTTCTGTCAATGTTTCTCAGAATATTAGACACTGAGAGATCAGAATGGAAGAAAATGACATTGGGCTTATATTGCATACGTAACAAACATTTTATGAACACATTGTTAAACTAAATTATTAATTTATATTTGTTTGTTTACTGTTTTATCTTAACAGGGAATAGCTAGTGTTAGTGACTACCCCATCAGTTTTCATTACATAAACACAGAACAGATGCTGATGTTGGAGTTTTACACCTACCATCTTAAATATTATGGCACAGGTTCTGGTGATAAGAAAATTGTTTGAAATGTAAACTAAGTTAATGTTAAAGATTTATATATTACCTGCTCAGTAAAATATGATGTGCCATTTGAAACTTCTGAAGCTTGTATATTTTCGTGTGTGAGATTGTGTAAGACATATATAAAATATTTATATATACTATATCTATTCTACATTAATTTATAGCTCAGAAACTTCGATAATGAACACTCGGTTAGAAGACATAATTGATGCCTCTGAGATGTGAATGTATGGAAGAATAGGAAGGAAAGAGAAGAGTCCCTGACAACACTGTGTATGAAAAAAAATATTAAAGGAAATACAAATTAAATTTATAAATACTTTGGACATATGAAAAAGCATGCCACTTTTATAAAGACCTTACATGAAGGTAGAGTCGAAGGGAGGAGAGCATGAGGTAGGCAGAGATAAAAATGGAAGGGAAACATCATGCGATGGACAGGATATATTCGAAGTATCAAGGAATGGGACAGAAGATTTTTGAAGTTCCGTTGCAACCAACCATCGTTGCGGAGATGGCCCCTGATGATGCTGAAGACATGTATATTGTCTTTTATGTTTGGAATGAAGTACACATTTAGGTACAGCTATAACACCAGATGGAACAAATTCAACAGAAATAAGAAGCAGAATAGAGCACCAAAAGGCATTAAGAAAAAATGAAAACAAATATTATGTAATATGACCATAGAGGTGATACAGAGAGCACTGCAGATCTACATAAACCTCATACTAACATATGGATGTGGGTCTTGGACAATGAGCAAACAGGATAGTGGGAAATTAGAAGCAGCGGAGATGTGGTTCTATAGAATAATACTGAGAATACTATGGACTGCCAAAAAACTAATGTGGAGGTGTTGAAAGACTAAAAAGCGAGACGGACTTTAATCAATAATATAAGAAAAAACCAATCTATATTTTTCCCCACGTTATGAGCCAGGGAAGTTTGGAGAACATAGTTACAACAGGCAAGTTTGAATGCAAGAGAAACAGATGGGGCCAAGTGAAACAATATTAGACAGTTTAACAACATGGCATGGCAAATAGTCGACAACGATACTAATACATAATTCTAAGGATAGAGTGCAGTGGAGATTCATGATCGCCTACGCCAGCCGGCATGACACCTGATGATGATGATAATGAATTACACATGTTTTATTCTGTTTTTGTCTTTTGACACCACCAATATTTTGATTTATTCATCAATATTTACTACTTAATATTGGCATGGATATATATGTTTGGAAAAACTGGCACGGAACACGCAGACTTTTTCTATTTAAAAGTGTTTTTATTTTTATAGACTTTTCAACGTGGCCATAACTTACAGTAAATGATAACATCTTTGAAAAAATATAAGTATGTGGAGATATACGTATATTTAATTTCTATATATATTTTCTACGTCCGGCATCTTGACTGGGATACAGTGTGAACCTTGAACGTTCATGGCACCATATTCAACCCCTGCTACAGGCAACTGTGCAACCGGATCTCTCAAAAAGCAATGTAAATTTACTGAATGTAGTTATAATGCCCCCCAAAAGTACTATAGTAAATAAAAATGTTACACTGAGCGAAACTTTCTGACAGAATATAGTATACCACCAATTTTGTATGTATTTCTATGTAACCATATCAAACAGCGCGACAATTTAGAGCGGAGGTATTTCAATGTAGCCACATCAAACAGCGCGACAATCTAAAGCAGACGTGTTTCAATATAGCCACATCAAATAGCACGACAATCTAGAGCAGAAGCAGGCTACATTTTTTGGGGGTCTGCTGGCCGGATTAAAACTTTTTTCAAGATAGATGGTCAAAACACGTTTCACGTATTTTTTCTTTAGTTCATGGAGTTCCAAGTACTGTTTTATGAATTCAGAGTATGTAGAATTTTTAAATAATCTGGCGGGCCAATAAATATGTTTAGGTGATATTTGGTCTGATGGTCGTATTTTGTTTACACCTGATCTAAGGCGAAGAACACTTGAAGATATGGTGCATAAATTTGTACAGACTGGCATTAGACACGCCGGTTTCCAGAAAGGTTGGAAGACTAGCACTATATATAAACCCTTTCATATAGGTTGGAAGTCTGACATTAGACACACACCCGCTTCGTTCGTTCAGTTAGATAGGAAGACTAACAAAAGATACACTCTCGCTCAGATAAGTTGGAAGACTGGCACAAAATAACACACTCGCTCGTTCATATAGATTGGAAAATTGATACAAGACACACAATCGGTCGTTCATATAGATTGGAAAATTGATACAAGACACACAATCGGTCGTTCATATAGATTGGAAAATTGATACAAGACACACAATCGGTCGTTCATATAGATTGGAAAATTGATACAAGACACACAATCGGTCGTTCAGATAGGTTGGAATACAAACAAATGACATACACTCGCTCTTTAAGATAGGTTGGAAGACTGACAAAAGACACACACTAGCTTGTTCAGATAAGTTGGAAGACTGACAGATACAAACTCATTCAGATAGTTTGGAAGACTGGCGCTAGACACATACTTTAGATAGTTTGAAAGAGCTACACTAGACTCTGTCAGATAAATTTGAAGACAGGCAGACACCCATGCTTTCAGATATACTGTGATGATGGCTACATCCTTTCCCACACATCGTATCTGAAATTTTGATTATTCATTTGTATTAAAAGTGTCTTCTGTATCTATAGCTATGTCTGTTATTTCACTTTATTTACATCTGTGCTTGTTGTGAACGTTGTTTTGTACATCCAATTATTTGCCACAACGTATCAATTCAGTCCACAATCCTTATTAGGACGCATACAAATAAACATTTACACACACATGTAAACACACATTTATATACACCAATATATTTATATATAAACCATTCAGCATAATCAGTTCTGAAGGTCTCACTATTGGTTTACCTGACCCACCATTACACAACAGTAATCGCTCAGTTGATGACATGCCAATATAGTGAGACTTTCCTGTTGTGGAAGTCACAAAGCATTTCATCTGTAGATTTACGTTTTTCCTTAGTCGTGCAACATTAAGAGAATTCAGCATTGCACATCACGTTTTGTGAACCAGATCAGCACCAGATCGGACCTTAGTACTAGCTGCCAACGTGTACGTGGTGACCCTGCTATTATCAGGTAATATATGGGATGTGGTGAAAATCAGCTACGCGCAGGACATGGCAATTCCCTTGGAGAGCCCTGAACCATGTAAACATATTAGCTTAGCATATTTGTAGAGCTTTGGATGGCGGGGAACGCATAGCTGGCTGCCGCATCCATCCCAGTGACAATGTTCCAGAATTGGGTTGCTATTAACATCTCTAACAGAAAAGGATGCTTGACAGGGGAGTTTAATAATCCCAGCTCTGCATGTTACGGACAGGTAGATAAACCACAAACCCTAAGTTGTACACATCTGAGAACTTTTTCTCAAAGCATTTTACATTGCTTACTGAAAGTAAGTCTTCTGTGCATGAATACAGATCTATAGAAACCACCCACTACATATATGAAGTAAGAGCTAATAGCTCGTAATTCCTGGGGATGGAAACTACATTATCTTAAAATATTTACACATTGACTTCGGGCAGATATGTTAAAGATAAGATGCCACTATGTTTAAAGATGTATAAACAATGACGACTTAAAAACATACATAGTTTTTCATAGACACACACGTATCGTTGATAGATACGAATCAGAAGATAGCAGTCGAGATTTGAACCACGTCCATCCAACTAATACCGATTCGTCTCCTAACGAGAGTCAAATATTTTTTTTTTAAATTCTACTAATCTGCATTCTTATAAAGCGACAATAGTTACAACATCCTTAGACATTTCAAGACTAATGAAAGACTTTTTTTGACCCAATCTCAGGCGACTAGTACTTAATTTGGTCCAATCTCAGGCGAGTAGTACTGATTTTGGTCCAGCTACCAAAGGATGTCATCAATCTCTGAAATATGACTTAAATCTCCTATTCATACCAGAAATTTAGCCAACCAGGAAATACGAGATATATGATATGGTCTGGACTTGTGAAAGAAAGTACATTTCATCCCTTTCACAATCTCCAATAGCCATAGATCAACACTGCAAAATCTTTTCATGGATTCCGATTCTAGGCTACATTATATACAATAATATGATAATGTCCTTTACCCATGATGGACGTAGCGATGCCATATTGAAGGTATCAGCACAAATAATACGCTATCCGTATTATGCTGATATTCTGATGTTTGCATTTCAGTGGGAAGAATTTTAATCGGTGGCGCTCATTTTCTCTCCGAAACTTCCTTGATCACCGAGCAGAATAATACAATTGTCATTCCGCGTTATTTATCTATGACCTTGTCACATCATATTCTTAGATGCTTGTGCGAGACACTACCTTTTAACTCATTCCCCCATGACATTGCATAAACTGTAATGATGTTTCTTGGTTAGAAGTGTGAATTTCTGTGTCCCCAATGCCAGCTGTCCTATAATCTCTTGTCACAACTGGAAAAAATTGTGTTCCGTGTAGACTAGACTTAACCTGCTAATGCAAAGAATGGTCGTTCTCGGATGTTAGTGGGCCCAGCCAGGGGTCGATCTCCTGCCATTAGCGACATATTTCAACATTAATTGCATGACTGATACTGAATGATGGAGAGATGAACACTATAATATTAGTAATAAACACTATAAAAGAAAAAATACACGCGTTATGTGTGTCTGTAAGATATAATCTAAATGATTTTCTACCAAGGCCTGGGTTATATGTGTCTGTAAAATATAATCTATCTCATTAAAGTGGTCGAACTATTTCAGTCTCTGTTTTTCAATATAGACGTTGTTCCAACAGTTCTTGTAATCCCGTAATATCTCTCATTGTCTTTTAACAATATAATAATGACAAAAGTAATAATAATAATAATAATAGCTTTTTATTTTTGGCGTTCATTTTCAAAATCCAAGGAATCTCTCATACAGCAGGACAATGGCCCAACAATATTTCTAGCAAAATGTAGTCTGGAGAACAGAAATCTGATGTGTTGCCGTTTTTGTAATTAATAATACTAAAAATCAATAGTGAATGAAACAGTCATTGTTATTGCAAAAATTCAGAAAATCTTTACTGATTGACAAGTATGTATATTCTGTTTTAAAAATTTTTTTTTTTGGAATGATCAAGCTGTACTTGTGCAAATTATTATTCCGAGACATGTTTTCCACAGTTTACATGTTGGTGTTTGTTCTAATCCATTTGCTTGTTTTCCTGTTGTGGATGTTATATACCATTAAGAACCACATTATGCAAAACTTGAAACAGGATAATAACGTTTTCCTAATCATTGGAAATACACATAAAAACACAAACACACATAGACGATTTGACCAAAAGGCCTTCATCAGGACTATATACACAACAACAAAAATGACCAGTAAGAGCGGCACTTTTGACGTTCACATGGCACAGCAAAATGTGGATATAACACGGAAGGGATAAAACTAAAAGGTCAGAGGTGGAACAATACCCAAAAAAATGATAGACAAAACAAACCAACAAAATAAACAGGGAAATGACGGAACAACATGATCCCAAAAGGTTCAATATTGCCAATTTTACCACAGTTTAATGACTGTCACCTGAATATTATGGGCACTCCTATGGCAAGTGCAGTTGAAGTGAACAGCAGTTGAAGGGATCGTTCTACGAGTCTCCTTAGAGTCTCACCTATGTACTTTATGGTGCAACCCTTGTAGATGGTAGCACAGGCGCCTTTCGACCTCACACATCCGACTTCAGCATGGTTTTAGGTCACTGACCCTATATGGGATGGGACAGAGGGATGATATGAGTTTATAGAGGAGAGAGCCATGGATCTCAGTCGGTTTGTAGTGTATATATGGTTGGGTAGTGATAGATATGTCAAGGAAGTTCACATGAGAAGTACAGATCTCGGATGTGAACTTGATGCTGGGTGAAAGTTGTCGATGAAGTGTATGAAGAATGACAGATCAGCCTCAGATATGTAATTGATGCCGATTCCATTATCGATATAAGTATGAACCACCAATGGGAAGGCCCTACAATAGAATTCCCATATCTATTGGATTGAGGTGATCAACAAACAAGCAGGCATATCTGGATTCCATCTTGTGCCCATGGCAACGCCACCGATTTGATCGAAGAAGTACCCATCTACTCAAAGGAATTTAGCGTGAGCACAGGCTCCGCAAGACGGATGATAGTAGAGGTAGAAACAGAGGAATGTGGATGCTTGTCAAAGAATAAATTCAGGGCCTTGAGACCCTTTGAGTGTGGTATGGAGGTGTAAAGGGAGCAGACAGCAAGTTGGAAGAGGCAATAAGTGTGATCAAGGGACAACGAAATTTTCTCATCGCCACCACGGCAGCCGCTCTGTCTCATTGAAAGCACTTTTGGCAACCCTGACGTTTTCTACCTAAAATGCACAAGCCTTTCAACACCGGAAGGCCTATTGTTTCTGCTTGTTCCTGCCCTACGGAACGCATCTCCGACCTCCTTGATAGTGTCTTTCAACCGTTAGTGGAACAACTACCCATATTCCTGAAAGACACTAACCATGCCTTGCCTATCTTAACCTCTATTTCGATGTCTCACCATTCATACTTATCGTCTCTTTCTACTTGATATCTGCTCCCTTTACACTTCCATACCAACTCAGTAGGTCTCATTTTCCTAAAGTTATTCATGGGAAAGCATTCTCATCCGTGTGTCTATCTCTATTCTCATCTGTCTTGCAATGCTTGTGCTCACAGTCAACTTCATTGAGTTCGATAGGCACTTCTTCGACTAAATCAGTGGAGTTGCCATGGGCACCAAGATGGAACCCGCTATGCCTGCTTGTTTATGGTCCACCGTGAGAAACATTTATTGGAAATATATCGTGGGCCCTTCCCATTGGTATTACATAGGTACATCGAATATCGGATCGGCAATACGAACATGTCTGAGACTGATCTATCACTCTTCATACACTTCATTGACAGTTTTCATGCGGCCATCAATTTCACATCAGAGATCTACACCTTCCATGCGAACTTCCGCGACATAGCTATCACTATCCAACCTTCCTGTACTAGCACAACGGTACACATCGATTGATACCCATAGTTTTCTCCTTACAAATACACCCATCGCTCTACCTGTTGCGAGTCTCTGGCATTCTCTCAACTTCTTCGCCTGTGTAGTGATGAGGAGGGCGTTCTCGAGAAAGCCCATGAGATGAATGATTTCTTCCACTGTTGCATGTACTCTGAAATGATCCTGAGGTCGGTTCTGTTTCGAATGTGCAGCCTCTCCAGCCAGGATATTCTCCACGGACAGGATCAAACTTGTTCTCAATTTCCACTCCCATAGATATGCTGTACGTCATGTCTTACTCCGACATCTTCCTGTGCTTCAATCGAATCCTAAGATGCGTGATGTGTTATGTGACCCTCCTTTGGTTACTTACAGTTGTAACAAGAACTTCAGGGATTTATTGGTTCGGAGTCATCTCAAACATGACGTTCCTAATCATTTTGGCACCGTCAACTGCAAACGAATTTGATGCTACACCCGTGCCTATGTCACCTAAACCTGGTCTGGCACATTCCACAAAGCCACCTTCGTCATTTAACAGTTTCAAATGTGTATGCCGCAACGTCATCTTTGCGACTATTTGCAAACGTTGTACCATGATGTATAAAGGTGAGAATGGAAAAAGGTTTGCAGACTCATTCTATAGACACATTAGCAAAAAACCAGCATAAAATAACCGGGACACTCCTGTTACTGACCACTTTAATGGCACGGGCCATCGGGGTGTCCATGATATTCAAGTATCTGCCATCAAGTTATGCTTCTAGGTTGACCGGACTCGTCATGTACTTGGGAATCGCTAAATATAACAATCTGGTACGATTGATCCCTTTGGGATCAATAACCGTCATTTGTTTCAATGATATAATTTTGTTTCGTTATTTCTCTGTTTGTCCTGTTAACCAATTTGGGTTTTTTGTCTATTTTCTATTTATTGTTTCAATTCTAGTATTAACACTTCCGGGTTATATTCATATTTTGCTCTGCAATGTGAACGTAAATAGTGCTGTTCATACTTGTCATGTTTTGTTATGTACGAGTTGTTGATAAAGGCCTGTGGGTCGAATCGTCGAATTGCGTGTGTTATTATGTGTATTTCCGGTGATTAGAAAATGTCATTACCCTGTTCCAAGCTTCATCTGTTGGATTTCAGTTTTGCTGCAGTGATATTATTGATGAACCACATTAGGAAGGTCAGAAAGTTTCACCAATAACCTATCAAACCAACCATCATGCAAATGTAACTCCTAATATATGAAGCACATATGTATAGTGATACTTTCCTCGTATTGAAACCACACATGACTTCATCTATACGATTACGTATTTACTCTCTCTGAGGTAAAAGGATACGATTACATATTTACTCCCTCTGAGTTGGAGGCTATTTCTAAAAGTATTACACATTACTTCGGGCTTTCTGGGAATGTAATAAAGCTCATGAGAACTACTTCTCCAGTACATTATAAAGGAATTTAAGAGTTGTATTGCACATAATTCGTGCGGATCCAAAAAAAAACAACATCACCACATTATGAAAGCTAGTGCCCTAGTTTTTGGCAAGTTCGATTGTGCAGTTTGGTAAAGTTATGTTTGTCGTCTCCTTCTGTCATTAAAAATATGTTTATTCTACTTTCTTTTTGATTGAAGGTGAAAGGAGAATGTCTATTATTGTACCAAATGTTTGTAAATGATGTTTTCTATGTTTAAGATTATCGGCTCATTAATGATTTCTATGTGTATTTTATACAATTATAGCTTTGAATTTTGATTAAGAACTAACATTATTGCACGGAGGACATTCTCTTAAATTCTCATCTCGGTGGTCGCAATAGTACGACTGGTCATACCGCTATACTGCATAGAAGTTTACTGCTGTATTGAGGTTTTATGTTGCTGAAGCGTGAAAGTTTTCAGGGTTCTGGAGAGTATAGCTGCCATACAGACATGTACTTAATACTGTTATATACACCAATACAATTATTTAAACATATAATGCATACATTAAATATAACATTATTTTAAACTAATTGTATCACACACGTAATGAATTATAACATTCTGTCTTCAAAATTAGCAGTGGATTATGAATTTAAATATCATAACTACCAGATCCTATGTTAGATTTTTCCACGTAAAGTAAATACATTTTCGGAAAACGTTTATTGTGTTCATTCAATTATGACTAGAGCTCCTATTGAAAGTAATAAATAAGGAAATGTAAGTAAAATGTATCGCGCATCCTGTGATCACACACTCATTCATAATTATATGGAAACGCTCGTATCACCATCATCAAACACTAACATCTCAGGGCCGTAGGTTTGCACTTTAACTGAGTGAGCGGAAGACTAGTAAAATGTAATCACTACTTGATTTTCTTGTTCCATTCTGTCTTTATTTGTCCCTATAAAGACCGTTTGGTCGAAGCTTTGATTCTAGTATTGATCCACGTAAAATTGTTATTTAATCCTTTTTTTCTAATATTTATTTTCCATAGGGTTACACTTTAGAAACAACACAAAAATCCAGTCATGTCTCTCGCTGTTCTCAGTTCCTTATTTGAGTGTGGATAAACTTAATCCCGTACAATTTTTGATATTATCAATCATAATTATTGGTCACATTATAATTTTCCTTTTTTGTCCTACCCGTCTTCCATTCTGAAGTATCCCCTGCAGGACTGTTTTGTAAAGCGAAATATTCCTCAATAAGTGCTCAAACCATGCAATTTTACCACGTTCCACAATGGTCAGATGTTTTTCTTGACCTACAAGAGCATTTATTTTGTTTCTTACGTATACATTGGTTTTATGTTTTGTATAATTGATAGGCAATATTCAGAATTCTGTACAATTTGTTTTCCAAATATTGCAATTATTTCTCCATTTTCGCTGTAATTGTACAACTATCACATCCGAATAATAGAATATGTATTATTAAAACTATCTATAAGTTGATCTTCATTAATGCACATATTCTGCTCTTCCATAGGGTGTTTAACCATGACAATGTAATCGAGGCTGTTTCGCGGCTAGTCCGAAACTACTTAAATTGAAAGAGATTAACAAAATATGAAGACATGAGGAAGTTAAACCCGATAAACAGTTTTCTCTATGGGTAATATAGTGAACCCTTACAAAAGTAATCAACACGTTATTAATGTGATAATGTATTATTATTTTAAGCACAACCATGATTCATTGCTCATTACAAATAAAATGCACCTTGTAGAACTGCTCACACTCTTCTTCATCTTCTGCATTCGTTCTCAAACTCCCCAAGGTTAGTAAGATGAAGTCTAGAAAATGAAATGCACCGTGTCATGGTTTACGACTTGACTGCGATTTCTGCGCTTTTCAGCCTGATATATGACTTCAGCATGACTTCTGGGCCAGCTTATTCCTCTATAGGATGGGGCAATTATTTCCACCTACAAAACCTTCATACTCGCCATTTCCTGCCTTTGTGGATCACTGCAACGTGCTATTTATCATGCATTTAAACTATGTATATTCGTTTTCTTTATATATCAGGTAAAAAGTATGCATATAAATTTCACCCTTTATCGCAAAAACATCATATTTCAGCTAATTGTTCCAAAAATATGTTTTGTTTTAGACATAAAATTTGTTTCCCCTTAAATCTTAGACAATTATGTACCAACTGAAAGCATTGCTTACACCATGTGTAGATAAATGTAGTTTTTGTGGTTGGAGTTTGTGTTTATTAAGCTTTATTTTTTCATGTATCGGTTTTGCCTTCAAGTGTCGTTATTTCAGTTTAATGTATAAAATTGAAACATGCTTTTAATATTGTAAAATAAATAATTTGCTGTTTATCTACTTTAAAAAAAAACAAATTTTGCTCGTTATTTTTAGGTGGGCTGGTTGGTATTAAACATTCTGGATATAATTAATCAGTGAGGAGGAGGGGTTCCTGAATTGTTGACAAAAGAGGATAATAATAATAATAATAATAATAATAAACCCATAATCCGTAAGGGTCGTAGGAGTATCACAATGGAAAAGAGGAAGAAGATACACAATTAGTAAACAATTGTTAGTGTCATTTATAGATATCCCTTATATACTAGCAAACATTAAAACGCATTGGCATGTTTTTACACTAGCCACTGCCCATGTTTTTCCACAGTAAAATTAACAAATTATTTTTTTCACATTTATGAAACATTTATATATCAAGTGGCATATTCGTTCAAGAACGTTGTCTTCATCGTGTATACTCTGAACGCCTCTCTGTCCAGGGCAAGCAGGCCTGTATTCGCTAGAAACATGTGCATATATTCTTCGATGTCGCTGGTCCATTGTCCTCTTAGTTTTTTTCTTCTTCTATCGCATGGCACTCTGCCCTTCAGAATCAGCCCTTCGTAACCATCATGTCCAAAATACAGTAGCTTCCTTCGTATGACGGTATTTAGAAGCCACAATTCATTTAGTTTCAGTAATTTCAAAGTGATTATTGTGATTATTGTTATTATTATTATTATTATTATTATTATTATTATTATTATACAAAGGGTTTCAGCGAATTGATACATAGATAGCCTGTGCTACCAAAACCAAACATGGACAACGACAGCACAAGACAAATGTAAACTTATAACAGCTGAAATGTATGCTTACGCAGAATCCTAGGAATATCACTAAGAGACAGAGTGAGGAATAAGACTTTAGACTTTAGACAAAGAACCGGCACCACACCAATCTTGGAATATATTATGATACAACAGATCAAAATGTGTGCACACATCAGCAGACTACAATCATATAGCATACCACAGCAAGCTATGTTACACGGATACAGTGAAGGCAGACCTAGAGGCAGACCATAGAAACGATGGACCACCTAAATAAAAGAGGCGACAAATTCTACAATATACTCAGTACACATGAGGACCATCTCCATAAAACTCTTCTATCCCTGACGCTGAAAGGCAACAAATGGTTTCGTGAATATTAGTAGTAGTAGTAGTGTAGTAGTAGTCGTAGTAGTAGTAGTAGTAGTAGTAGTAGTAGTAGTAGTAGTGGTAGTAGTAGTAGTAGTAGTAGTAGTAGTAGTAGTAGTAGTAGACTTTTGTGGCGTCTGTATATTTCTAGTGGAGATTGGTTTATGCATATCTTCAACGTTTCTGATATTCGTTTGTTGATTCTCATGTTGTTGATTTTGTAATGGGTATTTAATGTGTTTAAACGTTTTTACAGCTCAGATATATCGTTGTATATCAATACATGATCGTCTGCGAATAGCAATTCGTTTATGATATTACTGTCTTTTTTTTCTCCTTTCTATTTTTAAGGTTAGTGTTCTTGTTCTATTGCTTTTTTAGGTTTCTTTGGTTATTTTGTCTATATATATATATATATATATGTTGAATAGTAGATGGGATAATGCATATCCATGTCTGACTCCGTATGATATTATGAATGTGCCTGTCATTCCTTCTGGTGTTCGTACTCTTGCTTCGCATCTCTGATATATAAGTGGTGATATCATCACTGTAGACGGGTCCAAAAAAAAAATGACGGATTTCTCATGATATTGCCAAAAACTATATTCCATTCTCTGTCAGGACGTGACTGTTCTGACTGGGACAATAACGTACTGGCATACCTCCATTCGGAGACTAAACATGCATCATCTTACACAATCATGCTTGTGAGATAATAAACCGTATACGACCTCGGTTACTCAACTAAGGAAGACCTGTGCTTTGTTAAAAACGCAATGGACATTGAAGAGCTACCTTCTGACAGCTAATGTGACTATTTCGTCGCCATCATCCAGTTCCTCATTATCAATAATGCCCTACGGTTTTGTGACCACGTTTTTCAGTTGTCATATGTCAACATTTTTTGGTCAATGTTTTTACTCCCTCCTCCTATCAACAAATCAAGAATTCAGCTTCTCCCTGCTTAATTATGCCCAAAGTTGTTTTTTTAACACCAAATTTCCTACACACATTTCTCGCCAAAAAACTACCAACAAAATACACGTTTTGCTTCACATTTTTAGATTAATGTCTAAAATTTATAAAAAATTATTGGTGTATAAAAAACAATATTATTATCAACTTGTCAGTTCCTCCTTTTCCCTTTATCAACAACTATCAAACATTATCAGTTCCCCCCCCCCACCGCGCCCTTTAATTGTTGACGTATTATATAGACAACCCCGTAGAAGTTTGACATCTTTATATATAATTTCGGCTATTTACTTCCTTCGATGTTAAAGCAGTCAAATTTCGTGTGTTTTACAAATCTGTACAATGAGATTGCACATAATATTACCATAAACTGTCAACAATATGAATTTTTTCTACTTCTTTTAAACTCCTAGACCATCATGATGCTGAATTATCTTAAAAGCAACCACCATTTTTTTCACATGTACACAATATCTGTCAGAAGACATAGTGAAGGAATTTCTAACATTAAATGTTTTCATGTGAAATTGTTCTACTTTCACATCAGTTGTCCTAGCTTTAAATCAGTGGATGGCACCGTTTTTTGGGTCTGCGAGCTAATTTGAGGGTTGATTCTCTTGGGATTTGGCAATTCCTGCCAGACGTTCGATTTTTAAAATCTTTTCTTTTTAGCCTTTTGATGTCTAAAGTATATCTCAATATTTTCTTTTGCACTGAACAACGCGTTAGAGCGTTTAAAAAATAAATCCGTTGACATCAATAAACTTGCTGTGTGTACACTCAACGCTCTTGTCATATCCCACAGATATACATAAAGGATTCCGCAAGTTACTGTTTCCACAAATCTATTTCGTTCAGAACACTGTTCAGCTGGCAACATAACAACTTTTTTACACAATCATTTCAGCCTACTCACTGTTTAGCATCATAGGTTACAGCTTCGCTGCCATAGCATGTTGTTTTATATTTTTGGAGTTCATGGTACCAATAAAGTTCCTTGAAGTGCTGAATTTGATCCACGGGGACTTTTTCCCCACACTTGCTTTACGTGAAGATACAGGATCCGACAACTGTACATTATAACAACTAAAATAGTGTGAAATTACCCATGTCACAAGCAGTACAGTGAGAAGGGGTCGAGGGGAAGGAATGTGTGTAACCAGCGATCTACATCGACAGAATGAATACTCTTCGTCATGTGTTGAGAATCGCCGAGAATCTTTTATCAGTTTAAATGGAGTGCATCAGCATTGTTTCAGAAAACTAAAACAAACATAACTATACCCTACCTAACTATACTAGACTAAGTAAAATTATAATAATCTAAATTATTCTAAGCTACACTATACAAAGCTAAACGAAACTAAACTATACTATTCTACTGTATTCTACCCTTTTTATATTATACTAAACTAAGTAAAATAAACTTAATTAAACTAAACCAAGTAGTATCTGAATGCAATTAGCGATCAGTCAGTCAGTTGCTCTTTTGCCAAGTTTGGCACATAGGGCGGATGTCATAGTTTTCCATGCCTGTCGATCAGTTGCCAAGGATTGCAGGTCTTGTGCATTTATGTCTGTTCATTTTAGTTCATTCATAAAAGTTCTTCTGAGCGTTATTTTTGAATTAGCGATCACCAACTGTAAATTCATATTCTCGTGAAATTTGTTCATCTGGTTGGCGTATTTCTTCAGTAAATTGTTGTCACATTCTATTGATAAACTTGCAACAGGCCCTGGCATTATTTTTCTCTTTGTAAACACATTGTAATACTGCATACTCTTTAACTCTACGTTGACTGTTTTATCTGAACAGGAAGTGTACAGCATCAGGGACTACCCAATCAGTTTTCATTACATTCAACCAGATGAGATGTTGCTAATGGAGTTTTATATCTACCATCTTAAACATAATCATTTAGGTTCTGGTGATCAGAAAGTGATTTGAAGACATATTAAGTTAGTGTTGAAGACGCAGATATTACATGTTCAGTAAAATTTGATGTCCCTTTTGATTTCATTTGAAACTTCTTAAACTTGTACATTTTCGTATGATGTGAAATTTTTTGGGACTGGTATATTATTTTTTTTCTCTATATTAAAGTGCATACGATATAACGTTTTGCCTGCCCAATACTTTGATATATGTTTATTATTTAATGTTCATATTACAGTTGATGTGTCGTGGTTTACAGCCGGACTGCGATATATGCACCTGTAGGTTGACACACTTGTCTTTTAGACACTTTTGGCCTATAGTATGACATAGCCCATACCTCTTTAGCCACAAACCTCCTTAGCCACTTTTTACGATATGTGTATTAATATTCTTTACTTCCCTTTCGAACCTCAACAATAAAGTAACCAGCATATCATGCTGAAGTCGCACATGACAGTGAAAATATCGCAGCTAAACTGTAAACGGTGACACAAGAATTTGTTCTGCATCCTGTTAATATACAGAAATTTGAGATACAATCAGAAGAAGAATGAGCAGCATGTGAAATAAATCTTTTATAGGAACTTTTCAGAAATATTGATTTATTATTGATATTTGGACACACAATACTTCTTCCGATAAGCATGTAAAATACAATTGACAAAATGATGGAATATATTCTAGCCTGGAAATTGTCTTATCAACTGGAAAGAAAAATATGTTATAGTCAGCGCTAGTTTGGTATCGATCATGCAAACAGATATTGTGTAATGGGGATTTCTTTACGCATGATGCTTTTGAAGGATTAAATTTCCATATTGAGACATGTTCTGGTGCAACAGACTTTGAATATGTGTAACATATAATGTCCTTAAACATCTCAGTGACTCAACTTTTGAAACACGATATAAGTTCCTTTATCATTAATTGGGTTGTTGCTGCCCTATTTCAGAGATATGTGGCTCTTAAATGCAGTAGTTGGACATCTTCATCAACATATCATAAACTATGTACCTCAACAGGTTCACCTATTCGTGGTAGAACTATGTTGCATGATGAAGGAATATTGGCGTATAGACATGGTAGAAATCGAGAGATATACGTCAAGGGATTACAACATGAGCTAGACCGCACAACGATGTATGGTGCTGTGTCAGAGATAGACAGCTCTACAACACCGATAACATGATTGTCTATCAATAAATACATTGCAACTGCATGGTCTTACTTTGTTTGGCGATACTCTCTCAAAACAACCAGGTCCATCAAATATTGGCTGGTACTTAATAACAGAAGCATGTGTTACAAAGATAGCCGTCGTCCAGTAAGACTATATTACCTGTGTTCTATGTATGTTATATTTTCATACTGTTTTACAGCAGTATTACCTTTTATTGAGTTTCAAAGACAATTTTGGCTACATCATTTTAATTACAAGAAAATCTTCAGTAATTAATGTTATAGCTGCTGCTTAATGTGAGCCCATGTCACTATTTCTTCTATATCATGGCATGTAATAACAATAGCAGCGACAATCGATAGAGACGGTAAAAGGTGGTTCCCATTGCCGTTAAGTTCAATGTGCGGGTAAAGAATTGGTCAATGAAAAGGTGTCGTAATTATTATCCATTTCACAAATCAGTGTCCATGAAAGATCATCAGGGAGTGAAGTTGTAACTCTATACAGCGGTAGAGCAATGTACCGAGCGGACATACAGAACTTCTTACCAGAAACAACACAGAGAAACAATAATGAATGTGACTCCCGTGTTGCCGGGAACCAAAAGAGGAGCAAAGAATATGTGACACTGTTTACCTATCTTACACGTCGCAAGAGGAGACAAACAAGGTTCTTTGGGAGTGGAGTTGGCGGTTCCATCACATAGAGGGTCTAGTGAACAGATATCGGATGTGTCAGGCCGAATGCTGCAGATATCACAGACAATATGTAACCATGACACAACGCATTCAGTTCTCCAGACCACATGCTGCACATATGCAGGAGTGTGAGAACGAACGCAGATGTTGAGAAAGAATGAAGGCGATGATTCCATTTTCAGGACATTGTCAGAAATAATCTCCAGGATAAGCGTGGATAAATACGTTTTAACCAACGGAAAACTACGTCGACTTGTCATTCAGGATATTACCCTCATCAAACCGATAACTTCAAACAAAACGAGAAGGAGAGTGGCACTTTAGATACATAAACAGAAAAATTCCGCCATCTCTCTCTCTCTCTCTCTCTCTCTCTCTCTCTCTATCATTTCAGTAGCCTGTGGTGGAAAAGTGTAATCCTTTCCAGTTTGTTATTATCAATCCATATTTTTCCTTATGTTTCTCTTCTTCTTCTATCTCAACTGCCCCTTCAGGACAATCTTGGAAAGGGTAATCATGCTTCATTACCTGCCTAAGCCAGGCGAATGCGCCACGTTTATCATTGCTAGGAGATGTTATTGTTGACCCGCAGAGCATTTATTTTATTGTTTATGTTTTCTATTACACTGTTAAAATCCACGTGTTTTCGGTCAATGACTAATTTGCCTCTATGATATTCTTTTCTGTATAATTGATACACAATATGCTTCAGTAAAATATGTTTTCAAAAGCATGTATTCTTCTCTCCATTTCATCCTTATTCGTCCAACTCTCATATCTGTACAAATTAATATATCTTACTAAAATGCATGCAAGTTGATTTTCTACTATTTCACATGTTGTGGTGTTCCTAAGTTGTTAAATTGGTACATTGCGGGTAATAGTACACTGCTTTAGTGAATATATTCTGAAAAAATAAAACAACTATATATTTTTTCGACTCAGTCACATTGATCTCAATACAAGTCTGTAGTTAATGTCAATCACATATACAGTTCTTCGATTCATGTAGAAATAATAGGTATATTATAGTTATCGCGTGTCCAATCGCACAATGCATTGACTCCATTAGACATGTAAGTCAAGCTGCCGCAGTAGCACACTCTGCAGACACTTTGTAGTACTGAGCAAATCGTGCATTGTGTTGTCTGCTGAACCATGACTGATGTGCGACTGCATATTATTGCAGCTGCGTTCAATAGAAGAGGAAAACGTCTATAGATATGTTCTCATGCAAAAATAATTGACTATTATTATTGACTAAATAATCATCTAGCTAGCTAGCTATAATAATAATCATAATAATCATAATAATAATAATAATAACAACAACAACAACAATAATCATAATAATAATCATAATAATCATAATCATAATAATAATCATAATAATCATAATAATCATAATCATAATATCTATAACCCGTAAGGGTCGTTGTTGTACACTGGAGACATCAGCACACAAAAAACCTTCCAAACTTCTCTGTCCTCAGTCATTCCTACTAGAGTAGAAATATCATGGCCATGCTATTCCTTGTAGTTGTCAATACAGTATTTTCTTTGACCGTCATTTTTTCTTCCACCTTGATTATTCCTTGCAAAATATATTTAGAAAGTGAGCCTTGTCCATTTCTATATCCAAACCAAACAAGTTTACGTCGTTTCACTTACTTTCTCAGCCTCATTGACATCATCGGCATCTTGAAATGAATTTATTACTGTCTTCATTAAGTCTGCTTTATCTCTTCTCAGCAATGTGCCGTCTATCGCCGCATTCCCTGCCAATAATCGGCTCTCTTATTTCCTCTGACCCCAATATGACCCCAGCAGAGTTGTTCAATAAGTCCCACCATTCTTTTCTTAGCAAGAACTTTTCTATCTTGTGCAGAATGCTTTGAGAGTGTGAGTATTACAGAGTGTGTTGATATATCAGTTATCAACCATTTAATTGCTGCTGTGACTCCCTCTATCTCCATCCTCATGCTCAATGTGACAGTAAAGTAAAGTAACCCATATAATTTATTAATGCCGTAGGGGTGTGAGATGTTAGCGATCTCACATTTCAGAGGCTCTGCAAATGAAGACAGTAGCCATCTCCTCTCCCTGGCAGTCTTTACTTCCCGGATTAGTCCGGTACCCATTTAGGGCTGGGTCGACCCGGGAGCCGTTGCGATCTGAAAAACACATTTCCGCCTCATCTGGGGAATGAACCCAGGACCACTCAAATACGAAGCCAGTGCGACAGTAGAATATGCTGAAGATTTCTCAACCAACTTCACGCTGTTTCTGTAGGCAACAAAATTCGAGTATCCGACATAATATTCATGATTTTTGTAAAGTAAACGGTCTAATCACGTATAGCTTCAAACAATTTTTCATGAAATGAAATAAAAGGATCACATGCTAATATTTTAAATATTGAACAATTGGCAAAGTTCAGTCGTTATGGGACAAGTTCCACACGGGCACATATCTGTGAGAGACTGGCCAGCAGAGTGTCATTTGATGGATGCCCTCCCCCACCTTAAACATTATACAAACATGTTAAAATGTTAATATCATTTTAGTAGCTTTATCTCATAGCAACCATTATTTTTTGTCCCGGTCCATTACCGTCATTGTAGGTATTAGACAAGAGGTGTGTACGTCCTCAATGTTATCGTGAGTGTAATCAATAATTGGCATTCAAGTTTCATCTCTCTCCCTCCCTCCCTCTCTCTCTCTCTCTCTTTTCTCTGCTCTCTATATTTTTCGCAGCCTTATCTGCTACTTAGATTTTCTATTCTTCTTGCTGTATGTTATACTTCTAGTTTAAGCTTGTAAAATTATATATGTACTAAAAATCCACTTTAACTTGCTTAAGCTTAAACCACAAGAATGCACCGTCTTACGGGGTTATGTGATCTAAAAAAAATTTGGTAGCATATCCTATCCAGGACGTAGCTATCAACCCAGCATTTGTTGGCTGTGGTGATTTTCTAGGCAATATAAATACGTTCAGTAGGTTGCCATTGCTTTCTGAACGGTCCGGATGCACAATTGCCTGTGGTGAGGAACGAACTCGGTACCTTTGCCGTCACAGACGCGCTCTGTACCACTTCGCCAAAGAGCCGGACTAGCAATGTGATCTAGCAATGTTAATAATGTTAACTGACATTGTAGGGTGTATTTCTACTATTATATATATATATATATATATATATATATATATATATATATATATATATATATATATATATATATATATATATATATATATATATATATATATATATATATATATATATATATATATATATATATATATATATATATATATATATATATATATATATACATATGTATCACAGACTGGATATTATTAAATATATCCACATTTAAACAATGAACTGAGAACAGGGAGACATGGTGAAATTCTGTGGGTTTTTTTTTCTCATAAGGATCTACTATCCTGAGGAATTATGGGTTTGATGCTGACGATTTTCACTACCGCTATAAGCGTGGCTATCGACAGAGTACTACATGCCTTCTAGCTGAATTGTATCGGTCAAAGGGCATGAGCCCATGTACCGCTGGATCAGCAACCAACCAATCAACCTAGCTGAATTATTGATTGCCTTCTTTCGTTACTTTTCTTGATTATTTCCATGCTTTCCGCTGGCCGATATTTATATACTTGGAATCGCATGCCAAACATAGCCAAGGCTACTCCAAGTATATAAATAATATCCAATGAGAAACATGACACTAATCAAAAACGTACGGAATGAAGGCATGTTTACCTTTAGCACTTAGGTCTTCTATATCTGGCGACAATCACGGTAATAATACATTTACTGGAAAGCTGAACACTACATCCGTCATGATTTGTAATGTATAGAATATGTTGCATTTTTGTAACCTATTGTCTATCCCCAGGTGGTTTTGTCGTAGCTTCCACACTTGCCGTTGAGCGTAGTGGTTTGTAAAGGAGGTGTAGTCTGCGTTCCAGAGCCTGGTATGTTGCTCTGAGTGAAGTCATGTTTATTCAGGATGGTTTTGATGTTGTCTATCCATCTTTTCCTAGGTCTGCCGTTGGCTTTGTATCCTGATTCCATCTTGTTATAAGCTCTTATGTGAAGTTAATCGTTCATCCTCATAAGATGTCCAAACCATTTTATCTGTTGTTTATAAAATTATAAACTATAATATAAACTATATTTTAAAACTAATTTTCATATCGTAAGCTTTCTGCGATAGACTTTATAAATTTCTCAAATACCATTCCTCGCAAATATTGGCCTTTTCTTTTTTAAGTTGTTAGCATATTCTATTCAGAACGATATAAACCTTTTTTTATTTGGCTGTAGTGATTTTCTATGTAATATAAATACATTCAGTAGGTTGCCAGATTTCTGAACTGTACAGATGCACCTGGATCCTTGCCTGTCGAAGACTTTCTCTGTACCATCACCGCATAATGGGACAAAATAGTTGATGACATACTCTATTCAGGATTCTGATCAAACTATAAATTTTTAGCTGTAATGATTTTCTTAGCAGTTGTACATATGTTCAGCTTGCTTGTTTGTTTTGTGATTTTTGAGAAACCATTTTTTTTCAGACCCCATCTCCTGTCTATTTATTGGCGTAATTTATGGACAGCCCCTGACACATTTTTAATTTTGCCATTTCAGAAAAGAAAGATATAAATTATTTTTAATTATAAAGATAGTCACTAGAGATATGAAATGTGCAGTCGGAAAGAAATAGTTGGAATACGAAGTTATCCTCAAAATGATTCTTTATTTCATACATATTGTTACTAATAATGAAAGAGTCCAGAGGAATTAAACGTATGTTACTTGTGTGATCTATGTCAGTGGTTCTAAACATGGGTCATAACCCCCCCCCCCAAGTACTCATGACCGCTTGCAGGGGAGAGGGGCACGAAGAAAAATTGAAATTGGGAAGGATTCACAGATCCGTCCAAGGAGACCGCAGCGTGGTTACAATTTTAACGAAAAAAAGTACGAATATAAATAAAACTTTAAAACACCTGGCTGACTTGCAAAGAGAGTTAATTACCTTATATGTTTATTTTTAAAATTATTTTTAGGCACCATGGTGACGGGAAACACATTAGATAATGTGCCCAAAACGGGGGTCACGAGCTAGCGAAGATTGAGAGCCACTGGTCTGTGTAATGTAGTGTACTGCGTTATTATTTCAGCCCTAAATTGGTGTTTCTGTCATCTTTTTGTAAAGCGATGTTTTTCAGAGTTGTTGCTTTCAATATACTGTTGAACTCAAAGTGTTCATAGTCTTTAATGTGTACTGTCACGAACTGGTCAGTGTTCTGCTCTTTAGAGGACTTTGACAAAATTCTTTCAATCTCTAGGCTTGATTAAAATAAGAAGACTTTCTGCAAGCAGTTCAGGTTTGGAACATCGCGATGCTTCATGTCAGCGGAGATTCTGGGGTGTAGCAGCTAACACCATCCGCTAACTTCCAATGTCTTGTAGCAGTGTTACTAACGTTTTGCTCCAATTTTGGGCCCCAATTAACACATAAGCAACGTATTTCTAATAAAATGATCTGAAATGTATTATGTAAAAACCTATTGAAGCCGTGTATTCATGGTAAATATGTCTCTATTTTCTTATGTCCTTTTTTTCGTAGTGTTAGATACTACTTCTAATTGCATCCTCTTTCGTAATTCTCTTGTTGAACTTGTTGAAGCAGAGCTGTTACTTTTCGTGCTGTTGATGTGTAAAGTGAACTCGTTGTTAGACCCGTATACTTCTGAAATCAAAGGTTATTTAGGTATGATGTGGTCACCATTAAGTTAATAGCCTGTATTTCTCAGAATTATTTCCGTATATATTTTTAAGGATAAGTCGGTGCTGATATTTTCTTCTTATTTTTATTCTGCGTTCGTTCTCAAACTTCAGCAAATTAGCAGGATGTAGTCTGGAGAACGGAAAGTGTTATGCCATGGTATGTCTTGCTTTGCTGCAATATCATCACAATTCAGTTATGAACCTCCTTGATAAGTCATTGAACAATAATCGGAATTGGAAAACAGTACACTAAGCCACCTCGGCTACCATTTGTTGAAGATTACGATAAAATTAACTAGACCCGATGTAGAAGAATCATCTTAAATGCAACCATACAAGTGAAACATATTTTATGTTTGCAGTCTAGAAATATCAATCACTAACTCATTATGTCATGAAGCCATTTACATTTTGGTCGACTAAATCGAAATCACCCGTACTTGATCACGATTAGAGTATAATTGGATGTAACATCTAACTCTATATTACCATTTAGTTACGCCGTCGACCACACTACTTTTATGTTTTCTTCATTACTGTAGATGTATCCCCTTTCTCTCTGGTGAATCCCCTAAAAGCTTCTTACTTTTCACACTGACATTAACGTATTCGTAGAGAATCCCGCTCTTCTACATAAACAATTATTGTTTGTCTGCTTGAGATAGTCATTATCTGAGCTGTATTTTCAAATTCTATAATGATAATAATACAACTGAAATACACCAGTATATACATTGTGTGACCGGATGACTGTATAGGAAACCTGACAACTAAATTGCAAATATAAACTAGTTTTCGATGTGCGTGAATTCTATTGGTTGGCCTTGGCTATTTTTGGCAAAGTATGCAAATAGCAGCACATCAAAATCCCAACAATAATCGAAACGTAACCAGCGATGTCCACATTAATTCAGTTAGATGGCTTGTAGTACTGTCGATAGCAACTATACATTGTTTTAATACTAATGTTGAACTAATGGCACAACTTTCACGTCTTAGCATCATTTCAGTATTACATGAAACGGCACGGTATTTGCTGTGCTTGAGCCATGATCATGTTCGCGAGCTACAAATAACTCATTGCCATATAAACACTGTTGTTGTTATTGCATATTAGCTCGTATAAATTAACAAACTTTCCTGTTCTACGTTTGATTCCGCTGAAGTTTATTTCTTCTCGTGATTGTGCAATGTACCTTGGCAACGTGTGCGTCACTTTGGTATTATTTTTGTGTTCCAATTTCACATGAGAAACGCTAAATCTGGACATCCAGTATAAAACGGAAGATCATCTCTGGCCCATACTTTCCGTAATGGGAAATGTGAATGCAAACATTATTCTACCAATGATCAAAAAATATTTCCTGTGAACAGCAAGTCTCTTAAGACACCTTGAACACGTGAACATTTGCGTGTTTGCAAGAAATCTCTCAAGCAGTAGTGGACAAAATACGGCACACATGCTACATCTGGTATGCCACATAATTAATTCTGGTCCTCCAGTCTTATCTAAATACACTTTATGCTCTGGCTACAGAAATCAGAAAACACTACGCAAATCTTTAAATTCCTTTTTAAAATGTTTTGGGCCACATATGGCACCCACAAAATGATAAATTCGGTCGGACAGCACATAAAAGTTGCCCACCGGTGCGCAAGAGAAATCTCCAAGTGCACTATAGAAACGAGTGAACAGATCAAAAGTATCTATAATTTTTTTTTAAATCAGTTAAAATTATCATTGTTAAATGTAGGAAACTAAATATTTTGACACAATAAATATAATGTATACAACGAATAAACATAAATATGTAGTGAAACGGAATGTCTAAGAAAAGAAAAAACAGTTGAGAACCAGTAACTGGGAAAGAACTAAAAAAAATAGTAAATGATATTCTATAACCAATTAATATTGTATTGATTTCTCCAACAGCAAACATTCAGCACGTGTTGTAAGGGCCATCAGCAAAGCATGTGACTAGTATTAAACGTAGGAAGCATGCTGAAAAATAAAATGCTGAAACACAAAAATGTGGGGTATTTTTTTAGTGATGTCTTAGTATGAAACGAAACGTACTGATCCAAAACAGTGTGATGCATATGTGAGACTATAAATGGGAGACTGTTGGTCCTGAGCTGTACTAAAATAATTGTCTTTATAATTAACATAATAATTATTAGTAAGTACATAATTATTACAAATATCTATCAATACTAATAAAAATTGATAAAATAATTATTATATTCCCAGTGGCAATATATGGATGTGAATCCTGGACAATCACCAACACAGTAAAAAATGAAATAACAGTATTTGAAACAGGATGCAGAAAAATCCTCAGAATACCATGGACCTAAAAGATCACCAATGTAGCCATCCTGAGAGAAATGAATGTACAAGAAAACTGGCTAAACATCATGGTTCTTTCCATAAAAGTAAAACATTTTGACCATATCAAACGACATGACAGCCTATAGAAGACCACAATGGAGGAGAGGATGCCAGGAAGACGAACAAGAGGCAGACACAGAAGAAGATGGATATCAAAGACCACCTGAACATGACAAAAACAGAAGCGGGCAGACTGGCTCAAGATCGACAGAAATTTCGCAAGTAATGACTGCTACATCCTGTTCAGGATATGCTAGCTGACGATAAATAGAGTAAATAAGGACGAAGGCGGCTAACGTTTCGATCAAGCGATCTCCTTCTGCTTGAACATATAATAATAAGAACAACTGATGCACAACAAATTCTAGTTTAAGAAAATATTACAAATAAATAACAGCCCGTATAGCAAGCATCCTGCAAAATGACTAACAGAAATAAGAATATTTTATGCTATATGTTCAAGAACGATAGTGTGCGCGCACACCGGAATTGAACCGCATCAAGAGATGTATAAGACTATGACATAAGTAGTCTTAGTAGTCTGCCTTCTGATGTTTCATTCTTCTTAGACAACTGCGTACACAAACTTAGACACCATTCTCATGAAGTGTACTCTTTTTCTTCTTCTTAGACATTTGTGTACACAAACTCAGACATCAGTCTCAATAATTGTAATTACTCTTATAGACCTCTGCGTACACAAACTCAGACACCAGTCTCATTAATTGTATTCTTCTTGTCAGATATCCACGTACACACGCTCAGACACCAGTCTCATTAATTGTATTCTTCTCAGATATCCACGTACACAAGCTCAGACACCAGTCTCATTAACTGTATTCTTCTTGTCAGATATCCACGTACACACGCTCAGACACCAGTCTCATTAATTGTATTCTTCTCAGATATCCACGTACACAAACTCAGACACCAGTCTCATTAATTGTATTCTTCTTCTCAGATATCAACGTACACAAGCTCAGACACCAGTCTCATTAACTGTATTCTTCTTGTCAGATATCCACGTACACACGCTCAGACACCAGTCTCATTAATTGTATTCTTCTCAGATATCCACGTACACAAACTCAGACACCAGTCTCATTAATTGTATTCTTCTTCTCAGATATCCACGTACACAAGCTCAGACACCAGTCTCATTAATTGTATTCTTCTTCTTCTTTTACGTTCGCTTTCAAAAAGTCAGCAAGAATTTTCGTGGTAATTGAGCTGGAAGTATGTTGTAATGCACCCTGGAAACAGAAATACAATCGCTCTAGATGTTTTCCTACACGTTTAGGCTCCTGTCCGAGAGTTTTATAGCAGATCTGGATTTCTATGCCTTTCGACCCAGCACATCCGATTCGGCTTGTTTTTAATTTAGGTTAGCTTCCCTAGCATGTGGAAGGCTTTTTTATATGTCGCCATGCAACGAGAGTCTATCTGCTCTTGGTCATGACGGATAATCATCTGATTTACCAAAGGGAGTGCTAAAGCATGCCTATTTGTGATAGTTTCCGAGGAAACGGGAACCAGGTATTTGGATTTGGATCAACTACATCTGTTTAGTACAAGATGTTTCACTGCCAGTGAGCTTGTTTCTAGTGTAATTATTACGGTTCATTGCCCTCTATGCGCTCGAGCACTTAAGCTTTTCTCATCAGTGAACCTGATTCTGGTGTAGGAACCGCTAGACAGTAAAGTTGGATTAGGATTGGTGCTCCCTCTTAGTCGAAATTTCGTTCACCTGAATCGTGAACACGTCGTTCAATTCTGAACTCCTAACCCATTTTCAGCTGCCAGGGACTGCATAGTTTCGTGCTTTTCTGTCGAACATGCTTCCGAAATAAACTAGAAGCTTATCCTCGAGCATGAGTACTGATTTCTGTATATTCTTGTCTCAATTGTGTTCACACATAGGGCTGCCCTGCTGCAACGCTGTGATATCTTCGCTTGTACTCAGTCGATGAACTTTACTTATCCGAGAACTTACCCATCATTCTCGCACTTATATGAGCTTTCGATCAAGACAATAATTCAGTCCACTCAGGCTGAAGTCCTACATTATAATGCAGCAGTGTTTTGTCATTGTAAACAGAGTGGTGTTTTTTTAGATACATGTTTGTATAGTGCAACAAATGATCATTCCATTTCGGTCCATACTGCCCGGACACGATCCATAAAGGGCTAGCCAGATTTTGTCACACGAAATTCACATCAATCGTTTCCAAAGTGCACAACAATTAAATGATTTAAAGATCTTGGCTATCTGCTAACCACGAGATTGCATGAGAGCAATGAAAACTACTTTGCACCTCATTAATTATATCTAAAGAAACCCTCTACACGAAAAGACAAAAACATGTAAATGTAATCATTTTATTAAATGACAAAAACATATATAATGTAAATATAGTTCATAAGGCTAAACAGCATGGTTCTTTCGATAAGACTAAACCATACAATGATACTAGAATACTATGGTACCCTCCGGTTTTATCGTTGACTCAGAGTTAGATTTTGCAGGTACTCCTTAAATAATAATCTGGTTAATGACAAACTGCCAGCTGTTAGTTGCATGGGCTCATTCATTGAAAGAGAACAGGACCTTAAATATCTTGGGATAATCTTTGATAGAAGTTTCTCATTCAACAAGCACGTCACAAATATGATTCAGAAGGCTAGAAGAGGGATCAGTGTTATCAAGGTTATGGCGACCTTCGACATGCAGCAATGGGTACTTTTTCTGCTCCTGCAAGTGGTGGTGCTATCTGTAATAGATTATGGCCTCGGCCTACTAACTTTGTCACAGACACAAGTCGATAGATTAGAAAAAGTTCAAAATGAGGCAATGAGAGCGGTACTGGGGTGTACTAGAGATACACCCATCTCTGCTATGAGATTTCTGCTTGATCTCCCCAGCATTAGAGTGCGACATCAAGTAGCACAAGTTAAGTCGTACCTTAAAGTGACAGAATACAACCACCACCCATTACACCATCGTCTAGATGAGTCAAAGGGAAAACGTATTAAGCGTGGCAGATCATGGATGGCAGAGGCTGAAGACACACTGCGAATAGTATGTGAATTGGAAGAAATAGGAAAGGGCAGTGAATGGGTGGAGGTAGACACTGAGAAGAAATCACGGACTAAAGTAATAATACAACTAGATAAAGCGTGTCGAAAATGGACGGCAGTCAGGGCTCAGGATACAGTGCAAGAACTCGCCCAACTACACTCGAAACCACAAGACATAATTATATACACAGATGGATCTGTTAGCAGAAATTGCGTGAAGTTGGTTGAGAAATCTTCAGCATATTCTACTGTCACATCGAGCATGAGGATGGAGATAGAGGGAGTTACAGCAACTCTTAATTGGTTGATAACTGATACATCAACACGCGCGGTAATACTCACAGACTCTCAAAGCATGTTGCGCAAGATAGAAAAGTTCATGATAAGAAAATAATGGTGGGACTTATTGAAAAACTCAGTTGTCTAAAGCATTACATGGATATTCTGCCCTGGTCATGCTGGGGTCAGAGGAAACGAGAGAGCCGACTTACTGGCAGGCAATGCGGCGATAGACGGCACATTGCTGAGAAGAGATAAAGCAGATTTAATAAAGGCAGTAATAAATTCATTTCAAGATGCAGATGATGTCAATGAGGATGAGAACGTACACATACAGAGAATGTTAGAAATGGTAGTATTCAGAGGTGAGGGGAGGAAAAGTAAATTTTTTGGAAAGTCCCGAAGATCGCACAATCAACACCTGACCGGAACTATGCGTCTACATACACTGGGATGGCTGCTGGAGCGGAGGGCGGAGCACTTATGGGAATGTCCCGCGTGCTGTGAAGCCAATTTCTAATCAAGAATCAAGAATCAAGAATCTAGATTGTGCAGTTCGTATATATTGTTCAGAATTGTAGCTGTTCGTTATAATTTCTCTTAGGAATTAACCTTTATTTGCTCTTTTCGCTTTCTGCTTCCTACCTCTCTCTCTCTCTCTCTCTCTCTCTCTCCATATATATATATTCTTATATAAATATAGTCTAGTGAAATTCACGATCTTCTAAGCGAGTAAGATCTACAAGAACTAATGGTAGTTACAACATAGTCGTAGCAGAAAGCAAAGACAAATATCTTTTTCTTAAATAGCAAGAAGTCAGAAATGATGATTGCTTGTAATACCAACAAACAAATTCCCCCGGTGTATGAGATAAAAGTGAATGACGAATACTAAGACAGGTCTACCAATTCAACTATTTGGGAACAACAAAGGTTTCAGATGAAGGAAGTTCAACATTGATTAGAAACATAACAAGACACAGAAAGCAGTGCTCATAAAAATCAAGTGTATACTGTGTAAAATGTTTCTGTCACAAAGAGGTGAGGAAGAGAGTTCACTAAAGCTATATAACGCTGCTTCTAACATATTGTATGTGAGTCGTGGATAATAAACACAAAATAATAGTAGAGAATTAGAGGGAACACAGATTTTTTGTTTCTATAGTGGAATGCTCAGAGTATCACGGACAGTTAGAAAAACTAACCATGAGATGTCGAAACAACCCAACGCGCATCTAGGGTTATTTAATCATTTCAGAAAGAGATTATATTTTTTTAACACGTCTTGCTTTCTTAATTAGAAATGCGTCACATCACGCGGGACACTTCAATAAGTGCTCCGTTCTCCGTTCCTGTCTTTAAAAAAAAATTATTTTACTTTTCTCACCTCTAGACACTCCCGTGGTGCAAAGGGTCTCGCATTGCTCTCGTGCGCACCCAGGGTTAGCAGATAACCAAGATATTAAAAGTACCTTCTCCTTGTGCACCCTGGAAACAGAAATACAGCTGCTCTCGTTGTTTTCCTGGTCAACACGTTTAGGCTCGTGCCCGTGAGTGTGGAGGTTGCAAACGGAATGAGAATTGACTACATAGATAAGCAATATCTCCGATACCTCTGTTCCAACAGTACATACAGCGGCATTGTCGACTCACAGTGACGCAAGACAGTCCAGTCCGATCATTGGTAGGGCGGCCAATGCAATTGACACGAAATAGCATAGCAAGAGTAGAAAAGACAACATATTGAGTACAATGAGAGAGCAGCACAGTGCCAGAGAGCAGAGCCATGTGCAAACTCAGCACAGTGCCAGAGAGCAGAGCCATGTGCAAACTCAGCACAGCGCCAGAGAGCAGAGCCATGTGCAAATAGAAAGGACCAACGTTTCAAGGAAATCGACATTAATAGTTCTGTTAGCTCGAGGCAAGATTCAAGTTACCGGTGCTCCTTACAGGCCCAATTGTGGGCGCTCTACGAAGGGCGAAGAGTCAATACACACCCGCCGCCTGTCGACAGATAGGCAGGCTGACACAGACTAGGGAAGCCCACTACCCAAATAAAAATGTATGACAATGACAATAACTGATGTGTTGGGCCTCGGATTTCCGGGCCACTGTGTGAGTCAACTGAAGTGCAAATAACACATTTCTGCTGTGGAATGTGCAGTGCAACGTACTTCATATATACATATTAATAAGGGATACATATTAAACAATAACGATGACAACGGAGATCCTTGTGACAGATTGGGTGCTATTGCTGAGATCTCAGACGTCCAGAACCGCATCTCAGAGCGACTTTTCTACAGACTAGCACATTTGCTATCCAACGTATGATCCAGGGTTGTTTAGCATGTCGACAAGATGAATGTAACTGACTCTATTATAAACATCTTCCAGGTCTATCGCTGCAGCTACATATTTCTCTTTATTCTGAAAACCTTCATAAATTTCATATGCAAGAACATATTGTATTTGTGACTGTATCTCTTCTGGGTCTGTATACTCCTAAGTTATTTGGGAGATTACATTTTATCTCTAGTTCCCTGGTTATGCGTCTAGCAACAATTCTCTTCTGAATCGTACAGTACATTTTCTTCAGTGTGATGAAGCGATAACCTTTTATGTCAGCATCATCTTCCTCTGGTTTTGGCACGGGTATGAGATAGTTATGTAGCCCCTCATCTAGTACCACTCCTGTTTTCAGTCTTGAATTATAATTGTCGGCCATCTTAGCTAGCATAGTCTCTTCAATGTCCTTGAGTAAGCTGTGCCTGATTCTATCAGGGCCTGAAGCACCATCAGATGTATTCCAAATAGGGAGTTGCACTTCTTCAACATTTTGACACTGGTCTTCATTGGCCCTTATATCGGTGACGGATGTCAAGGTATGCAGCATTGCTTTGCGTTGATCCATGTCGCCCAGATTGGTTTGTTTGAGGATACCTATAAAAAAAGGCTCTGCCTTTCATCTCATCTGATGTCAGTGTCTGCCTTGTGTTGTCCCTCAAGCTTCGTGATGAAATAGGAAGGTCTTGAGAACATAGTTATCATAGGGAAGAAAGATAGATCAAGGACGACAACCTGAATAAATATTAGATAGTCTGACATCGTGGCATGGCAAAGAGTTAACAGCAAGACTAATACAAGAAACTGGAAATAAAGAACTGTCGTGATCCATGACACTAAGTCAGTTTCCATGGCACCTCATTTTAATATATATATATAATATATATATATATATATATATATATATATATATATATATATTATATATATATATTATATATATATATATATATATATATATATATATATATATATATATATATATATATATATATAGGTAGTTAGATAGATGGGTGGATGGATGGATGGATGGATGTATAGATAAATAGATAGAAATAGAGAGAGAGGTCATCCTGACACTGAAATTTGTAACTAGCCATACTTTCTAATGATTATATGAATGAGTCAATAAGTAACACGATAGAGGGCAGTTAAATGATTTATCTGATTTAAAAGGTAACTGCCAAATTCTCAGATTTACATGTACAATTAACTCTTGTGTCTCGTGCGCATATGCTGCACGCATTTGAAAAGAGGCTGTTCATTTATTGGTAAGAGTAGGATGAATTGCTCTGTTGGGATACATAATTTATTCAGTTTAAAATTCATACAAATATGACGCCATCACCAAAAGTGTATATTGAATCCGGGACATTACACTCATAAATTTTTGCAACAGCAGCACTCTACATCAGTGTTGCCATTTTTGGTTGCTTTTCGAATCAGATCTGGTGCTTTTTCATATCATCTAGTGCCAAAATTTATTAAATAGCGCGGCCGCACTATTTTAGTGCTTTAAAAAAATGTCATGGTACGTTTAAGTGCATTTTTGTCATCTAATTTAGTGCTTTTTGGTGCTTTTCAACTCGTCAAATAATTTGTTTCGTTTTCTTCAAAAACTTTGGTTTATTTTTAAACATTTCTGTGAACACTAAAAAGTCGAACTCCTAATAAATGGTAAATAGAGCCAAAGTTTAAAATTGCCATTGTTCATTTGCATATCCACAATCATTCCTGGATCTTTGCTGTGACTACAATAATATTTAATTTACATATCTGTATCATAATGAATAAGAACTACCCACCGCATTTCAGGGCACAGTGGCTAAATGATTAGAGGTGTTAAAATGGTTAATTAGAGTTGAAAGAGACGACACGAAGTGTTATTGTACGTGTTGTAAATTTACAATAGCCTCGAGGGAAAAAAGATATTGAGAGACACGCTGAGACAACCAAACACAAGAAAGCTAAACAACCATTCCTTGAACAAACACAACTTTAATTTAACACTATCAGTAATGACGTTAAAACAACAGAAGCAGGCATATCTTTGTTCGTAGCTGGAAATTGTTCCCTAAGAGCAGTCGATCATTTAAGTGAACTCTGAAAGGTATACTTTGGTGAAAGTAAAGGATTTAGGAACCTAAAGCTTAGAAGATCAAAGTGTAGTGCAGTTATTTCAAATGTGCTCGCACCATATTTCCCAAGAGACTTGATATATGATATTTGAAACAGCAAATTCAGCTTATTAATTGATGAAAGCAATGATATTACTACAACTAAGCCACTGGGTACAGCAATAAGATATTTTTCCTTGAAAAGAAAACAGTTTAGTGTTACTTTTTTAGACTTAGTAGAACTGTGTGACTGTAACGCTGAATCAATATGCAATGCTCTGAAAGAATGTTTGAAGAATAATGGACTTGAGTTGCAAAGACTAGTTGCATTAGGCACTGGTAATACATCTGTCATGGCAGGTGTAAACAATGGAGTGTACACAAAGTTAAAGTCTGACATTCCTCATCTGTTCCTAGTGTGTACCATTCTCTTCAACTAGCTGTGTCACATGCTACAGCAGAGTGCTTTCCCATGAGTCTAGAGTTGATGATTAGAGAAACATACAACAGGTTTTCTCACTCATCATTTCGTCAAGCAAAGTACAGTGAGATTTTTGAATTAATAAATGATGGGCAACCCCGACATAGGCTTATTGAACCAGGTCAAACACGATGGATGTCTATTGAATCTGCCATTGTCAGAATATTGCAGCTGTAGGTTGAGCTAAGAACTCATTTTAATATAACTAGAATGTGCGAGCGTTGTTATACAGCAATACTTCTATATTCTATGTTTTGTGACATGAAAAACTATGTTTTTCTCATATTTCTCAAACATATTCTTGGAGAAGTTCAAATCGTGAATAAAAAGTTTGAAGCAGAAATACAAGATCCAACAAAACTACTTAACAAAGTCACCGATTCTATCAGTTCAAAGATTGTTATTCCTAGAAAAAACATTACACAGAAACTGATGCTATTGAAGACTATATAGATCATAATCCCTATCTAGGTTATAAGTTTTAAAAAGAAATGGCAATCCACAAATTTCCGGATGAGAAAGAAATTCGTGGAAGATTTGTACAGTTTTTAGTAGAGTTATTAACACAGCTACGTTTACGTTTGCCAGATAACGTTCACATGTTGCAGTCCATGTCATGTTTTAGTGGCAGTGAATGTCTACAGCAAATTAAGCCTTGCATATTAGATCTTGCTAAAAATGTTTATTGATGACGCAGATACTCTCACCCGCATAGATTTCCAGTGGAGAAAACGTCACCATATGCAGTGGACACATAACAATGACACACTTGTATTGTGTGCAGAAATAACTTCATACAGGAATGCAACTGGGGAAAACCCTTTTCAAAGACTTGCAGGTTTAGTTTTAACTGTACTTACTTTATCTCATTCCAATGCTGACGTCGGACGTGTTTTCAGTCACATGGCGGTTACAAAATCAAAAATGCGAAATAGACTGAGTGAGCATCACTAGTTTGAGAGCTGTTCTGACTATTAAATATGGAATAAAAAGATATGGTAAATGCTGTTTTGATTATAAACTTCCTAAGGATGTCCTGCGAAAATTGGATCACAAGATGCTTATAAAAAGTTGTTTCAATCATCATCATCTGATACACAAGTACAGCCAGAAAATGCTACAGAAGTTGCAGAAGACTTGTCTGACTGGGATTTGGCAGATCTTGAATAAACATATTTCTAATATTAACTGATGGTCAAGAATTAGAATGTGAAAACTCGAAACATATTTTGAATATTATAGTTTTCTTTGTGTTGTCTCATTATTTTATGTGTGTATTCTTGGCATGAGGCTAGTGCCTTTTGACAAAAACATATTGACAACACTAAATGCATCAGCAAAAAGACACAAAAAAAGAAAAATAAATGTTGTTTGACTGTGATTATGAAATTTTGAATAATTTATCAGATTAACTGATATTACTAAATTATAATGTGTTATCATGTATTTTTTTAAGGAAAATATTTGGTTCTTTTTTTAGTGCTTCGCAAAATTTGTTAGTGCTTTTTAGGGACGTTTCTAGTGTTTTTATGATGAAAGGAGTTGGCAACTCTACTCTACATACATTTGGTAGATAGAGGTTTACTTAATTACTAAACATGAGTCCCTTGTTCACAGTACTTGTTTTTGGGTACTTGAAGATATTTATCGCACATTGTCTTAATAATGGTGTAGCAATTACAGAGGACTGAATTAGCTGCACTTGGGATTCCCCAAAATATATTCCATCCCTGTCAACAGATCGATAGTCTCCATGGGGTACGATTCAGAGCACTTGAACGGTATTTACGCAATAATATACATTTACATCAGAAGGCAAACAAGAAGTCCCCGCAAGCTGTGACTAATGAAATATTCAGCATATAATGAAAGATCTTAGTGATGGAGTAATTCCTAGATTTTTTTCCGTTACACGCTCGATAATCATCAGTTCTGGATGGCTTGGTCGATGAGATGAGATTTATTGCAAACAACAAGTGACGAGTGAACTCGGGCCTCTTAGTTGTGGTAGAGAAGCACACATTCATTATATTTAAGTTAGGCTGGGCCTTGAAATTGACAAAAACTATCTTGGCAGACTTGATGGTGTAACTTATTCATGTACAACATACATAAGATATCGGGAAACGATTAATCATCGTAGGCGTATGTTCATATGGGATATATGAAAGACTACTTGAATTGAAAAAGTTTCATAATGTCCAAAAGGAGAACACGAACTTTCTCAAAACCATACTTATTTTCTCTCTGGATAGTGTATTGTGAAAGAAACAGAAAATACACCTGCTAAAACTGCATTTAAGATATTTACTATAGTTTCATCTTGTTAAAACAAACGTAATGCCAATTTCTGAATCAAAATTACATCAGAAGACAATACATTAATTTGTTTTTGCATGCTTCCAGACTACTATCAGACAGTGCCCCTCGAAAAGCATTACTATACAGACACGATGGATACCAAGCCAGAGGCAGACCTTGCAAACGATGGATGACAAAAATAAAAGAGTCAACGAAATCAAACATATATGAAACACACAAAAAAGTCATCACCAGAAAATTCTTCTTCTACTGAAGCTGTAAGGCATAAAGGAGTATAAAGCAACAAAAAAACTACACCTTTTGAGATATCAAACAAGTCTCGTTAACATACATTTGACCATTTTCATTTAAAAAAAAAATATTTTCAACGAATTGTTCCAAAAATATGTAGAATTTTTCCATGAAAATGTATTTTCCTGAAATCTGTAAGAATGGTGTACCTATCAGACATAAAGTATCATTCCATGTCCTAATTTTGCCACAAAAGGGAATTATTTGAAATGTATGTAGAAACTTGAATATTTTTTTAAGAATATGAAAATGAAATAAATCATTTATTTTTGTCATTTTTTCGGCACCATTTTGGGGGGAAGAGTTCTAAATCAATTTTATTATAATAAACAAAGAGAAAGGATACTTTACTTCTTGACAGTTGTTCATAATGGGGTAGTAGTTTATAGTCTTCCTAAAATTCTTGGAGTAAATTGTTAACATCCCTATACATAATTATTGATAACAAGCTTGATTTCAATATTTTTAAATAGTATGCATATATATGTACACAATATTTAAAACCCTCAACGTGTCTTACAGAAAACAATTTTATTTAGTAATCACCTTTTATATAATACAAATTACCCATGCGGTTGCGTCTGTGGGTCTCACCAATGATGCACTAGACAAACTACCCATGCAACAGAAACTTTAGTAGATGACATACCGTTATATTGAGGCTCTCTCATCGACGCTTTGTAGCATGCCATCTATACAATTATAGACCCTATCTGAGTAGAAAGCTCCTTCAATAGACATTACACTAAGCGGACAGCTGAAGTTTCCTGTGTATGAAAGAAAGCTCAAAAAACCACCCCACAGCACATATGAAGTAAGAGCTAATCGCTCGCAATTCCTGGGGTTCTCAAACAAACAAACAAACATCTTACAATATTACAATAGATATCACTAGACTTTTATTATTAGTATTAGTATTTCAAATTCTTCTATCATTTATATCCAGCACGAGACTGGTCATGTATAGAGCTGTTTGTCTTAGGTCGTTGCGGGTTCCACACAGTTTATTTTGCAGAGATGTTCCATTCGGCCAGACTGTTTTCTGTGCACAACTGAAATGAGCATATGTGTCTGTAGTATATGTGTCTGTTTTGTTCCTCCGCAGAGTTGCTGATGTAGATTTGGTGAAAGTGTGCCTTTAGTTTGCAGTGTCGAGTTATCAATACACATATCGTGATTTGTTAGTTTCTGTTCAATCTGTTGATGTTGTCTTGTACAGATTTATAGTTTCCGTTTAGTTCTCTACACTGAAATTTCATTTATTGTTTTAGCACAATCTTAACTTTCCTGAAACTGTAGGGTACTTGGAACTGAGAGAGATTACACTTTATTTTGCGAATTCGTCTTCTTTGTCGTTGCCAGGGATGCTACAGTGAGCTGATTTTCATTACATTTTCGTTAAAAAAAACTTTCGTTGCTGCATGTTTTCCTGTGATAGAGTGCAGGGAGGCCTCTATGGGCTGTGGAAATAAAGGACGCTTTGCCATAGCAGTCGCCTCGACATGTACAGGAAGGATTTTGATTGTACTTCCCAAAGAAAAAATCATGTCCCAACCCTAGATTTAACACGGGAATTCAAGGGGTCTGAGAACGGTGTTCTAACCGCACGGCCATGCGCTCCACATGTCATAATCTGCATAAAATGGCTGCGAAATTTTCTGGCACTTAGAAAATATAAGTAAAAATTTACTGCGTGAGTCGAATCACAAAGGAAATAAGCAATCTGGCTGATGAGGTATTTCATGGCGTAGAGACGACTCATAGGGGACACTGTAACATTAACATCTACCACTTTAAAAACGCAGATTGGAAATACGAAAAATACAAATACAATTGTAGATGTAAGCAACATCAGCATTATCTGTCGCTCAATGAACATGTAATATTTGGATCGTCTTGTTGAAACCCTATCGTGTGAGTTTGTTCTCAAGTTTTGTACTCGAAAGGATTTCTTAATGACAAGAACGATAAACAGGTTACATAAAGTAAGAATTATGCATGGAAGAATTAAATACAAACATTGGTTACTCCAGTACAGGATCGTTGGTAATTCTTTTACGTAATAAACTTTGATAATGTCACAAGTTGTTTCGTTAAAAAAAACCAGCCAAAAAATCGGGATATAGGCACACACAATAATAAGCGCTACAATGCAGATGGCAACAGAAGACTTCCTATAATTAAAGTATTTCTTAATCTGCAAGGGATATCTAACGGCTATAAGACGTTCCACAGCCATTAGAACCAAAATCCAGTTCGCAAAAGTCCCAAGAAAATTGCCGAGAAATACAATAATTCTACAACCTGCATTTGCTTCTTTCATCTTGTTAAAGTTTATCAGAAAAACCAAGTTTTTCACAACAATTGCTAGGTTATCAACGAAAGCTAACATAACAATATACAGAGCGAATGATCCGAAACTTGGTGTGCGTAAAATAGTGATAATTGTTGCCATGTTACCAGGGAAACCTGTTATCAGGATAAACCATAGGTAATATTTATTAATGAAGTAAGCAATGTTCATAATATCTTCATATCCATTTTCTGAAGAAACGTCCGATGTGTTCGTCTCGGTAATTATAATCACAGTATGCTCCGTTATATTTGTTGACATACTTGTAGATGTATATACTAGTATTGAATGATCTATACCAGAATTCAGATAATCCCGTCCCCGAAGTCTGTATTAGAGTTGAAGAGATATACACATAAAATTCAGATAGTCGTGCACCCCAAAGTCTGTATTAGCATTTCTGAACAGATCTGTATAACACATCAGATAATCCGGTATCAAAGTTTGCAGCATAGCACTATTCAAAAGTTATGCCAAACTTAAAATCATGTATCTCCGCAAATATATAACACATTTAATTGAAATTTTTGTGTGCGAATTGAAAATAGTGTATATCCAATGAATTATTTTTTTTATTAGATTTCACTCATTAGTTTCAATTTTCGATTATTTGCAATATGGATTAAAAGTATACTTTTCGCCACTCATCTCACATACCAAAAATAGGGCGTTTACAATCAATTATATGACGTCATTTGCACAAGATTTATTTATCATACATTTGACATTATTAAAGTGTGGAATTGCACGATTCTTTACTCTCGAACACAAAACAGACGATGTATAAAAGTTGTAACCAGCGTAATGTCTGAAGTGGTAAAACTTCTTTTTTCGAGACGCTATAATGCCAACAAAAATCAAAGCATTTCATGTGTCATAACTGGACATGATGCACAAATATAAACTATAAATTTGTTGGGTATAACCAAAAATATCATCGTATGCAAAAAATTGGCAATAATACGTTAGACGGTTACTCTGATAATTACATTTGTTTGAGGGCAAAGCTAGTGAAAGGCGCTATAATGTTGAAGATATCTACACCAAACTTTAGATAATCCTACACCAAACTGTGTACTAGAGTTTAAAAATCTATATCAAACTTCAGATAATCCTGGTCCCCAAAGTAGGTTCTAGAGATGAATGGATTTAGACCAAAATTCAGATAATCTTGTACTCGAAGTCCGTACTAGAGTTGAACCAGCACAGACAAATGTGAAATGTGATTTCTCAGATGTGACACTGTAGCTTTTTATCTTATGAACGTAACTCTTGTAAAAAGATATTTGTTATTATTAGGGTTGGCCATTAATTCATAAATGTAGAAATAGTTATGAAATATATTTGAAAGAGAAACTGTAAAATATAGTAGACACAGGCAAAGCTTGACACCATTTTGTTCCATGTACTGCAACACTTCTCACAATTGTCACATTATTAAACGAAGATGATTCAAGTGCTGGGATTTCCCCAGTTCTCATGTCATATATTGAGGTGTTCTTACTTCCATTCATCGTATGCCCATCATAACGTGCATGGAACTTCTGTGGAAACAAGCAAAGAAATAAGTGTTTTCATTGTTCTGATATTATTATAGCAAAGGTCATTATCTTCTAAAACAGTTCTCAACTTTTCTAGTTTGTGGCCCCGTTTTGGAATAAAACATGGCTCCGTGTCTCTCCCCCCCCCCTTTCCGCCCGTCATCAGCGTTATAATACTTATGACGCGTTATCAGCTTCACCGCTATAATACTTATTACTTATCTTTCAAATGATTAACTTCTTATGTTCCCTGGATGGGTCTATGCCCCCCTCCAATTTGTTTGTTTCTAATACCTCCCCCACAAGTGTTTGCTGCTCTAAAGGAGGGCCACATGGTACAGGCTAAGAACCACTGTCCTGAAACACATTTAAATATAAATTATGAAAGTATGTTTGACTTAACTCATGATCTTAATGAAAAACAAAATTCATGGACGTAATGCAAAATGTGATCCATAATTCTTAAACATGATCTATAACTGTTTAAAAGAGAGCTAAACATTATGCCAAAAATATATCATTAAAATCAATGGGATGCACAAGTAATTCAGCTTTATTTATTGAACACATTTAGCTGATTAATTTTCATATACTGAAGCTGACTAGAAATATTTTTGCCTTTTATAATCTATAGCTGCGTATTTAGTTTAATCCAATATTTAGTTAGTTATTCTTCTAGGGCCAAAGACGGCACATAGGGAGGATGTCATAGATTTCCATGTCTCTCATTTCATTGCAATTTTCTTTAGATCTTCATTATTTCTGATACCGATGGTGAAACATTCTCTTGTAATTGTTCTACGTAACGTTTATGTTGGTATTCCTCGTTTTCTCTTACTCTTTGGTGACCACATCGAAGCCTAACAAGGACATCTTACAGTATCTATTCTCAGCACGTGTCCGATGTAATTCCATCGACGCTTTCTAAAATAGGTGGATACACATTCTAGTTTTGATTCTTGTCTGACAATCGTATTAATCCAATATAACACTACTTGAATGAAATATTCCATACAATAGTAAGATTTCACTTCATCCAATTTCTTCTTCAGAATTTGACGTAGCGGTAGTGTAGTGTTAAATCCTCTTCAGAATTTGACGTAGCGGTAGTGTAGTGTTAAATCCTCTTCAGAATTTGACGTAGCGGTAGTGTAGTGTTAAATCACTCGTCGTCGCAAATCAGGGTCTCCAGTTCATATGATATTTGTGACTTGAAACAAAATAAAATAACTCCCGCAGATGCCCACAGGGAATTCTTTTTGCAATGTTTTTATATTAATATTTTAACTGTATTTCTACTCTATTTTAAGTCCTAGAAACTGTGCAAGTGTAAAGACGACACTATAGTTTGTTTAATAATTCATGTTACTCACGAACTAAATTTCCACGATAACTACCTGATGCATAGCAAACATATTTCGCCGTTAGTCTAATTACAAAGCTGTTCCAGCTAGTAATCGTGTACACCACATAAATTCGGTCAAGTTAGTATTGAGGTGTTATCTAGCTGCTCCAGCTGGTAATATTTTATACCGAATACATTCTGTCAAGTTAGTATTGAGGTGTTGTCTAGCTGTTCTAGCTGGTAATCTTGTACACAGCATAAACTCGGCCAAGTAAGTTTTGAGATGGCGTCTTAGCTGTTCCATGATGTTGTTGTTTTTTCTCTCCATTAGGCGCAACTCCAGATTCTCTCAACCACTTGCGTGTGTGCCCCTGTTTCTGGATCGACGGAATTGTATCGGTGGGTCATTCGCTAATGCTAAAATCCTACTGCTTCAATATTTGCACTCATGCATCCTTCCATGAGTCGGAGTAGATCTCTTCATTAGCAATAATGGCGTGTAAGAGCTTTGTAGCATTCCTGATTGGCACTTATACCAAAAAGACTTGGCCAGTTTCACGGCATACTCCGCCAACAATCCATTGTTGTTTCAAGAATCTTCCGACGTTGTTTTTCCATTTAGAAAACATCTATTCGTCGATTTCCACATTTTTCCGCCTTCTCCGATACGACAGTCCTTTAGTGTAAAAAGGGCTGGCACACATCTCACGCATTAAAACGTTCCATCCTACAACGATGTTTTTATTAATATACATCTTCGGATACATCACTGTATCGAGTTGGTTTCCATAGCCCAATAATACACGAAGAGGATAACATACACTAAAGCAATCTTTGTGTTTTTTAACACGTGCCGTTTCGGATCTCAATTCGTTGCCTGTGCTGACAATCTGTGCACAATAAATGAATTATTCGACCAGCGTAGAGATGCACCTTCATGGAATGCCCGAGAATTCTTAATTTAATTTTCAATAATCTCACAATGGAAGTATTTGTCGTAACGCAGACTCTTAACTGACTGGAATCGCAAGCATATTCCCATGCATGCATACTAAGTGACTCAATAAATATGATTCAGAAAATTAAAACAGCGGATGTACGTAAAGCATGGGTGGAGCCATTAGAGAGAACTAATATGTGGGCACCACTACAGAAACTAACCATTATCTTTGTCCATGGACACGCGAATGTGGAGGGAAACGAATGGGCTGACCAATTAGCTATTCTCGCCACCATAAGGATGGTCAGCCTATAGACCGAGCGTACATACTCATTGCTCTTCGTGAGTGCGCGCGATCAGAGGATTTTGAGATGAATGAGCACGACTCAATATCGACGTGGACGTGGCCCGTAGAGACCACCTGACAAATATTTCAAAAATAGCAGTAAACCAACATAGAACTGGAACCACCAGCCGGTTTACACTGAAAGATTTACTGAAGCGGAGATCTGTGCACATATGAACATGTCCGGTGTGCGAGGAGGATAATCCTCGCTTTATAATATCTAGTTTAATACGCTATATAATACCTAATACCTAGTTTAATTAGCGAAGAGTTAACTGGACTGCTGCGTTGCTGAATGGTAGTGAAAGAAGAGATACTTCAAAATGTCCCAATTCATTGAAGTCGCGTGCATCAGCCGCAACTCTGTGGCTTAAAACGTCGATCTACAATTTATCAATATCACATCTTCAGTACTTAGCTAGGACAGAAAGATAATTTTATTTACTGCAGTTTTAAAGTATTAATATTGTCTTTCAAGAGGGGGAAGGAATGACAAATTTACAAAACTTGGTTTGTTTTTTTCACAGCACAAGATGGGCTGAGATGAGACATTGAATGAAGCCTTTGAATATTTGAAGTCAGTTGTTTATTACATTTCGAACAGCAATTAAAACATATAGTCACGACATAGCATATTAATGTCTTATGCACAAGCTTGAACTTTACTGAGGTTAGACTGAAAAAGCATAAGTTCAAATGAAACTCCAAAATCTACCGCAGTCTGCGGGAGTGGTTGTCCATATTTTCTACATCAAAATCCAGTACTGACGACCATGTAAATTTAAGTAGGAAGCCAGAGGACAATTTAAAAAAATTCTTGAGACTAACGGGAATTGAACCAGTCCGTTTTACGGCACCAAGTCGCCTAGCAACAATTTTTAGCACAAGGTACTTTGTGTGCACGATTTGAATGGCTTGATGAAATCGCATCTTTTTTTGGAGATGCGGTTAGTCAAGTACTGAAAAACGCGTGTGCAATTGTTGCTAGGCGACTTGGTGCCGTAGAACGGACTGGTTCAATTTACTGACGACCATGCTGTTACTGGTTTCATGATGCGAGGAAAGATGCTTAGATTCAGCGTAGACTTCGTTCAGCAGTTTCACTGGACTCACTGCATCCATTTCAATGAGAAGATTGAGTATTTATCTCTTGTAGAATTGGATGTAAAAAGACGAGATATAATTTGCTGATATAATTCAACTGTGTAATTGCGCTCCGCGTCTTTCGCAAGTGGAAAGTGAAACTTCAAGTCTTAAAGTTGATAAAGCACACGTTGAACATGGTGCAGATGACAGCTAAACATTATTTGTAATTTTTATAATCGTTAGTGGTTCTTCCCCTACATTTATGTATTTGTACACAGTGTAATATTTTTGTTACCGCAGCGTATTTTTAGAAAGCCACTTGTAAGTTTATGAAACCATTTCCAAGAATCGCACTGTGATTGTGTATAATGAGCACTACTGAAGTGAATGGCAGATGCATTTAATCTGAATGTTAATTAGGGAAACATTGGAATTTAGTAAAAACAGAAAGTTGTTTTGTCCACGCATGGTATTGCAGCAGGTTAGATGCCAATCCCTCTCACTTGTCAATATCAATCAATCTTCTTTTTAAGAAGTTAATTATCTTCTGGAATATAATCCCCGATGATCCAGATGTAATCGTGCCATCATGCATAATTGCTTCTCGATGTCAATGTCTGTGTTTTCATCATTGGAGGGGGGGGGGGGAGAGAAACAAAAATAAAGAAATAAGTAAGGAATGTTGCAACCGATTACATAACACACTAACAACATCAACAGAAATGGAAACTAACAAAGAGTTATTCCCTAACACTATATTTTCATCATTGATCAGCAAATAACTATACTGCGTTCATAAATAGTTGAGCACCGATATTGTCTATTGTCTTCACAATTACCTATCGTATATGCTTCATAGTTTACATGAGTGCATTATTTCATAACCACGTTACATATTTATGATTAATTATTATCTAGATTGAACTGATTTATCGCAGCCGCTACGAATGTCATTTTTAAGGCAGCAATATTGTTCTGTTGATAGTCATAAAAGTAGTCGGGTTTACGGTACAAATTACCTTATTTTTTGTCAATGAGGAGAAATGCGTCTCATTTGTTTATTTTTGTGTTTTTCTCTCCAACTATTCATTGGCTGCTAAACAAAGTGTGAAATGATCCAACGACTAACAAACTAACACTAGGAAAAAGATGATTATGACCACGGTATGTACAATGTATGCTTTTTTTAAATTGACGAGATTGTAAACAATAATACACTTATATAAACATTTAACTATTAAATTTTTATCTCACTACATATAATCTCAATGCAACGAAAGAAAAAATTGCATTCAGAATACTTCATTTTTACCCATGCTACAACAAATGAACGATACGTATATACCAACAATTACTGTAAAATTTCTTTTCCACATAAAATCAAATCATTACTACCTTAAAATCGACATTCGTAGCGTTTGCTGCAATAAATCCGTTCAATCTAGATAATACTTAATCATAAATCTGTAACGTGGTTATGAAATAATGCACTCATGCAAAATATGAAACCTATACGCTAAGTAATTACGGAGAAAAATCTACATTATCGATGTTAAAATATGTATGAACGCACTATAGTCTTAAACTTACATCGGCCATGTTCTCAGAATGAACAGCCTAAGAATTTTCCAGCAGTCACTATATTGGGTGCCACCTGGCGTAAGAAGAAGAGGGAGACCTAGAGAAACTCTACGAAGAACCATTAATAGAGAAGACATGTCAATGAACCTAAACAACACGCAACAATTGAAAGACCTGGCAACACAAAGACAGAAATGGAAAGCTATGGTTTCTGCCCTATGCGCCGCCTATGGCCCTGGAGGAACATAACATAACATAACATAGTCTTAATGATCGTTGAGAAAATCTTAATGCATTGATGCACTTAAAATTCTTGTTTTCAGTGCTGTACCCTTTATACTGTGTATTGCAATGTCTTTGCTGCCGATTTCTTTAACGATGTCTACAGCGTGATCAATTGTTCGAAAGCTGGAGTGACATGCAATGTGCGCTGCTAATTTAGATCTGCCACTTTAGTGTGAGTTATGCAGCATTTCGACGATTTTTCTCAGTAGCAGCATGTGAAATTAGACCGCTACTATTAGCGCGGAAATCAAATATACAAAACCGATATTTCGCTTAGGTATCATCCTCTAGTATACAACGAATTCAATCGTTCAATTCTTCTTTCTTTCTCCAGCCACAGTTGTAACCTTTTTGCGTATTTACCACTTACCTGTTATTGAAAACTACTAAAACATAATTCCACAAACTAGAGTAATTTACTTCACAATTTGCACGACTGTCAAGAGTTCAGCCCACTGAGACCACTGTTTTATCACTGAATCTACCCATTCCAAACAGCTCAACCAATTCACGTTACCCACATACCTTGTTCAATTTTATATCTTTCATTAAGAGTTCAATGGCGATGATGGACATTCAGGGAAGTGAGCGAATGTTATCACTCTTTGAAGAAGATTTGAGAAGAGGTTCCAGATTCATATAGGTATATCACAAGCCTATTGTAGCAAACACGCACCGGAACAGATATCCGTCCACTGCATATTTAGTAGCAGATGGGGTCAATTTTCAAATCATCCTTTCTGTTTTTTAGACTCCCTAAAGATAGACTACTCAATATTCCAAATCATGTTTCATGTTTATTAGACTCCCTAAAGATAGACTACCAAATCTTCTAAATCATCCTTCATGTTTATTAGACTCCCTAAAAGGAAAACATACAGTAACGAAGTTTTACATTTTTAAGTCCGACTAAATGTTACTATTTTTAAAGCGGAAATATTAAATTAGCAACTATTTCTGGCAATTATTCCTTCAGAATTCCCAACGCTTTTAATTGCTTAAAGAAAACACAAGCGAATGGTTCTTTTAAAAACCAGCTGAAGAAATCGCACTCTGGCATAACAAACAAGCGGACGATTTAACAAAAAAACCAGTTCAAGAAATCTTACCCGCGGCATGAAAAATATGCTTTCGACCTTGGTCTAAACTGTCCTTAGGATTCGATGCATTAAAAAAAACCCAAAATATAAATGATTAAAAGCACGAAAACACATTATTGTTCATAACATAAATAGATCACATCTGCAAAAAAGCAAGGACAACGGAAGAAAACAATCTGAAGGATCCCTAAACAAGATTCATATTTGCAGAGGGACAAGCATTAGTAGCATCATCAGAAGAACAACTACAAAGACAAATAGATTACATCAAACATGCCAAACCTTTAACATTAAGATAAAATAGAAATGATCGAATTAATGAAGATAGGAAAGACAGAAAGAAACACCAATATATATATATATATATATATATATATATATATATATATATATATATATATATATATATTGGAAACAACAAACGTTAACAAGTGACAGAATTCATATACCTAGGAAGCAATATAACAACAGATGGCAAGAGCAGCAAGAAATACACACTAGATGTAGTAAAAAGGTTCAAAAGCTGTAGAAGATTGACTTCACTGTACTCGGTTTCCCATATGTACTCCGTCCCTCTCAACGAAGCGGCACGCGCCTGCCAAGTGTATGACTCATAGCACGTAACTCCGTAGTTTCAAGTGATAATCCACAGGGATCTCCGAAAAAATCCACATTATAAACAAGACGACACGATTCGGATTCGAACCCGTGACTTCTTGAACACAAGGCGAACAGCTTAACCATTACGCCAGGGAGATCAAAGCATAGCTAGCCCTAGAGCGAATGACACCAATATTCAGAAACAAAAATGTAGATTTAAACACCAAAATAACACTATTCAAAACTATTATTATGCCAACGCATTATTTATTATGCTACCAATGTAAAACATGATCAACTGCAGCACAAGACAAACGTAAACTTGTGACAGCTAAAATGGCATACTTACGCAGAATCTTTAAAATGTCGTAAAGGGAATAGGTGCAGTAATTCTGGAGCTTTTGTTAATCCATCAAAAGCATCGATAACATGGTTTTCCCTAAATAATCACAAAGTAAACACACCTACGCCATCGGTTACTTTGAGAGGGAATGTCCTCGAGAGAACTAGCACAATGAATTTCTTAGGGGTTATGTTGGACCGCAGTGTGAGTTTCAAAGATCATGTTGACCACATCATTGTAAAGGCTTATAAAGGTCTTCCAGCAGAAAAAATGTGGCTGCTGCTAAATGTAAACAGAAGCTGCTATTTCTGCTATATCAGGGATTGGTGGTAGCGGTGGTAGAGTACGCACTGGCGATTCTAACACTGAGTTAGACTCAAACAGAAAGATTGGATAGAATCCAGAATGAGGCAATGCGAATCATTTTGGGATGTACGAGAGATGTGTCGGCACGGGCTATGCGATACCTACTAGACTGCTCAACTGCAGATCAAAGAATACAAATCTGCAGGGCGCAGACTACCTACAAATCATCGCTGATAAAGAATATCCTCTACACCAGGGGTCGGCAACCTATGGCACGCGTGCCCCACTTGGCACGCCAAGCAATTTCAAATGGCACGCAGACTATTCACGTTTCCTGTATAACGTTGATTATAAATCGATTAGCGCGGTTTCCTCGCTCATTTCGACACTCTGAATAATTTTAAACCTCAAGTTGGCACACAGTTAACAAAATGTTGCCGACCCCTGCTCTACACCCTGAAATTCTCAAAGTGAAAGGCAGTCGACTTAAGAGAAGAAAGTCGTGGATAGGGCGCGCAGAGGATATTATATAGAAAGTGTGCAGATTGGAAGATGTGCTATCTGGTGCGGAATGGAGTCGTGCGCCCTTAGATTGTCCGACAGCCTTCAAAGTAATAATAACACTCAATAGAGAATGCAGGGAATGGTGTCCGACAGTGGAGGAGTCGGAGGCACTCGCTCTAATCAGTGAAAATCCCAGGGAAGGTGATATGATTGTATATACAGATGGGTCGGTTGAGAAACACATCAGAAGTGTCTGAGACTTTACGGCTCAAGGGGGGGCATCAAAGAGGAAAGTGGGGCATTCGCTCAGACGACATGCAGCATGACAATAGAGATTTTGGCAGTAACCAAAGCTTTGCAATGGGTTCGCTCGCAGACCATCTGCGAGCATGCATGCATAATCAGTGAGTCGATGAGCATGATTCTGAAAGTTCAATCGGGATACATTCGAGCACAGTCGCTGGATGCAGTGAAGAATTCCTATATGCGTAAAGTGACTTTCATTTTTGGGACATGCGGGAGTCCGGGGTAATGAGAGAGCAGATAGGTTGGCCGCACGCGCTGCTACTATGGCTGTTGGCGGAGCGATGGATCGAGCAGACATTTTGAACGCCCTACGGGAAAACGCACAAACAAATGACTGTATAAGTGACGATGACTCTTGTTCCATGACTAGAATTAACGAATTTGGTTTGAAATGTGGTGTCGCTAGAAAGGAGCGGTTTCGTGGGCAAAAAAGAATGGTGGTCAATCAACTGCGTACTGGCACCGTTAATCAACGTGTAATGGCGGCTACACTCAAGGAGAGATCTGAGCCCCTATGGACTTGTCCGGAGTCAGTGACGATGATCCAACGACTAACTAACTAACTAACTTAGAAATATCGCTAATTACAGAATGATACCATTAACCAAAGAACCGACACCACCCCAATTTTGGAATATATTAACCCCTCAGCTGCGTTGAGTAGAAAAGCTCAAATTAACTGCAGTGGGGGATTTCAAGGGCTGTTAAATGTTTTCCTCTAACCAATTTGCTGACCTCATTCACACGCTAAAAATTTGAGTGTAGGCCTACTATTACTGTGTTCTCTAATTTATCATTTACAGGCATAATGCTTCTTTATATTATGGGGGTGACGTGAAAACCTTTATATACATTCGTCTCACATAAAAGTTATTTAATTTAAATAGTCCTAAACATAATAACCCGTTTTATTCAGGGCGCAAAATTTTTCCTATCAGTGATATACTTGTTCGCATATTTATTTGTTGTGTAATAAATATGTATCATGTGACACACATTCAAAGATTCTGAAAACCTTTGCATGATTATTGCTTTGGATCCTTATACTATTATTGACAGAAAACGAAAATGTTTACCTTACCGTATCACGAATCTGAAACACGCTCGTTGTATATATAGGGTCTATTATCTGAATTATTACTAGTATCACAATGCAAATTAGCACTTTCTAAATCACTTCCTGAATCAGATAATGAATTTTAGAATTATCAGAAAAATTTTCTTCCAAATGTTTATAATTTTCAAATTCACTGTGTGTACGTTGTCAAATAGTAGGGTCAAGAAATGGCTACATAAAGAAAGGCCACATGTGTCAACACACGGAAAGTAATAATTATGCTTCCAAACGTATGCAAATGCGGAATTTCAATTGTGAGTTGACCTTCAGACAGCTTGAAATAGCCAATCAGAGTATTTGAACACTGAGGTGCTTTCAATGATAAATTATATGAATACATGGCACATAACTCCTTAAGGAGATGTCTGCAAAATAGAGGTAACTTTCTATTGTATCCTTAAGTATGCCTAAGCAGGGAAGGGGTTAAGAGACAACAGATCAAGTGGTTTGCACACATCAGCAGACTACCATCAGATGGCATACCACAGCAATTTATGCACACAGATACAGTGAAGGCAGACCTAGAGGTCGACCACTAAAACGATAGAACACCGAAATAAAAGAGGTGACAAATTCCACAGTTTACTCAGCATACACGAGGACCATTTCCAAAAAACTCTTCTATCCATGACGTTGAAAATCAACAAAAGGTTTAGCGAATAGATAGATAGATAGAAAAACACGAAGTGAGACTAGTGAAAAGTTTTACTTCCAGAGCCTGTATTTTAAGAAAGAACCAGACTGGGTAAAGTATAGAAACTGTTCCTGGGGTGAGCAAAAGAAGGCGATTTAGAGAAATTCTAATGTGTAACCAGCTATCTATGTGATCATCATCATCATGCATACTTTTCGTCATGTGCTGGGAGAGACCGATCACCTATGGGTTTACACATACTACGTCAACGTCGATTCAGAAAGCTAAAACTAAACTGAAAAATTAAAATAATTTCCATGGCAGTAAACTATGCCCGGCATAGAAGCTTTGTGAAGAGGGAAATTAATTTAATTGACAGACAAACTGTGTATAGTAAAGATATTTTATGATGAACTAGAAGAATTTAAATGGTAAAAACTTTTGTATGTATAGAAACTTTTTGGAGAAGAACAATTTCAGCTCTATAAGTATCTATATGTATAGTAATGTGGGCTAATTAATTTATATATATATTTATATATATATAAATTAAAGTATTAATAACATTATTTTGCATAGGATGTTATTTTTGGTTAGACCAATAAATGTATACTTTATATTTGTGCATCATGTCCGGTTTTTTATGCACGAACGAAATAATTTGATCTTTGTCAGCATACTAATTATTGTGTCTCGAATAAAATAAGTTTTTACCATTTCAGGCACATATTCTGCGAGCTGCATTGGCAACAATAATGTGTCACCATATTTGCAAATACCTGTTGCTGATGAATTTTTAAATGATCAGTATACGAGATACTCGTGACAGTGTTTGTCATTGACATTTAGTGCGCTACCATGCTGTCTTCATTATTTTAATAATTTCTATAGACATCACCACTTTGCGGTTCATAAATATCATAATGGAAGTTCGCCCGTGTGTTGCCAGGGCCCGAAAGGGAAGCAAAGAACAGCAACACTGTTTACCTTCCACGCATGTCGTAAAAGGCGACTAAGGAGGTTATGGGATGAAGTTGGCTGTCCCATCCCATATAGGGTCAGTGACCCAAAACCATGCTTAAGTCGGATGTGTCAGGCCGAAAGGCGCAGATATCGCAGCAGTGTTTAAAACCATGACACAACGCATTCCATTCTCCGGACTACATCCTGCTAATCTGCAGGAGTTTGAGAATGAACACAGAAGAAGAATAATGGAAGTTCCTCCTCTAATGTGCTTGTCAACAGCTCTTTATTTTCGGGTTATAGCCCTTAATGACTTTCGGCGTAGTGGTGGTGGAATTCTCTCGAGACAGCCTTTCTGTGCTTCATATATATTTGTTTTCGTTTATTATTTTATTTATGTAATTCATCTTTTGCATGGTCTACCCCTGGTTTTGTATCCATCGTCTCTATATAGCGATGCTTTTTTTTTTTTTGAGAGGCACCATCTGATGGAAGTCTGAAAGCATGTGAAAATCACTTAATTTGTTGTCTTCTGATGTAATTCAGAATTGGCATTGTGCTTGCTAGTCTTCTGATGTTTTAATTTCTTATTACGTTTCTTATTGTTACTCCTAGAATTCTACGTAGGCAAGTCATTCTGTTGTAACAAGTTTTCTTTTGGCTTTTGTTGTTAGTATCAACGATTGATATTGATAGAATTGTGATGGTATGATTATCGTTTTATGTGGTACAATTTTGGTGCAATTATTCACGTTTGTTTTTGAAAAATCTGCCCTAAGAATCTGGAATGCTATGTTGGATTTCTTTGATGTTTTTCCCAGTTGAAGATATGGTGACACCAAGATAAGTGAATGTTTTCACCTGTGTAGACTTTCTTTGGTGCTTGTTTATACTCTGTATTTAATGATTCGTTATTTTCTTGCAAAGCTTTAATTTTTGCATCTTTAACGATTTTCTATGTTATTGGTTTAGCTGACCTGTACTGAATTCTTTCTTAACCAACTTTTCAATTTCCTTAAAGTCACTGCCTCATTACTGTGAAACATATTGCAAAATTCTCTTCGGATCAATTCTTTGTCAAAATTATTCAATAACTTTGGCCTAATTTTCGTGTGTAAGCAACTTGGATATATCATATTTTGCTATCCAATGGTTCAATGTTTGTTTACTTACCCCCAAGGCATGACTAGTCCTCATTTCTGGGATTGAAACAGAATGATATAGTTTTCCTCGAGCAGCGTTATTGCAGGAATACTTAAAATCGTATTTGTGGTCTGCTATAATTTCATAAACTTTACTCGCAGACTCATTTTTCTACTAATTACACACTTTATGTTTAGATGCTTCTGACAGGGAATTTGAGTGTTACAACAACCTTTAAACACCGTCTGTCTTATGTCCTAGAGTACAGAATCGTGTAATTTGACACTTAATTCATGCCAATTGTATGATAAAAACATCATGTATAAATTAAGTTTTATAATTGACTGTAAACATCCTAATTTTTATGTGAGATTTGTGCTCAGAAGTGGACTTTTGATCTATATTGCATATACACGAAAATTCAAACAAATGGATGCAATATAATAGGAAACAAATAAATCCTAGGGTCTATAACATTTAAAATTCATTCACAAAATGTCAATTATATGCGTAATATATTTACTGAGATACATCATTTTAAAGTTGGACACAACTGATAAAACGTGCTATATAGTCTGCTTCTGCGCTCGCCATCTGATAAACAAATTGAAAATTCGTATTATTTCCGCCGAGAAGCGTCAAGTACGCCGTGCCGCTTATTTACAGCTTAAATGCGTTATTTTCATCTCGGAGGACCCAGAACATGCAGTTAGAGAGAACATTGATATAAGACTATTGGATGGTACGGCGCAGTTGAGGAATGAAGAAGCAGCAGGGGTGAAAGAAAGTAATAAGTAGACAATATCAAATACTCAACAGTTCCATATTTCTCCTTACTCAATCGTGACGCTGAGAATAGAAGTCGATGGAGGAATCTGTGTGCTGATATATCACATATAACACTGTTACGATCCTGAGGAGTTGTGGATTTATGGATGAATAGAGATATCAGAGTTGAGAGCAATAATGAAATAATTTCCAGTGACAGTGTATAGTGAACAACCATGATGTAACTATTTTACACGTCTTCAGACAATTTAACCTGAATATAATTACAGGAAACAGCGAGGAGACACGACCAGATGACTTTATAAATGACTTTAATTTGCTACAGACTTAGCAAAACTTTCAGATAAAAACAAAATCTTGTCAAAACAGAGTGCTGTGTTGGGGTATTTTTTAATATATACCTAATAATTGCATTACTACTGATAAATAACTTTGGCTATTTGGCAAGTTTGAAAATGTTTGATGAAATAGAAAATGAAACATTTGTCAATTAAACTAACAAAATTATTATTAAATAATCACCAATTTTGAAACACCCTGCTTTTCAAACGAATAATGGTCACATTTATACCAAAAGAAGTATACTTCAGACATTGTTGGGACATTTAAACATCGAAAGATGATATTATTATTCTTATGCTATAAGAAGGGGTATAATCTACAAACTGTGGTGATTATGGATGTGACTCTAAGACCAATCTGTGCCACAAAGGACCTTCATTAGTATGTACAAGGAATCAGAGACACTTGAACCATCGTGTGATGATGTATTTTTTTAGATGTGCAGATCTCGAACTATCTTTGATCACTTTCTCCTTTGTCTTTATACTATACCTGATCTTTCATCTCAATGCAACACGGTCATAGGATCATGATACCTTGGTTCTGTATCAGAATCTGTAGCATGCATATCCCACCTGCATGCGTCTCTGTACTGATGTAGAGGTTGAGATAATTTCCCTAACTGTGATTCCCTGTAAAGTCAGCTATTGACATATTGAGGTACAATAACGGATGAAATGAAAACGGTAAAATGTAAAGTGGATGGAATGAAAATTAAATAAACATCAAAATATACTTATCAGAGTGTATATTCAGAGCACCTGCAGTGAAAGAGGAATGTGGAGGTCCAAAGTGCGAGTTTCATAGCCTAATGTGAACATGTGACAAAGGATAGTGAAATGGCCTGTTCAAAAACAAAACTTGCTGTTTGAGAACGTCGTGTCCACGAAGATCGAACGTGAACAAAGGCGAGGACAGAAGAACGGGACATAAAATGACCAACACCTCAGGCTGGTATAGGTAATAAAAAATGAACGGACTAAGACAGGCTTCGTAGATAGTAAATGGGAAAAAGAGGGTGGACAAGATGTGAGGTAGGTTTGGTCCGCAGTTGGACAAAGTGACCCCACGGTGGGATTTTATGGTTTATATTGTTGAACATTTGAACAGTTGAATCTCTAGTGTGTATATGTTTTTCTGAAAATATTGAAATATCATTTGCATTCAACACGTTTTTGATAATATTCTATCGATAAATTTAGGATTGCTCATAGCAGATTCCAATTTGGTTTTTGAAATGTTATTCACACAAATAAGCGAAAAATATAAATCTCTATTTTACGCATTAAAGCAACAAGTGGAATGTGCAAATGATCATTAAGAGAAAATTACTATTTTATAACGCTTTAAAATTACGTGGCACGTGAAAGGAAACGCAATTTCAAATATTCTCTTCAATTCGTAAGAATAAAACCTTATAAGAATTTTTTTGTTAATAAAATAATGTATAAAAAGCCATAATAAATTTTCTTTTAACTACATTACACCAAATGTAATATCAGTTTTCCTATGTTTTTAGTAGTTTATGTGGAATTTTGCCATTTTGGTAATTTTTAAAAGAAAACTTGGCCATCAACTATTTCAACCATCTTGCAATCCGGCATACACCTTGGAATTTCTGTTGTTATGTGATATTGGCCTTGTAATTTTGCATGGATTATCGTGTAGCTTGTTGGATTCTCTAAAATCTGCAGGTTTTGTTTTCCTGATAACACCAAATGGAAAATATAGAAGTGCAAACGCCAATGCTTTTAGGAATATTCCGTCTGTTGTTATTGTATATAGCTCATATAAAACATAAAATAAATATACGCTATTCATTTTAACTTTTAAGTCACGGAAATTAATAAGCAGCACATTTTCATGTTATTTCTTCAAATCGTTACTGAGTTGCAGATTTGTAACACACAAATATAATATACACACAAATCTATGAAATATGTTTATATACTAGCTATATTAATATTCATATTTATATTGTCTATAATATCACTGTAGCAACACATGCTGAGTTGAAGACCACAGCTTGTATAGGATAGCTAAACTAAATTGTTTCGATCTTTTATTTTAATCCGTTCTCTGAACTCCATACTGCTGCAAATATATTAGGAACATTGCCCCTATACAAGAGAAATCCAATAGGAGATTTAGAATGAACGAAAAATAGATAGATTTACAAGATATATAAATGGATATATATATATATATATATATATATATATATATATATATATATATATATATATATATGTGTGTGTATATATCAAATGTCGTATTCTATCTAGAACGTTGTCCATCGTGGATATTCTGAACGTCTCTCTGTCCTCATCGATAAGGCATACATTGATCAGAGACATGATAATGTATTTCTCCATATCGCTGGTCCATCGTCTTCTTCGTCTTCCTTTTCTTCTTTCCCTGGTGCTGTTCCATCAAGCATCAGGCCATACCATCATGTCTCGATTCCATGTTATCATGTACTCGTATATTGAAGTGTCCAAAATATTCTAGCTTCCTTCTTATGATTGTATTTAGAAGCTACCCGTCATTTAATTTTAATGATTTTAAAACTTCTATGTTTTTCTTTTTTCTCTGCCCATGATATTTGTAGAATCTTTCTGTAGCACTTTATTTGAACTTTATTTACTTATTTATAATTTTTTTATCATTCTTGACCTTCTTGATATTGTCTTGTTTAAAGTTCAGGTCTCGCAGCCGTATCTTGCCAGTGGGTAAAAAGTGGGTAAAAACATGATCTCAAAAGGTCTATTTTAATGTTAATATGACTACTTAGCCACATCTTTCTCATTTATGTTAGTTTGGATGCTGTAATTACGAGTGGATATATATATTAATGATATATATATATTATATATAAATATGATAGTATATATATGTGTGTGTGTGTCTGCATGTGTATGTGATAATGCTGTTCCTCCTTCGTAAGTGAAGCTGAGCATGGCATGAAAAACAAAGATGAAAGTCGTCGTTTGTGTATGTATTAAAGATATATGTAGTTTTTTTTATTGGGAGAAGAGTGGAATGCTTCAGAACATTTGTGCGGATTACCTTACCTAAGAACACGTAAGTTAGTCATGTGTGTAGAATATGTGCAGTGACAGTTGATTACGTACAAGCCAGTGTATTCGAAGAAGTTTAGAATCGACCACCGCAATAGAAGAACATGGTCCACTGAAATGAAGAATTGTGCGTTTAGCTAGCCAGACATGAAAAATAGTGCAGGAACATACACACATTTCGACATCTGTCTGCAGAGATTGGGCACGTTTAGGACGTCCTAGATTGTTCTAGGATAGTCTGATAAATAGCCGAATCAGATAAATAAATACGCACAGTTCTGGGTTAACAAAACAATAAATAAAGACGCACAGTTATGGGTTAACAAAACAATAAATAAAGACGCACAGTTCTGGGTTAACAAAACAATAAATAAATACGCACAGTTCTGGGTTAACAAAACAATAAATAAAGACGCACAGTTCTGGGTTAACAAAACAATAAATAAAGACGCACAGTTCTGGGTTAACAAAATAAACTAAATAAGACTAAACATGTTAATGTATCCCCATTATACTGATATGAGAAAATTAAATAGAAGCAGCATGGTTTTATACTTTCGATAGTACAGGTTTGGGTTGGTTGGTATCCCCAGGAATTGCGAGAGATTGCTATACTTCCTATATGCAGTGGGACGGTTTCTCAGAGCTTTTTTTTCATACATAGGACACTACCAGCTTTCGGTTAAAATTGCAAAGTCTACTGAAAACTTTCATTCCGGAACTGAGTAGAAAATTTTTATTTTTTTCACATCGCAACGTCTCCCGGGCCGAGCCAGTAATAATTGGGTATCGGATTAATCCGGGAAGTAAAGACTGCGAGGTATATTAGATGGCTACCACACGCAAGAACATTGTCAAACAATGTCTTTAACAGCTTCGCAGCAGAGAAAAATCGTTACATGTGAAATTAAGTGTCTGAGAAAAGCTGCAATGGTTACCAAACTAGATAAAATAAGAACTGAAGAAATTTGAAAAAAAGTTGGTATAATATCAATATTGAACATACTGAAAGGCGGCAAGTAAAATATAAACGGCAACTATCAACCAACATTCACCTGGGGAAAGACAATAGACAATATACCACTCACATATTGCGGAGCCATCTAAGTGTGAGATCGCTAACATCTCACACCCCTTCCCCCCTTACGGCGTTAATACATGCTATGGGTTAGCTTTACTATATAGTATATAGGGCCAATATATCTATACGATGTGGCCATTGTTTGCCTTGCGGCGTCAGGGGTAGAGGTGTTCTCTGGAGATGGCTTTCTTGTGTGCTGCTTGTAAACGTGTTCCTGTGGCTTCTTTGATTTCATATATAGTAAGGGTAACAAAGATGAAGAAACACGTGATGATGTCAATCAGTGTTACAACTATTTTTTTAGAAATAACCCTTGGTCATTCTGGAAAAAGAAAAAACCCAGACTACACAATTCAATATAAATAGGACATTATCATAGTGAAGGAAGCGAGCATGCTTTTTTTTTTAAAGGCATTTACCCATTTTAGTAACACTCTATCATTTCAATTAGACTTTTGGTGACCTTGCTTGAAAATCGCTAAAGGTGGTGAGTTTCCCTTTTTTTGTGGGGGGGGGGGTGCTGATTTTTTTACGATTTCCTATTTCAAAAATTCATATCACGGTAAATGTGATCAATGTATTCACAACATGGCAAATAGCAGCCAAAAAAAATGATATAGTGACGAAACCGCATTTCCCGCAGCACTGATGTCAATTATGGATTACAAAAGGTTTGTTTTCTTTTAACTATCTCCGTCCAGCATTGATCTCGTCAAATGTTTCTCTGGAAGAAGCATTAAATAGTTCAACACAAATGTATGCTATTTCATGCATTATAGCTGTGTGTCGTAACATATTAGCAATAATATAAATATAAAATGTAAACAATTGTGAATTTTCAACAACCAACGTCCTCTTTGTAAACTATGTTTCAAATGGCCAGAGATTATAGCAAATAAAAAAAATTATATAGGACGAGCTTTGTTAGAAATACTATAGTCGGTGAAAGTAGTGATCATTTGGTTATATCCTCAGAAAACATCTGAGAATGTACACCTACGATGGTTCTATGTAGGGCTGTACCGGATTCAAATTTTTGAGATCCGGCCGGATCCGGATTTATGAAGTGAAATCCGGCCGGAGTCGGATTTACAAATAAAATAAATTAAAATTAAATAACGTACTACATCACTTGACTTAGGTGAGTGGAGTCATTCGACTGTTTATTACTGCAGTTCATTACTATAGACATGACAATGATGCCATATACTCATATTAAATCATTTAAATTTAAAATAATTATATTTACATTAGAATAAGTAATATTAAGTTCCATAAGTTCAAGATGAAACATAATTCCTAAGCACACATAATGCTAATTTAGTAATTTTTATTTTTAGTATTCAGTTTTTAGTTTTCACATTATTTTCAGTTGGCTAATTGGCAGCTGAGTTACAACTCACAACAACAGTAAATTGAACAATTTGAATTTATTGAAATACATTCATTCAGTAATTTCACTATTTTAGTCAGTCAGTCTTCATTATGGCTGTGAAGTTGAACTCTCAGAGTCAAGAAGGGACGAGTTGTATTTAAATAAAATCAACGTTTCCGCATTTTGTGGTACAATGCTACTACGGTGGTCAGTGATAATGTCTCCTGCAGTATTGAACAGCCTTTCCGATGGCACACTTGTAGGTGGTGGTGCAAGAAATGCCTGCACCAGTCTAGCCATACTTGAAAATCTTTGCTTATTGGTATGCCACTATGAAACTGGATCTGACTTTCGAGTATGAAGTGGCTCTGACAGGTACTGTGTCATCTCAGTGTTAATGCTGTTGCCTTCGGCACTTGCAGAACGATCTGTTGTGGGATTTTCCTCGACAATTGTGTCAAAACAGCTCTATAGACTGGACTCGTACTGTGTGGCAGTGCTCACAGAAGTCAAAACACTTGTACTACTACTAGTAGCTGATGGATCCTGTGCACTGAATGTGTTTGCTGAATCAATAATGGAGTTTGCTGCTAACATCAGATGGACTCGTGCATCACTTCTGCCACGTTCGGAGAAGAAGCACAGCTTGAATCGACGATCCAGTAGTGTGGCATAGGTGTAAATACTGTTAGATTCAATGTCCGCATATCTGCTGTTAACAGCTTCAAGCAGAGCTGCTTTCATTGTTTTAATTCCAGAATCACTACCTTCTTTCTGGAGGAAAGTCATGAGTGTTTTCACTAATGTGATCACAACTGATATTGATGCCTGAGCTGCACTTATTTCACGTGTGAGTTCTTAAATGGTGCCAAAGTAGCTACCACATTCTCCGTGACTGCCCACTGTTGTGCCGTTAGCCCAGTTACCGAATCAATTTCAACACAGTAGAGACTGATGCTGCGCCGTTGTTCTAACAGTCGTCGTAGCATATAGAACGTTGAGTTCCATCGTATTGTCACGTCCAGGATAAGTTGATGCTGTTGTAGGTTTAATTCATTTTGAAGTTCATGCAAACGATTAGTTGCTGACGAAGAGTGTTTGAAATGTCCTACCAATTTTCTTCCAGTACTGATGATGTCAGCAACATACTTTAAACTCAAAAGATCATCACGCGCACACAGCTGCAGTTGATGCCCCAAATTTGGCCACGTCCCATGCCTGCACAATTGACTGCTGGGTACTGCTGCTTGCTTTGTGCAAACACGGATTTATCATAGATGTGGTCGCCACGCCAATACACTGGCCTCCGGTGATGCTTTCTTTTCCATCATTTTGTCATAGCCTTTTCTGTGCATCGATCGCAAATAGGTCTACATTGATGATGTTGAGAAGTCATTGGGGCGATCTGATCGTCCACACGATAACTGTTTGTCATACAACTTATATATTACCTTCGCTGAATCATCGTCTTTAACCTTGAAGTAATCCCAAACGGCGCTGTATGACTTTGATTTGGATGCCATTTTATTTTATCGGAAAGACCATAGAAATTTAAGAAAATTCTAAATATGCAAGTCCCACAAACTCATGAAGTAATGCACCATTAAAATTCAAAATGAATTTTTGTTTCTTAAAATTCTTATTTACATCAGCGAGAAATAGTAAACGAGAAAGTGCTACTTTGCTATTGCCTAATATTCGGCTTGGCCTCGTGAAACATGTACAGAAAATTCACGTGACTAGGCAACACAAATCCGGCCTAAATCCGGCAACATTTGACCGGAGCCGGAGCCGAAGCCGGATTTGTAAAAATGGCCAGATTCCTGATTTACCGGAGCAGGAGCCGAAATCCGGTACACCCCTAGTTCTATGCAATATCATCTTTGAAGTAGGATCATATCGCATGCATTTTCAAACCATGCAAGTTTTCGTCGTTTCACTTTTGAAGATAGTGATTCTTGTAGACCTGCATGCAATTCTATTTTATTTCTTATGTACATATTTGTACATCATATTTGTACTTTTATTGTCTATAAGAGATGCTCAGAATTCATGTGTAACATTTGTATGATAAAGCATGTATTCCATAATTTCTGTGAGGGTCCAACTCTCACAACCATCAACAAAATAGTAATAATGAGTTATAAAGTTTGATCTTTACTTTAACACCTATGTTGCTAAGATCAAATAATACATGTATGTGATAAATGAAGAGGTCAGAGAGATTCAATCATTACGATTGATCTGAAGTAAAGGTAAATAAAAATATGTACATGAAAAACAAATCTGGTCTGCGCAGAAAGTTGAGTAATTGCAATGTACTATATTCTACTTGAACATAAAAGGCTTTGTAAAATTGGACGTAGCAAAAGTAGCAAAAGTAGCAAAAGTGTTATATGATGTCGAGTAAAACATTACAAATTCTTGCTTCATATTCCTTATTTTATTTTTTTCTCTATCTCTATTTTCAATTAGTTTATTATTTTCTTGAGAACTACTTGCTGACGACTGAATTCATAGAGAAGAATTATATCCTGCCAATATGTACGTCTGAGAATAAAGAACTGATCGAAGACAAAGTAGATATTATTTCCAATTTAATTTAATGCATACTTTCTACCAAAAATGACCCCATCCCCCATAGTTTGTGATCTATTTTGTGTAACTTGTTTCGAATATACGGTTGTATTTTATTTACACTATACAAGAGTCACAGTTGGAGCGACATTCAATAACAGTTAAGAAAATAATAAAATTAATATTGTTTGGTAAATATGGTTATATCATAAGACACAAGCTAAATATGGTTATATCATAAGACACAAGCTAAATATGGTTATACCATAAGACACAAGCTAAATAATAAAATTATTTTACCTGATATTGTACCATCTAAAAGCGATTCATTCCTAAAATGATTGCGCCAGATAATATCACAATTTATCAACAGTTCAAAAATAAAATGTTCTCACTTGATGCCACCCGAAAAGAGGCAGAATACCAAATAATAAATATTTGCAGATAACTTCAGAACAATCTCTGAACTGTTGTCTGTCTATAAATCGTAGTCTCAACAGACATCAACTATCCACGGTTTGTTATCCACAGAACAACTCAGGAGTGGTATGATTGTGTGGGCGAATGTGAGTGCTGTTTTTCCGACATAGATCTCAGTTCTGGGAGCTAACGCAGATAGATTGTTGTTTTCATTCAAAAAATACAACCTCCCTTCCCCCCCCCCAAAAAAAAATGTGTTGGATTATCATTTTGTGACAAGGATAATCTAGCAGAATTATCTTATACAGATGGAGAAAAATGTATTCTCGAGAATTTCATTAATATAAATAAAATCGCAGAAAATGTTTCAATTACAGCCTGCTGTGTTCTTTTGAGTTATTTCTTATGTTCGGTTCTGTAGAGAAGAGGTACATAGTGCGTCTGTGATGGCCAAGTTACCATGTTCAAACCTCACCACAGACAGTTGTGCATCAGGACTGTTGAAAAAGCAGTGGCAAACGTCTGGACGTAAATAGTGCCATGAAAGCACGACAGCCAAATATGTTTTGTGGATGGCTTACATCCTGAATAGAATATATTAGCCAATGTTTTTATTTCAATATAAACCAATCCTGACTTATGGAAATTAATGAATCATTGGAAATGAAGCATTTCTTACTGTCAGTTACCACATGGCTGACATGATGTCTCCGCTTGATTTGATGGTTTTATTATGTCTTTGTCGCTATCTCGATAAAGACCTTATGGTCAAAACGTCGATTCTGTGTATTGTCCAAGTAAAATTAATATTTAACACTTTTTTAATAATATTCATTTATCATATGGTACACAGCTGTACTGGAGCCTCTTGTTCATTAATGAACACATCATATCAGTGAAAAATAATGTAGAAGCGACAGGCATGCGGTTTCACAAGAGAGCAATGAGAATATGATGGCTCACAAAAGTTGACGTCAACAATACCTTTTCTATATAGAAATTAAATTTGAAATTAAGTTTGAATTTGAAAATATTTTCCCAAACTTGGATAACACCAAGTAGCTCTTCCGTACTCTTTCAGGGAAGAATATTTTAAGGGAGGAGGTTAAAAACAGTGTTTAGTATAATTTAAAAGGGTGAGGGGGTGGACACAATTCACTTTTTTGACAGAGGGAGGAGATCAAAAATTGTCAAATAAGTGTTGACACAGTTTATGAACTTTCCTGTGTCTCGAGAGGATTGATTCATCTACTTTTCTCGATGTATAAGTATAGCCGAGAGGAGTTATTCATCTACTTTCTTCTAAGTATAAATATAGCCGAGAGGATTGATTCATCTACTTTCTTCTAAGTATAAGTATAGCCGAAAGGAGTTATTCATCTACTTTCTTCTAAGTATAAATATAGCCGAGAGGATTGATTCATCTACTTTCTTCTAAGTATAAATATAGCCGAGATGAGTTATTCATCTACTTTCTTCTAAGTATAAATATAGCCGAGATGAGTTATTCATCTACTTTCTTCTAAGTATAAATATAGCCGAAAGGAGTTATTCATCTACTTTCTTCTAAGTATAAATATAGCCGAGAGGAGTTATTCATCCACTTCCTTCTAAGGACTTCCTGTTTTACATAAGTATAGTCCTCTTATTTTTCAAAATCACACTCGCTGGCACACATAAAAATGTGTCGCAGCATATCTCCGTTCTCTGGATTACATCTTGTTGGAAATCGAATAGAACCATTGTCATGCTACAAGAGAGACCCGGTGAGAGTTGACGAAATGAATGCTCAAAACATATGATTGTACTACACTTTTACCAAATGCTAGAAACATATGATTGTACTATACTTTTACCAAATGCTAGAAACATATGATTGTACTATACTTTTACCAAAGCACTGCATCCTAATTATTGCTAGTTTACCTATATGCAGTGTCTATTATATATTATTATTTTAATTGTTCCAGTGTCAAATAAAAGGAAAGGAAACGGTGTGGAAGGTTGATTTTATTGTATCTGGGTTACCCCATATATATATTATTATATATTATATATATATATACTCCGTCCTGCTCAACGTAACGGAATGCCGTCTGTTGAAGGTATCACTAATAGCACGTATGTTCATATTTTCAAGTGATAATCTCAAAAGTTCTATAAACAATTTCAGAGAAATGAACGCGATATGTTTGCAAATAATTATCACAAGTTGAGAATGTGAAATATCTTGGCACTCTGTTAACATCAGAAGGTAGATACTAAGCGGAGATGCAACTTCATCAAGAGAACATTTCTTCTCTGCTCACCATCGTTAACGAGTAATGTATTCCGTCTTATTTCATGCTTGATTTTTAGTGCTTGTTGCACAGGATTACTGCTCAAATTGTCTCGGTGACATGCTTGCCTTTAGTTGAACTATGGTTAATTGTGCAGCCCATGCACGTATCTCTCATGTGAATGGATTAAGTAGAATAATTAAATGCAAGTGTAACAAAACAAAATAAGGACTCACATTGTTTGTTTGCTATATCTGTATCTGCTATTTTAGTTGAAGTGATGGTTGCCCGATTAGGCTTGATTTTAGGGGAAGGATTGGGGGGGGGGGTCGTGATTAAGAATGCTTCTGATGATATTTGGTTGAATAGTGCCGGATGACGGTCCAGTATAACTGTGTTGGATTCTAACACATACACATAGCACGTGTGACAATCGGAGTCTGGACTTCTAGTTTACAGTGAAAAGAATAAGACCACTGTCTTCTTTCCAGACATTTTGTAGGAGTCGACTAAGGAAAGTTGCGGGATATGTTAACAACCTGTCCCGTGAAAAACTTCTTATTGCCACTTCATGCCAATCTCGATTTCTTACTTTTGTCTTCTGTTCAGGGCTGGATTTAGACTTGATAAGGCCTTAATCTATTTGAGATATGGGGCCCTTTATTAGTCCAGATTATATATATATATATATATACAGTTAAGAAGTATATAGATAGTGAAATAATAAATCTTTGTCGTACCTCTGTTTCCTGAAAATCAATATGACCTCTGATGGACCAATGGCCAGCGATTTGAATCACTGGTTTAAACAATATGGACACTTCTGACCAATTTCAGTTGACAACTACGGTCATGAAATATGGAGAAATACGTTAAGTATTACAAGAAGTACAATAAGATATAGAATATGAACGACATGAAAAAGTTCAATCAAATGTGATATAATTTCGCAAACTATGGATATATGAAGTATATGGAACGCTGAGATTCCTTCAATTTGCTGAAGAATATTTTATCAATATAAAGTATATTATACTCGACTGTTCAAAAGCTGAAGACAAACATGCATTCGTCTTTCACAAATTTTCTTAACAATACACTTGTGATCTGATTAAGTCGCCTTCAGGTCAAAGGTAAAGATGATATGAAACAGCGTTATAGCACAAGATTTTCCATATGTGCTCAGCAGCCTAGTCGCTGGTTATCAGAAACCACATGACTAGCGTTGTCTAGAGCAATTGCTTAGAATCGATGGCGTCATTTCTCGATCCTACCAGAGCATTAGATCCGAATACTTCTTGGCGATTTGGTAAACTACATGAGAATTTTTTTATTCAAACCATGAATTACAAGTGAAATCGGAAACCTGGTTTGCTTGTCAACGGGAGAATTAAATACCTTCAGGTTTAATAGCTCTATTGTTAAGGGCATGTAGAAATCTGTATGACGTTATCACCAGTTCTTTTTCAGGGGTAAACATCTCTAGACAGCATCAACTCCGTAGCACCAAAGAGACAGCTAACACATTACATCTACTTGTAATCAATGATTTCAAACACTTACTACGTATAGTCCCATTCTATAAGGTCATAATTAGCTTAAAAGCCAACAGGCTCTGATCAAATTACAAGAGCTTCAATCTCTAGTTTATAAAGGCGTGTGTGCATGATGTGAAGCTTACTCTACTCTAGTTTAATTACTTTACCCTACTCAACAGATAAATAATGATACAAGGTTTTCCCAGCGTATATTTATAATTAGTCTGATAACATTTATGTCTTCAGAAATCTTGAATGGACTCGATTGACAATTCTACCTTTGGACTCTAATATTCATTAATTCTATTCATATCGTACTAAAATATTCGTAGATCATTCTTTCATGATTACTAAACTTTCATCTGCATTTCTCTACTGCATAACATAATACTGTTTAAAATAACCAAACCTGACATGCGTGCTTGTTACTAGAAATACGAGAGGAAATCGATAGAAAACCGTTGCATCACTGACGACAGAGATAGCAATAGTGACATCTCTTGTTACCAAAAAAAACAGGAAAACAGAAAAAATAGCTTCACAAAATAGTTCTAGAGGCATTACAATTCAATAAACTGCCAGTTAAAAGATGTATTGTCCACAGTACAGAAACAGTGTATAATCCTACTGAAATAGATTCCATCACACTGTGGACTAGCAGGAAATGAGGTAGCTTATCAATTAGTCAAGGAAGGTTCTAATATGCAACAACCTGATGTACGAATAAGCTATGATCAAAAGAAATCCATGATAAAGAGACAACGAACGCTTATCTTACGTCTACAGGATGACTACCATCTACTAAACACACAAGAACAGATCATCTTATTTCGACTCAGTACTGGACACAATAGATTAAGCAGCCATATGTACACAAACTTTAAAATGTACACATCACAAAAGTGTACATTTTGGTAGAGACCATCTTCAAGAATGTGCAAACTATGACACATTAAGGTGGACATACTTGCCTTATGATGCGCCTATCAATGTTCAATTATATACAAAACAAGAGCAGGAAAACACTGTCCAATTTATACATGACACAATATTGCAGATATAGACATTATTAGCGAACGAAAGAAGAAGAAGCTATTAGTTGATTCATGTAAAGGACTGTTTTTCCATTGACTTAGGCCCTATATTATTTCCCGAGATTAATTACTTGTATAATCTTTATAAGTGGCTCATTTTTTCATCAATCGCAAGATAATCTTTTTTTTGTTTTGTTTTGTTTGGTGCGGTCGAGAAATGTATTAAGTATTGTTATCTCAATCTGTGTCATCAACAGCATCCCATTTAATTCTCGCATACAGTAGTAGTATCTTATTTCCGATTTACACGGCTACACATATACCTTGACTTGTGTAGAGCGTGACATGAAATATTGATAGATGCCCAGGTATATAGCCATCTCTTAGAACTGCTAGGATTTCAAGTTCATCTAGTTATTGCAATAGCTTAGAATTCACAATGAAAAAAGGCATCAAAATTGAAATAGTAACAGTGGTACTGATATTACATTCTTCGCATTACGTATTTTATTCATTATTCATATATTGTCGTACGTATACAACTTTTTTTTATATGTATCTCTATTTTCTGATACATAGTTATATTACGTCATCGTGAACAGTTCCGTTCCCTTCTTGTAGTGTATTATGTTATAGTTAAATAAAGACCTTTCAGTCGGAACGTCCATGTGTGTGTGTGTGTGTGTGTGTGTGTGTGTGTGTGTGTGTGTGTGTGTGTGTGTGTGTGTGTGTGTGTGTGTGTGTGTGTGTGTGTGTGTGTGTGTGTGTGTGTGTGTGTGTGTGTGTAATTTCCTATATATTTTCCATTTTAAGACATTATATATATATTAGGGGTGTACCGGATTTCGGCTCCGGCTCCGGTAAATCCGGAATCCGATCATTTTTACAAATCCTTCATTTATCACATACATGTATTATTTGATCTTAGCAACATAGGTGTTAAAGTACAGATCAAACTTTATAACTCATTATTACTATTTTGTTGATGGTTGTGAGAGTTGGACACTCACAGAAATTATGGAATACATGCTTTATCATACAAATGTTACACATGAATTCTGAGCATCTCTTATAGACAATAAAAGTACAAATATGATGTACAAATATGTACATAAGAAATAAAATAGAATTGCATGCAGGTCTACAAGAATCACTATCTTCAAAAGTGAAACGACGAAAACTTGCATGGTTTGAAAATGCATGCGATATGATCCTACTTCAAAGATGATATTGCATAGAACTAGGGGTGTACCGGATTTCGGCAAATCCGGAATCCGGCCATTTTTACAAATCCGGCTTCGGCTCCGGCTCCGGTCAAATGTTGCCGGATTTAGGCCGGATTTGGGTTGCCTAGTCACGTGAATTTTCTGTACATGTTTCATGAGGCCAAGCCGAATATTAGGCAATAGCAAAGTAGCACTTTCTCGTTTACTATTTCTCGCTGATGTAAAAAAGAATTTTAAGAAACAAAAATTCTTTTTGAATTTTAATGGTGCATTACTTCATGAGTTTGTGGGACTTGAATATTTCGAATTTTCTTAAATTTCTATGGTCTTGCCGATAAAATAAAATGGCATCCAAATCAAAGTCATACAGCGCCGTTTGGGATTACTTCAAGGTTAAAGACGATGATTCAGCGGAGGTAATATATAAGTTGTGTGACAAACAGTTATCGTGTGGACGATCAGATCGTCCCAAAGACTTCTCAACATCATCAATGTAGACCTATTTGCGATCGATGCACAGAAAAGGCTATGACAAAATGATGGAAAAGAAAGCATCACCGGAGGCCAGTGTATTGGCGTGGCGACCACATCTATGATGAATCAGTGTTTGCACAAAGCAAGCAGCAGTACCCAGCAGTCAATTGTGCAGGCATGGGACATGGCCATATTTGGGGCATCAACTGCAGCTGTGTGCGCGTGATGGTCTTTTGAGTCTAAAGTATGTTGCTGACATCATCAGTACTGGAAGAAAATTGGTAGGACATTTCAAACACTCTTCATCAGCAACTAATCGTTTGCATGAACTTCAAAGTGAATTAAACCTACAACAGCATCAGCTTATCCAGGACGTGACAATACGATGGAACTCAACGTTCTATATGCTACGACGTCTGTTAGAAGAACGGCGCAGCATCAGTCTGTACTGTGTTGGAATTGATTCGGTAACTGGGCTAACGGCACAGCAGTGGGCAGTCACGGAGAATGTGGTAGATACTTTGGCACCATTTGAAGAACACACTCGAGAAATAAGTGCAGCTCATGCATCAATATCAGTTGTGATCCCATTAGTGAAAACACTCATGACTTTCCCCCAGAAAGAAGGCAGTGATGCTGGAATCAAAACTATGAAAGCAGCTCTGCTTGAAGCTGTTAGCAGCAGATATGCGGACATTGAATCTAACAGTATTTACACCTGTGTCACACTACTGGATCGTCGATTCAAGCTGTGCTTCTTCTCCGAACGTGGCAGAAGTGATGCACGAGTCCATCTGATGTTAGCAGCAAACTCCATTATTGATTCAGCAAACTTAGTCAGTGCACAGGATCCATCAGCTACTAGTATTAGTACTAGTGTTTTGACTTCTGTGAGCACTGCCACACAGTACGAGTCCAGCCTATAGAATTGTTTTGACACAATTGTCAAGGAAAATCCCACCGCAGATCGTTCTGCAAGTGCCGAAAGCAACAGCATTAAAACTTTGATGACACAGTACCTGTCAGAGCCACTTCAAACTCGACAGTCAGATCCAGTTTCATAGTGGCATGCCAATAAGCTAAGATTTTCAAGTATGGCTAGACTGGTGCAGGCATTTCTTGCACCACCACCTACAAGTGTGCCATCGGAAAGGCTGTTCAGTACTGCAGGTAACATTATAACTGACCACCGTAGTAGCATTGTACCACAAAATGCGGAAATGTTGATTTTCCTGAAATACAACTCGTCCCTTCTTGACTCTGAGATTTCAACTTCACAGCCATAATGAAGACTGACTGACTAAAATAGTGAAATTACTGAATGAATGTATTTCAATAAATTCAATGTGTTCAGTGTACTGTTGTTGTGAGTTGTAACTCAGCTGCCAATTAGCCAACTGAAAATAATGTGAAAACTAAAAACTGAAAACTAAAAATAAAAATTACTAAATTAGCATTATGTGCTTATGTATTATGTTTCATCTTGAACTTATGGAACTTAATATTACTTATTCTAATGTAAATATAATTATTTTACATTTAAATGATTTAATATGAGTAAATGGCATCATTGTCATGTCTATAGTAATGAACTGCAGTAATAAATAGTCGAATGACTCCACTCACCTAGTCAAGTGATGTAGTACGTTATTTAATTTTAATTTTGTATTTGTAAATGCGGCTCCGGCCGGATTTCACTTCATAAATCCGGCCAAATCCGAATCCGGCCGGATCTCAAAATTTGAATCCGATACAGCCCTAATATATATATATATATATATATATATATATATATATATATATATATATATATATATATATATATATATATATAATGTAGAACTGCACGAAAACAGTATCAAGTAAATTTGTACGCAGTATGTGATGATTCCTTTTTACATGTCAAGAATAAAGAAACTTGGCTTAAAATATATTTCGTCAGAAATGCACACCACTGTTGGCTTAGAAGAATGTTCATCACCCAACATAGAATTGAAACCATTACCGTAGTATAATTTTGTATATACTCAATGGGATATCGCAGCACCTACGGAAGTGCCTTATGTACAATGATGATGATCTGACGCCTAATTAACTAATTAATGAACTAATTAATTCAGAAGTTCGATAGTATGTGTCAAGTTGATCTGAACTTCAAAGATCTTTAGTACTCACCTATACATACACACACGTTGTGTCTTGAAAGCAAATACGTTTAAGTATGTCTGCAAACCACAACTTTCCACAAGAACATTATGAACAAGTCTGCATGCACAAACTCTCAAAAAAATGTAAACTCGAAAACCATAATCTTCTGGAGATTTAACACGAGAGAAAACACATGTTAACCCTAAGACTAGAATTCATATTTAATCTTTTTCCATGTATTGGATAGTCTCCTTGTAAACAGACTGGCTAAACAAGGCAAATAATCTTGAGAGCATGACCTACTAGAGCATAATTTACTGTGTTTGTCCAGAAAATACAGTTCTCTGACGCGGACAGAAATGAATGTTTTCTCATCTTCCTTTAATCTCTTCAACAATGTCACAATGTTTGAAGCAAGTCAGACGCACCCAGTGTAATACGTTCAGTTAATCGTGACAAAATAATACCATTGTCGAAGATCATTTTCAATGAAATATATATATATATTTCCTATGTGCAATTATCTTCAAGTTGGTTGATTCGTTGGTTAGTTGCTGATGCAGCGGTTCTTTGACACAATGTCATTGTGTGCTATGCATATGTGTCTAAGCTGTTGTTTTGATCCACATATGGTGCTATCGCAATGCCAAATAGGTCTAGATACATTTTGATTATATTTTCATAGAAAGAGAATTTAAATTCAAATTATTGGGGGGAGGGGGGAGGGTACTAACCTCTACCAGGCGCGTCCACGGGTGGTGGATAGTGGGTGGATCCATATATGTCCATATATGGAGTGCCAGCTACAATTAAGCAGCCGCGGACCAAACCGGTGCTGCTGCCTACCAGGACGGAGCGGGATATCAGGCGGCGCTGATATACCCACTGAAATACCCCATGTGTCCAATGACGGACAATTTCAAGCGAGTATCAGCCGCTATAAGCTCATGCTACTGGCATAGGGTTATTAACTCCAAGTCAGGATCGTGCTGGGGAAGAGTTGTTTTTGTTTTCAAAATTGTTGCCTTGCAATCACCATCGGGAGATGGAAATGCTAAGGGAGACAACCCAGACTGAAAAATCAGAACCCAGCCTGCCGAAGACGGAGTGTGTTAGCCAGCGATGGCGCAGATACTGGAATAAATTACAGCACACACGCTTTATAGAAATGTGGTCATGTGACAGTCAATCATGTCATCATGGCGTTGCTCCTATCCGCTAATACCGGGGATATAAAAAGAAATATTAGACATGTGGGCTACATTTGGAATCATCCTTCTAACGCGACGCATTTGACTTTTCCCATAATTTTCATTGGCTCTTGACACAAAGTGACCAATGAAAGGAACGGGAAAACTCAAACGTCACTCTAGAAGGATCATTCTTGATTCTTCTTGATTCTTGATAAGAAACTGGCTTCATAGAACGTGGGGGCATTCCCATAAGTGCTCCGTACTAAGTTCCAGCAGCCTTCCTAGTGTATGTAGACTCAGAGTCTCGGTCAGTGTAGATTGAGTGATCTGAGGGACTTTCCAAAATATTGATTTTTCCTTACCTCCTCTTTAGATACTCGGTTTTCTGGCATTCTCTGTATGTATACGTTCTTAGCATCATTGACATCATCTTCATCTTGAAATGAATTTATTACTGCCTTGATTGTCTGCTTTATCACTTCTCAGCAATGTGCCGTCTATCACCGTATTGCCTGTCAATAAATCGGCTCTCTCGTTTCCTCTGACCCCATCATGACCAGGGCAGTATATCCATGTAATGCTCTGGACAATTAAGCTGTTCAATAAGTCCCACCACTCTTATCTCAGCATGTACTTTTCTATCTTGCGCATCATGCTTTCAGAGTCTGTGAGCATTATCGAGTTTGTTGATATATCAGTTATCAACCAATTAAGTGATGCTGAACTCCTTCTATCTCCATCCTTATGCTCGATGCGATAGTAGAATATGCTGAAGATTTCTCAACCAACTTCACGCCATTTCCGTAGGCAACAAAACCCGAACCGCTTTTATTTGTGTTTATGTTAACTGAGCCATCTGTGTATATAATTATGTCTTGTGGTTTCAAGTGTAGTTGAGCAAGTTCATGCACTGCAACATGGACCCTGACGCCCGTCCATTTTCCACATGCTTTATTCTAATTGTATTATTACTTTAGTTAGTGATTTCTTCTCAGTGTCTATCTCCACACATTCACTGTCTTTCCTATTTCTTCAAATCCACATATTCTTCGCAGTGTGTATTCAGCTTCTGCCATCCATGATCTTCCACGCTTGATCCATTTTCCCTTTGACTCATCTAGACAATGGTATAATGCATGGTGGTTGTATTCTGTCACTTTACGGTACAACCTAACTTATGCTACCTGATGTCGTATTCTAATGCTGGGTAAATCAAGCATTAATCTTATAGCAGAGATGGGTAGATCCCTACTACACCCCAGAACCGCTCTCATTGCTGCATTTTTGACTTTTTCTAATATATCGACTTGTGTCTAAGATAGTGTTAGTAGGCCGAGGCCATAACCTAAGACAGATAGCACCATCACTTGTAGAAGCGGAAAAAGTACCCACTGCTGCATGTCGAAGTTCGCCATAACCTTGGTAACACTGATCCCTCTTTTAGCCTCCTGAATCATATTTGTGATGTGTTTGTTGAATGAGAGACTTCTATCAAAGGTTATCCCAAGATATTTAAGGTCCTGTTCTCTTTCAATGAATGAGCCCAAGCAACTGACAGCTAGCAGTGTGTCACTGACCAGATTATTATTTAAAGAGTACCAGGCGACCTTTGCTTTCGAGGGATTGATCACAATGTTGTATGTTCTGCACCATATCGACAATTGATCTAGACTTTCTGTACACTCTCAGCGATATATGTTCTGCTCCTGTCCATGTTATATAGTAGGATATCATCAGCGTATGTCAGAACTCTACTTGAGGTTTACAATTGAACAATCCTTAACGTATACACATTAAACAGCACTGACGACAAAGTACATGGTTGTGGCAGACCATGTGCTATTGCTCTGATCTCAGACGTCTAGGATCCACACCTCAGAGCAACTTTTCTACAGATAGCACATTTGCTATCCAGCGTATGATCCAGGGATGGATATCGTGATCACTTAGCATGTCGACAAGATGAGTGTACTAACTCTATTAAACACATCTTCCAGGTCTATAGCTGCAACTACAGATTATTCTTTATTCTGACAACCTTCATAAACTTCATATGCAAGAATCGCTGCATTTATTACTGTGTTCCTTTTGGTTCTGTATGCACCCAGGTTATTTGGGAGAGTGCCTTTGATCTCTAGTTTCCTGGTTATGCATCTAGCTACAATTCTTTCCTGAATCTTACCGTACACATTCTGCAGTGTGATGCGATGATGCGATAACCTTTTATGTCAGCAGAATCTTTAGTTTTGGCACTGGTATACGATAGCTATGTAGCCACTCCTCTGGTACTATTCCTGTTTTCAGACTCGCATTATAAGCGTTTGTCATCTTAGCTAGCATATTCTCCCAAGTGGCCTTGAGTAAGCTGTACATGAATTCATCCTGGCCTGGAGCGCCATTAGATGTATTCTTAATAGCTAGTTATCTAGAAGGATACGTTGCGATGAACCACAAGAAATGTATAATTAGCGAAAGACGCTTACATGAATAACACTGATGTACTCTTATCTTGGATTTATATTCAACAAGCAACACTGTTTAAAAATAGCAGGTCAGGCAGGTCCTATAATTATCAACATATAATAATGAATAGTAGCCTACATTTTCAGGCTTTTGATGCGTATTGTGGGAATAATAGGTTAGGTAAGTATTTCTCATTGAACTTCTACATGTTGTTTTTGTTGAGAACCCCAGGAATTGCGAGCGACTGACTAGCTCTTACTTCCTATGTTTTGTGGGGTATTTTTTCTGAGCTTCCTTTCCTACCCAGGAGACTTCAGCTTTCGGTTTTGCGCAATGCCTATTGAAGGAGCCTTCTACTCAGAGGTGGTCTATAATTGTACAGATGACATGCTGCAAAGCTTCCATAGGAGATCCTCAACATAACGGCATGTCATCTACTAGACTTTTCTGTTGCATGGATGGTTTGTCTAGTAGGTCATACTTAGGGATACTTTATTTTCCTAGACGTGGTACCCATTTCCTTAAGCTGGATTAGCGTAAGAATTGGAGTTTAACTGAAAATTAAAACTCATATCACCGGGCTATAAAGCACTAACCACTGGGCTGCATCCCCCTCATCAACCTGAATAGTCCCATGGAAACTTCCTAACAGGGATTACGATACACGATTTTTCTTTCCATTTTTAAATAAACTATTTGTCCCATTTTATGGGCCTCAGAAAAAGTACCGTTTTCTGTCTTCTTCAGTGCTCGTTTTTAAATTCAAGTGAAGTGGAGTGCTCTTACAGAATGTAGTCTGGAGAACGAGTTGTGTTTTATTGTGTTTTACAGCGCGACTGCGATGGATGGGTTTTTTTCCATCTCGATACATCCAACTTTATAGCGGGCATTTGGTTCACTCTGATTTCTTAAAAGATAAGGATGGTGACCCAATAAGCAACCCTTCTTAATCGATTCTTACAGCATGCATAACATATAAAAGCATGGTTTTACAATTTTCAATTATATCATATAAATAGCCTGATCCTTAGATAATCTTAGATACAAGTCCGTATAATCGGGGGGGGGTGTGTTTATAGGGTTCAGCACCCCCTGTACCTTATAAAATCAGAACATGACATTTAGTGTTAAGAAGCAAGCAAAATAGATCGGGCAACCATTCTCCCCTCAGTTGAGACGAAAAAGATCACACAAAATCCCAATAAACGAAGGCCTTTTCAAGGTAAAACCCGTCCTTATGGAATAAATATCTACGGCCCTGATTAGACACAGCTATTCTATTCACAGAACCCACTCAGTAATTGCTAAGTAATCGATTGCCTACTTCCTGTCAATGCATCTGTGTGGAAACCAGGGATTATTCATTCCGGAGGTGAAAAAACGGCTAAATGCGGTCCGTTCCGAAATGCATGTCCCTCTTTCTTTCAATATTTAAAAACTACTTTGATGTATCAAGTTCAATTTTTGCGTATGGCCTCGTAATAAAAGCGTCTGAATGACGTAAACAATTTTAATACTGGGGTCGTAAAGACAGAATAATCGATTTTTGTGTGAATGTCCTAGGTGTAATAAATAATATGTACGTGCGTTCGTGCGCGTATATGTGTGTGTGTGTGTGTGTGTGTGTGAAATAACATATTTTACAGTATTTGCATTGATTGTTTAATTTTGTGTGTCGATGTATACATCTTTGGTACTGTAGTGGTATGTCGTATACTGAATACTATTACAATAAAGTTATAGAGGAAAAATATACTGGACTTTCAGTTGCAACAATATGGCGACTCAGAACACAAATTATTAAAATACGTTCTTCATACTATACACATCAAAACCAATCTGCGGGGAGGGGGTGTGTGTGGAGTGGGAGTCTCCAGAAAACTAGCTTTATGTGCGGGTATCACAAGACACCGTTGAAGTCGAAAAACGCTGGTCCATGTGACAGTGGATTTGGAGCAGGACTTTTACACTACACAATCAAATTCATGCACCCAAACCCGTAGATAAGGGAGGTGGGGTTAAGGTTCAAACCCAATTCCACCTTACGAAATCATAGCACAGTATATTTGTACTAATAAGAAATGTTACGACATTGAGACACTATTTAAACACGAAAATAAAGGAAAACGGTTCTTTTCTGATGTACCTTTCTTTTTTTTTAAATTTTAGCTAAAGATGTGTCTACTGTATTGTATGCATAATAAGATGGAGTCAAAATATCGTTCAAGATTGCTGTCACATACGTCACCAGAAGCGTTTCTGCAAAACAATATTTGGAAAACCAAAATCGACCTAAGGCAAACCGCTCTATACAGACCTGGATGTATACTATCAAGAAATAAACACGCATTGGCATGACTTCACGTTATCCATTGTACGTGATTCATTTCAATGAATTGAAACTATTTTCTTCACATATATGATCCATTTACTGAATAAGATTCGCAGTATTTTAAAAAATAAAACAATACAGAGCTACATAGTAAGCAGCTGTCTATCCTTGGTGAACAAAACAAAAATTTCGTTTACTGTCATCAAGCTACAGCCATCATTAATAATTAATATAGCTTGTATCATCCAGCTGCATCAATGCAAGATTGATATAGTCGTCTTGTTCTTTGAAGAATGTCTCAAAAATTTTAGATTATAGCGTTCCATTCTACAATGAGTTCTCGATCGAAATTATTAACATCGTTAATGTCATGCTGTCAGACCCTTCTGTTCAGTTCATCCCAAGCATGTTTAACCGGGTTTATATCAGGAGAGTATGCAGGTCATTCCAATACAAGAAAATGTTTCTGAACTCAGAAATTCCTAGTTACATAAGCAGTGTGAGGCCTAGCATTTACGTGCAGAGAGATTCCCACATATTGGTGATTGTGGAAGAAAATCACGATAGGTCGCAGTACTTGATTAACGTAGATATCAGCGATTACGTTAACTATAAAAACATGAAGGGGAGTATAGTGCTCATGGAATAATCCACCCCGAACATGTCCACTTCCTTCTCCGTATCTGCTATGCTGTACTTACTATACACAACATCATATCTTTCTCCAGGACGACGCCAGACTCGATTTCTCCTATCAGCAAATGAGACATTAAACCGGCTTTCATAAAAAAACTGTCCATCCCCATTCAGTTCTTAGACGATGAATATTCTGTTGAGACCAAGCCAGGATGTTGGTCCGTTGTCGTCTAATAAAGATGAGACTAGTGTTAGAACTTTTGTTTTGCAAGCCAGAGAAGAAAGCCTCCTTCGCGCAGTGTTTGCGCTAATAAACCCTCCCAGTGCCATGTGTATGAGCTGATGTTTAGAAGCGAGTGTGCAGTGCATCAGTACAATGTGACAATCTGAGCAGGTGTTGTTACACGGTATTGGCCATCTGTCTTCCGTCACGGTGTACCTGTCGCCAGGAATCGTTGGTGCAGTATTACTATTGTACACTGGTCATAACTGAAATGTCTGGTAATTTCTCTGGTCACCATTCCACTGAAAAGCATTCTAGCAACTTAGCATCACTCTTGTAACGTCAGTCGAAGCAAGAAAAAAACACCATAATATAGCTACTTTCGATAGAAATCAGATAATGGTTTTACTCGCCTAACTGTATTAAAGTGCGTGCTAATTTTCAACCTGTTTCGACTTTTAATGAAGTCATAATTTATTTATGTGTTGTTTTGCATGTAAAACACGGAAAATTCTAAAGAAACAAACAAAACAATAGAACTGTACAAACTTCATTACTTACACACGCTCTGGGTTAAAAATCTCCCACGTACATAAACATTTTAAGTGTAAAGATAAATCACGTATTCGATACGTTTTCAAAGGTTAAAAATGGTTCAAAATTCGTACAGGATTGACTTAACTGTACCCGCTTTCCATTATGTACTCTCAACGCAGCGGCACGCCACATATAGAGTACCACTCATAGCACGTAACTCTGTAGCTTCAAGCAATAATCCACGTTTTTAATGGTTGCTAGTACATAATTTAAAATGGGTACCAGATGGCAAAACAAAAGGAGGAATACCAAGAGAGACTCTTCGCAGATCAACCATCAAAGAGGGTATGATTATGGGTCTTAACAACGTACAAGAATTACATAGTAACATCACATCGCTCAAACTAGAGAACTCTGGTTTCTGCCCTAGAGAACTCTGATGTTTGGCGCTTTGAACATAGATAAGTAGTATAGAATAATAGATGGAAGAAGAAGAATACTTGTGGTTTTACTAAAATCGTTAGCAACCAATACATTATTTATATTGGGCGTGCTACATAAATAAACTCACCATAATAAGAGTCAAACTAGTCCGCTAGATGGATAAACGAAATAAGTTGAAATAATATTCTTCTTAATTTCGCATGTCTAAACATGTTAAAAATATGTCCGATTTTCTTGATAAATGTTGATGTGTTTGAAAGTCCTTCAAGACTCACATACGGCTTTCTGTGAATGTCTGTCTTTGAACCGATGTTCCTTCCGCAACTGGTCCTCATCAAATGTAGGGTGCAACAGTCCATCGATGGCATTTTCCCATTCTTAATATGCAACAAACCAAATCGTTCAATAGATCACCAGATTTATCAATGGAAAGATATGTTCGGTTCGTGACGAACTTTATCTGCTCAACACACTGTCTCTAGGTAAGAGTAATCATCGAGTCGATTTGTTCAAGAACTGTTTCAATTTTAACGATTATTAGCACAGTGCAATAATATAAATATCAGGAAGAATCGTTTGTTTTGTTTTTTAGACCAGGAGTGACCAATGTTTAGCATTCTTCTTCTTCTTCATCGTTCATTCTCAAACTCCTGCTGGATCTCCCTTGGAGCAAGACCATTGTCCTACTAGATTTCTAGCAGGATGTAGTCCAGAGAATGGAAATGCGTTGTGTCGCCGTTTTATTTGCGCCAATGGCCCGACACATCCGTCTTCAGCGGGATTTGCATTCAATATGGCAATATTTTTCCCAGAAGAATTATGTAAATAAAACATTTTTGTGCTTTATTACAAGGTATATTTATTTTACTTAATTTCACTTTAATTCGTTTTCTAAAATGAAATATTCAATATTGATATCAATTTAGTTTATTTCTGCATTCAGTGTTTGTAAAAATGTACTTCCTCCCTGCAAAATTCACATTATAAAGAAACGGGTAACACGCCCATAAAAAAATATACAACTTAACCACATTTTTTAAATATTTTGTGCATGCCTGAACAGAATACTCTTGAAATATTTATTAATCATATTCTACTTTTATAATGGAAAACCTTAAATGGTGTAATAAATGCACAGTCAAGATGTAAACCACGGCGTTAGGCATTCCGTTCTAAGGAATAACACGTAAATCGGTAGGAGTTTAGAACTAAGTAGAAGTGTATAATAATAATTTGAGGAAGTAGATCATAAATTTTTGTGTCATGCAGAACCTTTCAGTAAGGGGCGTAGAGACGTATTCAGTAAGAGTAGTTAAGTATGATGCATGAGGATAACTGAAAATAATTCTTACAGCTGACGGGAATTGAATCAGGTCCGTTCTAGCGACACCAAATCGCCTTGCAATTCAGGTAAACATGTTTTCTGTACTTGACCAACCACATTCTCGAAAAGAGATGTGATCTCGTCACGACATTCAACCTGTGTACTAAAGTCCCTGAGAACGGACCAATCGAGACAATTACTATTACAACATCAACGAACATCCCGTACATTAAGTATCATTAGGAACACAAACACAGAACATTCATATTCGTCCTACAAGGACCTAAAGGCCTTCTTGTAATATAAATAACACAGAGACAGAACAATGTTGCTTCAAATAATATCTTATACAAGTAATTAAGTAGGAAGCATGAGGATAAATGAAAATAATTCTTACAGCTGACGGGAATTGAACCAGGTTCGTTCTAGCGGCACCGAATCGTCTTGCAACTCAAGTAAACAGGTTTTCCGTACTTAACCAACCACATCCCCGAATAGAGGTGTGATCTCGTCAAGAACGTTCGGTTCGGCTAGAACGAACCTGGTTCAATTCTCGTCAGCATTAAGAATTATTTGCAGTAGGAGTAGGGGTTCACGTAGATACGCCTTCAAAAGGGGTAGGGTTTACGTAGATTACATATTCCTTCAGTAAGAGTAAAAGTAAAAGTAAAGTAAGCCATAGCATTTAATAATGCCGTAGGGTGTGAGATGTTAGCGATCTCACATTTCAGAGGCTCTGCAATGAGGCATCTCCTCTCCATCGCAGTCTTTACCTCCCGGATTAATCTGGTACCATTTAAGGCTGGGTCGACCCGGGATCCGTTGCGATCTGAAAAACATTTCCGCCCCAACTGGGGAATGAACCCAGGTCAGTAAGAGTAGGGGTTTACGCAGATACGCCTTCAATAAAATTAAGGGTTTATGTAGATTAGATACGCCTTCAGTAGAAGTAGGGATTTACACAGATACGCCGTCAGTAAGAGTAGAGGTTTACGTAGATACACCTTCAGTAAGAGTAAGGGTTTACCATTCAAATAAAATTCTTCGCCCATTTTCTTCTGCAATTCCTTCGTTTTCATGACATTTCTGGTGACCTTTCTATGTAAAATCGCTGGAAGGGTTAGGCACTCGTCTATTGCCTAAATTACTAGGACTAAAAGTAATGTTCTAATTCCCTAAGGGATGAGAGTTTGAACTCCGACCCACTCCCAAAACTCCCACCCTTTCCTGACCTTATCTACGGACTTGCTTCTAGCACTCCTCTTTTTCCCTCTCCCCACAATAAGAATAGGAATTCTACAACCCTGTGATAGTGCAATAACCTTATTTCAAATACTGTATTTATATTTGAGATTTAATTGACTTCAAATTAATATCATTAACTTGACTCTAGTGTTTACTATCTAGATTTCACTATATAATTTATATTCTAGACGTGATTCTTTTAACTGTAGTCCAAGTATTTTTCTTGTATACTTTTATTCTCTAATACATGCAGATTATTCCTTCATGATCATGCTTTATTATTCCTGCGTCTGTCGCCAAGGATGCGGAATGAATATTGATGAAATTTATTCTTATTCCGGGCGATACAAGAGAGAACAGAATAGACAGATTAAGCTATTGGGGTGGATGAAAGTCAACAGCATAATGTGGTGAACAACACTACAGATAGAAAGAAGTGGAGATCTATGAGTGAAAGCCCATGCAATCCATTGTCGCACATGAATGAGTGTATCTAATATTTATATGTAGTGCTTCTAAACTGTCGGGTTGCGGAAACATGTCTACTGCTACGCGAGAGCATTTCCTTGATTTATAAAGTTATTTATGAGTATATATAATTTGTTTGGACGGGACCCTGGCCTTTAAAAAACAATTTTTACAGGGCCCTGGTTTCACAAAGGTTGAAAAGCAATATGTTAGAGCAGCGACGGGGAAACTTTCATTTTGTGGAAAGAGCATTTGCACATTTATATCATTTGTGGATCATATACAATTATAAACTTCAAAATTAGCCAGCAATATTTGCTCAAACATTTAAATAGCTCACCACTAACGTGATGACTGGAACTGCTTCTCTTTGGAGAGGCGTGAATGTGCGTAATATTGTGATTCACTTAATATAAATATGACTTTTAAACAGCCTGGTGGCCTACGGCGGCCAAACTCAATGAGGTCTATTGTTTTGGTTGCTTTTTTTATCTGAAAATCTTCAAACTTAATAAATAATCCAACTGTTCCCTTAAGTTACGTGTGCGATATAATCGTTACATACGTCACATGTGTGATATTTCTCTGTGTGAGTTATGTCTGAACAATCTCTCTGTGTGAGTTATGTCTGAGCATGTTTTCTGTGTGAGTTATGTCCGAATAAGCTCTCTGTGTGAGTTATGTCTGAACATGCTTTCTGTGTGAGTTATGTCCGAATAAGCTCTCTGTGTGAGTTATGTCTGAGCATGTTTTCTGTGTGAGTTATGTCCGAATACGCTCTCTGTATGAGTTATGTCTGAACATGCTTTCTGTGTGAGTTATATCCGAATAAGCTCTCTGTGTGAGTTATGTCTGAATGATAAGCATAGCTGAGGTGAAAAGAAACTAAGGGTGACAAAAGTTGTTGGATGAATTTATATCGTTGCATAGTATAAAATCACATGTAGGGCTAATGTACAGTACTGTAGATAGAATGTCAATGGTGGCCTACGCCAATCAGCACGACACATAATAATGATAAATGAAAGTTCACTGTTATTTTTTTTAATTGATGTATATGAGAGAAATTTCACTGTCTGTTATTTAGCTAAATTGATATCTATAAAAGAAAGGTCATTGTTTGTTATTTAGTTAAATTTATGTATAAAGAAAGTTAACCATTTTATATTTTGTTAAATTGATGTTTATGAACAAAAGTGCACTATCTGTTATTTTGTTTATCTTTGTGCTCATATGTTAAAGACTTCACATGGTGATGTACTTAGAAAAGGAATTGGTGGTCTTATTTCGTATCTACATGTCGCCGGTTGGTGACTTCAAATTTCTAACTGCAGGTAGCTGACTAAGAAGTTTAAAAAATATGCGATTAAGATGAAGGATCTAAATTAACGGTACAGGGACACAAAAAATACCAGTTAAGGATTATGTGATCAGCTAGCTAGTAACATTAGTTTGAATTCTGTTTATGTGCATTTATATTTACCAACATTTTTCAGCGGATGAATGCTTTGTTTTGCGACAGATACTTCAAGAGATTGTTACTGACTAAACATACACATAGTAAATTGTAAATATATATCGTAATGTAGGCAGTTTCCAAAGGAGAATAAGCACACACATTACAAAATGGGCTCAAAAGGCGCAAAGGATTGATTTTATTGTTTACTGATATCATTTTATATGCTCAGTTCCTCTTAACAGTAGCAAGCTATGTATGTTACAAGCTCGCTATGTTACAAGATCTGCACATTACAGACTGTTTGTTATAAGATTTACATATCAAAAACTATGTTTGCTATACGATCTGCATATTACAAACTATATTTGTTTTGTTTAACTATGTTTGTCAGCATATTACAAACTATATTTGTTTTGTTTAACTATGTTTGTCAGCATATTATAAACTATATTTGTTTTGTTTAACTATGTTTTTCAGAATATTACAAACTATATTTGTTTTGTTAACAATGTTTGTCAGCATATTACAAACTATATTTGTTTGTTTAACTATGTTTGTCAGCATATTACAAACTATATTTATTTTGTTTAACTATGTTTGTCAGCATATTACAAACTATATTTGTTTTGTTTAACTATGTTTTTCAGCATATTACAAACTATATTTGTTTTGTTTAACTATGTTTGTCAGCATATTACAAATTGAGTGCTACACGATCTGTATGCTGCAAGCTGTGTGTTTCAAGCTCTCTATGTTACTGTCTCTGTATATTCAAATATGAATGCTACAAAATTTATGTTCCAAAATATGTATGTTACAAGATCTGTATACTCCAAGCTCAATATATTATACGTCTTTATGTTACATACTCAATTTTACGAGTTTTTATGCTATAAGATCTGTATCGCTCAGAACATGTAACTCAGTAATTCCAAAGAAGATTCCGAATAATCATACAAACAATACGCGGGAATCCCATTAGGAACCTCACCATCATGAATACATGCTCAGATCTCTGAATGCAAGGTTATACTTTGAAATTTGCCAGGTCATAGTAAGAATAAATTTTAATCTGTAAATAATATTTTAAGATACTATGAAGTTTTTGTAATACTTTTTTTTAGCTACGGTAGTAACAACATATCACTGTGGTTTAACATTCATGAGACAAGTTGTATCAGAAAATTGAAAGACTGTAAAGAAACTCCACCCAGACATATCTTTTACTCTTCTTATTGTACTCACTGTTTTCTATATTCTTGCAGAAGACCTAACGATTGAAACGTTCAAAATGACTTATATTTTGTTATTTGTGTGACTTCGTCTGTATATCTCATAGTCCGATAGTCTGTTGGTGATCGTAAAACTGGAAAAACTTGTGTTCTACGCAAGTACCAGAAATATCTGTACTTGCAAACCAACTTTTATCATGACATGGCTAATCCTGTAGAATATTCTTGCGTCTACGGACTCATGAAACACGGCAAACGACAATAATAAACTTGTGTTGGCATAGTAATCACTTTTCTTCAATCTTAATAGCGTGTCTTTAATGTACTGGCGATACTTATTTTTGGGGAGTTACGTGTTTGAGGGTTGAAATTATAGAAAAAATAGTATGATTTACGAAAACTGTCCGCAGACTGTCAAACTCTCTGAATAAAAGGACTCAAATATAATTTTCTTCCAATGAAAACAATACAAAAACATTTTGGAAGATTGAAAACTTTCTTTTTGTGGACGATATACTTAGTTTACAACATTGTGTATGCATTGTTTATTGTGTATTTCCAGGTTTCACTGTTCCTGTAAGCCTGTGAATGCTTTTATCGAAATATTTTAAACTATTTTCATGTGTAAATAGTTTCCAGTCTTAAGAAATCCTAGTTGAGTCAGATTTCAGATAGAGCTCATTTAATATCAACATAATTGTACCTTTGTAATTAAATGTATATACAAAGTAGTAATTTAAGTTTATGTATAATATCCAATCATTGAGGAGCGTGGTAGCCTAGATGATAGCGAGCTTGCTATCACCGGGTTACAGCATTCCAGCTTCGAAACCACGTCAGGACAAAAATGTCCGGGTTGTGATTTATCGCTTGACACGACCACTCCTCCAGTCGACTCAGCTGTTTGTTTGTTTGTTTTTCGTTCGCTCCATTGTAACCATCACGGATATCCGTGCGATTTCCGCCAGGAGCGTAATTACGTTGTGCCACCGTTATGCGCCTTGTAGGCCTAGCACATCCGATTTCGGCATGCCTTGACAATTCGGGTGGGCTACCCTTAGCCTGTGACAGCCTCTATATCTGTCTTCAGGCACGCGTAGTGGAGACTCTTCGCCCAGACGATTTTGTGCTCTCGTCTGACTCGAACGAGGTGTTCCACTGTCTATGAACTTTCCTCGTGTAATTGGACGTGCTGTGCCTGTGCCCATTGGGTACTGAACCGTTTCTCATCCGTGAGCCTGGTTCCTTAAGGGGAAGAACTCAACGGAAGAGTTGGAGCCTGGCTCTTTCGCCCTCTTAGCCAAGGTGTCATTCACCGACATCGTGTACCCCTTGTCCAAGTTCGAGTCTTACACCATGCGTTTGAGAGCAAGGCGTTCTCGAGCTGAGCGTCCTTGTCCCAATAGCGCCTGAGCCCATCAGGTACTGAACCCTTTCTCTCTTCAAGTGTATTTCCGGTGTAGGAAAACCTGACAGTAGAGTTGGGCCAGGGCTAAATCGTTGTCCCTTTTGTGCCTGAGCGCATCGAGTACGGAACCCTTTCTCTTCGCGAGCATATTTCCGGTTTAGGAAGGCTCGACATTAGAGTTGGATTAGGTCTTCTTGCTTTACCAAACGCCAATGAATGGGTCTGGGTCTCTGCCTGTAAGGAACACAGGTAGCTAGAAGCTCGTCTCGAGCTGACGGAGCTTGTAGTTCCCCTTTCCTAGGAACTTTTCATTTTCTATTTGCAGTTCGCGCTGCCCTCTAGCGCTGTTCTGCCCTTTCATTGTTTCATTGTACTCGGTATGAAATATATTTGTCTCTCGCCATGCATCTACCTTTACGTGCATTTTACATTGGCCGCCCCTCCAATGTTCGGACTGGACTGACTAGCTTCACTGCATGTCGACAGTGTCGCTATATGTAGTGCTGCTGGTGGTGTCGGATATATTGTATGTCTCTTGTGCAGTCAAATCTCTTTCCATCTGCTACCTACACATTCTCGGACACGATCCCCAAATGATTTGGCCAGAATCAGCACGAGTTACTGTATTTCTGTTTCCAGGGTGCACCGCGTGGAGGTACAATTGGGATCTTGGTTATCTGCTAACCCTGGGTCCGCCTAGAGCATTGCGTTCCCTTTGCACCCCGACTCAGCTGTAAATGAGTACCTCACGCATGAGTTAGGGGAGGTAAAGACAGCAAGGAAGGGAACTGGTCACCCCACCTAATAGTTTCTGCGGTTTAGTACATGAAGAGTTATCTTCATCCCGGACGGCAGGTTGCTGCCATGGGACATACCGTTTTTATTTCTTTGGTGTTCTTTTTCGCTGTTTGTATTTGTATATTCTTGTTAAATACCATAAGGTTAAAACGTTGAGAAAGTCTTGTACGAGTATATTATTATTTGTATGATTTCATTCACATACCACATAGTCTGATAGTATGTTGGCGTCCATGAAACTACGACAAAACTTGCATTCTACGTAAGTACTATAAAAGGTGATTACTACAACCACTTTATTTACTCCAGTCCATCACTTCTAATTACTACAACCACTTTATTTACTCCAGTCCATTACTTCTAATTACTACAACCACTTTATTTACTCCAGTCCATCACTTCTAATTACTACAATTAACTTTTTTCAGAGAGTTTAGGTTAAGTTCAAATCAGTTCGAAGTTGATTAACAATGTATACTATTTTATTTGTAGCCAGATTATGATATAGTATTTACACGTTTGACTGCAAATATTTGACTAATTCAGGTTTCTATACCAGGAAATATCAGACAGGTATACGCACACGGAAGTCGGCATCCATTCACAGATGATGCTGAACATACTAGCAACTTTAAAAAGAAAAGTACTAAAGGAGTGCAAACACTCCTTTGGTTAATAAAAAGGTCTAAACGTGTCTCGTATAACATAAATTAAATTTCATAAGTTCAGAAACAGCATATCATAAGATATTACAATTAGTGCTTGATAAATCGATTATGCTATATTTGTTGTCAATATGTGTATCCTTTGTTTGTTTTTAAATTTATATTCGTAGAAGTTTCTGAAATGTATGCATTTGATTTACATTTTTGTTTTTCGCAATTTATAAATGATAGCTAGAGAGGAATTATAACTGGCAACTCTCAATTAATTGCGCCGGCAGATGTGGGTTACATTGAAACTGTATATCAGTAGAAGTAATCAGAAAACATGAAGTAATTTAATTCAACAGTTTACATACAAATAAAAGAAAATTCGACGTTTCATTCAAAATATATTGTTTGTTTCTTCATTAATAGTCCATATTTTTCTTCATTTTTTAATATTTTTTTTTTGGTTAGGATATTTTGGTTGAAACGTCAAATGTGTGCGTGAAACGAAATCGCATCATGTTCTCTGATATCACCTAAGTGTATCAGATTTATTGTAAAGTTGTAATCTTCTCCCCTTTTCATGTTCTTTCTCAATACTGAACGGAGTTGATTAATTGTTGGTGAGACCAGTAACTTGTAGCCACAATCGTGTTATGTATGTCAGATATGTTGTTGTTGTTGTTCGTCTATCACAAGTGATGATGCCATCCACTTTTGTAAAAGTCAGAATTATTTCCTTCATTATGAGCTATTAAATTGCTTTTATTTTCCTATTTGTGCCGCAAATATCCTTGGACAGTTCGGGCATGGAATGACCACTGCAGGTGATTTATGTCTACCCTTAACTTTCTAGCAACTCTCCACTGTTGAGCTGCTTCACTTCTCTTCTTGCCACGAGATGTTAGACCTTTAGTTTTACTGTAGATAGCCATGTATATCTATTTTCTGTGAGTTTTCCCTATGTATTTTGGTCTATTTCACATACTTTCAGTGTTGTCTTTAATGTGTCCTCGTAGCGTTTTTTTTTAGCTACCTTGATATCGTGTGACCTTCTGAAACTCACCATAGAGAAGAATCGTTTACAGAAGATGGTCTAGCATACGTACCAGATGACCTGTCCAACGAATCTGTGTCTGCATTAGAATAGTGTCAATGCTAGTTATACCAGATCTGTCAAAGATAGTAGTATCCGATATCTTGTCTTCTCATCTGGTGCTCATAACTTTTCTGAGACAAGTTGTGTAAAAGTAATTGAGCTTCCTCACATGTAATCTATACAAAGTCCATGATACACTACGGTATAATAGCACTGGAAGTACCACTGCTCTGTAAACTTTCAGCTTAGTCTGTAGGTTAATGCCATTTTTATGCCATACATTTGCGTATAATCTGCCGAAAGTGTTGCTTATCTCGGCGAGCCTTGTATACACTTCATCATCAACGTTGGCATTTCGTGATAGTGAACTACATAGGTATGTGAATTTTCGTGAATGTGAAAATGATTTGCACTGAGGATTTTGATGTAAGTGAGAAGGAGTTGTGCAAAGTGTCGACCTGACTCTCTTGTTGGACGCCATTTGAAACCAGTAGCAAGAGACGAATCGAGTCGACTGGAAATGAGATAATTCTTATTTGATATACTTTTCCTTTTCAGATTTACAGATAAATACATACACACAAGACAATAGAATAGGTTTCACCACGTTCTCATAAAAGAGCCAGAAAACATCACAAAATTTGCCATCACTTGCACCCTGGGAGCAACTGGTACTAGTACAAATAGGGACAGATTATTACGTGGCGAGAATAGCAGAGTATAATATAAACGAGGTGGCTCTGAGCTTAGATATCATCTGATGGATTGCCGTCTTTCTTAATTGTTCGTTCTAATTTTCCTGCTAATAAACAGGAAATAGTTCGGAGAACGAAATGTATTTTGCATGGTTTACAGCTTAGCCTCTATATCAGCTCCTTTCAGCCTGAAGCATCATACTTCTGCGTGGTTTTTTGGATCACTTTGACCTGTGGGGGTGAGATAGCCACTTCCAGCTCAAACCTATTCAGTGGTGTCACAACACGTATGACTGTATACTGGTGATATATTTTGCTCCACTTTCATATTCTGGCAACACTGTTTGCTGGATGATCTTTGACATAACGGAGTGAAAAGTTTGTTGTTCTTCAGAACGCGACAACGGGTAATCATTAAATTCTGATGGGGGGGGGGGGCTTAGGTCGAGCACAAAAAGTGATGTCTTTCACGTGTCCCATTTAAATACTATTCAATACTTTGCAGTAGGTACGAGCATATTATTGATAAATCTTTCTTTCGTTTTCTTATAGCTCGTGAATCTTGAGAGCGTAAGCATGAGTTATTATTGCTAGTTTCTTGCTGAATGTCCTGTGCCAAGTTGTTTATTTTTTCATGTAAACAATGACGTGGTTTGCCGGTTAACACAGGTAAGTAAACACTATAGGGGTGTCCATAATTCTTGTCATCAATTAGGGGTGAGAGGTCAGAAAATATAGTGTTGATAAGGGGGATGGGAATTGACAAAAATGTATGCCAGCAATACTGTTTATTTACACTAATGAAATTTGTTAAAATTTTGAACACTTTTTTTTAATTCTGACGAAAATGACTTAGTTTTTGTATGTGTGCGTCCCAGAGTAGGAGTCCCGGAATTCTGGGCAGTTGATTAGAAGAGCCAAAAATATTGGCAAAAAATAATGGGTAAAATATTGGCAAAAAATTATTGACGTAATTGATGGACAGCCCCCACACTTAATGTACGGCACATTATTGACGGCCTCACACTTAAAGTATCATTATGATTATGAGCAATCTACTTTTTTTTAAATCTATCTAAATTTGTTACAAGAGATCGATTTATGACACGAAAAAACAATACGAAACGTGGCATTTTATGTAATCGAAGTCGACGAACTACAACACACTTTCACCAAAATGGTACATGATTTAGACATTTTTTGAACCATACAAATTAATCATACCTTTTCAGCATCTGAATTGACGCTCTATTTGGGAGTCAAGTACGTTTGATATCGTGTACAGTAATCTCGTATTAATGCATGTAACTCTAGCTGCTGTTATTATACAATAAATAAATTATGTTAATGAATGTAACGCTAGCCGCTGTTTATATCTTGTCTTGTCTTGGCCACAAATGCTATGTAGTGAGTCTAAGTTTTCTTTCTAATACCAAATGTGTCGCATTTGCTGTTGTAATATCCATGTTGATGTAGTAGGTTTCTGATGTTATCAATCCATCTGCCTCTGGGTCTTCCTCTCGCTCTGTACCCAGATATTCTCCTGTTATAGGCTACAGCTGGAATGTGATCTGGTTCCATTCTCATAAGGTGATCTAACCACTCAGTCTTTTGTCATTCTATATATTTTATGCCTGATACAGTTCCTATACAATTTCTGATGTCGTCGTTTCTTATACGGTCAAACTTTTGACCCCAACGATCTTCCATAAACATCTCACAGGTCGCAATATTTCTCTATTGTTCCTAGGACAGTGATCATGATTGACATTGATAACACAAAGCTGGTATAAATATACTGTTTATCAATATTTGTTTAGTAGTCAAATTTATGTAAGGGCATTTGAGCAGTGATGTCAATTGGTATGAGACTGCGTTTACTTTGTTTGTATCCTGTTTCAGTTTGCCGTCTTCAGTGAAAATGTTTCCCATGTATTTAAATTCTTGTACTTGTCTGAGGTTGTTTTCGTTAATATGTATGTTCAATGGGCCAGGTAGTCTACTTCTTCTTCTTCTTCTTCAGCGTTCATTCTCATACCCCCGCTGGATCTCCCTTGTAGCAGGACCATGGTCCTACTAGATTTCCAGCAGGATGTAGTCCAGAGAATGGACATGCGTTTTGTCCCTGTTTTATTTGCTCCAATGGCCCGGCACATCTGTCTTTGGCGGAGGGTCGTCTACTGATTTTCATAGTTTATGTCTTTGATGTGTTAATTACGTTGTTGTTATACACTAATTAAATTAATAATATAACTCTAACTGTTATTGTTATACACTAATTAAATTAATAATATAACTCTAACTGTTATTGTTATACACTAATTAAATTAATAATATAACTCTAACTGTTATTGTTATACACTAATTAAATTAATAATATAACTCTAACTGTTATTGTTATACACTAATGTAATTACAGTAATGTAGCTCTAGCTGATGTCGTACACTACCCATTATTTGGTTCAATCGCTTATAAATCACCCCGTCTATTTTACCGACAATCACTTAGTTTTGTGTTTGTACGAGTCTGACCGATAGCGGCAGTCAACCTGTTAACACTAACAGCAAAACATTCTGTAAATAGCGAAAAACTTGTTGTTATAGCATACTCCAACTGAGGGTCATATGTAATCCTTGACCACACGACTTAAGGTTGTTGTCGAGTTGAAATGTCAGAAGGTCACGTAAGCTCGCGAGGAGACAAAACGAAAGTTGAGCTTAATAAGATCACGTTTGAAGCAGTCCGTTGTGTGTTTGATCACGTGTACAGGGCCAGCTCTGCAAGATACCACAGCAGTTACCCATCATTTACCTGGGCATTTCCTACCGCACAGGTTGCAGAATAGAACAAGTGTGTCTGTAGCACTTCCTTCCTAATATTAAACGGATGGTTGGTCAGTTAGTTGACACTATTTAAAGTCGATCACGGTCTTGTCGTCATAAACAATTATTTTCCCCGCATTGCAAAGTAGTATCACCTTTTATTAAATAATATAATATTGTTAATTATATATATATATGGAATACGTGCGATTCAGTTGACGGTGTAGACTATTTTTTTAAAATATATTTATTTCGGTATAGATTTTTTAAAATATTCTGCAGTTGAAGTTCACAATTGTGTTAATGGCAACATTGTTATCTTTATAACGTTAAAAGCTGTAATGTATTTAATGTTTTCAAGGTCTGCTCTTTTTTTTAATCAGACAACAAAGTAAAGTGTTTGCTTTGAAATGCTTTTCTAACTAGTTCATGCGATACAATTTTTTTTCTTTTCTCCATCTTTTTGGTTTTACCTTTGAGCGTCAGGAGGAAAGCCGACATCTGAAGTGAGTTTCGTATATGCTATACTTTGCTGCATATATAGTGGAAACATTCGTCTGGATGTTTATATTAAAAACTATCTCAATTTAAATGTTCAAAAATTAAGCCGGTTTTCTAAAGCTAACCAATAGTTAAGGGTTGGATATATTTCAGTTAATCCTGACATCAAGGAAATCAATGTAAATTATTATGTTCTCCATCTTTGATTCAGAAATTATAATGCATTATAACGTTTTACATCTAATTAATAAACGTCAAAAATGATTTAGAATGTAATAATTAAATGACACACACATATATATATATATATATATATATATATATATATATATATATATATATATATATATATATATATATATATATACCCATTCATTCATTTTCCTTTAGTGGTGAAGTTAGCGCATAGGGCAGAGGTCAGAACTCTCCAATTCTGTCTGTTGAAAGCTATTCTGTGCAGTTCTTGAATAGTATGGATATTGTTTGTTTTAATTTCTCTAAGTATTGTATATATATATATATATATATATATATATATATATATCATATATATCACTTTTATATGCAAGCACTTCACCTTTATGCAAAATTAATTTATCTATCAATTCGCTAAACCCTTTGTTGTCTTTCAGCGTCAGGAGTAGAAGAGTTTTCTGGAGATAGTCATCGTGTTTGCTGAGTATATTGTAGAATGTATCACTTCTTTTCTTTCAGTGGTCCGTTGTTTTCCAGTGGTCGGCCTCTAGGTCTGCCTTCACTGTATCGGTGTAGCATAGCTTGCTGTTGTATGCTGGCTGATGGTAGTCTGCAAACCATTTGATCTTTTGTCTCTTAATATATTAAAACCTCCATTTAACTATGAGCACATTGAGTTCTCACTTGTGAATTGCTAATCACGTCGCAGTGTTGTATCAGGAAAACTTCACCTGGCTGCACTGCGATCTCTAATTAACACATACATTAATGAGTCCACCTATTCCAGATGTAGAATCCCGAAACTCCGAACTACACTTCCATTTGTAACGACTGAGAATTAACACAACCGTTACTTGCGACATTTTACCGGAAATTAATTTATGACGTGAATATATTTTTTTTAATTGTATTATTACAGACTGTGTATGAAATCTGATTTCGTCTTGAATATCATTAGTCTAAAACACAAATGAGTTCCCACATTTCAACAGTTATGTAGGGCCTATGTCTTTAATTTTAACTGCGATATTTTACATCATAAGACAAATTTCATGCAGATCGTTTCTTTAATCGTAACTGCGATACTTCATATGATAAGGACAAGTTTCATCCAGTTCGTTTCTTTAATCGTAACTGCGATACTTCATATGATAGAGACAAGTTTCATGCAGTTCGTTTCTTTAATGTTCTTCTTCTTCTTCAGCGTTCATTCTCACACTCCCAATGGATCTCTCTTGCAGCAGGACAATGGTCTTACTAGATTTCCAGCAGGATATAGTCCAGAGAATGGAATTTCGTCGTGTCGATGTTTTCTTTGCGATAATGGCCCGACACATCCGTCTTCGGTGTTTTATTTAATTGTAACTGCTATATTTCATATGATAGAGACACGTTTCATGCAGATCGTCTCTATAACGATGATGAAGCATCTTTCGCTGTAGCAGGTAGTCCTTAACAGCCCATAGCCTTTCTGACAACAACATGGGTCCTCCTAATTTGTGTAACGGAGGTAACACTTAAAAGTCCGCTGTCTCAACGGCATGGTGTTTGTGTTAAAGGGGAAAGGAGAGGATCATGGATGCACGTTTAGTGACCGAAGGGCAGCATTCAAGTGTGGTAGTATCCTATGACCATTACGTCCTGCCAGAAGTGCATCACATATCTATATATCTATCTTACTATATATCTATCTATCTATATATATATATATATATACGCTCGGGCCCTTGTTTGCCTTACGGCATCAGAGTTGGAAGAGTTCTCTAGTAACGGTTTTCTTGTGCGCTGTTTGTAAGTTTGTCGTCATTGTAAGCTGCTTGGAAGCATCAAATATCTCTGGGTCAAATAGCTCATTATTCTTCAGTCAGTCTGTTGACCCAGTTCGTCAATATTATTTTAACTGTAGAGATGGCACACATGGAATTACCTGTTCGTTTATATATTCTGTGCAGTTCTAAATTCGATATTTAATTATAGATATTAATATTAAGACATCATATTATCTGCATTCGTCTTGACAGACGACCTAAGTAAACCTAAGTCAGGTACAGTTAATTAGACACCAGTTGAACATGTTTTTATGGTGAAATCTGATAATACTTTGAAGATCGATTTGGTCAGCGGTAGAATAAGCATTGGAAACTTGTCATCGATACACCGTGGCACTTTTCATATGAGTCTTCGTTCTTCTGCTCTGCTCAATGTTTAATTCTTAAAATGCCCTAGCATCACTAATCATAATTTTTTTTCCATGTTGCGCGATCCACTGCCAACTTCTCCCAGCTGTCAGAAGCAATGGCACAATAATTTATTGATGCTTTGCATCTATCTTTGTATCGCACTTGTTATCTGCCTCTTTTAGTAACAAGTGGGTACCATACATTATTTGTTTTGGGATGCTGCTGTTGTTCACACTATGAATATGCCCAAGCCACTTGAGTCCTTTTTTACTTACTTAGCACTACACTACCGAGGCTTCCAGTCACTGTGCCTTGTGTATTAAGTTTGGATTAAACTGTCGAATTCTTTGCATTCGTTTGATAACTTGCAATTTTGATACAGTAAGTTTTGCTTATACATTGCCTAAGCAAATACTCATAAATCAGAATGATTTAATACAAATCACATTATTTGAATCTTCTTCTTTTCCATCGTTCTCGAACTCCTGCAGTTTATCAAGATGGAAGTCCAGAGAACATAATGAATTGTGTCATGGTTTACAGCTTATCTGCTGCTTTCGGCCTGACACATCCGGCTTTAGCATGACTTCTTTGTCACTTTTATCCTATATGGGATGGGACAGCCAACTCCAGCCAAAACCTCCTTAGTCGTCTCTTACGACATGCATGGAATGTAAACAGCGTTTGCTGATCTTTACGTTCTTTTAATTCATGTTCTGGAATCAGGTTAGCGAATATTTGAATATTGTAGTCATGAAAAATATGACAGAGAAATTAAAACACGTCGGTACCAAGCCAAGAAATTACACATGTTTTTGACAACTGTCATCAATTCTGAGACAACTAAAAGGTCAAGTAAAAGTTAATAACTATATTAATAAATACTATGACTATATTATGCCATCTATGCTCATAAATGTACAACAAAAACGGCACATGTAAAATTATGTTTAAGTAAAGCAGTAAATAATATAAAGATATGTAAAAGTCGGATTTGTTGGGCCATTATGGAAAATAAAAGGCCTAGACAGTTAATATCTATTTTTTTTCACTAAATCCTAATGGAAATCTTAATATGATCATTGCCCTGCTACAAAAGAGATATACGGGGGATTTAAAGAAAAAAAATACTAAAGAGATCACAAGGGAAATAACGACATCAGAAATTCCGTGATAACATTATCAGTTCTGAGATGTGTAAACATACAAAGAATGAAATGGTTTGATCATTTATTTCATGAGAATGACTGAAACTCTCCCAGTTGTTAGAGTTTACATGAAAATGGAAAGCAACAGAGAAGACAAGAAGAATTGTACTAATGCAATTACTAACACAGTCAGATCGCCTAACAAGTGGGAACAGGTATGAACAATGAGTATGATGTTGACAGTTGAAAAAAAAAACTCTCATAAGTGTTCCGTGGTAAGTTTTTTATTGGCAAAACATAGATCTTTTTGGCTTTATTTTCTTGCATGCTTTACTGTCACCGAAGTTTATCTTAAGAGTTCATTTAACTCTTAACAGCTATATGCCCCTGAGTATTAAACACAGACTGGAAGTATAGTCTCTACATTGATGCTGTTAGCTTAGGAATGACATCTTTATGTCATTCCTGAGTGCGAAATTCTTGTTTATATTTGTCCACAGAATGGTTGTTCAGCTTTCTTATGTTTTTTGTAATAGTGTATATCTCAATATCTTTCAATCTCATCACTATTAAACATGTACAGTATATACAGTGGCTTTTAGTGTCGTCTATCTGTACTCTTGTTATTCATTTTAAAATCTTGAATAAATGAGCCACCGAGCTCTTAAATACTAAGGATAAGTATTGTTCATAATGAAACAGATTGATGGTAAATTAAATGATGGTGTAGTCTCAACGAAAATGCAGGAACGAATGTCCATGTTCCAACAAACGATATTAGTGACATTCATTTACATATTATCCTAAAATTGTTTTGTAGGAAACCGATTAAGATAATAGTTGAGCGGCTTAATTATAGTTAAATAGTGTCTGGTAAAGTACTAGGCGTGATGAAACTTACTTTCTCTAGTATTCATTTTGACATTTTAGTGTTCTTCAAAAAACTGCACGTAAGCTAAATGCACGAAAACGTACACATAAATGAAGGAGAGAAATGAAAAGCACAGTTATTTTATGAAATGCATTACACTATATATATATATATATATATATATATATATATATATATATATATATATATATATATATATATATATATATATATAAAGTTCAAATGAGAACGGACTATATGACTGTTTGACTATACTAGTCCTTTTTATACAGAGACCAGAAAAGTTATATGTGATTTATTATATTTTGTGTGACTACATGACCTTTTTATCAATCTTTAGATGAAACAAATATGGACGTGTTTCGCCAATAGTTATATATAATGTGTATTTAATAATTTATTGTTGAGAAGAGCAATTGTCAAATTGATATTCTCCTCATTCCAGTGTCAAATTATTGACTTCATTTATGTAGTGTAGATCAGTGCTTCTCAACATTTTTTACCAGTGTCCCCTATTTTAGACACATATTCTTCTGTGCTTGTCCCCTCCCCCTTTCTCCTGGCTGTTAAAAAGGGTCGTTGACTTAAAAGTCACCAAGGTTTTTATGCTTCATCTCTATAATTCGTGTTGAGTTTCATGCAATTGGTCACCGTACTGTGTCGAACACCCTTGAACGGATCTGTGGCCCTCCAATTTCTACATTTTGCTTCGTGGCAACCCTTCAAGTCTCTGCTGCTAGTCACTAGGGGACCATCTGATGCAGGTTGAGAACTACTGATATTTAACCACGATCTGTTACCTTGTTTATATTATACAGAATTTAGTCATGACAGTCGTGAGAATCTTGCTCCGTGGTCGTTTTGTTCGAGTGTTGTTAAGTATACATAAGAATATATATAGGCTTCTGGAAACTGACTTTCAATCAGATAGTGGATAGTTGTCTATCTACTAAGCAGCCCCTGTTTTTCCTGGAAAGATCAAAATACGCCAGGTTTATATATGTATTCTTTGGTTCTGTAACCCCTAATGAAAATTCATGTTGAGAGCTGGCTAACAGCTTCCTCTAGTGGCCCTAATTCCATTATGGGAATAAATCTTCTGTCAGACAGACGCCGAAATGAATCCTATAAATTTTACCATCACCACAGAATAGTGTGCGGTGCTTAACTCTCAATAAGCTCTTTAAAAATGCATCTTACCCTCTCTCTCACACACACACTCGTTCTCTCTCTTTCTCTCTCTCTCTCTCTCTCTCTCTCGGCTATCTTAATCTTTGGATTAGTAAATAGAGCATTCGCTACATTTTCATTACGCACATTTTCATTACGCACATTTTCATTATGCACATTTTCATTATGCACATTTTCATTATGCACAAAGTATTTACTTGATTTAGGACGTGATTTTTGATCTACTGATGACACTTGCACAAGAGTATTGTATGTCCATTTGTATATGAGGTTATTTTTTTTAAATATGTTCATTGTGCTTCTGATGATCACATAAGGGTTGATGATCTTTGAACAATTCTCGAATGGTATCAAGGAGAGTCCATTTCCATACTTTTTTCCTGCTACTTGGAACTAGTATATTTAATAGTGATTCGTTTTGAAAATGCAATTGCAATTAGACATTTTAAATAATATATTAAGTATGTATTTGTGTGTCTTTGTTAATATATTGTATTAATTCTTCCCGCAGACAACGCGCCAGCTGATCTGTGAACCCACAGTTCATGAAAAATATGTCATAAACACTGTACTAGGTGTCCTAAAACAATTATTATCAGACGTCTTAGCCGGCAGTTGTTAATAGACATGGCAACGATTATATTAAGAAAGTTCAAACATAATCTTTCAAAGTGATCAGCGTCAGGCAGACTATTTTTTTAAAAGTACTAATCATGAGTACATTGTGAATTAAACCTCGCTGAACTATCATAACATCCAGATACAAAGATAAACACTAACTGCAGCAAACATGGCGAACTTCCATAAGGTAAGCATAGTTATTTAGTTTCAAATGAAATATTATCATGGAAATAGAATCATTATTGGTATTACAATAATAACACTATGGAACCAAAAGTCATAATGGCACTGGTTTATTTTTTGTAATTTACCTACATTAACTCTGTTGAAAAACAAATGGAAACGGATGCCGGTTTACAGAGGTGACACAGTTGGGATGCAATAAAGTGGTGATTGGTGGGTATATAATTTAATCTTATATGTGGTAAAGCATGTTTTTTTTCCTTCTCAACAGTGAAGGCTAGTCACTTTATCGTTGCATCACGGTGCATGAACATTTTAAAATACTGGAGATCAAGCTTCATGCACACATCTGCAACTTTAAATATTCTTCTTAAATTATTACTATTTGTTCAAGACTCGCAATCAATGTGTTTCTATGTAGCATAATACTTAATTGCATATTTTAAATCACTTACTGTAACAGTATATACATACACACACACCCACACACACATATAAAGCTGTATTAAAAATGAAATGATGAAATGTAACGGTGTATAACAATAATAAGGAAAGCTTATAACACATACACACACTCGTTAGCTTTATATTGTTTACCAAAAAATGATTTCACTCAAAGGTCATGGTGACAGAATTGCATGAACCTCGACTTCTAATATAAGTATGGTCATATACCCTGATATGGTCATATACCGGTCATATACCAATGTGGACAAGTATCCAGATTTGAAGAACCCATGTTTTACAATAATGGGAATTAATTTGAAGTGAATATCAACTGTGTCAACAAATTTCACTTTTAATAAACCAGCCCTAATTTCCTTTCGGTTTTCAACTAATGTTGTTTGGAGTAATTTTTTAAGTGCGTGTTAAAATAAAAAATCATAAGAAATCCTTTAAGCCCACATCGGACAAGTCTATGAGTGTTTCGATCCCAGTAGATCAACGGTATATCGGTTCATAGTTCCAGTTTGGTGTTGATTTATCAGTATATGTGTATATCTATTATGTTTCTTTTTCTGCGTCATTCCAATCTTTACATCAATCTCCAGCAATCTTGAGAAATTATAGGAATCACAATTCGAAAATATTCAGAACGATTAGAATCCATCAGTGCATTGACAATATCAGATCTATCGATTGCTGATTTCGATACTGTGGTCATGTTGAGATAGCGAAAAGTTTAGAATTAAACTGCAAAATAGTTTGCTGATGGGGATAAAATAGATAAACACAGAGTTTAGACTGAAACTAGCTACATGACTCGCTTACATGTACACCACACAATTAAATTTAATATAAAACGTACTGCACAATTTGCTGAGTTATACAACAGAAAATTTAGTCTGAAACTCGATACATAGCTCCATAATATAAGATATAGATAACACAAAGTTTTGCATGAAAATAGCTAAATAGTTCGCTAAATTAGATATTGTGAAGGTTAGACTGGCTATATTGCTTCCTGGGTTAAACTACAAAAAGTTTAGCGAACAGAAAAAATTGTAACAACAACTATAAATGCTAAGGTTCAGTGTTGTACAGTCTCTAATACATTTTCCATTATAAGATATAGCATAACACAGCGCATTATGTTCTCCCGACTACATCCTGCTAACCTGAATATAAATAGCCAAAATATCGGAGGGTGTCAGACAAAATGGAGGGTGCCGCAGTAACCTAACGAATAAATGATAATGCAAAATAAGATAATAAGGTTACTAGAAAATCCTAACTACAGATTAAAAAAATTTTTTACAAACATACAATAAAGCAAAGAAAAGAGATCATTTTCCACGTTTCGGTCCAAACGATACCTTTTTCAAGAAACTAATAACGTTCAAATTAAACAAAACCACACAAATATTAATAACTGAATTGACTTGGAAATGTTTCCCTTATAAAGAAACATTACCCAGTACCGGATGCATCATGCATGTCCAGTAAAATACAAAGTGCGTGCTTTCAATGTGGGCATATATTTGCGCACCATTGATAGACAGAACTGATAAAATAATATGCAATATGCTAGACCAAGTGAAAACCCAAAGTAAAAGATAAAGAACACAGACAGAGTATGGGGTCATCAATGAGTAATGTAGAGGTATTAAGGAGAAGGGGGGTTAAGGGTAAGAAAATTGAAAAAAAGAAGAAAAGAAATTGGTCATAGGGGTGGGGCTACCAATAGATATAGAGACTATAGAAATGTGCAAGAAGGATCAGCATTTGACACCGTATGGAGTACATATGCAACAAAATATATACAGACACACACACACACACACACACACACACACATATATATATACATACATACACCCCATACACCCACACATATACGTATATATAAATATATACAAACACAAACACATAAGAAATACATATAAAACTATATATCTAAAACACAATCAACACATAGATTTATGAAACATGTCCACACAAAATGCACAAGCATGTAAATGTATCCACATACAAGTAAGGGCCCACACAGGAACAGGTGTACATAATGACAAAGAATGACGATACATGCATTAACATAAACAAGCACTCATATATATATATATATATATTGATTTTCCACTAGACAGCTGATACATGCATCCACATAAATATTTTCTCGCATAAATAAAAGCAGTAACATTAGCATTCGCAACACATAGAGATATATCATGTATTACCATAAACATTCATTCACGTGAAGATATCCACATACATTGCTATAACAAAAGCATATGCACACATACAAATGTGTGACCCAAAGTAATTGTATGCATATATAGAACTGTGTAAAACAAAATGCATATAAAAATACATATACTTGTGTGGGCGCCCATCAGTAAAACAATTACAATAACAAATTAAGGAAATAAAAGTCAAGATATGTAAATTACTGAACAAAATTATAACAATAAGATATAATAATGCACAACTGGCAGATTGCTGTGCAAAATAAGCACATGTTGACACAGGCAAACACCAAAAATATAATACAAATATACAGAAACCTGACAAACACAAAAATAATTACTACCGAGCGTGTACAGAGACAAAAAATTGCAAGGATCAGTACTGTACGGGAGTAGAGATTATTAAAAAGAAGTAAAAGTCCCGTTTGGACCGATACGTGGAAAATTGTCCTTTTTCTTTGTTTTATTGTTTGTTTTTAATATATTTTTTATCCATAGTTAGGTTTTTCTAGTAACCTTATTATCTTATTTTGCATTACCATCTTCCTATTCTGCAGGATTTTGAAAACGAACGCATAAGAAGAAGAAGAACCTATGTCATTGCCTAAAGATTTAAATGATAGCTTCAAATCTGACTTAGAAACCTTAACTCAGTCATATCTAGTAGTATATGCAGACAAGGGTAAACTGGGCAAGAACTACCGAGGCGGCAGCTCCAGTTGGGCACGTCCAAAGTCAGTTCATGACAAGCGAGACCATAGAACATGTGTTTTCAACCGTTACAAGTGATGATGACCAAAATGATCATCATTACTTGTGATGCACGAACACACATGTGCTGTGGTCTCAATATTGCTCATTAGCCATCTACGAACTATGATGTATGGTCATAATTCTAACTGAATTTTTAAATGTGGGTGTTAAAAATTGTACATCCACTTTTGAAAATGGGGTTAGAATTATGACCATGCATAATAGTTCGTAGATAGCTAATGAGACATATTCGAGCTGTAAATGTCCTTGGACAGTTCGTACATTAAATACCACTGTATGCTGGTTTTGGTCTATCCGTGACGTTCTAGCTACACTCCGCTGTTGGGCTGCAGCATTTCTCCACTTTTCACAAGATGATGCGCTCCTATTGACTGTAGAGCGCCATGTAGATCTATTGTGTGCATGTTCTTCCCATGTGTCTTGGTCTATTTAAATCGCTTTCAGTGAGGTCTTTAACGAGTCCTTCTAGCGCTTCTTTTGGCCACCTTGAGATCGTTTACCCTTTTCAAGCTCACCATAGAGAATTATATTTGGCAGACGATAGCCTGGCATACGTACCAAATGACCTGCCCAATGAATCTGTGTAGGCATCAGGATAGTGTTAATGCTGGGGATTCCAGTTCTGTCAAGGACAGTGGTATCTGGAATCTTGTCTTACCATCTGATGTTCCTAACTTTTCTGAGACAAATTGTGTGAAAGTGGGTTTCCTCACATGATGTCTATACACAGTCTAGATTTTCAGCTTAGTCTGTAGGTTAATACCATTTCTACGCCACACATTTGCGTTCAATCTGCCGAAAGTGCTGCTTGTCTTCGCGATCCTTGTATACACTTCATCAATAACGTTGGCATTTTCTGATAACGTACTACCTAGGTATGTGAACTTATTCACAACTATCATACTATCCCATTTACCTTTATGAAGGGCTTGAGATAGCGTGTGCCAGGTGCTGGTTTTAACATGACTTCTGTTTTCTCTGTATTAATAGTAAGTTCAAAGTTGGTACAGGCTTTGGAGAATATGTCTATAAAAATGTGTATATCAGCCTCAGAGGTGGAATTTAGGGCACATTCATCAGCAAACAAGAGACCCCTGATTGTGTATCATTTGACTTCGGTTTTTGCTCGGAGCCACCGAAGGTTTAACAATTTTCCATCTATGCGATATATTATGTTTACTCCCAAGTCTAGATCTCTGAACACATCATCTAACATAACAGAGAACATTATGCTAAATAGGATAGATGCTAATATACATCCCTGTTTTACTCCATTTGAGACAGGAAACGTTTCAGATAACTTTCCATCATCCTGAACTCTAGCTTGCATTCCTTCATGCAATTGCTGCACCATTGTGATAAATTTCTGTTGGCATCCATACTGTGCCATAATCTTCCACAGTCGATCTCTACTAACTGTGTCAAATGCATTTGTTAAGTCTATGAATGCTGTGTTAAGGTCACAGTGTTGTTCTTGACATTTTTCTTGAAGCTGTCTTTCAGCAAAGACCATATCAATTGTTCCACGTTCTTTTATGAAAACCACATTGGCTTTCGGGTAGTAATCCTTCATTAAGATGAGATGTAAGACGGTTCAAAGGGATTCTAGCAAATATCTTTTAGTGATGGACAGTAGAGAGATTCCACGATGGTCATTACAGGACTGGCGGTTCCCTTTGCGTTTATACAAATGTTGCATCCCTGAAATTTTGTGGAACAGTTTCGTTTTCCATTACTGTTGGAAAATTTTATGAAGTTTGTCAATAAGGTTTTTATCACCATACTTGTATATTTCGATTGGTATTGAGACGGAGTCAAGTGCTTTTCCACTAGAAAGCTGATGAATTGCTTTACGAGTCTCCTCGAAAGTAGGGATGTAACCTAGCAATTCATTGAAGGGAACCTTCGGTTGTCGGTTGATAGCCTCTTCGTAAAGGCTACATAGACAAGTGGGAAACGAAAGGAATGAGAACAGCACTCCTTAAAAAATTGGCTGGATCAGATTATGGGTGCAAATGGGAAAATTCTAAATAGAGAATACACATGATACGAAAGACCAGCTCTTGGAAATCGAATGACAGTATGGAGCACTGCAACCAAAAGTAACATTCAAAATATTAGGTTAGTGTGGATTATGATTCCTTTTCAATGGCCAGGATTAATGGTTAGGGTTTAAAATGAGGTGTCGCTAAAAATGAACATTTTGGAGGGGCAGAAGAATGATGGTCAACCAGCGGAGGACAGGTACTGTAAGCAGAAGTGTAATGGCGAATACACTAGGGAAGAGATCGGAACAACTATGGACGTGTCCAGTTTGCAGAGATGGTGATCCGATGACTAAATAACTAACTCACATATCTCAAAGATACAAAATCGCAATCTCAGAATTGTAACAGAAAGTATGAATACTACCCCCATCACAGAAGTGGAAACATGCACACGTTTGACATCAGTGGAAGAATGAAGAAATTTTTATATCCTCATACAGTATGCAAATGTCAAATGTTTGGAAAGTCATTAAATTAATCAAAGACTTAACAGACCTACAACAGAGCGACTCAAAAGAGGTAGCTTCCTACACTCCGCTAAACAGCTTTGGAAATCACTCACAGACACAGATCTACAAAACCTAAAAACCACTAAATACCTTTAACACATATCCAACCTGGGACAGGACAAATTTCCCAAGAAATATGAACAAAATCATCATCACCAGGTGCCATGCCAACTGGTGTAGGCGATCATGGCTTTCCATCGCTCTCTAACTCCAGCTTTATGTATCAAGATCGTTGTTGTTTCCCTGTCGTGTCAGGTTGTCAAACTGATGGACAATATCTTCTTCTTCTTCTTTCTGTCCTCATGAACCTTTCGGTGTTGAGGGGAGATTGAGTGTACGGTCTTTCGCCCTTCTATTTGACTCCTCTGCTGTTATATTTCCGAGTGTCTCTTATACACTATCTATCCACCTTTTACGAGGGCATCCAATAGGTCGCCTGTTTTCGTATCGTTTGTTAAGTGTTTTTTGGATAATACTTTGTTCTTTCTGTCTGGTTATGTGGCCGTACCATTTAACTTGTTGTTTCTGTATGTATTCTATTGTTGGCTTGATCCCTAATTGTTTCCTTAGTTCTTCATTCCTGATTTTGTCTCTCAAGCTAACTCCAATCATACGTCTCACACATTTCATTTCAGTGGTGTTAATCTTATGTATTGTTCTAGAATCTAATGTCCAAGTTTGACATTGATAACCCAATGTTGGTAAGAAAATGGTGTTGGTATGCGCCTTCTTTGTTTCTAGTGTAATATCTTTGTTTCTTAGTAAAAGTGTTAATTGACCAATGATCTGACAGGCCTTATTACATCTTGCGTTTATTTCTGCTTCTTGTTTGTTGTCATATCTCAATTTGTTGCCCAGATATTTGAATTCATCTACTTGTTTTAGTTGTTTATTGTTTATCTATATGTTGATGTTCTCCTTTTCTCCTGCAATATTCATTACTTCTGTTTTGTCTATGTTGATTTTCATTCCAAATTTCTTGCCTGCTGTGTCTATTGTGTTTAGGTGGTCTTGCAGGTTTTTAATGCTGTTGTGGAATAAATCCTGGTCATCTGCAAAAAGCAGTTCATTTGCTTCATTAGAATTTGCTGTTTTGTTTATATGGTCCATGTATGTAATAAAAAGTAGTGGGGATAATACACATCCCTGTTTTACTCCTGTGCTAATCACAAAGTCCTCTGTGTAGCCTGCAGCTGTTCTTAAGTGCAACTGCTGTTGTTATAGAGACTTCTACAAACGTTAATTAAATGTTGGCATACTCCATAAATTTGTTGTGTTTCCCATAGTTTTTCTCTGTTTACTCGGTCAAATGCTTTCTCTTGATCTATGAAGGATATGTATAAATTTTGGTTGTATTCTATATACTTCTCTGCCAACTGTTTCAGAATAAATATTGCATCATTACATCCTCTGTTTCTTCTAAAAACCCATTTGTGTATTACTAAGCTGTTGTTCTATTACAGGTCTCAGTCTTTTCTCTACTATTTTTACATATAGTTTTCCTGCATGGCTTAACAAGGAAATTCCCCTGTACTGGTTACAGTCTCTTTTGCTGCCTTTCCTTTTCCATATTGGCACTATGATAGCTTTTCTCCAGTCTGTTGGTGTCTTCTGTTGCCTCCACGCTGTGTTAAAAATTATGTGTAGCCAATATAATCCTGTTTCTCCTGCTGCTCTTATAATTTCTAGTGGTATGTTATCTATCCCTGGAGCTTTGTTACTTTTTGCCTTTTTTATGACCTCGGCAATTTCCTCTATGAGAATATTTGGCTCTTGTTCATTACAACTCTTTATGGTTTCTTTTGCTGTATTATTGCTTGGTGTTGTATTTAGTAATTCAGAAAATTATTCTTTCCATTTTTTTAATGCTCTTTACTTATTTGAAATGGGATTACCTTCTCTGTCATTTATTAGTTCTGTAGGATCGTGATTTTCTGTTCTGGTTCTCATAACTTTGATTGTTTTGTAGAAGCGTTTTGTAGCTGTTTTGTAATCCTTATTCAAGTTCTTGCCAAAATCAGACCATGATTTACTTTTAGCTTCTTTAATCAGTTGTTTTACTTTTTTTTCGTGCTAATGCATATTTTTCATATGTTTCTTGTTCTTTGTTATGTTTCCAGTCTTTGTATAGTTTCTTTTTCTCTTTCACGCCTTGTCTTATAGTTTCACTCCACCACGTGGTGCTCTTTTTCCCCTCTTTACCACGTTGTTTAGTACTACATATTGCTTTAGCTGTGTTCATTACTAAGGTTTTAAATTGTGTCCACTCTTCTTCTACTGATCTTGCTTCTGGGTTTAATTTATTGTATTCTTCTGCTATTTGTCTTTCAAAGAGTTTTAATATGTTTTCATCTTTAAGCTTGTTAATTCTAATGATCTCGTCATGGCTTTTTTTGTGTATTTTATCAATATGTTCACTTGCATTTGGCTTTCTGATGGTAGCCATTACCATATGGTGGTCTGTATCATCTGATAAATTAGGTACGGCACTACTGTCCGTGATTTGTCTTCTGTTCTTGGTTTTTGTTAATATGAAGTCAATCTGGCTTCTGCATTCAGGCTTGTTCCATTTGTGCCAAGTATAGATATGTGACTCTCTGTGTTTAAAGAATGTATTCGTGATGTATAGTTCGTTTTGACTGCATATCTCTAGTAATCTGTCTCCATTTTCATTTCTTGATGTTAATGTATCCCCAAAAGGTCCTAGGTATCTACTGTCTTCACTCGTTCTTTTCCCTGGCCTTCCGTTAACATCTCCCATTACTATTAGATCATCCTCTTTATCTATTTTGTTTATGTTTTCATTCAATAGTTCATAGAATTCTTCACTGTCTATCTGGTAGTTGTTGCATGGGGAGTAAATTTGTATGTAAGTTGTTCTTTTGTTGTTTTCTAATATTTTAATGCTCATTATTCTTTCTGAAGTATAGCTTATTTCTAAAATGTTTTTGGCAGTTTTTTTCTTCCACTATAAACCCTACACCATGTTATGGACAATATACCAAGCATTATTTCCATAAAACAGAAATTCATATACAAGTACGATTATCCCCGAAGAAGAAGAATATACAAGTACTAAAAGAGAGAACTGAGAATCACATACAGAAATCATACCCAACGGATATATGGACATACGTATATACAGATGGATCAGCGAACGAAGCAATATTAGATGGAGAAATGAGAATATCTATATAGTAGCAACAGGTGCAAAATAAATAGAGGAATTCATACCCATAAGCAAACACTATACAAGTTTCAAAGAAGAAATGGAAGCCATAACACAGGCAGTTAAAATGCTCATAAATTGCTTGCCAAGTCGTAACAGATATATAGTCTTTCTAACTGATGCAAAGTCAGTATTGCAGGCAGTGTAAGATCCAAAGAACAGGAACATGAATGAACTTATGACCTGCTTACTACACCTCATCAGTACTACCAAAGAAACAGTACTGTGGTGGATCCCTGGTAACTGGGACATAATGGAAATGAAAAAGCTCTTTCCTTGCAAGGAAAGGGAGATCACTAGAACAAATAGAAAATGATAATATGTGCATTATGTAAGACTGATAAGAACAGAATATAAGAAAAAGTGCAAACAGATGCACCCAACTGCAGAACCAATTGACCCCTACGATCAAATGTTACGCTAGAAACCATCATCTTCAGACTACAAACTGGCCACAACAGACTGAGAAGGCACATCCTCTGAAAGCTGAAAATTGGCAAGACATACTTGTGCAACTGTAGACTAAACCAAGAGACTGTAGAACACATTCTTCATATATGTGAACTTTATCAAAAAGAGAGGGAGAAAATATGGCATACTGAGCGGCACTATTTCCAGACCTGATGGATGACTTGAATCACACAATTCATAAAAGCTATTGGCGCTGTAACCTGATTTCTGACTGAAGAACGAGAAGAAAACAAGCGAGACCTTCGGGGAATATATAGACCTTCCAAAAGAATTAATTAGGACCCCAATTTTTGCGTTTTTTATTCTTGTTTGGCTTTCCGTTGGTCACTATTTATATACTTGGAGTCGCCTTGGCTATTAATGGCACGCAATTCTAAGTATGTAAATAGTGACCCACCAAAAACCCAAAAATAATTTTTTAAAACGTAACGAATGGAATCCTAATTGATCGCCTTTATCGGAGACGGTCACAATTACAAACCACATTTCTGGGGTTTTTTTCTGGAGGCTGTTGGAGGGCGTGCCAGAACTTACCAGGGCCACCATAATTACTAGTTTCGACGCTATATGTAAAAATGTGTTGAACATAGCTAAGCGGTCCTTCTTATGGATATTTTAGACTCAAGCAATACGAGTTAATTTACAGCTAGGTCATTGCCCTGGAATAAGTTGGCTCAAGACAGATAAACCGGTAACTTTAAGTAAGGAAATAACTGAAAATCAATATTCTTTTAATTAATCAAGAAACACTTGACACCGACAAGAAAAATGCTGAAAAAAATGTAGTTGTGTATTGAAGCTGTATATTTTCAACAACAATCTGAAACACATTTTGCGTGAAACACCTAGAGTTTTATCCAACAACATATATTGGGAGTATAATGCACTTTGTAATCTTCGATGTATCATGGCTGCTTCCGTGATAGGACTTCCATAGCTCACCTCAAGATTAGAGATAAGAGGATGTCCATAAATTATCTGCACACATTTTTGCCAATATTCTACCCCCTCCATCCCTTGTCAACAAATGTCAAGAATTCCGCGACCCCATATCCCCCTTCCCTTCTTAATTATGTCAAAACATGAACACCTCCACCATTTAAATGTAAAATTTTCAGAAAGAGGACGGGAAAAAAAACTACATGATTGCTTCGGATTTTTAGAATATATTTCAAATTAAATTGTTATAATTGTCGCTGAAGACGGATGTGTCTAACCATTGACGCAAAAAAACGGCAACACAACGCATTTCCAATCTCTGGACTACATCCTGCTGGAAGTCTAGTAGGACCATACTCCTGCTATAAGAGAGATCCAGCGGGAGTTTGAGAATAAACGCTGAAAAAGAAGAAGAAATCAATATAATTGATGTATTAAAAAAACAGTACTGTTTGCGTCATCTTTGTTAGCCCACATCCCCCCTTACCTCTTATCAACAACTGACAAATTCACTCGTTCACACCCCACACCCCTTCTTTCCCCAACCTCAATAAGTTGACGTAATTTATGACAGCCTCTGATTAGTCGAGAAATTGCATAGAAAATAAATGCGGAAAAGAGAAAAATACTGAAGAACAGAGATATAGTATTGTTCATGATCAAATTAATATTCACTTGAATTGTCACATGTTAGAATCTTTGCACTTCTACTTACCTCGGATCATAGATATACGATGATGGCCACTCCAGTGTTTAAATCAAGAAAATTCTTGTAACGGCCATGTTCTCCATAGCGGTGTTGAGAGTTGTATGAAAACTTACAATTAGTAGCCTAGTTATAATCAATCTATACAAATCACTGATACTATCTATTCTGTGTATGACTGTAACAGATAGACACACACTACAGATACAGATAGAAGGTTGCAGGCATTTTAATACAAGTGCTACAGACTGTTACAAATTTGCTCGAGAGAACGTAAAACAAATATATTTGTTTTAGACAAAATAGCTGAACTTGCGGGTCGACATGAATCAGTGTTGACAGTGGTGAAAAAATGAAAAAATGAAAGCTTGTGGGTTGTGCACATGTAAGAGGCAACACTCGCTTTCACAGATTATCTTGTCGGAAACAGTTGAGAATGGAAGAAGATGTGCAAAACAACAGAATTCCTGGATTAATAATATAAAGAAATGATCAGGTCGTGATTTTACTGCACTCGTCTGTATGACCGGATATAGGGGTTTTGTGGACTTTTTTGTGTTAATGTTACCAATGTAGCACCTCTACGACCCTAATAGTTACTAATTTTATTATTATTATTTATATTATTTATATTGTGAAATAGCATAGAAACGCTTGAAAATTTACCTCGAAAAAGTTAATATATTTTGAAAAATAAATTATGAAATACATGAAAATTCAACGATGGAATTTATCTTCTTACCGCTTTAATATTTCAGTTCTTCTGAATCGTACTTTTGATATTACGTCTGTGCGTCTCTTGTCATAAAAATCATATCACCTTGGAATACTTACTGATGTGTAATAACGTCTTGTATTGAACAGTATCGATTCTATATCGAAATATGGTGTGCTATACTGCGCTTGTTAGACTACATTCTTAACTTCATTTTGTTGATGATAGAAAGGAGAGACGTTCTTGTCTTATGACAGAGATCGTATCATATTTTGAAATTACCACTCTTATAAATTCTCTTTGATGTCCTCTCATAACTCGTGTAACTAATAACAGCTCTAGTGACGCTAAACACGGGAACTTAGTCAAACGTAGACTTTATTTTTTTCGCTTTAATTTCTTTAACCTATCACTGGAGCGGACCACTCCAATAATCAGGATCCTAAGAAGGTCTGTCGCAATTGAAAACGAATTAGCAGACAAAGAAAGGAAATGTGATTTTAAATACATTTTGACAGACTTATTATAATTAAAGATAGAATAAATGGGTAGCTGTCCTAACTTTAGTGCTACTGAATGAATTATTTTCGGTTAAGGTTCTAATTGTCTTGCACTTAAAGACAACAACTAACAGGTCGTGTGTGTGTATGTATGTATGTATGTATGTATGTATGTATGTATGTATGTATATATATATATATATATATATATGCTCTCTATCTCCAGAAAAGAAATTACTGAGTTTCGAGAACAAATAACTTCGTAGAATAACTAACACCCATTGGACTGAATTCAAATCGAATGATAAAATCAGGAGAAGAGACACATCAAAATTTCGTCACGGATGTTATCAGAAAACGTCGTTGGTCCTACATCGGGCATGCCCTACGCGAAGACACCAACAGAATACACCACCAGTCTCTTGAATGGATACCTACCGACAAAAGAGCAAGGGGATGACCAAAAGAAACACTCAGAAGAACAATACTTAGAGAAAGTAAAACAATCAATATTCATACTATTGAAGAGCTGCACAGAATAGCTTTCAACAAACATAATTGGAGAGATCTGACCTCTGTCCTATGCGCTAACTTCAGCGCAAAGGGAAAATGAATGAATGAATATATATATATATATATATATATATATATATATATATATATATATATATATATATATATCTGTAGTTGGGAAACGAAGGAGTGCTCCGAGGAGCAAGCAAACTCTAGTATGTTATATTGAATTCATCAGCAGGAATCCTACTGATTGGCGTAAGCGATCATGGATCCACAAAACTCAATTTCTCGTGTGTTCGCTCTCTGATAACCAACAGAATATTCGTGTGATTACATCCGGGGAACGAGATTTGTTAGGCTGTCTTATTGATTTGTTTTGATAACATTTATATCTATTTTTGCTCGTTTTTATATATTCCCTGTGTTACCCCAGCCACCCATTTCCTGTTTAGGGTTGTTACCCGACACTGGAACGTTTACCACGAGAGGGGGGGGAGGTGCTGCCTATGATACCGTTTATTTGTGGCATGTATGTTTAGCACATCCAATTTTGAAGCAATCTGTATCCAGGTTGAAAACGAGGAGGAATTTTTAGGATGTTGGTTATCTTCTAACTATGGAATTGTATGACAGCAATCCAATTTCCTTTGCACTTTCAACCCCACATATAAAGATTATATCTTTTTTTAAATAATTCATTGACTTTTGTCTCTTTTTTTTCACCTCGTCGTTAGTTTTTTAGGTGCAGTGGTACTCTCAACATTCTGCTACAGAACCATATTTATTTTGTCTCTAATGTTTCACTATCATGTTTATTTAATGTTCAAAACTCGTACTCATGTTACATTCTGCTTTATGTGGGTTTGAAAAACTATCTTTTCCTCGCAAATAATGACAGGGACATATTACACTGTATATCTTTAATTATTAGAAATGATGTCCAATACTTTTTCTTTTCTCTGTTGAACTTCTTCCATCTGATGTCATCGATTTTTCTAAATACTTGAATTGGTGAATCTGTTTGAGCATTGAGTCATTCACTTGTATCTTATACCATCAATTTTTAACGTCTTATTATGATGAGAATCCAGGAAGTGGATCTTAAGTGACATGTTGCAACCTAATTGTTGATATGCTGTCAGAAGTTCATTAATAGCAACAGGATAGTTCTCACTTCTTTGATTGCCCAGGAAATTTTGTACAACACATTTGAAAGATTGCCTTGCACCTTTCTCATTCCCATGAATAATGGCATCAAAATGCTCATCTTTCAACAGTTCCCTTATCTGTGGGCCTACAAATAATCCTTCCTTTATTTTACCATCACTAAGGTAATGAAATTTTTTCCTCAAGTACTTAAATGCCTCTCCCTCCCTATTCATGCCCTTGATAAAGTTCTTCATTAGCCCCAATTTAATATGAAGAGGAGGTAGAATTATTGTATTTCTATCAACCAAAGAAATTTGCTGTACATTCTTTTCACCAGGCTCCATAACCTTCCTATCAGGCCAAGTTTTCCTAATGTAATGAGAAGTTCTCTGTCGACTGTCCCATTCACACAGAAAGCAACAATATTTTGTGTAACCTAACTGCATGCCAAGTAAAATTGCAATAACTTTCAAGTCTGCACAAATCTGCCACTGATGATCATCATATTTTATTGCTTTAAGAAGTAATTTCATATTTTCATAAGTCTCCTTCATGTGGACAGCATGGCCTATAGGGATAGAAGGTAATGAATTGCCATTGTGTAGCAAGACTGCTTTCAAACTTAACTTTGATGAGTCAATGAATAACCTCCACTCTTGTTGTATGTGCTCTATTTTCAAAGCTTCCATAAGCCCATTAACATCATGGCAAGCAATAATGCTATTATTCATTGTGAAAAATGGAGTTAGAGATTTCTGACATTCTCTGTACATAGACACCTTAACATTTTTATCCAGGAGATTCCACTGCTGAAGTCTTGATGCAAGAAGTTCAGCTTTTGTTTTAGATAAGTCAAGATCTCGAATTAAGTCACTTAGTTCATTTTGAGAAATTCTATGTAGAATATCAACAGAACCTATTGGTGTGAATTGAGTATCTTCCTGTTCAAACTCAGGTTGTATTTCTTGACCACAATCTGCATCAAGCTCTATAACTTTCTGGTTGGGTGAAGTAGGAACAGGCAGATCTTTTCCATGTGGTACTGGCCGTATAGCTGATGGAATATTGGGGTAATTCAAAGTCCACTTCTTCTTTTTAGATATTCCGTGTTGGAGAGGAGGCACCATACAAAAATAGCAGTCACTTACATGATCTCTCGGCTCTCTCCATATCATAGGAATCGCGAAAGGCATTGACCGCACTTTGCCATTCAGCCAACCACAGAGTTTCACAGTACATGTAATACAGCAAATGTGAGGTGCCCAGGGTTTGTCTTGATCACCTATCTTACATCCGAAGTAAAGATGATATGCAGTTTTAATTAAAGGTGTAATTTTCCGTTTTTGAGACGACAACGTCCCCTCGCCACAAACATAGCAAAAATTGTTAGCACTATTAACGCACTTTCGTGACATTATGGAATCCAATCTTTATACAAATTCAGACATTTATAGCACTGGAAAATAAAATATATATATACTACTTGAAAATATTAATTATATACATATGTTGAAATATGTGGTTTGTTTTTTACATCAACACACGATTTAAACAATATAGCGGTCATTGAGAGAAGTCGCACGGTGTCAACATGCATTCGTCGCTGAATACATTTTTCGCCAGAAAGATTTTCCACTTTTTCGACACAATAAACAAGGAATATCACAACAATAAGAGCAAACTGAGAATTTTTAATGTGATATTCGTTTTTCTCACCACATTTTCAGTAGGAAATGATTATTTTCATGTCTGTAATTTTTTATGTGTTGCGCAGTGTTATTTAAGAAAAGGCTTTTGCCTTTGCTTTGTCCCACTACTATGTTGATCCGATTTTCTGGATCTTTCTCACTTGTGGCAATCAGAATAGTGTCTTCTACATATCCTAATTGATCTATGTTATGTCCACTCCCTGATAATCTTGGAATGTTATCAGTTGCTTGCCATATGATGGCGATCTACATGAGAAACAATTCTGGTGAAAATACACATCCCTGTCTCACACCTTGTTTTTCGATAATGATATTGACTCATGCGCATTCATCTCAAAATCCTCTGATCGTGAGGACTAACGAAGAGCAATGAGTATGTTTGCTCAGTCCATAGGCTGACCATTTGCTGTGGTGGCTAGGCTAGCTAATTGGTGGCCCGCTCGTTTCCCTCCACGCCCGTGTGTCCAGGCACAAAGATAAGCGTGAGTTTTCGAAGTAATGTCCACAGTTTAGCTCTCTTTAACGACTCCACCCATCCCCTACGTACATCACCTGTTTTATTATCGAGAATGCGCGAACTTGGAGTGAGGATGGGCGTGGCCCGTAGAGAACACCTGACAAAGATTCCAAAAGAGCAGTGAACCAACATAGAACCGGAACCATCAGCCGTTATACCCTGAGAGATTTACTGAAACGGAGATCTGAGCACATATGGACGTGTCCGGTGTGCGAATAAACATACCTAATACCGAATACGTTTGTTTCATCCATTTTTAAATGACTAAATAAACAAATATAATGTGACTACATCTTTCTTCTCATTGATGGATAAGTAACCATTAGCGTCAGTCTATAGTAACAACAGATCCATGCTTAAGCGGGGGTGGAAGAGTAACCGTTCTTGAAATTATGTGGTATTAACGGCTCCATGCTTGGGCGATGGGTAGAAGAGTAACGGTTCAAGGCAGTCAGAAGGTGACAACAGCTCCATACTTGGGCGATGGCTGGAAGAGTGACTGTTCATAGCAGTCGATGGTGACAACAGTTCCATACTTGGACGATGGGTGAAGTCATTGTAGTGAATTAAGAAAGTGAGTCTCACTGCGTACAAAAACATTCATCTTTATTCCCAGTCACCCAGGTGTCAGCATGCGTGCTGAAATTGCTACTATGACATGTAGTCAATCTATAACCTATAGTCAATCTACAACATATAAACAGAGCAGACAATATGCAATGATCTAAGAGAGCCAGAACGACCGCAGGATTTTGACACCACACAACATACGTCAGTATCAAGAATGCGGAAATTTGTAGTAAGGATAAGCGTAGCACGGAGAGAAAAACTCGCGAAAATTTCAAAAATAGCACTTAACTTGGACACAGCCGGAGCAATCAGCCGTTACAGCGTGAAAGATTTATTCAACCTGAGATATCAACACCCAAGGATATGTCAGGTGTGCGAAGCCAATAATTAGTACGCCTAAACCTATATCAGCTCCATTTGTGTGTTGTAGCATGTCTTATCTAAACCTACATTAGCTCATTGGAATGTTTTCCTTTCTATTTGCACATGGCGCTGTCCTCTGGTGCTGTGTTGCCCTGTCATTGTCCTCAGTATGTTATCTTTTGGTCTCTCACCATGCATCTGCTTTTCGTTGCAATTGCAATGGCCGCCACTCCAATGCTCGGTCCGGACATTCTTGAGTTGCTGTGTGTTGACATTGACGCTGTGTGTTATTGGCACAGTGGTGTCGGAGATATTGCTTGTCTGTGCAGTCAAATATCATTCCATCTGCAGCCTTCACACTTTCCAACACGAGCCTAAAAGTGTTAACCAGGAATACAGCAAGAGCAGCTGTACTTTTATTTCTATGGTGCACCATGTGGGGGTACTTCAGAAACATCATCAGTATTGGACACATAGTGGAGATTTCTATCTTTTCAAGCAGAATTCTTCGGTCGATTCTCAGAAGTTAGACGTTTTTCGACTTTAATGAATCCTCTAGTCATATTACTTGGATTGGAATTTAGCTATGGATTTAGATTTAAGCTGATCCGCGAATCGAGGGAATGTCTATGCTTAACTTTGTTTTACGTGAAAGCCATGTCGCAAAACTAGCTGAAATAATTGTATCCTTCGGTGTTTTCAACCACTTAAACACACATCCGGAAACTCTAACCGGTTAACTCCATTTAATATATGAGATAGCATATGATTTTGAAAGCTAGAAACTAATAAAGAAACTTCAGAAGAAAAATGAGTACGTTTGGAAATAAGTTATGTATCGCAGAAAACTTGAATGTAGGCTGTAAAAAATTCCAGAGAAAGAAAGCTGTAAGAGTGAATACCAAACAGGAAAATATATCTCTACAAATGTAAGAAGAAAATGAAGTCTTATTGTTCGCTACTCTATGTTTTCATGTGAAGGAGTGCGAGGAGGATTTCTATGGACTGTGGAAATAAAGGCTGCATTGCCATAGCAAACTCAGCGACATGTACAGGAAGGATTTTGATTGTACCTTCGAAAGAAAAAAACTTCCTGTTCCAACCGTGGACTGAACCCCTGATTATGAACTAATAATGAGGTTAATAAATGAGATATACCAGGCATAAAATGAGAATGAATGACAATAGATTACCACTAAAAGTATTAAGATGCGTATCATGTTATAAAAGGACGAGAATAAAGCCGAGTGAGAAACACCATAGCAATCACCAGAAAGATCATGACTAGACTCTTAACTCAGGGTATGCACAATGTTGTGTTCATATTTTTACGATTTAATGTGAAATAAAAAGCTAATTGGTGGGCACGATAGCAGATTGCAGTTACATTGCTGTGTTTCTTCATAAGATTGCACCAGTTTACCAAATATCTATAACACTACAGTATTTGCTATATTTAACATTGAGACGATTTGTCCTATGGCCTAAGGAACATGGCCGTTCATACGACTTTGCTAAAGATTAATATTTCTTTAAAATAATTAACCTTTGGTTTTTTTAATACCTTCTTTTGGAAAATTTGCAGTAGTTTCATTGTAAACCACGGGGTGAATTGCCATCTCTTTTACTTGTTCTGTATTGCTAAATAGCGATAAATAGTGGTAAATAGCATGTTGTATCTTTTAAAGGAGAGAAATTGAACCCCACAAAACCCCGTCCCTCGTATCTAAGTGTTTGATCAGGATTGTGACAGTAAGCTTTCTGTTTCTATGAGACACAATAATATTATTAAATCTTAGATCTTCCTGTATTAAATAGTTTCAAATATTCTTTTTTCTAATTATAAAAAATCTTTTGGAATTGCATCACACTTTCGTACGTTGGTGGAGAACAGAGTTATTTTGTGCACAAGAAACGTATCTTTACATTCACTGATGGGGGATAAGAAAGAGAAGAAGTGATGAGGCGAATGAGAACTGAGTTCGCATGGGAGAACTCATGACGAAAGTTCAAAGATACATAATTTATTAACACGTCTGAACTAAACAGGTAACATGGAGAATTCTCATAAGTGATATAACACTGCATGTCGAATCAGAAAATATGAAAAATGAGAATGTATATAAACATATATGGCTCTAGGCAAGTGGGTTGTCTCAATTGTCTGATAGTAAAACTCTAGGCAAGTGGGTTGTCTCAATTGTCTGATAGTAAAACTCTAGGCAAGTGGGTTGTCTCATTTCTCTGATAGTAAAACTCTAGGAAAGTGGGTTATCTCAGTTGTCTGATATTATTGAAAGCTCTATGCAAGTGGGTTGTCTCAATTGTCTGATATTATTGTAAACTCGAAAAAGACATGTCGTTTTTGCATGTGTTCGTACTCAAACTTCTGCACATTTAACGGTAAAAATGTGCTGTGTTACGATTTATATCTTAGATGCAATATCTACACATTTATTTATCACAAATCCGATTTCAGGGTAGTATTTGAGTCACTTTGATCTTAAATGGAAAGAAACAGCCAGCATCACACACCAAAAATTCCTTAGTCACCTATTACAACATGCATGAAATGTCACAGTGTAACTTTGTTGCTCCCCTTTGTGCCCTTCCTGCACAAGTCGTCGCTGGTTAATATAATGTAACCCAACAATGTTTGAAGGTTTACTCGAACTTCAGAATAAAGAATTTAATGTCGGTTAAAGTCACTAAAATAAAAATCGTTTTATTCAATACATCATTAACCTCAAGATCAAACACAAATGATTTACTTTGGCAGTTATTTGTGACAAAATAACCTAAACCTTTGACTTGCCATATTTTTATTAAATAAGTTCTTATATAGCTAAAACGCCCAGAACTCAAAGGAGAGTGACTGACAACAAAGAATACTTAATCCCCTGACTACCAACTAGCCTAACGCAAAAAAAACAAAAAACTTAGATTAATTAGTTCATGTTCTTCTGCCATGTCTAAAGAAGGTGAGGTAACCCATTGATTCCCAACTTTACTTCTTATATGGACCACGTCACTGAACATGTGTTTCCGTAGTCCCGAGAATATTTCTTTTAACTCATCAACTTAGTTCGGGGACCTTGTTGTCTAGCCGTATCTTCAACTTAGTTCGGGGACCTTGTTGTCTAGCCGTATCTTCAACTTAGTTCGGGGACCTTGTTGTCTAGCCGTATCTTCAACTTAGTTCGGGGACCTTGTTGTCTAGCCGTATCTTCAACTTAGTTCGGGGACCTTATTTTCTAGCCGTATCTTCAGCTTAGTTCGGGGACCTTATTGTCTAGCCGTATCTTCAGCTTAGTTCGGGGACCTTATATTTTCTAGCCGTATCTTCAGCATAGTTCTGGTACCTTATTGTCTAGCCGTATCTTCAGCTTAGTTCTAGGACCTTATTGTCTAGCCGTATCTTCAGCTTAGTTCGGGGACCTTTTCGTCTAGCCGTATCTTCAGCTTAGTTCGGGGACCTTATTGTCTAGACGTACTTCCGATTAGTTCGGGGACTCTTCGTTAGCACCTCTTCATACCATACTATTGTTACTACTTCAAGGCGTTAATTCTACCAAAACAATTACGAAAATCTGTAATTTTCTTATTGTCTCTATTATTTTGTCATCCATTGCCCTTGTATCAACAGGGGCCTGAATAAGTTGTGAAGTGAAATATTATTAACGATGCTGGCAAGCGCTGCCTATCGCGGCACAGCGACTTCCATGATGCTTTTCTTATACATTAATTGAGTCATAACTGACTCAAACCATTCTCCAAAACGTCATTCTCGCTATCTCACACAGTGTCCTTTATCATGACTGATTCTTGTTTCGTGTTTTTATTGTCTGGTGATATAAAGTACATGCAAAGTGACCAATGATCAGTTTCATTGACCAAGTTGAGTAGCATCATCAAGCAGGCCCATTATTCTGGAGAAGCGTTTCGATACTCTTCAGTTCCAAAGATACTCAGAATTGTAAGGGGGAAACAATCAGAATAACAGCGTTTATTATTTTCGTGTGTATTACGGCAACATTGTTTTCTTGCTTGTGCAACTGTATTTTCATTTCTTCTTCTTCTTCAGCGTTCATTCTCAAACTCCTGCTGGATCTCTCCTGTAGCAGTACTACTAGATCTCCAGCAGGATGCAGTCCAGAGAATGGAAATGCGTTGTGCCGCCGTTTTATTTGCGCCAATTGACCGACACATCCGTCTTCGGCGGAGTATTTTCATTTGAACTCTTTCTACTGTCCTACTTGATCACCCAAGCACTCATCCTTAATATGTTCACTTAGAAACATTAAGAGCATGTTCAGAAATAAAATGTTTAAAATGTTGACATTTACTTAAGCAAAGGGTCCAATAATTTTGACAGTTGTTGAGAAGTGGGGAGGTGTTTAAAAAAATTACCAACAGATTGTTAACACAATTGATGGACATGCAGACTATGCAGTGTTCTGATCTGCTGGAAGGAACTAGACTTACAGGGATATTCGAGTAAAATTAAGTCCATTAACTGTCCATTTACCCCCCCCCCCCCCCACAAGGACGACAAACACATTTATAATGAATCCAAAATCAGATAGGTCCAGAAGGTAATTGATGACGAGGTAACTATTACGAATCATGTTGTGTGTAAGGGCGACTAGTGTACTTTATGATACATTCCGATAAATGTCTTTCCGAAATACTGGCAGTCAGTCCAATTTTTCGACGCCATGAAGTTAGTATATTACACATTTTATTTGGGCAACGCTGTTTCTTGTTTCTCCCTGTTCGCCAAACGTTAATCTTTACCTAAAGTTTTCCGTAAAAATGTGATATTACTTCTTGCTCATATTATATTGAGCTTTCTCTGACAGTTGACATCTTGCATTACTTCCACATTAGTTTTTCTCAAGTTCTTCTCTAGTCCTTGAATAATGCAGATCCCAAATAATGTCGTTTATTTTGTCTGATCCGAATTTAACTTTCTCGAGCTTTTATTTTTCTGACGACATAAAATATAAGCAAGGTGACAAATGATCAATACCATTATTCTAGACAAGTGGCGCACTGTGACAAATGATCAATACCATTATTCTAGACAAGTGACGCACATTGACATGACAAATGATCAATACCATTATTCTAGACAAGTGGTGCACAGTGACAAATGATCAATAACATCAGCCTAGACAAGTGATGCACAGTGACAAAGAATCAATGTCAGTCTAGACAAGTGACGCACAGTGACAAATGATCAAAAATATGAATGTAGACAAGTGACGCACAGTGACAAACGATCAATAACATCAATGTAGACAAGTGACGCACAGTGACAAATTATCAATAACATCAGCCTTGACAAGTGACGCACAGTGACATAGGATCAAGCACATCATCCTAGACAAGTGACGCTGTTGGAATTCTGCGCGCATGACTTTATTCTGAGGGAAGGCGCATTTTTAAGAAACCCATTATGTTATTATAATTGTTTTGTAAAATTGCATCTGTGTGGTTTATGATACGTTTTTTCCTATCGTTCGTTAACTATACGTGGCACAAACCTACATTGTACGTGTTCATATATCATTACTGGTTATACATAAAACTGAAGAGCTCTATTTCTGACTCCCACACACACACAACGAGCTGTTGCATATGTCATTTATTTCTGTAATTGCTGTCCTATTTTATTCTCTATTTCTTATCTATAATTGTCATCTAATATATTTGTGTGACTCTTTGACAATAAATTAATAAATAGAGATTAGACTCCATATAGATAAGGTTCTACAGACAAATTCTTTAGAGTTCCATTGACAGTTATAAAAAAAAAACGAATAAGGAGATGATGAAAGAGTCAAATACGAAAATGGAGTTACTAATGTCAGAAAGAAATACATATTTACTTTTGGGTCACGTTTTGAGACCGCGGGATTTTGAGAACATAGTTAAAATGTGCAGAGACTGAAGGAAAGGGTGAACGCAGATGACATGTGAGAAATTGTTAGGAAGTTACTATCTTGTCATGGCAATGGATGAAGAGTGATATTTTGATAAGAGTAGGGGACAAGGGAATATGTAGGAAGTGTTGGCAATAACAAACTGCTATCTATCTGTGTATACGCTGTGGCCCTTGTTTGCCTTGCGGTGTCAGGTGTGGAAGAGTTTTCTGGAGGTGGCCTTCTTGTGTGCTGTTAGTAATCTTGTTCCTGTGGTTTCTGTGATTTCTGTGATCCATCTTTTACATGGTCTGCCTCTGGCTTTATAGCCGTTATATATATGTGTCATGGTAATTTGTGGCATTCCATATGTCGGTAGTCTGGAAGCGTGTGAAAACCACTTGATCTGTTGTCTTTTGATGTGTTCTAATACTGGTATTGTTTTGGTTATTTGATTTTGTCGTTTCTAATTATATCTCTTAATGACACTCCGAGTATTCTTCGTAGACATGTCATTTCTGCTGTCACTATTTTTCTTTGTATTTGTAGCACAGGGATGGAATAATAATAGTCTTGTATAGTGCAACGTTAGTGTCTATGTTTACATTTGTATTCTTGAACATACGTAACATCTGTCCTAGGATCTGGTATGTTTTGTTGCATCTATTTTGTATCTCTTTACTGGTTTTCCCTTCACTCTATATAATGCTTCCTAAGTAAGTGAACTCATTTACCTGTTTAATGTGTTTATCGCTGATGGAGATAGTGACATTTCTTTCTTTCTTTGCTATTGTCATTATTTCGGTCTTTTCAAAATTAATCTTCATTTTGAATTTTTGGCATGTTGCGTGGAGCCTGTTCATATGTTCTTGCAGTTGTCTTCTGATATCGCTTTCAGTACTTGGTCGTCTGCAAAGAGTAGTTCGTTCAATTTGTCTATTATGTTATCTTCTTCGTTGGTACTTGTTATTTTACAGATGTGGTCGATATATTTTATGAAAAGTAGAGGAGATAGGACACATTCCTGGCGAACTCCTGATTAAATTTGGAACTTATTGGACACTCCTGCATTTGTTCTTACTTCCCATTTGCTATTTGCTTAAATGCCCTTGCATATGGTGATTAAATGTTATGGTACTCCATATATTGATAGTCTTTTCCATAGTTGTCTGTCTACTCTGTCGAAAACCTTTTCTTGATAGACGAATGGGATGTATAATTCCATGTTGTTTTCTGTGGCTCTTTCTGTTAGCTGTCTAAGTGTAAAGATAGCATCCGTACAACTTTTTTCTTAGAGAAACAAAGTACATAACACATTAATAACATCACCAAAAACTGACGACGTTTCGACTAATAAGTTTTCCTCAGGACCAAAAAATGAATTTTGCAAAAAGAGAAACATAGTGTGATTGGTAGAGAGTAGCAAAAGTAGATAATAAAGGAAAGAGGATGAAAGAAGTTAGAAAGAAAGCTAAGGCAGAAGGCACGTACAAGAAGGTTGGAAGAAAGTGTAAAAACATAAGAACGACTGCAATAAACAAAAACACTAGAAAACATCTACTTATCTGAAATGAGTTATCCAGTAGAGTTATCTAGTAGAATTATACAGTAGAGTTATGCAGTAGAGTTATACAGTAGAGTTATACAGTAGAGTTATACAGTAGAGTTATACAGTAGAGTTATACAGTAGAGTTATGCAGTAGAGTTATACAGTAGAGTTATACAGTAGAGTTATACAGTAGAGTTATACAGTAGAGTTATACAGTAGAATTGAACTGAAAGGCAGAACTAAATGACGCATAAAATAATAGTCAGTCGAATACGTATCGTGAACAAAGTTCACACTAACAGCAGAAAATAAAGGGTGTAAACATAGAGGGAGTATAAGATATAACGAATAGAAAAAAATAACAATACAAATGGCATGGAACGAATAAAATAAAATAAAATAAAACACGAATTACGGGCCAAAGAGATGAAGACCCTAACTGGGGCGGGGGAAGAAGGATAGGGTATTGCAGGAAATGGAGAAAAGAAAACATGTTTGTATATTCCCTCCATGACGCATCCCTCCACAACAAATATCCACAACACAAAACAACTCTCAAAGATCCCTTCTCATCTCAATTTCCTGCTAGTTGTAACACAATCAACGAATCTCTATCATTATACAAAACTGTCGTCGGACTGGACCAAGTTGACACAAGCAGATCCGCCCGTATAATAATTAAATAAAAAGATGAGACTGAGAAAACCAGATGGTGATAAAGATGAATCTTGCTATAGAAAGTCAATCAAGTGACATATTCTTTCTAGAATGTAGTTCTCCTTATGGATTCTCTGAATACTCTGCGACTCTGGGAGAGTTGACCTACCTGCAGTTAGAGACATGTTTAAGCAATCTGATATATCACTGCACCATCGTCGTCTTGGGATCCCTCTTTCCCTGTTGCCGTTTAATCTGCCTTCAGCTATTAATCTTTCAGTGCTGCTATGTCTCTTTATGATAATGATGATGTTCGTCCGTCGTGATCGACGATGACCAAAAACTCAACCATAATAATAATAACAATAAATAATAAAATAATAAAGTTAATAGTGCGTTTTTAAATGACTAGCAAGTCCAATGCGCGCACAAAATGTTCTTTTACAGAATTGACAACAATAGAAGGTATCTGTGTGAGGTTGAGATGTTTTTTTCTTTTCTACGTGTCCGCTTCTGTCTTGCAGTTTCTTGTCTGAATTCTTCTGCCGCTAGTGCTCCCGTTCTAATGCTGTAACGCCATGCTGTTCTATCCTGAGCGAGGCTCTCCCAAGCGCCTACGTCAATGTTAAGATGTTTCAGGATGACTTGAGCGTGTCTTTGAAACGCTTTTTCTGTCCACCAGCTTTTCGAAATCCTGCCTGTCTCTTTATATGACCAAAACAACACAGGTTTCTTGTTGATGCTGTTAAAGAGTCAGCATGTCTTCGCCGCTTATTGATCTTAACACTTCTTGATTTGTCTTTTTAGCTGTCCATGGTTTACGTAAAGTTCTATAGAAAGTAACAGGAGTATTGAACAATAGCCGGTAGGAAATACGGAGGTTTTTTTCGTTCTATTTCGAAAAACTATTTAGTTCATATATTTTGTATTTTATTACTTTCTAGTCGGTTTTACTTTGTCATATGTCCATCCACCGATATTCTAGCAATGTTTTCAAATTCGTCTTTGTGTTGTTCCCCGTCCCATCACATAGGTAAATGTGACCCAATAGCACTGCTGATGTCGAATGTGTCGGATCGAAAGACTCTAGATGTAAATCATAGCATTGGCAATACTTTAATATCTTGAGATTAAATTGATACATTAATATCTTTTAATGTACTTCAATATCTGAAGTACACGATATCAACGATCAGGGGTTTTGCCACGAACGCACACGAAGAGCATACAATATTTGCATATAACAATGGACACAAATATTGTGTGGACTTACACACTGTGTTGTGATTTGTTTAATAAAATTCTCTTTTTGTCTATTTTTATACATGCATCTTTTGTAGCAAACCGATATTTTAATATCTTTTATATTCTTGTTATCAAAAATGTCAGCTTTCCAACATTTTCATTCGTATGATCCTCATTAGTGTGTCCAAGAAACTGAATTATGCATGAACAGAAATAGAATAACCACATCATCATGCGTGCAGCTCGTACATAATCACTTTATCGTTACATGATTCCATCATTCAATTATTACTGCCACGATATGCAGATATCTCCCGTTTTCTTAAGATCTACATCATTAGAGACTCTATTTCAGACACTACTGGCATGTTTTCTCTTCGCACTGATGCTTGGATTGATGACAGTACAAAAGATGTCTCTAATTACATCCTTGAGAATGGTACTTCATCCTGATGTAACAATGGAACAAGGGTTCGTATTTCATGACATTATGTTCATTTTTTTTAAATATACAAATGCATGATTGTCTAGGTAGTGCTGGAGCCCGAAAGTGGAACAAAGAACAATAACACTGATGTCTGCCATACATGTCATAAGAGTTTACTATGGATGCTAGACATGCGCAAGGGGGGCAGTACTCCCCCACTCCATGATCTCCTATGTGATAGTGACTTCTGATGACCTATAATTGACATAATTTTAGAGAATCAAACCTTCTATGTGTAGCATACATCAAGATTGCTAGAAGTAGCGACAATATTTCCTAGAGTAGAAGGTTGACCAACACGTGACAGTGCACGCTACAACCATATTTAATAGAATAATCAGTGTACTTGCACATGCTCTGGGAAGTACCAACATTAAAACGTGCTAGAGTAACATTAATCTGCAGCACAAAGTAAAACGTGCTAGAGAAACATTAATCTGCAGCACAAAGTAAAATGTGCTAGAGAAAAATGTATCTGCAGCACAAAGTAAAACGTCATAGAGAAACATTAATCTGCAGCACAAAGTAAACCGTGATAGAGAAAAATTAATCTGCAGCACAAAGTATAACGTGCTAGAGAAACATTAATCTGCAGCACAAAGTAAAACGTGATAGAGAAACATTAATCTGCAGCACAAAGTAAAAAGCCACTGCCTGATACAATGTGACAAACTAAATACTCACTCAGGGTTATATCATCATAATTATAACCCATGTGTGATGACTAAATAAAGGACACACCCAGTACTATGATTATAAATAATTGTATTTCTTATATCTAAGCTCTTTGTTATTTACTTTACTAAGCTTTAACAATATTTTTAATTCCGATATATGCACGTTTCTATAACATATTTCGATGTAGTCGTCTAGCTATTTCTTCCCCTTCTGTGTTTGACCCTATCTTCATGACGATCTTTAGCTCAAAAATCGATTTTTGTACTACGTAAAACTGTTGTGTTTTTTAACATGTGTTTACGATAAACGTTAAATAAGATAAGTGTACGCAGAAAATGTTAATCTGTCACTAGTATTTATCTAAGAATTTAATTTATGACAAAAGTATATGCTGGTTTTGTTGTTTTTTTCAGCTCTTCTTATCTTCGAAATAAATGTCTATATTGCCGTAATTTACTCCGTGTCATTTCCACACACATCAGAAGTTCCTTGTCTTTGGCTAGTTGAACAGGCATTACATTGTTATATATGCGAATTCTGACAATGCTTTCTAGTGATATAATGAATAATGTGGGCACCCTCCGTGTGTTACATGGGCCTAAAAGGGAAGAAAATAAAGCTACAATGTATACCTTCCATGCATATCGTAAGTAGTTACTAAAGAGTTTACTGGTTGGAGTTAGCTGCCCCATCCCATATACTGTCAAAATGATCCAGAAGTCATGTTTAAGTCATAAAAAATACGGGTCCAATAACTTCTCAATGGCGTGGAAAAGGTAAACCTTACTAACATATGTATATGTGTGTGTGTGTATATGTACACTAATGTCCGTATTGTGTTTTTTTCAAGGTACTCCATCATAGCGCTGCTACTGGTGACTCCATATTTATTCGCACTGTTTCTAATGGCCTGGAATATTTCATTTTTGCGAAAATCCAAGGATTGCCTACTGCCATCAACAAGAAGTATTATTCTGGTGTGTATTGACAACCACAGCACTTTTTTCTCAATAGTTTTTTGTTTCCATTGTTTAACAGAATCTTTGTGTTTATTATCATTATGTGTTATATAAATGTTATATCTGTGAATGTATATTTGTGTATATTGTTCGTATATATATATATATATATATATATATATATATATATATGCATACAAACACGCACACACGCGCACACGCGCACACACACACACACACACACATATATATATATATATAGTTTGTTTCGATTTCCATGAATTGCCAGCACTGAAGTTTATGTTTTCTATGTACATTTGTAGATAGAAAAATCGGAGGGTAGAGGGTTATTTTCCACAGTACTGACATTGTAACATTTTTCTAGAATATGTAATATAGAAGACTGATAAAAATATATACATTTAAAAACTTAGAGATTAATGAAGTCCTCAACAAGAAGATACTACATGATTGCCAAACATCGGTAACAATTGGTGGTAGAGCACTTTGTAATTTTCGCTGTTCTGTTGATATTGATATATTGGTTGGTTTCTCCGCCGAAGACCGATGTGTCAGGCCGGTAGCGCAAATAAAACGGTGACACAGCGCATTTCCATTCTCTGGATTACACCCGGCTGGAAATCTAGTAGAACAATGATCCTGCTACAAGAGAGATCCAGCGGAATTTTGAGAATGAACGCTGAAGAAGAAGAAGGTTGGTTTCGAATTTGAAATCCGGGAACTCACCTGAAATTTGGAATACTTTAGGAGAATATTTTTCATGGAATTTAGCGTTGAAAAAAAACAAGATATTGGCGATTAGCAATAACAAGCAATATTCCACGAATATTCGGTTAAACGTTTACAAACTGGAAGAAGTTTACCACATTCAAATATTCGGTTAAACGTTTACAAACTGGAAGAAGTTTACCACATTCAAATATTCGGTTAAAAGTTTACAAACTGGAAGAAGTTATCACATTCGAATATCGCCAGTCCCAAATATGTGATGACCGCAATTCAGTAGCAGGGACATCAGATCAAGTTAAGATTTTAGATGGAGATAACAATGCTAAAACTGTAGAACTAATTTAACAAAGCCAGATCAGTTTTACAGTAAAGATCAATATGATCGCCTGTGCTAACAATGAATTTGAGATCTCGATACTAAATGTAGACACTAAAAGACGTTTTCATGCTTTTTAATATATGTACTCTGTTGAAACTCAATTATAGAACGTAAGATAAATATATTCGTTTGGCAGACAACAGACAAATTTACAGGTTATCAAGCACCAATTTAGCAGTGGTAAAACTGCTTAAACTTTTTGGTTTTGACATTTAACGAGACACGACTAACGTTCAAAATTATTTTTCAAGAAACAGTCGAGGGTAGAAAAAAAAAGATATGAACAAAGAAAATCCGGATTGACATTAAGGAATGGTCTTTGCATGATTTTACCACACTCGCAATGACTGACGTGTGTTTAGAGGGCGTTTTGTGCTGATACCTGCAGTGTGGCACCTCTGCGACCCTAACGGATTGAATGTATTTATTATTATTATTATTATTATCGCCCATGTGTTGCCGAGGCCCGAAAGGGGAGCAAAGAATAGCAACACTGTTTACCTTCCATGGATGTCGTACGAGGCGACTAAGGAGGTTATGGGATGGAGCTGACTATCCCATCACATATAGGATCAGTGACCCAAAGCCATGCTGAAGTCGGATGTGTCAGTCCGAAAGGCACAGATATCGCAGCAATGCTGTAAACCATGACACAACGCATTCCGTTCTCCAGACTACATCCTGCTAATCTGCAAGAGTTTGAGAACGAACGCAGAAAAAGAAGAAGAGATTATTATTATTATTATTATTATCACTATAATTAGTATAGTTTCCTTAATGGACTCTTTTCCTCTCAATGGAGTATCACACTGCCTGTCGACACTATCGCTAAAACAACAAAACGTGTTACCTCCAGTGACAATCCCCAAGGACCTATTAAAGTACAATTGTGAAACATATACAGCAGTCCCGATTTTACGGTCGATAGTTTTCACAATAATTAGAGAGCATTAGGTACTGGAAGGCATCAGCTAGTGGCGTACACATACTCAACGGTATTAGACTGAATAGCAATAGCTCAAGTGCAGATGGGTCATGGCAAATTAAGTTTTATTTCAAAAATAAAACAATGGCTCGTTTGAAAATAACGACGATAATGTTCGTTATAAGTACGTACACGACGTAAACAAAAATGTAAGGCAACCTGGAATCTCATGGAGGTAAACTCATGAAATAGTGTATGTTGTTGTTGTTGCTGTTGTTGTTGCTGCTGCTGCTGCTGTTGTTGTTAGATCCAATTGCTGCTGAGTAGTTATAATCTTGGCAGCTCAATGTTAGATGTTAAAATAGTAGAGGTCTTCTGAAGTTGATTTAGTAATGTATACAGTGTGCTAGTGTTGGTTTAGTAATGTATACAGTGTGCTTGTGTTGGTTTAGTAATGTATACAGTGTGCTTGTGTTGGTTTAGTAATGTATACAGTGTACTTGTTTTGATTTAGTAATGTATACAGTGTGCTTGTGTTGATTTAGTAATGTATACAGTGTGCTTGTTTTGATTTAGTAATGTATACAGTGTGCTTGTGATGATTTAGTAATGTATACAGTGTGCTTGTGTTGGTTTAGTAATGTATACAGTGTGCTTGTGTTGGTTTAGTAATGTATACAGTGTACTTGTTTTGATTTAGTAATGTATACAGTGTGCTTGTTTTGATTTAGTAATGTATACAGTGTGCTTGTGATGATTTAGTAATGTATACAGTGTGCTTGTGTTGGTTTAGTAATGTATACAGTGTGCTTGTGTTGGTTTAGTAATGTATACAGTGTGCTAGTGTTGATTTAGTAATGTATACAGTGTGCTTGTGTTGATTTAGTAATGTATACAGTGTGCTTGTGTTGATTTAGTAATGTATACAGTGTGCTTGTGTTGATTTAGTAATGTATACAGTGTGCTAGTGTTGATTTAGTAATGTATACAGTGTGCTTGTGTTGATTTAGTAATGTATACAGTGTGCTAGTGTTGATTTAGTAATGTATACAGTGTGCTTGTGTTGATTTAGTAATGTATACAGTGTGCTTGTGTTGATTTAGTAATGTATACAGTGTGCTAGTGTTGGTTTAGTAATGTATACAGTGTGCTAGTGACTGTTAAGGGTGTTCGCATAAGTGTTTTTTCTAACAGACGAGAAGAAGAGAATTAATAAAGAGAAGTTCGATATTTTGGCTGGGATTAGAGCAGTGTATACATATGGGTAGCTGTTATGGTCTGAAATTGTTTAAATGGTCATTGGTTCAAAACTGAAAGATGGACAATTGGTTTCTCCTGCAGAACTTGTTTATGTTATAATTTACCATTGGTCGTGTCACGTCACCAAATATCAACTAGTGAGCCCATTTGTCCATCTGTAGCCAGATTTATCTGGTGTTTCTGAGAGTCTTCTTGACTGTTTCCATACTAAAAGGTTTTTGCTTTTGTTATTTTAAATCACGTATTTGGCATGTGTGTCTGCCGTTACATTTCCTTCTAGATCGCTATACTCCATGGATCCATTGTAGGGTCAAGTTGATTGTTTATACGAAGATACGTTTGTGTACTGCTATGTAGAGGACATCTTGATTTTCATGTGATCTGGAAATAGTATAGAAGCCTACATATAAATCTACTTAGGGCAACATTGTCAGACCTGTGTTACGTTGAGAAGCACAAGTATTAAATAAGTTTAACAAGAATTAAAATATCTTATCTAAGCCATGTTTGCTCTATTCCCCACAGGGTATATTTTCTGCAACTGTTGAAGCTTTCTGCGTTGTACTTTTTACAACACGCGTGATGACACTACTTCCTGTGTATGTGGTCCTTCCTGCTACGCATGGAGCATTAGCAATTTCCTCGACTATTGTGTCTTTCAATCGCAATAACGTACGTATGTATACAGGATAAATATAATTGCATTGTGAATAAAATAAGCATATAGTGTTCAATGTTAAATATTGCAAAATATGTATGCAGAACAATGTGGCAACGTGAATATTAGGGCCGTAGATATGTCTTCGTTACGGCGATGGAGGGGGTGAGTGTTGTTAAACCTTTTTTTTTTTAAAAAGGGGGGAAATTGAAACAGGGTAATAAAGTCTTTCTAATTACTGATTTTCGTCTATTGTCCACTGTCTATCCCAAGGTGGTGCTATCGTAGCTTTCACATATGCCGTTGAGCGTAGGAGATTGTAAAGGAGGTGTAGTCTATGTTCCAGAGTCGGGTGTGTTGTTCTGGTTGAGGTGTAGTAATATTTATTCAGGATGTCTTGATGTTGTCTATCCATCTTTCCTATGTCTGTCTTGACTCTGTATCCTGATTTCATCTTGTTATAAACCTTATGGGAAGTTGATCATTCATCCTCATAAGTTATCCAAACCATTTTATTTGCTGTTTCTCTATATATTCGATGCATGTTGCTATACTGATTCTTTCTGGTGTTCTCACTGCGCATTTTGTTAGTCTGGTGACTCCAATAGCCTTCCTTAGACATTTAATTTCACAAGTCTTGATCTTTTATGTGTAAATGTTAGTTACCAAGTCTAGCATTGGTTGCATAGTGTTGGTATAAAGATGCTCTTAATCATGTGTTTCTTTACTTCCATGTTGATTTTTTGGTGCAAAAGCAAAGGTGACAGCTGGCATTTCACAGCATTTTCCTCTTTAACATTTTGTTTCTATCTCTCTATCGAGTCGTCCGTCCTCTGTGAAGATGGACGCGGTCAACCGTAAGATAAGCACCAATAATTGCATTGCAAGGCAGGTAAACTTAAGATAGGATTAAGTGGCAAAAAAGGCGTAGAGACAGAGATGAAGTGGGTGAGCAGTGACCAAGTAATATGACGTTTGATGTTGTCCTTCACTGAATGATCTACCTAGATACCTGAACTTTTGATTTATTTTACTTTTGTGTTCTCTATTTGAATGTTTAAGTGATCTTTTGGTACCATTATTTACATAATAACTTACCACTGATAACATACACAAATCAACGCTTCGACAAAAATGTCTTTATCAAGAACACATTCAACAAATAAAACGACGAGTAAGAACGGTACTACTGGCGTTCACATGGCAGAGCTAGATATAGATACAACCCGAAAGAATAAAAACTAGGTCAGAAGTGAAACAGCACGAACTCCAAATATATAAAATACACCCAAATATCAATAAAATAGAAAAATGACGTAACGACATGATATTTGCCTGTAGTATTGACGGGCATTAATTCCCAAGGGTCAATCGTGCTAAATTGATAGATGTAACGGTTCTTAATAGCGTTTCGGGTTGGGTCATCTGAGAGCACGACTTAATGGCTGTCAGAGTAATTTATTATTTGGGTGTGTTGTCTATATTTATTTTCTTTTCGTGTTGTTTCACCTCTGACTTAGATTTTAGTCTTCCGGATTGTATCTATATTTAGCTCGGAAATGTGAACTTGAACGTCAATAGCGCCTTTCTTACTCGTCCTATTATGTTGTGAGTGTGTTCTTGATAAAGGTCGTTTGGTCGGAAAGTCGATGTGTGTGTATTATCGGCGATTAGTAAAATTTAATTATTATGTTATAGGTTTTCGTCTGATGGATATCGTCGGTTTTGCTGTGGCTAGTACATATCGCATATTTTAAAAAGCTAGTTTCCTCGTTTTTGTGGGATGTTCAACATTTTTGGGATTAATAATTGTCTCTGATTTGCTTCCTAATACTTAATATCATGTTCAGATTTTAAGGAAACATCAAGTTCCCCTTCCCTCCCTGTATCTACGGGCTTGTTTACAACGAAAAGATGGAACTGCATTGGCATCTTGTCGCCAGACAAGAACGCCACACGTTCTAAGAATTGCATTGCGTTGGATCACTGAGGTAAATCGTGACTCTTGACTGTGCAGGCCTTCTGGCTAAATCAATTTGGGCCCCGTTCGTTATGTTTTAGATTATTGTTGACTTTTAATTGGCCGATATTTACATACTTAAAGTCGCATGCCAAAAATAACCAAGGTCAACCAAACATAGTTCACGCAAATCGACAATTAGTTCATGTTTACGTTTTAGTAGACAGGTCTCCTATAATACCAGCGGTCGCGGTCAACCGTAAGATAATCAACCAATAATTGCATTGCAAGGCAGGTAAACTTAAGATAGGATTGATTAAGTGGCAAAAAAGCAGTAGAGACAGAGATGAAGTTGGTGAGCAGTGACCGAGTAATATGACGTTTGATGTTGTCATTCACTCTGCATGATCTCATAATGTGTAGTGATCTAAGTCTGCTTTGAAAGACTCCATTAAGGAAAAAATAAAAAGAATGATATAATTTAGAACATCCAAGAAAACACTATATAGAAAATTAGATAGACAGACAGACAGACAGACAGACAGACAGACAGACAGACAGACAGACAGACAGACAGACAGACAGACAGACAGACAGACAGACAGACAGACAGACAGACAGGCAGGCAGGCAGGCAGGCAGGCAGGCAGGCAGACAGACAGACAGACAGACAGACAGACAGACAGACAGACAGACAGACAGACAGACAGACAGACAGACAGACAGACAGACAGACAGACAGACAGATAGATAGATAGATAGATAGATAGATAGATAGATAGATAGATAGATAGATAGATAGATAGCGACCAATGGAAAGGAAATTACCTAAGATTAGTAACTTTATTTGACCTATATTTATATATTTAGAGATCTTGTTATTCAACTATTGTTGTCAGTCTACGTCAATAGAATTGATAATAAAGAAACAACATTGTGCCAATAAAGTCGCCATGCAGTCATCTAAATTGCTGGTGACACTACAGCACATTAATTGTAGATCTTTAGTACAGATATGTCATTGACCCTACAATATTTATGAAGGAAAAAAAAACAATACTGAACATGACAATCTCGTATTGAGTAAAGTGGTTCGTAGAACAATTCTTTTCATGGTCAGCGAATCAAAATTAGTTTTGCAGGTAACAGCAATCTGCTGAGTCACGTTTGTACATTCGATCATGGAAACACACAATTTTCCGTACAATACAAGAATCAGTGGACATGTTTCTACGGAACAAAAAGGAAACATAATTAAACGGAACGAAATTCCAATAAAGTCGCATATACCGACGCATCCAACATTCGAAACGTTGCAGGATGAGAGCCCCTGAAAACTCGAGATGCGCGTTGCACACTGAGTGGGAGGTGAATGACCAGTTCATTGCGCGAAAATCCCTAGATTGGTATTTTAAGTTACAACTTTTTAAGTTTCCCAGATAGTGCAATAGCTTATGAAATTAAAAAGTTGGTATGTTGTCACGTGATTTGTCCACTGATTCTTGTATTGTGCACAATTTTCAATGAATGCATATTGAGTACAATTATTAATTTCACATTCAGTACACGGCAACTTTATAGTCACCATTTATAGACACCCAAATATTCATCTATATATATTTATCTATACGCTGTGACATTGTGGCTCGCAGTGTAAAGGGTAGAAGAGTTCTCTGGAGTTCATCTGTGCTGTTTGTAGGCTGGTTCCCGTAGCCTCTTTGATTTTTGTGGCCCATCTTTTACATGGTCTTCCTGTTGATTTATAGCCGTAGTGTCTATGTGGCATGTCTATTTGTGTCATCCTATCAGTTGGTTATTGTACTTACTTAAAACACAGGTTTTTATACTAGTTTCACTCAGACATGGCGAACTATCAATAAAACTAGTGGGCAATGACGTGCACATAAGAAAACATACAAATTACAATACACAAAACATATTCAACGTTTCAACCACAAGGTTTTTATTAAGATACACTATCAAATACAACATGAAAAACGACTAATGGAAATTATCACAAACCACAACGGAAATATGAGATGCCGGATGGACAGGAAAAATGTAAATATATGTGGAAACGAAACAAACAAATAGATGACGTAAATGACGGAGCAAAATGATTAAGACCAAGACCACACCAACCCAGTACTAGACAAAAGAGTGGTTGGAATTGAGTCCAAAAGGCTTGAGGGTACCCAATTCAAAAATGAGACGATTTTCTAGAGCGTACCTAGATCTATCATCGGTGGTGCAGGATCTGATTGTAGTGAACTGAATATCTCTCCTTAAATCTTCTGTTACCGACCATTTTGGCACTGTTCGTTGCTCACTTGGCCGTTGCTATACATGTCCTTATGTGGTTCAGGTGTGCTCTATTTCATTTCCCAAAGCCACGTTCTCCATCAATGAGGCCTTTACATGTGAATCCCGTAATGGTATTTACGTGATCATTTGTAAACGATACGGCAAACAGTACATCGGGGAAACCGGCTTAAGATTGAGCGATCGCTTTTGTAACCATCTTCATGCCATCAAGCACAGAACACCTACTCCTGTGGCCACATATTTCAACGGCAGTTGTCATCATGGTGCTCTTGATATTCAGGTCACTTCCATCAGATCCTGCACCACAGATGATAGATCTAGGTACGCTCTAGAAAATCGTCTTATTTTTTAATTGGGTACACTCAAGCCTTTTGCACTCAATTCCAACCACTCTTTTGTCTAGTACTAGGATGGTGTGGTCTTGATCTTTATTCATTTTGTTCCGCCATTTAAGTCATCTTTTTGTTAGTTTCATTTCCACATATATTTACATTTTTCCTGTCCTTTCTGCATCTCATTTCCATGTTTCCGTTTGTGGGTTGGAATAATTTCCATTTGTCGTCTATTGATGTTTTGTTTGATAGTGTATCTTGATAAAGACCTTTTGGTTGAAACTTTGAATATATTTTGTGCATTTTAATTTGTATGTTTTCTTGTGTGCACATCATTACCCAATAGTTTTATTGATAGTTCGTCGTGTCTGAGTGAAACTATTATAAAAATATGTGTTTACGTAAGTACAATTGTTGTTACGTTTTACGCAGTTACCTTATATTGATTGTATGTATTAAAATAGTGGTATTACTTTGGTTATCAGTATGATGTTTCATTTCTAATGTTATCTCTTAATGATGCTCCAACTATTCTTTGTAGGTACACCATTTCTGCTGTTACTAGTTTTCCTTTGTCTTGTGCTGTCGTTGTCAAGGTTTAGCACAGTGATGTGATAATAATAAGTCTTATATAATGCAACTTTAGTGTCTGTGTTGAAATTTTTGTTCTTAACGATACTTGTGATCTATTCTAGTATCTGATATGTTTTAATGCATCTGTTTTGTATCTCTTTACTTCTTTTCCTTTCATTCGATATAATGCTTCCTAAGTACGTAAACTCCTATACCTGTTTACAGTGTCGATTATTGGTGGAGATAGTGATATTTCTTTCTTGTCATGTGTAATCATTGTTATTGTTAAAACCACTTACCTTTACATCTAGAACCTACGATTATTATACTATATATACATATATATATATATATGTATATATATATATATATATATATATATATATATATATATATATATATATATATATATATATATATATTGGTAACACATCGTAGCTGTAAGTATTAGAGAATGATTTAGAAGTTTCAAAAAACAAAACAAAGTTTGTGTTCTATCGATTTATTCACAACTATCTGCAGAATTTAAAACCTTACAACTAGTCACATTATTTGGCTGACGATTGATGTGTGTTTTTCATTGGTGGGCGAAACAAAGCACACACAAAATTACCAATGGATAAATCAGATCAATCAAGACTAATAAAGTAGACCCATTTTTAATGTCAGGTCGTACATACACTGAAATACGGTATTGTTTGATCCGTATTATTTGCACGTAGAAAGAATATTGCAATATATGATCTAAAACCGAGATACTCGGTTGGTGGGCGCGATATAAATGCCATGAAATATGCTTACAACACGTGTTAATAGCGGCTCAGGCATAAAGTTATGATAAGTATGTTTTATTTGTTTGAGAACCCCAGGAATTACGAGCGAGTCGCTGTTACTTCTTATGTGCAATGTAGTGGTTTTTCAGAGCTTTCTTTCATACCCAAGAGACTTCCGCTTTCGGCTTAGTGAAGGAGACTTCTACTCAAGTGGGTCTTTAATTGTATAGATGACATGCTACAAAGATTTCATAAGAGAGCCTCAATATAACGGCATGTCATCTACTAAGGTTTTCTGTTGCATGTGTGGTTTGTCTAGTGGGCCATTGGTGAGATCCACAGACGCAAGCAACCTCATGCGTGTTATAAGTAGATTTGGAATGTTGGTAGGTATTATGTAGCTAGTAAGGTATGTATGGAAGATCTGTTAGTATGTTATGTGATTAGGTTATATAAGAAGGTAGGTATGTAGATGGGTATTAAAATGTGTTGTTAGGTAGATATGCGTATGGTATTTATTAAATAGGTGGACGAGTATGAATGTATGTTGAAATGAATGTAGGTATTATGTAGGCAGGTAGGCACATAATTAGGTTGATATATGTGTGTAGGTAGGTAGTTAAATCGTCAAGTAGGTAAGCAGAAATTCAAGTACGTAGGTATTATATAGGTTTATATGTAGATATATATGTAGATAGATATTCACGATAGATGGATTAGTACGTAAGTAGATATGAAGGTATATATGACGGTAGATATGAAAGAAGATATGAAAGTAGATATTAGATAGCTATATAAGTAGATATATAGTTAGATATGACGTTAGATATGACGGTAGATATATGGGTAGATCTATATTTAGATATGACGGTAGATATGAAGGTAGACATGAAGGTATATGTATATATAGGTAGATATGAATGTAGATATGAAGGTAGACAAATATGTAGATGTCTCGGTAGACAGATATGCACAATAGATTATTTAGAACGTATGTAGGTATATTGATAGATATATGGGTAAATATAAAGGTAGATAAGCCGGATATTTTTTCTAAAGATATATATTGTATACTATATTTTTGTCTAGTTACTTTCGAAGTAAATATATTTGTTTATTTCTATAAGTATTTTTAACGTCTATTTACAGAAATCTTCGGACTTGGCAGGTACAGAAAAAAAGATATGCACAAAATGGAGTAACCGAGCATTCCTCTGCAGTAGTGCTCGAATCACGGCATCAATTATATGCATCCTGGCATCTCCAGCGGTAGCTTTCTTCTTGTACTATATGGAACGAACAGATATTGTATCTTCATTGACTCTTGGCATAGTCCCATCTGTACTTGGTCTAATCTGGACTCCTGAACTGCAGGCATATTTCCTTGACCCACCAGGAAGCAACCAACTATGTCATAAAAGATGTCGTGTACTGTACGGTGTTATAAAGATATTCGCAATCGTTATATTTATTTTGCTAGAAATGTACATTAGAAGCGATGCTTCACACAAAACTGACCTCATTCGTAGGTTTCTTCAAGGTTTTTATGTTTTTCAAGGAACGTATGTGTTTGCACCCATTGTTTTACATTTTCTTACTAGTCTTCTAGCTTTTTCATTTTCTTACGTATCCCTAGCTTTGTGTCAGCCATTATTTGGAGTGATTATTCCATCTTTGTTTTCCATGATGACTAGTACAGTTCTTTGCGTAATGCTAGCACCTTCACTTTATGACATCGATGAAACCACGTATTTTGGATCATTTTCAGTGTTCTTGATATCTTCCTCGGTTCTGGCCTGGGCGTGGGCTTGGCCGTATATTCTATGTTCATCATCAATGCTACAGAGACCTAGATATTTATTGACACCTTACAAAGTGTTGTTCCGCGGATATGGCTGGAATCCAATTTTTAATGATTCGAAATTTCTTCTTGGATATGATCCCGATCATTCATTTGAAGAGTCATCCTATGTGGGTAAAGTTAAGAATAGAATTTATATATGCACGACCATGTACAGGGAAGCTGACTACGAAATGGAGCGACTTCTGATGAGTTTAGTACAGGTCTGTTCAGATATGGCGCTAGAAGGTGTTCACATAGAGAGCAATGTCTTCATTGATAATGGCTGCGATGGAGAAAATCTGAATGAATTTGCTCTTCAATTTATTTCTCTACTGGTCACCAAGACCAATATCATGCTGGATAAAGCACGATGCTGGTTAACTCCTTACGGAATACAAATATTCTGTAAGCTTCCTTGTGGTCTTCCTCTCTTCGTACATCTAAAAGATCCTCAAAAAGTTAAGGCCAAGAAGCGATGGAGCCAGTCCATGTATATAAATTATATCATGCGATTCCGGAAAGTGTTGTGGCATAATGACAGTGATAGAACTACGAAATGTGAGACAGCTAAAGACATGCACTCATTGTCCAACACAGTACAACGATCACAAGCAAACCCCATCAATTTCAACGTACATAGCGAGCAATTCTTACTGAGGCAGATCAGAAACATCGGGTATCCGACTCTGGTAGGTTTCAATATTGGCGCTGACAGCGATCGTGGAGGTACATCAGTGGAAGATTCTAGCCCACCAAACAGCGACTCCGGCTCTCAAGTAAGCACGCTCAGGGTTGATGTGGGGAGAGGGTAAGAACTATTGCATGAATAAGAGAGTGGGTGGTAAGGGGTAAAACAATACGTAATGCATTAGGCTCACATTATTTACTAATATTCTTTTCCTTTCTATCTCTAACTCTCCCTTCCCTTTCTCTCTCTCTCTCTCTCTCTCTCTCTCTCTCTCGCTGTGCCTGTGTGTTTTGCAGCAACACGTTCTTCAATAGTTCAAAGTGTCACTGCACTTCTATTTATTCAATTCTATTTAAATTATGTTTTAGATAAATTATAGTATTATGTTTACACATTTTTCCATCTATCATTTTATTTCCAGTCTCTGACATTTCCTGTTGTTCTGACATTAGTTTACAATTCTTGGAATATCCTCCTATATTTTCTTGTTTAAATAATTAGTTAAATGTATCATCTGTATCTTCCATTTTCATTGGATTTCAGTTCTAAACTCTACACACAGTATATGTTTGTCCGGTTCATTACGGGGAACAGTAGCCAGTTTTCAACGTTTTATTGTCATGTGTAGTCTTATTCAGCTTTCGTGACCTCGTTAAACTCAGATTAAAAAGTCGATATGGCTGCATCTATCTGCGTGATACGCATTGAGAACCTCCCCCCCCCCCGCCTCCCATGATCATCAAAGGGCTGGGTGCACTTAGTGTGTAGCGGACAGATCGCTGGATGCTCTAGTATTCTTAGCTACTGTGAAATGCGTCTTTTCAATATTTCGTTTCGTTAAATAATGTACGTATTTGTTTCTTAAAAAAGTAATGTGCCGTTTTTTTTCTCTTTCACTTTTCAATTATTTCAATATTAACTCTGTTCATAAAGTTCAGTCGGCTCTGTGGTAGAGTTGATAGTGAGTTCACCCCGCAAACCAAACTTGTCGAGTTAGCTTATTGTTCTAACGCGCTGACGATCTTATTGTGCTTGTGATATGATTGTATGTAAAGTGACGTGTCAACAATAGTTAAACAGCAATATCTTGTGCTGAATGTGATTCACATTTTTGTAAAGATTGTATTCAATTCTATATCTGAGTAGTACTGAGCAAGTCAGAGACGCCAATGAGTCAGGTTCAAACTCAGCTGACAGCAACTGAGCATCCGGACCGTTTTAGAGTAAAGAAAAATAATGGCTTTATCGCTACGTCTTGAATAGGATACCCTACCAACTTTAGATTACAATATTCATTTCTGTTCATAAATTTTCTTTTTGAGAACCGCGGTAGTTTAGTGTTTAAGTCACTCTCCAGCAGACCGTGTGACCGGGGTTTTGAGTTCTCTCATCACTAGGAGTTTGAAAAAGAAATTTCTTCTGGTCCACTCAGCCACCAGGAAATAAGTGCCATCTATTTTCCTCTGAGTTTCTCTGGGGAATTCGATAATGGTTTACCGCTACTGTGTATGTGGTGATAGCAACACCAGTATCTGGTCAAGTAGACAAATTAGCACATATGAAAGGGGGGAAGAGAACCATGTGCTCTATCCTTGATTTACAACCAGCTTACTTTCATATATTTCCTTTTTTTCTTATTGTTGACTCCAGTTTTATTCATTTCTTTTCTATTCCATCCTTTCGATATTTAAAATTTTACTCATGTTTTTTAATAGGGATCCCGCCTAAGACGAAAGTGTCAGGACATTGGCTCAAATAAAACTGTGATACAACGCATTTTTATTCTCTGAATTACTTCTTTCTTGAAATCTAGTAGGATCATAGCCCTGCTACAAGAGAGATCCAGTGGGAGTTTGAGAATGAACGATGAAGAAGAACAATAGGGACCGGGTGGAAAAACACGTTATATCTTTTTTTTTTAAATATTAACTGGTATGACTAGCCTGTATTAAATAATGGCTATTGTCCTTGTTACCTTCGAGTTTCGATCATGTCGAGTAGCTACTCCTCTTGCTAATTTGTATCATTATTTTAACGGCCAAGCTCTGTTGCATGGGCATGAATATTTTATGATGGCCTTTACTTTTGTTCTTCAACAACATATGTCTCTGCGTTATTTAATGTTGTTTTCGCCTCAAAGAGTTTACTCCAATTAGCTTTTCACATCTATAATTATAATTAATAGGTAAATATTTGCTGCAAGTTACATGATAATGATGACCATTTGTTACATCGAATTTTAAAATTCATTTAGAGTTATATCTCGGATTATGAGTTCGTAGATGGCTAACACGATATATTCTGGCAAATTTCCTTGGAGAGTTCAAACATGGGGTTTCCACTGTATATGGTTCCTAGTTTACCCGTGACTTTATATAGGCTTTCCACTGTCGAGATAATGTATTTCTCCTCTTTTCACAAGATGTTGCGCCTTTTTTTTTAATTATAGAGCGCCATGTATCTCTAATTGTGCACGTTTTTCCCAAACATTTTGGTCTATTTCAATGGCTTTCAGTGAAACAACGACCTCGTCTCAGTGTTACGGTGTTACACGTCTCAAGGTACTATCCAATTCTAAGCATTATTATTTAGTACTTGTGGGTATTTGTAAGACATATTTACTTTTTCACTAAAATTACTTTGGTATTTGTGTTGCTACGTCTCATACCTGGTTGTTGGATCGTCACTGGCTTATTAGGTTATTATGTATCCTCAAATCCGTTAAGACTGTTGGAATAGTCACTTTTGAGGTGTTGATTCTTAATGTCTGAACAATAATCTTCATGAAGGTATTTCACGTTTCAGAGAACACCAAGTAATATGTATTTGGATACACAAGTAATTGGGCAACTAACATGTAAATTAAGAACTTACTCAACCCTACTTATCTAAGTCAATGTAAAATGAAAATCATTACTTTTGAAATATAACAATGTTTGTATGAGATGCTCTAAGTTGGGTGTGAGTAGACCTATTAAAATGTTGCCTTAGAGGGGTTCTCTTCAGATTTTCAACCAATGCGCATGTTTACTCCTTTAGTCTACTGTACTGGTATATGGTGCGTAGATATATTTATGTGTTTTCTCTTTTAACATGGGTTTCACATAATCCGGTAGTATATGCTACTTCCTGCTCTCAAAGAACATTAGAAACTTTATAGGAAAGCATTTTTAGTTTGGGTAATATCAACTAGGTCTGCTAAACTAAGACTTTTTAATGAAGCTATTGCATGCCTTCCTACTTCTTCATCCAGACAAGTGACCTGCATTAAAGAATGTCTATTTTATATAATAATAATCGAAACATATTCTGTGTTCAAGAATTGTTTAAATTTTTAGATGTTTTTGAGCAATGTTGCCGGAGGTACGTGAAACGTTACAATCTTGATTGTCTACTAGCCCATACATCAGAGATTGTATGTCCTATATACAACTATGGTGTGTTATTTCTGTGACTAGCGATCTACTTTTTTTTATTAAGCAAACTTTATTTACAAAATTAGTTATCAAGGATTGCAGTTTTTTGTTCGCAAATTTCCACATTTTCAACACCCAGGGTTTTGCGTACAGCTCCAGCAAGGAAAGCTCTGACCTGGAGTCACTTCCAGAAGAAAAGGCTGGAGATACACCGTGTGCTACCTACATCAACCGTGGATTTCGACCAGACGATTACATAGGAAGCAGTGAATCAACAACTGCAAGTAACGGTAGGAAATAATTATACAAGTTCTTATATGGGTTGTTAGTCTTCTTCTTCATTACTCTTCTGCGTTAATTCGTACACTTCTTCTGGTTAGCAGAATGTATTACGGAGAACATAATACCTTATGTCATGGTTTCTAGTTTGGCTGCGATATCTTGGTATTTCAATATGGCATATTCTAATTCAGCATTTTGTTTTGGATTATTTTGACCTATGGCAGGTATAAACCTACAGTTAACTCCTCCCACCAAACCTCTTTAATCGCATCTTACGACAAATATATCAGGTCCCATTGTTACTTTGTGTCATCCTCTTTCGTGCCCTGGCAACATACGGGTGGGGTAATTAATGATTTTTTTCTTCTTTCTTTCCTCGTTATACCCCTTCGTGTATTGCAGATTCATAGGTAGAAGAATCCTCTGAGGATGACCTTTTTGTATGCTTATCTGTTTGTTTTTGTTGATTATTTTATTTTGTGATTTATCTTTTACATGGTCTGCCCATGACATTGTATCCCTCGCGTCTGCACAGCATTACTTTATGAGGGAACTATCTGATGGTAGTCTGGAAGCATATGAGAACCATTTAACATGTTATCTTCTAATGTAATCCAGGATTAGCATTATTCGTGCTAGTCTTCTGATGTTTTGATTTCTGATTCTGTCTCTTATTGTTACTCCGGGGATTCTACGTAAACAAGTCATTTCTGTTGTAATAAGTTTACTTTTGTTGTTTGTTGTAAGTATCCACGTTTGACATTGGCAGTATGTCATAGTGACAGTATGTCATTGACATAGTTATGTTATGAAGATCGTTTTATATAGTGCAGTTTTGGTATTCATGTTTGTTTTTGAAAATAGGAGACTTCTGTCCTAAGATCTGGTATGCTATGTTGCATTTATGTTGAATTTCTTTAGTATTTTTTTCCATTTGATGATAACATGCTTCCAAGATAATGAATTCTTTCACCTGTGTCAGTTGTTGGTCATCCATGAAAATAGTAGTGTTTCTTTCTGGTTTTTGTTATTTCTATTGCCTCAGGTTTTTTTTTCTGAGTCCCTACATGTAGTGTGGAGTCTATTTGTGTGTTGTAGTTGGTTCTTTTGTTGTTGATATTATTGCTTGATCATCTGCAAAAAGAAGTTCGTTCAGGAGATTATTTATGCTATCTTCTTCCTTGTTGTTAGCAAGTTTACATATACAATCTATATATCTAATGAATAGCAAGTGAGATAGAAGACATCATTGTCGCACTCCTGGGTGTATGTGCAATTTTTCTGAAAGCCCTGCACTCATTATAACTGCACGTTGACTATCTGTGTAACTACTGCACAAATTGATTATATATTGTGCAACCCCATATTGTGATAGCATTTTACATAGCTCTGTCTACTCTGTTGAATGCTTTTTCTTGTTCGATAAACTCGATATACAATTCTTTGGGTTTTTTCTGCTAGTTGTCTGAATGTAAAAATGATATATTTACAGGTTTTATTCTTACGAAATCCAATTTTAGTGTTGTTACGCTGTGGTTCGATGAATGCTCGTGACATTCTTTCTATAATTCTGTTGAAAATTATTCCAGTGTGGCTTATGAGTGAAATACCTATGTATTTTGTACAATATCTTTTGATGCCTCTTTTCTTCCAAATTGGCATTATTCCAGCGTTTTCCAAACATTTAGTGTTTCATGTGTGTTCCATATTAAACAGCCTATGCAACCAAGTTATTCCTGTATCTGCTGCTTCATTGATTAATTCGACTTGTATTTATCGGGTCGTGGGACTTTATTTGTTGGAGATGTTTGTATGGCATTTTCTATTTCTGCTAGTAATATGTTGCGGTCTAATTCTTCTGTTAATTTGTTTATTATATTGTTGTCCCCCTCCATTTTTTAGATTTAGCAATTCTTTAAAATACTGTTTCCACCTTTCTGTGACTGTTTTCGGATCATTGATTGTCTTTTTATTTTCATTATTTGTTAATTTGGTTGATTCATATTTTTCTTCCCTGTTTCTCATGTTCTTAATTATTGTGTATAATATCTTTTATTAATGATTTACCGGATTAATGAACAATTATGGTTAAGAACTGTTGAACTCAACTTTTATTTTAACAAGACAAGCTCTTACAACCATATGTTCTAGCCCAGTGTTCCTCAACCTTTGTGAGACTACAGCTGGAAAACACAATTTTTATAAGACAAAGGTCCAGTCCAAATAAATTCTATGTAGTCATCAATAACGTTGCAATTTAAGAAGAAGCTCTCACGGTCCATTAGATATGTTGCAGCCGCCAAGCCTTTGAGAAGCAATGCATCAACTTTTTGTATATCAAGTATATTTACATATTTTTGTATATTCTTGAATATAGTAATGGCAGTATAAATTTTAGCCAGTGCCAGGTTAATCCTTGCTGAAACCATTAGATAATCTATATCTAGGGGCTCGTTCACGTAAAAGCAACAGGAAATGTAATTTTTTTAATGTTTTAAAATAATGTTTTGATCCATGTTGCAAGACGTTTAAAAGACATGGGGCATATATATATATTACTATATATTACTGTATATTACTATATATTACTGTATATTACTGTATATTACTAGGGGCCTGTATATTATTGTCCACCTGGCCTGGCCGTGCGGTAGTTTTTCTCAGTATGATGCAAGTCTTCAAAATGCCCCCCTCCCCCCCCCCCTTTATGTGTTTTTTCTTCGAAATGATGTCATCGACAATGCATTTTGATAGGTGCGCCTGATGGGGGCCGCCTCTATGTATCATAGCATGGCACGGCCCTGTCACCTGGCCTATTTGGCACTCCCTCACTGGTTGGAGCATACAGTTAGTGACAACGTAGAGGGAAAGATGACGATAGAAAGAAACATTGTTAGACTGCCTGGTTACCGCCAATAGTGGGGGTCGTAGTAGCGGAATTGATCACAAATTATGGGACGAAAAGTTATAGTGAACCTATATTCCCAAAAGAAGAACAAAATAAATAATCATAAATAAGCAATGGTGTTGATGTACATATATTTGTTTAGGTTATTGTAATATTACCATTACTTTCATAAAGGCATTCATTTGAGAATGCTTGTAATTCTGTGATTTTTCCTTGCTTTCTTAAATATTGTATAGTGTTATTCTATTGTCATTTATTTTTGTCTTTTCAAGCACATTTGCAGGAAACTTCCTCTGAAATAACCAAAGTGGACACTAGCGATTCATTGGATTCTTATGATACTGATATAGACGATGCTTCCATAGTAGACGATGATCACACATTTATCCTGGCGACTGACGCTGATATGGACTTCAAAGGAGACGCAGTCAAAGAATTGTTGGATTTGTGTAACGGGGACAAAATGATTGGTGCTGCATGCGGACGTACTCATCCTGTCGGCAAGAAGTGCAGCTCTATTGTATGGCACCAGGTTTTTGAGTACGCTAAAGGTAAGTAGAAATATAATTGATTTAAACCAGAACACTTCTAGCATCATGATATGAGTATCGGGATTCAAATAAGTTGTTAGTACAGTAATTTGATCTAGAACAATTCTAGCAACATTATACAAGTATCAGTATTCAAATAAGTTGTTAGTACAGTAATTTGATCTAGAACAATTCTAGCGAGTATCAGTATTCAAATAAGTTGTTAGTACAGTAATTTGATCTAGATGCATGATAATGCACCTTCCTTCCACTGCATGATAAGATTGTTAGATACGATCACATACCTTGGACTTACCTAATCAGCCAGAAATCAAAGTTGTTTTTTTTTCAATCTGCCACATGTTTACTTATTGATGACATAATTTACTGCCTTTTTAGTCCTAGATACACCATAGTACTGTAGTTATATAAATTGGGGATCAATCCATCGCCATTTTAAATCTTTTTTTTCTTCAAAACCTCAGTAAACTTCGGTTTTTGAAAAAAATTAATCAAATATGTTAAAAAGTCGATTGCTTGATCTCCTAATTGATATAACTACTGATGATAATTTTTATTGTTATCAAGGGAAAAAAATCGATTGCTTGATAGTCCATTTATTACTACTGCTAATGACAATTTGTATTGTTACCAAGAAAGAAATTGATAAAAATATATAAAAATTATTCATATTTAAAATGAATAAAAAATGTTCAATTCTCTGTCAAACCAAACCTCTAGCTTTCTATGTAAAAGATAAATAAGGCAAACAATGTCTCAAAGCTATAAAGTTACTATAAAAGAACTAACAAAACATGAAAAATAAAAAATAAAAAAGAGAAAGAATTAGACAATAGAATTTTAAAACCAAAAACTAAATTCAAAGATGTTTTAATAACTTATAGAACTGAAAAAAGAGGAAGAAATATATATCCTTATTTCAATAAAATATATAGTCATATAGAGAGTATTCTCAACAATTATAAATCAATTAAATTTAAGTTAATTTGATTGTATTTTCACTCATCCAATAAATTATAGTAGCATATAGGTATATTTTAATTCGAGTTATAATAATTTAAATTCAATGAATCAATTTGATGAAAAATTTAATACAATAGAACACAAATGTATTGCTTCGGTTGATAGTTTTCAACACAAAGTGGATATATTTTTGATCACATTAATCTAGCAGAATTAACCATAGTAAAAGTAAAACCATTAACAGGATGATCTTATTTTAAACATTCTTGTACAAATAATTTCATTATACATATACAAAACAAGGATGATAAATGTTTTCTATTGTGTATTATTGCTAATGTCCTAAAAAATTAAATCACACCCAAAAAGAGTATCACATAAAAAATATGAAGAATATATTGATATGTAAGGAATGTAATATCATATTTAAAAAAAAGATATTCCAAAGTTTGAAAATATGAATAATAATATAAGTGTAAATGTTCATGCTCTTCAAGATAAAAAACAATTAAAGTCTCTATATCCAATATATGCTACAAACTATTCCGATAGAGATCCTATTGTTAATTTATTATATGTTGAAAATGAAGGAATAACTCATTATTGTTAAATTAAAAATCTTGAAGCAATTTAATCTACTAACCACAATAAAAAATATTTATATAGAAGATGTCTTAAATCTTATACTACTTCTTAATCTTTATCCAACCATCAAAGAGATTGTGCAAACCAACCATAAGCAACACCAATTTTACCAGAAAACGGAACTAAATTTAAATTTAAAAATCTTCATTTTAAATTTAGATTACCTATTGCTTTCTATGCAGATTTTGAATCATCAAATATTCCAATGTCTTTTTGTCAACAAAATCCTAATGAATCATATACAGAGAATAATTTTAAACAAGAAGTTTGTTCATTTGGTCTATATGCAGTATCTGATTATCCAGATTTGTATTCCTGTCCTTATAGTTATACAGGATTAGATGCAAAAGAAAGATTTGTTCAAGACATTATAAATGAATTTTATCATATAAATAAATAATTAGATTATTATAGGAGATTACAACACAAACAAATCTTATCAAGAAGAAATAGATTTTGAAAATGCTGCTAATTAATTGTTATATGTGTAATAAAGAGTTTGATAATGATAACAATGAAAAAAGTAAGAGAACATAATAATTTTAATTGAGAATATAAAGGAGCTGCTTGTCAGTCGTGTAATTCAAAAGAAGAAAAGCATCAAAAATTGTACCTGTTTTCTTTCACAATGATAGTAAATATGATTTTCATTTTATAATTACAAAACTAAAGAAATTTAGAAGATTATATTTTTTAGCTACAATTAGCTACAAATTCAGAAGATTTCAATTGAATTTGGTATTTGTTATAGAAAACTTAGCTTTTTAGATAGTTATAGATTCGTATCTGCTTCTTTTGATAATGTTTCAAACGGAATATTAGATGAAGATTTTAAATTCTTACAAAAATATTTTAATATTAAATATTAATTTAAAACACTAAAATATCATTCTTTTACCAAAGAGAAGAACAATAAGAAAGAACATTTAAAGGTGTTTATCCTTATCAATATATGGATTCATTAGATAGATTTGAAGCAACTTGTTTACCTCCTTTTGAAAATTATATTCAACTTTAAAACAATAAGGAATATCGAAAGGAGAATATAAACTTGCAGAAAACAAATGTGGAAAGCATTTAAATATAAAACACTTAAAGATTGTTATGATCTTTATTTCTTCTTCAGCGTTCATTCTCAAACTCCCACTGGATTTCTCTTGTAACAGGACAATGATCCTACAAGATTTCCAGTTGAATATAGTCCAGAGAATGGAAATGCGTTGTGTTGCCGTTTTATTTGCGCCAATGGCCCAACACATCCGTCTTCGGCGGTTGATCTTTATTTAAAAACAGATGTTTTAATATTAGCCAGCGCATTTGAAAAATTTTAGAAAATTATAGAAAAAGTTTAGAAAAATTCTTTTTAAAACATGATGAAATTGATTAAATTGAAATTGATCCATGCTATTATTTTTTCAGCTCCTGAATTAACATGGTAATGTGGATTAAAATTAGATTTACTAGCAGATTATGATATGTTATTGATGTTTGAAAAAGAAACAAGAGGAGGATTTTCTCGTGTTTTAGGAAGTATTAAAGCTAATATATATTTATCCAATTATAACCCTAAGAAAAAATCAAATTATCTTATATATCTTGAAGCTAATAATTTATATGGATACAATGTCTCAATTTTTTCCAACAGGTGATTTTAAATGGGAAGAAGATCCTAATTACTACAAAAATATAACAGAATAGGATGCATAATTGAATGTTATTTAGAAAATACAGAAGAAGCACACAAAAATACTATGAAATATCCATTAGCTCCTGAAAGTTTAGTTATTAAAAAAGATTTACGTCCATATCAATTAAATTTATTAGGAGATAAATAAAAAAAAGTAGGAGAAAGTCCTAATTAAGTATTAAATTTAAAAAATAAATAAAAATATATTATTCACCATAGAATATTACAATTTTACTTAGGCCTATCTCTTGGAATGAAAGTTACTAAAGTTCATAGAACTATTTCTTTTAAAGAAGAAGCTTGATTAAGACCATACATAGATTTTAATACACAACAAAGAACAAAAGCAACACCTAATTTTGAAAAAGATCTATGGAAACAAATGAATAATTCATTCTATGGTAAAACTTTAGAAGATATAAGAGGAAGAGTTGATTTCAAATTAGTTACAACAGAAAAAGGAACTGAAAAATATTTTTCTAAATCATCATTCAGGGATGTTATTATTTCAATGATGATTTAATTGGAATACAGATTAGTGAACCTACAGTAAAACTTAATAAACCAACTCATACAAGTATGTGTGTTTTTAGATTATAGTAAATTATTAATGTAGGCTTACAACTTTTATTATAACATTTTCAATAAACACTTAATGATCATGAAATATTATATTCCGATACTGATTATGTATTCCTAAATGTTTATATTAATTATTTATATAAAGAATTAGAAAGTATTTAAGATTATTTAGATTTGAGTGGTTATCAAAAAAAGCACTGTCGATATTCAGATAAAAATAAATAAAAAGTAATAGGAAAATTGAAAGATGAATTGAATGGAAAGATTATAACTGAGATAGTTTGTTTAAGAAGTAAAGCAGGAACAGACATAGAATCACATTGTCTAAATCTATGTTCAACATTAAGTATGGACTTGTTTTCTATAATTTGGTAAAGTTTATGTTTTTGTTCAAGAGATGGATCAACATTTGGCATAAACCATGATAATCTATCTAAAATAATTTTTCCAGTGGCTTTAAATATAGCATCATTCTCATCATATTTTCTGTTTAAAGTTAATTGATGTTTAAATCCATACACTATTTTATTATAATATTCTTCAAAACCAAATATGTGTTTAAAGGAACTCTAAAACTAAAAGTCCCTTCAGAAGCTGGTTCTTGAATAAGAACTTTGTGTCTAATTCCAAATTCACTACTTGTAAATTTATTTGCTTCATCTTTATACCACATAAAATTTAAAGCATGTCCATTATAATCATGTGGATAATTTAACAATCCCAACATTGTTGTTGCTTGTCCTGGATGATTAACATTTTCTATTTCTTTTCCAGGTAATTCATTACTTATATTCCGAAACATATGCATTAATCCATAATTACACATAGAAATTTCATCTGTGTCAACAAATGAAGACCCATCTCTTTCTATTACTCTTCCTTCAATAATTAAATAACTTTCACTAGAATGTGTAAATAAATCTTGAGTTTGTATAATTATTCTGATTTCTCCTCTACTATTAAGATTTGTTGTTCCAGAAACAGGACTGCATTCATGAACTTAATAATTTTCAATACGTTCATCAATTGTGAAGTTTTCATCAATTTGTAAAATTTCTTCAGACATTTTCATTCTAACAAGTGCATATTTTTATAAATATAAATTTGTTCATCTGTAACTGTGTGACAGAGTGTGGTAGGTGTATCTCATTCATGAAGAGAGACGTTTTCACAAGCTATGTGTATCTCATCATGAAGTGAGAACCCTTCGCAGACAGCGAGAGATTGACGGCGTGAAATGCTACACATTGCGTGGCCATCCCATAAGGGCTTATTTGCAAATATTGTCACTACAGATCATGCTGACAAGCAAATGTAAAAATCGATTGACTAGTCAAGAAACATGTGTTTTGGACCCGGTCATAACAACAAGCGACCAGATATACAGCCAGACAAATTGTTATGTGTACTCGTGTGTTTATCTAAGAACGTGTCACACCGTTTGTGTATAGTAGACAAATGGGATCATGTCAAGGAAGGGATTATTTTAAAACTTCACAAAAAGGTGCTCTAACCGATTACAACAACTGGAGGGCATTACATTACTCTCAATACCAGGAAAAGTGTTCTGTGGTATGGTACTGGAAAGAATTAAAACATCAATAGACAAAATATTAAGAGAAGAACAGAAAGGTTTTGGACCAAACACACCATGTGTTGACTAAATATTTATACTCAGGACAATAAAAGAAGAATCCGTAGAACACCAATCACAGCTGATTATAAAATTTGTTGACTTTCACAAGGCCTTTGATAGTATACATAGACCTTCACTCTGGAACATTCTTTAAATATATGGATTCCAACAGAAATATGTGAAGATTATACAAACATTTTATGACAACTTACGATGCTGTGTAAGAGCAGAAACTAGCAACTCTGAATGGTTCCAAGTAAATACAAGAGTGAAGCAAGGATGTGTCGTGTCACCGATTATATTTAGTTATTGCAATGGATTGGGTCATGCGAAATTGCACAGCCGATAAAGATCGTGGTATCGAGTGGCTCGGAAATAAAAGTCTGGAAGATTTCGACTGTGCAGACGTCATATCGTTACTTAGCTCAACTCACGACGATGTCCAAAAAAACCGCCTTCAATTATTCTCTGCACAACTTGGGCTTGAAATCGATACATCCAAAACAAAAATATTTGACCTTACTAACACACCAATGGACATCAAACTAAACGACAACACTTGTGAAAAAGTCAACAACTTCACATACCTTGGCAACAAGTTATCAACAACAGGAGATTCATCAATAGACATATCACACCGTATTGCACTGGCTGCTAACTCATTCAATAAACTATCAAATATCTGGCATTCAAAAACACTAAGAAATAACACAAAACTCAAAATCCTGCATAATTCCAATATTAACATATGGATGCGAAAGTTGGAAAGCAACATCAAACTTAGAACAAAGACTAAACACCTTTGAAAATAAATGTCTTAGAAGGCTACTGAACATACGTTGGTCAGACTTCAAATCAAACACAGTTGTCAGACAAGAATCAAAACAAGAATATGTATCCACCTATATTAGAAAGCGTCGCTGGAATTACATCGGACACGCGCTACGAATGGATACTGAAAGACTTTCCTGTCAAGCTTCGATGTGGTCACCAAAGAACTATTACAAGAGAACTTTTCACCATCGGTATCAGAAACAATAAAGATCTAAAGCAAATTGCAATGAAACGAGAGACATGGAAATCTATGACATCCGCCCTATGTGCCGTCTTTGGCCCTAGAGGGATAACTAACTATATACATATAAACCATCACCATATGATTCTAATCCGCTACCATGTATCTGTCCTAAATAAAGACATTTTCCATCTGATTCAATTTGACAAACACCCCTGTCTCCTTTTTTGATAAATATAATTCATTCCCTATGGTAGGACGAAGCCTGTTCCTAATACGTTTTGAAACGTCACTAGAAGCTGATCCTGTTAATGCTCCGATTCCTAAATGTTTTGCGATGGCACGAACTGATGTTCTGAGTAACGGTAAAGCCAAAGCAACCAAACTAGCTAAGAATCCGCCTTCCATTTTCATATTGGGTTTTATTTGTTTTACAGTCAAAATAATATCCGCTTCTTTCTGTTGCTTTTCATCATTTGTTTATTTGTCTTTTTATTAATGCTTAAACATATCTTTCATTTATTCTAATTGTAACAGGCTTTTTATTATTTAAAGATCTTTGTATTTTTTCTTTCTGATTGTCTGATATATTTATTTTACTTCCTTATATGTCGCCATTTTTACAGAATTGAATTTCTCTATGAAATCGTATGCCAACAGTATCTCTTCTTAAATTTAAAAGTTTTTTATGTTGGTCTGTGATTTTTACTTTCAAATCATTTATAGTTTTCATGTTTATAGGAAGATATACGAGATTATGTGGTGTTTCAACAATTGTATGTCCTGGCAGGACAAAAGGATATAGGGGCCTACTCTGGGGAAAAAAGAATAAATAACAGGAATTGTGAACCCATTAATATAACTTCCATTTATAGGGCCTAATATGTAAGTGAATTATATACTAAATGTTATTAACACTAAGAATTTTTACAATATGCTCTGACTCGTGAGTACCAGATTCATAAACTTTATTGTTAAAACCTAATACATTTGCAAGTATATTCTTTTCATTAAAACTTACTTTATAATTTAGTTTAATAATAGATTTCAGTTTTATTATTTGCTTCATTATTTATACCAAAGCTACCTTTCTCTGAGAAAATGTTTACCATCAACAATTAATGCTTCATATTTTTATACAAGCTAGGATCAATCATACTTTGTATTTCTGCATTTATGGCTTTTAATTCTTCTTCTTCTTCTTTCGTTCACTTGAAACATGTCTATATCTGTAATTCTGTCTCCTTAATAAAACTCACTGTCTTTTGTAGTTCATACAGTGTCCCATAGAGCTTTAATTCCAGTGTTGTTTCCTCTGGCCAATATGTCTGCCTCAGCGTTTCATGCTCAGAACACTCTTGAAGTATATGTTTGGCACTCTGTGCTGCCTGTCCACATGTACACATGGCCGTGTTGCCAATCTTGAACTTTGTATACATGTGACTGCGGAGTCGGTTGTGTCCTGTTCTGAGACGTAGAATTATAACTTGTTCTGGTCTGTTCATAATATGATAGTCATCTTGTGTTGGTGTTTGTGGCTTTCTTATTGACTTGATCATCTGTTTTTTCTGATGGTAGGTGATTGGTATATCTGGTTGGTCTTCGGCAGCACCTTCCTTAGCCAGTTGATCTGCTTTTTCATTTCCTGGTATTCCACAGTGAGAGGGTATCCACTGCATGGTTACCCTATACTGGTAAGACAATTCGCTAAGTAGTTTTTTTAAGTCTGTTAGTTTTCCAGACTGGAGAGCTTGAAGCACTGACCTTGCATCTGTCAGGAATACCACAGGCTGTTGGTCAGAGTTGGAGTTCAGCAGTTTTTTAGCTGCCACACTAATTGCCTGGATTTCTGCATCATAATTATTGCAGAATTTTCCTGTCGGTGTTCTGATTGTATCTCTAGGCTTGTGTGGATATTCTATATATACACCTGCACCTCCATTCCTCACAGCATTCTGTGCTGACCCATCTGTGTACACTCTGACCCATATATCTTGTGGATATTCCTCATCCAGGAAACTGAGGGTGACTGTCATTCGCTGCACACTGTTCTGTTCGTCCTCGCTTAGTATTCCTTTCACATGGGTCTGAATGGATATTGGCATTCCATGGCTTTCACTCCACGGGGTTTGCTCTGGTACAGACCTTAAGGGGATGTCAACTTCAGGTAGGTCTGTAAGTTGTCTACGGAGTCGTTTAGCTTGATGGATAAAGCTGCTTCTTTTCAGTCGTCCCATTGCTAGATTTTGGAATCTTTCCTTCATTGGATGACTTGGCATACACTGAAACTTTTCTGCTTGAATTAGTACTTTTGTGTCTCTGCGTTCGCCAAGTGTTTGCATTCTTCCCATTTTCTGCATCTCTGCTATGGGTGTTGATTTCATTGCTCCCAACATTATTCTAAGTGCCTGGTTTTGCACTTTATCTAGATCTTGTAATGTGGTGTTTGATGCAGGACACCACGCAGCTGAACCGTATTCCAGGTGTGGTCTTATGCCTTGCTGGTAAACTTTACTGAGTATATTTCCACTGGCTCCCCATGTGGTTCCACTTAGTTTTCTCAGGATAGCTAGCTTCCTCCTGGCTTTTGTTGTTGCTTTGTTTATGTGCTGCTTCCATGTCAGCTTATTATCAAAAGTAACTCCGAGGTATGTGGGTTGTTTGTCTTCTTTCAAGAGCTCTCCATCTATCTTGATATGACCAGCTTTTTGTTTTGGTGAGAGGGTAAAGAGTGTAGTGCTGCACTTATCTGTGTTAATGCTGACGCACCATCTATTAGCCCATAAGGTTAGGGCATCGATAGCTCTTTGTATTTGTTTAGTGGCCACTGTTGCATGTTCTTCCGTGCACCAGATCACCAGGTCGTCAGCATACATTGCCACTTTGATCCCGTGTGGTAGTTCAGCAACTAGGTCATTGATGTAAACCAAGAAAAGTGTGGGTGACAGGACTCCTCCCTGGGGGACTCCATGACGCAGTAGAACTTTCTTGCTCTTGCGACCATCTAATTGTACCCTGGCTCTTCTATTATGCAGGTATGCTTTTACCCATTTGTACATTCTTGAGCTAACCCTGCAATTTCGCAATTTCTTTAGGAGCCCTTCTTTCCAGACCTTATCAAATGCTTTCCTGAGGTCTATCCATGCTGCTAGTACCAGTTTCTTTTCTTGGAAGGCATCCTCAATCTCTTGGGAGAGGTAGGTTGCCTGATCTTCAGTAGAGTAGCACTGTCTGAAACCTGCTTGCTGTGATACCAGAAGGTTTTCACTTTCAAGGTACCACTGCATCCTAAGATTGATAATGCGTTCCATTGTTTTACATAGACAGCTTGTGAGGCTGATGGGCCTGTAGTTGGAGACTGTGTTGCCATCTTTTCCTGATTTGAGGAGTGGTATCATTATTGCTTCTCTCCACGCCTGTGGTACATTTCCTGTGGACCAGCTTGTGTTAAAGATCTGCAGTAGCTTTGCTCTTGCTGCACTTCCCAGGTTTCTAATCATTTCATTGGACACTCCATCAGCTCCAGGGGACTTTTTCATTTTTAATTTGGATATTGCATGATCCAGTTCTCTCATTGTGATTGGTGCCTCCATGACTTCAGGTATAGGTTCACCTTGTCCAATGTTTTGCTGGTTCTCTCGAACCTCCTGTTGTTTGTCTGGGCTGACTTTGACGTTATTGTCTTCTGCAAAGGAATCTGCAAAGTAATCAGCTGCATGTTTACCTGTTAAAATGTTTCTATCTTTATAAAGTGTGATCCTGGTATTTCTCCCTGTACCTTCATCATTTAGTTGTTTTACAAGTTTCCATAATTTCCTAGTATCTCTTTCTAGGTTCAGCGACTCTGTTTTTTCTTTCCAGCTGCTCCGTCTGGCTTGTAACTTGGCTCTTTGAAATTTAGCCTTTGTTTGCTGATATTTGTTGTGATGTTCTTGGCTAGGTCTGTTCTCAGCCTGCTGTCTAGATGTTTCCATCTCATTTTGCAGCTTTTCCAGTTCATCATTCCAGTAGGGTTTGTAGTTTTTGCGTGCCCCCCTGGGTATGGTTTTACTAGCAGCATGTAGTATACATCTATTAAATTCACTCACTGCTCTATTGATGTCTTTGTCCAAGTTCATGTCCTTAGCTAGAACACTGGTTAAATGCTGGTACATTTTCCAGTCTGCCCTTTTATAGTTCCACCTAGTGAGCGTGCTGCTGTCCATGGTAAATTCATTGTGGATTTCCAGAAATACTGGTCTGTGGTCACTACCTCCAAGCTGCTTTCCAACGACACGTGTGATGTTCCATTCCAAGCCTGGTGAGTGGAATGCTAGGTCTGGTGTAGAGGTGGTGTGCCATGCTCTCGAGTAGAAGGTTGGCGAGTCTGCTGGCTGGTTAATAAGGATGAGATTATTTTCATCCTGCCAGCTCTCAAGTTCCTCACCTCTCTTGTCAATATGATCGTAGCCCCAGCTCTGAGAGTGGCTGTTGAAGTCACCACACACCATAAGTCTCTCTTTGTCTGGAATTGTGTCTAGTGCCAATGGTTTATCATTTGGGCAGTAGTAGTTCAGGAGATGGAATTCTGCACTGTCTGTTTTTAGGTGGAGCATCTGGTATTCTGCCCCTTCCATATATACTTCAAGCTGACATGCGCTGATATTGTTTTTAACAAGTGTCAGAATTCCACCCTTTCGCCTGTCCTTTCGGTCAGATCGGTAGCACTGGTAGCCTCTGATTTTGAAGGCTATGTCGCTGCTGAGGTGTGTTTCTTGGATACAGCATATGTTAACTTGTTCTTCACTGAGGACATTTTCAAGTTCCAATTTTTTGCTGTATCCATCTCTTTTACTGTTGACACCCTCAGCATTCCAGTGCATTATTTTTATTGGTCGTTTGTTTGTTTGGCCAGTAGCTCTATTCCCTTGCCTCCTGGCTCCTCGGGGCAATTGAGAAGGACTTCCAGTAACTGAGGTTGGGCCCTTTCGAGGTATAGGGCCCGGCACCGTCCCTGCCTGAACGTCCGCCACAGGGCAGGCACCATAACTTTTTATAGATGTAGACATGTTTCCATTGTGTTTTGTGCGTGGCATCCTGATTATCTGTGCGCCTTTTGGCTGGATGCCTCCGTCTTCAGCACTCTGCTTACTAGGGCAGGACTATGGTCCTGCTCGAGTGGGACTGCCCGACCAGTCTTAGTTTCCAGCCCCTGATGGCTGAACTAAGCCCCATCACCTCTGCACGGTGCTGGTCTCGATGGAGATGGCTTTTAATTCATAAGCACCTTGTGGAATAAATATTTTATTCAGAGCTATACCATTGTCTTTAGAATTTTCAAATAGATTATTTTCTTTATGAAAGTTAGAAAAAGAATAATAAGTTTCTAAATTAACTAATGCAATCTCATAATGTTTATCATTATCTAGTTCTAATGGTGGATTGTAGTATTAAAATTAGTTTTGTCCTTTGATACTATAATCTGAAAATACTGTTTAGGATGTAAATACTTTGTAATTTTTGCAATTTATTTTAAAATCTCTTACATTTTAATTAAGAACAAAATAGCTATTGTTCACCATTCTCTGTAAGATAAAATGTATCCAACTTATGGCTATATTTTCTGTTATATTTATCACTATAATTATCTATAACAATAAAATCGTAAGGTTTTTCCAAACACTTTTTACATAGCCTTTTAAATTCTTCTATTGTCATATCGGTGCTTACACGATCCTGCTATAACTGATTTACATTTTTTTTCCACCTTGTTTAAAGAAACAGATGAAATTAGCATTTTCTCTAATTGTTTGTCATGGTAATTTGAAATAGTTTTGTGCTAGATAAAGGCAATCAATATTACTATATCTATCGCTATCATACTAATCTTCATATTTGTTTTGTTTTCTTAAAAGTAAACCATAAAAAATCATTAAGTTTTTATCGGTGAATTTAAGTTTTTTTTCGGATCTGGAACATCTTCTGCATTTTCATATAAACAACATTTAATGGGCGATTTGTTGTGCCATTTGTACAGTTTCTCTGCTTCTTGTAAAATTTGATGAAGAGAAATATTTTTATCCATACAGTATTCTTCATGATTAAATAAATTTAAAATAATTTCTTTTGGTAGCTTTTGGTAGCTTTTGTTCATATTCTGTTTTAATTATCTTGTATTCTGGCTGAAATAAAGATTTTCCAAGACATATATTATCATAATCCAGCCATCCTTGTTTCAATAGCTCGTATATTTAAAAGAAGATGTGTTTTTCCACGCCCAGATTGTCCAACTATAGGCCCTAAGACCTCTAATACTTTTTGATGATGATGATGATTCAATCCCTTTCGCTGTGAGCAGGCAGCTCTTGATAGCTCATAGCCCTTCTGGCGAATGCACAGGTTCTCCTCAGCTGGGGTGTAGTTGTGTAGAGTGTGTTGTGTATATTTGGAAGCGGTGGTATTAGTTCTTGTCGGATGACTGTTAAGTTTTGGGTACTGCAGTAGTTGGTGTTCGACAGTCTCCTCTTGTGCGTTACAGTGTCTGCAATTTGGTTCGTGTAATGGATTTACTCTGTTCATGTGTTTATTGATGAGGACGTGGCCTATTCTTAGTTGGAGTTTGATACTCTGGTTTGCTTTCTCGAGTTATCTCAGAGGGTCCATTTGGTTGGGTTTTTGTTAGTGTTCATATAATGAGCGTCCAGTCTTTGAGCTGGCCCACTGTTGTAGCCATTCTTGTCTGTAGTTGTTTCTTAGAATTTGTTTGCATGTTTGTAGGGAGATTTTTTGGGATAACAAGGGGGGGGGCACCTATCTTAGTTTATCAACCATTTCGTTTCCAAAGACTCCGGCATGGCCAGGTATCCATTGGAGGGTGACCTCTGCGCCATATGACGTGGATATCTTTTCTATTTGTCAGTTGATAATAAAGAATAATTGTTTTGTCTTTTTGATAGGTCTTCATTCCATGATAAATCGGTAATATCCATTTTATTGGATTAAACAAAATACAAAGTTTGAGCATCCCTGAAAGCATAATGCAGGAACGGGTTTCACCATAACGGCATGCTATTATAGAAATAAAGCGCTTACACATCTAGTTACTGATTCGTTCAAGCATAACGTACCTACTGGCATACTCCTATTATAAAATCATTGAGAATTAAATGTGCTTGAACAAAAACATAATATAAGCATGCTAGACATACACCTATTTTTTAAATAGGATTTTTTCATTAGACGGGATAACTGATTAGAGATGCTCTCATGATCTTAAAAAACGCTGCGATAAAACACGTTAGTAAAATTTGGATATATTTATTCAAACATTAAACAACCCAACTTAACAGCTCATAGAGTAGTGCTGTTTTAATTTGCTGTCATGTGTGAAGAAACCTCTTTCAGATGAACTTTTTATACGAGCGTGTTTTCCGACCTACTTTGACCAACCATTCATGTAAGAGCACTAAAGTGAAATATGTGGGTTACTATCAGAGTTACCAAATCAAAGTTACTAACGCCAACCAGGACGAGAACTTCCCCACATTTCGACTAGCATATGAGACATTTTATATATTTTTAATTATATATTACATCAATTTCTTTCTTGATAACAATAAAAATTATTATAACAAATTAATTAATAGTAATATTATCAGTTAGGATAGGCCTATTAATAAATTGACTTTTTAAAAATTATGCTGCTTGAGATATTTGGCGATGGCTCTCTTTAATAAAACAATAACACCCTGCTCAAGTTTGCTCAAACTCAAACACGTTTCTTCATAAGTGATTACTTTTGTTTTTATTATTTGATTAAATATATAACCACTTCCTTTTCAAGCATATCTACCAATTCTTTAAAATTGTTTATAATATAATCATAAACTACATCAAAACCATTGATCTTAAAATATATCGACCTTTGTAATACTTTCTTTCATAACCTAAAGGAGTATTAAATTCTGATGTTATCACTAGTTTCATTTTAAAGCAATTGTGCTAGTTATTGTAAAAGTTATTTCTCTTACAGTACTTCTAATACGTTTAAAATATGTTTCTATATTATTTTATTGTATATTATCAATAACAAATTTAAATTTTCTTTGGGGATTTTGATCGTTCATTTTTTAGGAAACATTTTTAATATGTTTTTTATAATTTTTAAAATAATCAGGATTTCTTTTTAAAAGTTTCTTCATAAACTTGTTTATGTTTTTCTTTGTTTTCGTGATAATGTTTTTGTTTTCGTTCTCTATCAAATTCTTTACAATTCGCTCTGAGACCTTTTTTGCCTTTTTTATCTTTTAAAGCTAGAGGTTTAGTTTGAGAGCGCATTTAACATGTTTTATTCATTTTAAATATGAATAATTTGTATATATGTTTTATCAATTTCTTTCTTCATAACAATAAAAATTATTATCATTTAGTAGTAGTAATAAATGGGCTATCAAGCAATCGACTTTTTTCCCCTTGATAACAACAACAATTAGTATCATTAGTAGTTATATAAATTGAGAAACTAAGCAATCAGTTTTTTTTTTAAATTTCTTTTTTATTAAAAAACCGATGGGTACTGAAGTTCTGAAGAAAAAAAAATTTAAAAGGCGATGGCTTGATCCCCCAATTTATATAACTACTTACCATGGTTACAGTAATCGTAAGTTTGCTAGAGATCTATAATTGTGTTACGTTCGCGACGACGGCTGCCGGATTCGGCGATCTTCGCGTAACACACTGGGAGGCCCCTTATCTACACGCCATTCACTAAGTGTCACACCCGTACAACCCTCCTAAAATAAATATCTCGACCCCGAACCACTATCTATCTATTGTCTTTTCCACAAATGCTATTAGACGTCGTGGTGAGTTGAAGTTGTTTTTTCTGTCTTGGCCAACTTTGTTGCGCTTGACAGGGTTAAACCATGTTCTGATTAAATCTTCCCATTTTGTTCTTGATATTCCTCTTGGACTTGTGTAACGGCGACAAAATTATTGGTGCTGCAAGCCGGTGTAATAACTTGAGGGGAGGGGTGGGGTGGGGGAACTGCCCATATTTTATATCACATTTTGTATAATAAGTAGGACCTGAATATGTGATCGAACCGATTATTAGTGTTCAAATAAATTACAAGTACAATGATTTCTAGAACATTTCCAATAGTATGATAAGATGATTAGTATTTAAACAAGTGACACGTAAATGATTTGATCTAGAACACTTCTTCTTCTTCTTCTTCATCGTTCATTCTTAAACTCCCGCTGGATTTCTTTTGTAACAAGACAATGGTCCAACAAGATTTCCAATTGAATGTAGTCCAGAGAATGGAAATGCGTTGTGTTGCCGTTTTATTTGCGACAGTGGCCCAACACATCCGTCTTCGGAGGTAGAACACTTCTAACAACAGTATACGAGTATCAGTATTCAATCAAGTTGTTAGTACAGTGATTTGATCTACAACACTTCTAACAACATTATACCAGTATAAGTGTTCAAACAAATTGTAAGCAAAATAATTTGGGTACAATACAAAAACATGTGCCTACACTTCAATTCTTTAATATTAAGCACGGTTCCGTCCCAACTTTTGTATATTACCCGCAGCTTTCGTGACATCACGTTACTAGTAAACCTTTCTGACAAAATTATTAATTTAATTGGAGATTTAAAAATCACTATTACTGCTGTAGAATAAATGCATCTGTGCGCTACGCACTGAGAGTCCACCCCCAGGGTCATCCAATGGGGAACAGGGGCTCTCTGTGCGTAGCGCGCAGATCGGTGCATTAAGCAGAAGATCGATGCATCTGGCGACTTAAAATGCGTCTCTATCGATATTTCGTTTCGTTAAATAATGTAGGATTAGTTCTTTCCAAGTTTTAGGCTTATTTCGTTAAAATGTTTGTTATTAAAATCTTTCGGATTAGTAGTATGTAGTCCGGAGAACGGAGTGTATTGTGCCATAGTTTACAGATTGACTGCGATTTATGCGCCTTTCACCCTGACATATATGTCTTCAATTACACGATTGCAAATTAAACAATTCTCATGGAAAAATTTTAAGAGGCTATTCACTATATTTTTGTGTTTAATATTAATTATGACATTTCTGTAAGCAAAATGGTTTGCTTGATGGTACCCATCTCCTCTCAAAGTCTCCTTATTTGAGGTTATATGAAATTGTTAGTTCTAGTCTACCGCCCTACTCACTCTTTAAACAAAATCCATTCTAAAACGTCCATACTTACCGCCATTTTTTAATAATGTAAGTGAAGAAATAAGTCATTGTTCTCTCAATCCAACATATTAGGTCGACGAAACACACCACAAAGATATGTATCTTCTAATGAACGGCACGACTCACGATCCGCGTTTGAAATGTTTTTAAACACGTTCAGATAATGACCACAAATTTATGGCAACCGCCATCTTGATGACGTCACGTTCAAATATATGGGAGATGAACCACAAACATTTGTATAAACAGCCAATATTAACTAGCTGCATTTTCTAGTGATCTATCATTTTCAAATTTATATAATGTCTGAGTTAGAAAAATAACTCGCACGACCAACTTGTCAAAGCTTCTGTTATTTGTTATAAGAGGCTGTCCGTAAATTACAACAACAGATAGTGGGAGGGGGTCTGAAAAGGCTTAACAGATGTTTACAAGGGAAGTGATGGGTGTGACAAGAGTTAATGTGAACAGGATTGTTTTTTTATATGCTAATTAAATTGTTTGAATTAGAAGATTTTTCTAAAAAATCTGAAAGATCGTGTATATTTTTCTTTCTTTTTCTGCTAATAATTGGGGAGGGATAAAAAAATTAACATAATTAAGCAGGTCGGGTCCCTAAATTCTTGACATTTTGCTGACAAGGCAAAAATTGGCAAACAAATTTGCTGACTTAATTTATGGATATCCTCAGACATGTTCTCCATGGCAGCAAGAAACAAAATAACAATTATATGACTCACCATTTCTCTTACAGATTTCTGGATGATCAAAAACGCTCAAAACGTTATTGGTTCAGTAAGCTGCTGTCCCGGATGTTTCAGTCTGTATCGGGCCAGCGCCATCAGAGACGTGATGGACAAGTACTCCAGTCCTACGATGACACCATTCACTGTTTATGTTAAAGACACAGGTAAAAGAACACTCGCTCTTCGCTTGGAAGACCGTGAATGTGGCAAAATACGAGTATGTCTTCCAAGGGATGATAATGTAGAGATAGGGATAGAAAGAAATACAAAGATATACAAAAGTGAATAGTAATTAACACTTTTGAAACCTAATTAAATGTTGGATGTGCTCATATCATCAGTGATCATGTCCCTTATATTGTCGACATTGCTTCCATAATACTGCTTATATCCTCAAACAGTGATCATGTCCCTTATATTGTCGACATTGCTTCCATAATACTGCTCATATCCTCAAACAGTGATCATGTCCCTTATATTGTCGACATTGCTTCCATAATACTGCTCATATCCTCAAACAGTGATCATGTCCCTTATATTGTCGACATTGCTTCCATAATACTGCTCATATCCTCAAACAGTGATCATGTCTCTTATATTGTCGACGTCGTTTCCTTAATACTGCACCTATAAGGCTTAAAATATCATAACAATACCGAGGATGAGAGAGAGAAAGATAAGTTATTCATTATTTACAAAAAATGTTTTAAAAGATGCAGAGTTGGGGCGAGAGGGGAAGATGGTATGAAATAATATATTTGTCAGTATGAGGATACGGCTTCAGATCTTTGAAAGGTCTTATGGTCTTCGGAGTGGAACATGCACATACAAAATCCACAATCTTCGTGACTCAGAAAAATAGTCACTTAACCATGTATCTAAATATTGTCTAACAGGAAATGCTGTAGCTGAACCTCGAGGTGATAATTAAAATTCCCAGAGAAAACTGGGTTGACAAGGGAATCGAGAGATTAATCAGACTACACGGACGAAAATTCCCTGAGATCAGAGATGTTTGTTGTTTGAGAACCCCAGGAATTGCGAGCGATTAGCTCTTACTTCCTATGTGCAGTGGGGTGGTTTTTCTGAGCTTTCATACCCAGGAAACTTTATCTTTCGGCTTAGTGCAATGCCTATTGATAGAGCCTTCTGCTCAGAAGGGTCTATAAATGTATATATGACATGCACAAAGTTTCCATAAAGAGAGTCTCAATATAACGGCATGTCATCTGTTAAGCCTTTCTGTTACATGGATGGTTTGTCTAGTTGGCCATTGGTGAGACCCACAGACTCAACCGCATGAGTAGAGACCAGAGATAACTTGGTTGACAAGGGAATCGAGAGATGAACGATACTACACTAGACAGAACTCCACAGAGAACAAAGATAACTGGGTTGACAAGGGAAGAGAAAGATGAACGAGGCTGCACTAGACAGAAATGCACAGAGATCAGAGATAACTTGGTTGATAACAGTATGGGACAGCCAACTCCACCCCACATATTCATTTGCCTCTTACGACAAACCCTGAAGGTAATCATTGTTGCTATTCTTTGGTCCACTTTCAGACTAGACAAGACATGGACGGGAAATCCATTCAAAATTATGGACGGTCTTTAGGAATAAATGTCTTGATACAATGATTTCTCTTGACGAGAACTAGACACGTTGACAGTCAGCAAAGTCTCAATCATATAAATTAATAAAACGATCAAGACTACCTGACAGTCAGCATTGCCCCTAACCGTACATTATAGTAAAATTACCAAGATATCTTGACAGTCAGCATTGTACCTATCATATATGATAGTAAAACGTATTCATAACTAAAATTTTTGCTATCGTTTCTTGGTCTGCCCTTTCTCCTCCACCCAGGTATTCTGCCCTCCATTATTTGTCTTTCTAAACAGTTGTTTCTCTTTACATGACCAAACAGGTGTAGTTTGGTCATATGAATAGATACAACTGTAATTTAGTCATTAGTAGTTATTATCCTATGCATGTTAGAATATGTTTTGTAGTAATGATGATAATACGAAGGGCATTCAGAAAGTAATGTACCACACAGATTTTCTCCGGAACTATTTATTCAAAAAAATATGATATTAATATCTCACTGCGGCTATTGAGAATGATGCCTATCAAGCAGATCCGTATCTCTGCTATCTGATTCTTTGATTCTCTGAACCCGCAGAATGACTGTACTCCTGTTGACTTAAAAACTTCCACACACATTACATAGACGTTTGTGGATGTTCACAACTGTTCCTTTCTCTACAACGAGAAATTATATCATGATTCTCTTCTCGTAACGCAAATTTCTAACGGGCTCTATTTCAACGGTTTAGTGCAGCCGTACTATTTAGTAAAACTTGCTGTGCAATTTGATGAACACAATCAGCACATGCCATATATGAAGTTCATTATTAGCTGGGAAAATCGATGTGGTGCAATACCTTTTTCAATGACCCTCTTAATATTAATTATGATGATGGGGATGATGATGGTAGTAATGATTAAGGTGGTAATGCTGATGACTACGGTTGTGGTTGTGAAGATGATGATCATGATGCTGGTGGTGGTGATGATGATTTGAGATGAAGCTCGTAGACTTTTTAACTGTTCAAGCGTGTATATGACTTATTTCATTATTCATCCAAAGGAGAGGATCGATGGATGGCAACCCTGATGATGATCAACGGGTGGAGAATGCGCTACTCTCCATTTGCAGATAACAGTACATATTGCCCTGACACTTTTGAGGTTGTATTTATACAAAAACTAATAAAAAATGATCTCTTATAATACTGTGTCAAATGCATGCAAATATATGCGTTTCAGATTTTGCCTTGTTGTATGGCCACGCTGATGACGTTTAATACGTGTGTACTATGTGACATTTAGAGTCAATTAGCTGAGTCACTAGATCTGAGACTAGTCATCCACATGCTCTAGGTCAGATTCCCAAGATAATAACTCTCCAGTCTGTAAAAATGAGTACCATTTTTTCCTTCTTCTGGAATTATTCTAAAACTAATGTGTGTTAACAGAATGTCATCCGGACAACTCAATGTTTTGGGACATTATTTACAACTCGGCTGCCATGTCCATTTCTTTAAATCCGACATATTTGACTTTAACGTAAAAATTTAAGGTTAAAAATTAATTGTACATATGAAGTGATGTGGAACTTCCACAAGAGGAAAGTTACACTATATATGCATGTCAGCTACAAATATTTTCTATAGCATGGTTATTATTCATTTAGTGATCCACTGATCATACCTTCCACATGCCGAGCTATCACGTAAAGAGAACGAGCCCTCAGTCGGCAGGTGGAAAACAAATAAATAATTTTCTTGAATGAATCAAAAGTAGAAATGTAAATAGAATTAGAAACCAGCACAAACTACTGGCAAGATATTTGTTTATTGCAAGTTCCTCTTTGGTAAAGTCCCACACGCTGTCATCAATCTGTGATGATCTGACTGTTAATTTGTCACTTCGAGATATGTGTGAGAAATTATGCGAAATATACTAAATGTACGAAAATAATAAAGGCATAGTCTATGAAGACTTGTTTCAATTCTTTTAATATGCCTTAAATGTCAACAGTCATGATTAAACCATCTTCTTGCATCGCCTAAAGTTCTGCTTGTTTCCAAGTGTATTCTCATTGCCTTTACCTTAAAACTAATCAACAGAGCCGGAGTGGGTTAGTGGGACTGAACTTTCTCCATAAAACCTGCATGGGCAAGCAATAATCTGTGACGTTTGAGGGCCTTATAGTTCATTTGGAATTTTGGCCTATACCTGCCCGTTTGTAAAGATGCAAAATGAAATTATTAATTGTATGAGCCTTCTCTCTACCTAATGTAAGACTTCTCTCTGCCTATAATATAATTCATTAATTGTATTTTTAAAATACCTTTCAACATTTATATTCTCATACATATTTTATCACAGCTGTGCTTCTTTATTCTGTTTTGCTCTTTTACATTAATTCAGTCTTAATTATCAGTTCAGTATATTAAAAAATGACAAACTTAAAATATAATAATTTATTACCGATGTTTCAAACTTTCAGGAATATTACAAACAGCGAAGAAGGTGGATTTTGTCCGATATGGCTAATGCCATTTTGGTTGTTCAAAATCTATTTCGACTAGTACGTAATAACGACTGCTTTAGTTTTGTGTATCTTGTTTACCTGGTCAACATGTTTCTAAACAACGTCATCACCCCAGGCACCGCCATCGTTATGATCACAGCTGGTGAGAGCATGTGTTGTGGTATTTTCTTTCATTAATGTGTATGTTCATGTTTTTTTAATGATAACCACATTATCCCAAGGTATATTAGGTAATGAAAACTCATGGTCTAAATCCCCAATACTCCTCACAACCAGAACATGGAATTTTATGTTAATGTTTTATTGATGATAAAAATCAAATACAGTTGTCTGCACAAACTAAAACGACGGGCAAGATCGATGTTTTAAAACAAATAAATGTTTCAGGGACAATGCATATATTAAATTAATCCTGTATGTACACAAAATATCAACATGGCAAACACACTAACCACAGAAAGCCCATAGAAAGCACCACTGCACTCTTTTAGTGGAAAACATGCTATAAAAAATTTAAAAACACACAAAAGGTGCCCAGAATGATAAAAACTGGACTGTAAAAAATACTTAGATTAAACAAAATACATTTTTTTTATAACAAATCCGTAAACAACAATTGTATAGAGAGCAGATCTCTATGCTTTCATATCTTCCCAGATTAGAAACAAGATATGTTCAGAATTCTCCCAGGAATTTATTCAACATATGGTTTCCCCAACATATTGTTTCCACCAACATATGGTTTCCACCAACATATGGTTTCAGGTCGATAATATGTACTTACTGCACAAAAATTAAATCCAACAGGTGAAGCTAGGAATATGGTAAAGAAGTTTTGCTAATCACTGGAAACACACATAATTACACACACATTGATGTTTCTACCAAAGGGCCCCTATCAAGACTACATACACAATCGAAAACGATGAGAAAGAACGATACTATGTAATGTGGAGATGGACCGGAATGGTTGAAACTAGTTCAGATGCGAAATAACACAAAGAATATACAAAACGCAGCTAAATACATGTGAAACGAGACAAACAAAGAATTGATGGAACAAACTGATATAATCCATAAAACTGGTGCTCATTGATCCTGAAGGGTTTAAGAGTACTAAATTGATATACGTAGCGGTTCTCAAAACGAAGAAAATCTGCTTGGTTTGAATAAGAATGCCGACATGATTCCCTGTCAAAAAACGATGTTGCATTGTACAGTTGAATATTGAAGAAGCACCTGTGATCACGGACAATCATAGGCAGCTAATATTAAAGTCTGGACAGGTCAAAATATTTCTACACTCATCCACATCGCTGATGATAAAAATCGCTGGATGACCATGTGTGTTGTTTATCCACACTTTAGTTTCACCACGATCCTGATGTGTTATGGGTTTATGGATCGATGGATTAACAAATTATAATTTAATCTCGACGGGGCCATAGCCTCATTGAAAAACAATTTTCACACACCAAGCATAGTGGCAAACGTTGTTTTTTTAAATGAGAGAAAGCAATGTATGCGTATGTGAAGTGTCCAATGCCGTACCGATGACAATGACACTTCTTTAAGGGGAGCTACTTCTGTCATGGTTGAGGATACAAATTATAGAACAGTCCTGCCAGATTGTTGGACTCGATTTTTTTTTTAAATTTACTTTAAAAATACTTTGTTCCTTAAAAGGCTCAAAACGCGTGTTGGATTTACATCGTTATGATAGTTTTACCCAATATGTACACTCCGGCCCTCTTAAGGAAGCGGCATGTGGCCTACGAGAGCACCACTCATATCACGTAACTATGCAGCTTCAAGTGATAATCCCCGGGGATCTCATGGCCTCTTCGGCATAAAGCGTAGGACTGAGCAACTACGCCAGGTTCCCATTCCCCTCCCCCCTCCCAAGAGAAACAATAACAAACACACGCCGAAATCTAGATTACGTTGTCATGTTTGGGTGCTACATTGTGTTTGCAACGGGAATTTCCAGACTTCACTGCTCCTGTCGCCATTTGCTGTTGTCGAAATGTTTTAGGTTATTTTCATTTTAATAGATTTGAAAATCTTCCCGCTTTCTACAGAAGCTTGTCTTTGGTTTCGACAATAATGGTTGAACCAGGTTTCCTAAATATTTTAGAAACATTTTGGACCAGGTTTCAGATAGAGCTTACTTAACATCAATATAATCTCACCTGTTGTCTTATTGCACATAGAACGAAGTAAGTACTTCCAGTATTTGTGTACAGTTTGATGTGGCCAGTATTCTATAAAGCTTTCATGCTTCCTAACTCTACATTTACTTCTGTAGCCCCTTGTCCCGGTATAGTCTCTTGAAATTTCTCAACCCCCCGCCAATGGTCGCTTTCGCCCACTTTGAGAAATTGAGTAAACGTTTATATAAGCTATTATTTGAAGCACCACTGTACTGTTTCTATGTTATTTTTGTTTGCAAGAAGACCTATTGACTCTTGTAGTACGAATACGGATGTTATATGTTTGTGTTACTGAGAATACTTCAATACTTATACGGGATGTTGGTTGTTGTTGTAATAGTATTTGTCTCGATTGGTCCGTTTTCAGTGACTTGAGTATAAAGTTTGAATTTCTTGACAAAATCACAAATTTTCTAGAGATGCCGTTAGTCAAGTACGGAAAACCCCATTTACTCAAGTTACAATGCGACTCGGTACCGTTGGGACGGACCTGGTTCAATTCCCATTAATCTTGAGAAATTGAGATACCTTGATTTAGCTGAAAGCAAATGAACACCTATAGACACGCCTTATTGCGGATATATTAAATATGACTACTTGTCCAACTCCGTGTTATTATTTTGTTTGTATTCTCTTCACTGTATTCAAAGGTCTGGAACTGGTGTTTGATATTCCTTACGTCTATACTACAATCCCACTGGCTTTGATTGTATATGCATACGCATTTCTATGTACATGCACGAGTCCACGTACCCAAGTCTTACTCACCAGCATTCTGACAGTTCTCATGGGCAGCACGTTTTCTTCAGTAGCCATTTATGGATCTTACAAGATCACATCTGGAATGGTAACAGGTCAGTACTCACCACTTTAAGACTTAGTATCCATTGATGCGGGGATTTATTTAGGTTAAGACACATATCTTTAGATATAAGGATGTCCTGCGGGACATGTTGACTACATAGGGAATCATCATTCTAACTTGACGATTTTGACTTTTCCCGTGATTTTCATTGGCTGTCAACACAATGTATATACGAAGTGAGCAATGAAAATTTCGTAAAAAGTTTAATGTGTCACTTTAGAAGTATCATTCCCGATGATCAAGCAGGACTGCATAATTCACGAAAGGTACGGTTTAACAAGTTTTTACCAGCTTAGTTTAAAAGCGTGTAAGAAAACTCACAGTTTGGAAAAGGAAGCTCTCAAAAAATGTTTCCGTTCACAACCAACTCTTACCGTGATGTTACAAGCCCTGTAACATATCCTTATATCTAGAGATCCCTAGCTAACGTCAAGTGTTTCAAAGAAATGAAAGGAATGTAAAAAAAAAAAGAACTTTTGGTTCATTACGGAAGCAGTCGTCAGATTTCAAATTATGCATAGTTTCATTCATCTTTCGTGACCTCGCCGAACTCAGATTAAGAAGTCTGCATCTATCTGCGCGCTATGCGCTGAGAGCCTTCCCCCCCCCCCCCCCCAGGATTGTCTAAGGGAACGGGGCTCTCAGTGTGTAACGGGCAGATCACTTGATGCACCAGTAGTCTTAGTTAATTTAAAATGCGTTTTTATCGATATTTCTTTTCGTTAAATAATGTACGTATTTGTTTCGTTAAAAAGTGACCACTGCTGCCCGTAATGTATCGAGAAAAAATTTTTAATGTAAATGTTAGGATATGTTCTTTTATGACATGCAGTGGGTCATTTTCTAAGGTATTAACGTTGTGAATATAATGTTGAGAGAATATATGTGCATTTTAATCACGATCATTTAGATAAGTGGCAAATTAAAGACAAGAGAGAACTGTATGGTTATATAAATCGTCATCCATCGCAGCCACTTGAAAGTAAACTTCAATAGGTAGGACAGTACGACACTGGACTGAAAACCGGTCTATGCCACAACAGCGCGGGGAAGAAGAACCAGAGGTAGACCAACGAGACCATCGAAATGTGTGTGTTTGTCTATTTTCTGTTCGTGTTGCTGTGATTAATTAACACTGTAATCTGCCGTGCATGTTGTACGAGGCGACAAATGAGGTTTTAATGTGGCACAGACTACCACCCATCCTGTTAAAATGTTAAACAAAACGCAATGCTGATCAACTTAGATAAGTTACATATTTGACTTTTTCCCATGACTTTTTCCCAATAAAGACCTTTCAACTGAATTAATTAGTACCCCATTCGGTATGTTTTTGATTATTTTTGGGATTTCGGTTAGGTACTATTTACCATTGGAAATTTGGAAATTTACATTGAAGATTCCAGAGTGTTGGTTACTAAACACAATAACAAAAAGAAAACTACGCCTTTTTGGTCATATAAAGAGACACAACTGTTTAGAAAGACAAATAATGGAGGGAAGAGTACCTAGGAAGAGGAGAAAGGGCAGACCAAGAAGACGATGGACTGACGACATTAAAGATAGCATGAATACATCGCTAGAAAATGCAAGCCACATCGCCCAAGACAGAGAAAGGTTCATTGGGAAGACAACGTTCTGGAAGGAATACGTCACATGACAAACAATTTACCTACTTGGAATTGCATGCCAAAAATAACCAAGGCGACCCCAAGTATATAGTGACCAACCGAATTCCAAACAATGGTCCCCGTACGTTCACGTGACAATTCTAGATAACAGGTCTTACTGGAGATGGTCGTGCGTTTTCCTTGTTTCTTGTGGCTGGCGACACAAAGTATACGCAAAATGGCCAATGACCCAGATGAATGAATCACCTATGACTATATTGGAGTGAAATTTAGCCATATTTAGCGGCACAAGAATTCCAAAGTTTTTCAGTGTATTCTTAGAAAAAATATGCATTATTTATAACTCGTTTTAATTCGTCGCTTTTAGTGTGTTTGAACTTGTTAAATTCCCAGGCATTACGTGCGGTTAAGCTCTTGTTTTCTGTGGAATATAGTGTGGGAGATTTCTCCAGAGCTTTGTTTAAATACACAGAAGAATTCAACTCTCAGCAGTATGAAATGCATTGAGAATAAACCTCCTATACTATGTTTGCATGTATAATGCATGATCCGTCATTGTGTATGCCACAGCATACAGTCATTTCATTTCGTGAAATCATGCAAATATATGGTGACATCTAAGGTACATCTATTTTTTTAACTAACAAACCCTATTACTTTGCATGTCTTCATGGTCGCCTGATTGTTGCAGGGGCACGATGGGGGAGGAACGAAAAGCGATACTGTTACTTGCCAGGCATGTTGTAAGAGGCGACTAATGAGGTTTGGGGTGGGGTTTGGCTGCCTCATCCCATAGTGTCAAATTGGCCCATGGGTCATAATAAAGTCAGATATGTCAGGTCGAAAGGCACATATATTGCAGCTAAACTGTAAACTATGACACAGCGCAATCTGTTTCAGCAGGATAAAAAATTATGTTTCAACATTCTGATAATCTGCAGGAGTTCGAGAACAAACGAAGAACAAGAAGCATGGCTTCAATATTCTCCTTGATACTAGTTTATACAATGGAAGTGCTATATTTGGCTTCTGTATGCGTATTTAGACATATATATGGCGCTGACACATTTCATATACAGATACAATTTGATATATACAAAACACTGACAGCACAAGGGTTGGTGACAGCCAGTGTGGTAACCTGATAGAGGCATCCTGTTTTGAAATGGTGTCGCACCCTCTTGTGAAATCTAAGGTCATTTTTAGGGCCAGTAATGAGATGTGATGGCTCTAAAAGAACTTTCTTTTAGACCACCTGCACACTCAGTGACTGTTTCTTTATCAGCATTAATCTCAATATTTTTCATTCATGTGTTGCCACCTGAAATTATGTCAACTACTGCCGCTCGCACCCCCCCACCACCACCCTCCCCCAACCATTCCACAAAGATTATTCACACAGATGCGGGCTGAAAAAATTAACAAAAGTCACCATTCTTCAGAAATGTCATTAGAAAATAAATTATTTTTGAAACATATTGTAGTAACATGCATTACTATTTGTATATGAAACAAAAAAAAAGAAATAATGACACTTGTGGGCAATCTAACTTTACTACTACTACTACTAGTACTAATACTAATACAACAACTACTACTACTTCTACTAATAGTATTATTTCGATGACATATTATTTACCAGAACATAGTCTATTCAGGGCCGTCGATACTTCTACATTAAGGGGTGAGAGAAGGTTATCTAAAAATTAAAAAGTCATTATTTTATTTATTTCCATTGCATTTCCCTCTTTTTCATTAGATTTTTAATGATTTTGTGTGTGCATACAATCGTTAAGACAGAGGAGGAGAGTGTTTACCCACCCTTTTGCTAAGTGCCTAATTTACTATGAAAGATGTTTGAAACCCCCAAACCCATCCTCCCTCTCTTACGGACTTGGTCTTCTATATTGATGCTCTCAACAACTCACGATTCTGGACGAATTAACCAACCTGCTGTGGCCAAAGATATGTTTAAACACTAGAATGTGTATTTTCTCCATAGTCTTCTTAGGCGATCCATTTTCCTGTTACTAGAACCATGCCTTCCATTACTAGTTTTTCCATACTGTTATCTTTACTTACAAGTACATGGCAATAATGTTATTTAGAAGCCTACCACACTTATTGTTTTGTTTGCTTTCACTGCACATAATACTCTCAATATCCTTCAGTAGCATTTAATTTGGAAAGAAAATGTTATCTTTATACTAATTTATTAAGTCTCCAAGTTTCACGACCATAAATTTATACTGAGAATATGGCTACGCTGATTAGACGTAATTTAGGCTGGTAACTAGTCAAAGATTTTTCATTTGTTCTAGTTTTTGTATTGCAATTCTTTCATTAATTAGTTTTGCACAATCGCCTGAACTGGTTATGTTTTATCCCTAAAATTTCAAAATTGGAAATATCTTCCCGTTCTTGGTAATCAGTTATAACTTAGAACTTATGATCAGGTATTCAAATTATTGTCATGATTTTTCCCTTTCTTCGCAGAATTTCTGGGGTTCGCTTTATTTCTTTGTGGATACCTCGTAGAATCGGTTAGATCCTTTCAAGGAGATTAAAAAAGAAATGCCATATGCGTGGATAATGTTGTAATATGTTGGCCTCTGGTGTTAAGATGACAAACTCTCGTACGTTTCTCAAACTATCTGCATAAATTTTGAACAAATATGGAAGAGAATACATCCTTGCCTTACTCCTTTCTGTACCATAAACAATGTTTTACCATTTCCATATAATGTTGTTTCTATTTCCAAATACGGCAATACAAGTATCTATGGGGTGTTTTGTCAATCTAGTTTTTTTATTCATAATCTAACTTAATATCAAGGGTAAATGTGGATCTCCCTAGCGCAGAGGTTAAGATGGTCGTCTTGTGTTCAAGAGGTCATGAGTTCAAATTCGCTCGCGTCGTCTTGCTAATAAGGTGGATTTTTTTCGGAGATCCCTGTGGATTATCACTTGAAGCTACGGAGTTACGTGCTATGAGTGGTACTCTCGACAGGCGACGTGACGCTTCTTTGAGAGTGACGGAGTACTTATGGGAAACCGAGTACAGTGAAGTCAATCCTCTGCAGTTTTTGAACCTTTTGACATTTTTTTAATCAAGGGTAAATATGAGTAGCTGAATGATTGTCGATACACAAATAAGCGTTTTGTGGAGATCAATGATCGATTGTAATGAAAAACTTCATTTAGAAGGAGACAGAATGAAACATACATAAACACTTAGAAAGGCAGAGACAAAGACATAGAGGTACAAAGAAAGACACTAAGTAGACACAGTTAAGAGTCAAATTCAACATGGGACCCACAAATTTATTTCCAAATGAAAAGTCAGTTGATTATTACGTTAACTTTTTCTGTGTTGATTTTGCATTTTTCCTCACTACTAATTAGTAATTTAGCAATTTAAAGTTTTGGGTCACCTGAAATACCTTAATCTGTGTTTTGGGAGCCTATAAATGAAAAGCAGACACACAGAAAGAAATTGTTCACTTGATTTATCTTTCATCAAATAATAATAGCCGCCTATATCTTAATTATATAATCTTGACAATTTCCAGAAATCAACGCCGGTCACTTCCGCTTCCAGCAACATTATGTGATTCTCTTGTTGACCTTGAGCCTTGTGTACGCTGCGATCATGCATCCAAGAGAGAGCTATCAGATTATCTATGGTTTTGCTTACCTATTCATCTTCCCCGCCATGCACGTTCTCCTGCCAATATACAGCATTGCCAATATTATCGACCAAAGCTGGGGAACCAGAGACTCGGTATGTTTATTATTTAGTGGCTTGTTTTAAAATAGTTTGAAAAATTAAAAAATTAAGATCATAAATCAGAGGAAGATGCGAAATAGCGAAACAAAAGAGAACATTCGAAAAAAATATGATAGCAGCATAACTCAATCCAAGTTCTGCATTCAGTCGCAAACTCAAACAGATTAGCAGGATAGCCTGTGAATGAAATGTGGTGGATCAGTCATGGTTTACGGTTTGGCCGCGATAGTTGCGCCTTTTGTCATACAACATCCGACGTATGTGGTAAAAATATTTATTTTTGCTCTAACCTTTATGCCATGTTTATTTTGGAGACTCATTAAACTATTTCAATGGAAAAACAGATTTAAAAATACCATCTTTTTACCAAAAATATGCTACCAATTTCAGATAGGTACATGAGTAGAAACTTTGTAAGATTTGAAATGAGATGATTAAGACAAAAAATTAAAAAAACCGATAGATCGCATCAGGAATGAAAACAACACAATCTGGGAGAGGGATGGGGAGAGAGAGAAAATGACACTATATATGTTTAACTTTATATTTTTTTTAAACTTGGATCGAAATTATTTGGTCATCTCATGTGCATGGACATAAGACTCGTCTAAACAATACCTCTGGTGCATACAAGCGGGACTTTCGACGATATTATTATTAAAATTATTAGCTAATGGGAAAATAAGCCTTCCCATTAACTTATCTTTTCAGTTATTTGCACTGGTCACTATGATTATACTGTGTGTGACAACTAGTGAGTCAAGGAAATAGTCAAATTAATCATTTAGAAGGCGTGTTTTCCCATTTTATGTCACTGTTTTAACCATGAAATATTGCACATTTTCTAAATTGTACATGCTGTCATTTTATATTTCTCTCCACTTCCTTTCCACAATATGTTAGTATATGAGAGAAGATTTCTAGCGAAATACACAAAACTGGGAGTCAGGATTGTGTACTGGATTAGTCACTCGGATGCCGACCAGGCTGACTGGGTTCGAGTTCACTCGTTATATACAGTTTGCTAACCCAAATCAGACTGAAAATGCATGTAACTTAAGTCGGCCGTAGCTAAAATTACACTTCCGCGATCAACCCAGCCACCAAAATATGTGTCAGTGTTCACATGCCTTGGAAGATACAGGAATAACGTCATCATTACTAAGTTCGTGCTGAAGACATTCGTCAGACGATTTATGGCCAACCGCTGCTTACACAGCTGGATATTTATATATAGCCATTGATTAGACAACTGAATATTTATAGCCAAAAACCACTACTAAGACTAATATGGCAAAGCCCCTGGACCCTACAATATCACATTAGAGAAATTAGTAGCTTTAGGTGAATTTGGAGTAGAAATATCCACAAAATTTCTGAATGACGTATATAATAGCGGACACATACCCGATGAATTAATGAGATCCCTATTTATAGCCTTACCAAAGAAACCAGGGACCACCGAATGTGAAGAACACCGTACAATCAGCCTCATGAGTCAAATAAAGAAATACTTCTAAAAATCATCATGAAGAGAGTGAGAAACAAAATAAAAATAGATATGTCCAGAACAATGTGGCTTCGTAGCAGGTAAAGGTACCAACAATGCTATATATATTTTGAGAACACTAATAGAGAGATATATAGATATAATAACAGATCTGTACCTCTGTTTTATAGACTACACAAAAGCATTTGATAAATTTAAACATAGTGAAGTTATACAAATGCTAGAGAATTAAACATCGACAGTAAGGATTTAAGAATCACCAAGAACATATACTGACAACATACAGCAGCAATAAGAGTAGGAATTCAATTTTGCCCTTTTCGACAAATAAATAAAACATGGATGTGTACTATCGCCAGACCTGTTCTCTTTATACAGTGAAAACATAATGCGTGCAATAGTTATTATCTCAAGAATATCAGTGGGATGACAACATAAATAATTTGAGATATGCGGAAGACACTTTTCTGATTGCTAAAAGTGAGGAAAATCTTCGAGATTTAATTAATGTAGTAGTCACAAAAAGTAAAGAGAAGGCTAAAAGAGGTATCAGTGCTATCAAGGCTATGGCGACCTTCGACATGCAGCAATGGGTACTTTTTCTGCTTCTGCAAGTGATGGCCCTATCTGTCATAGATCATGGCATCGGCCTACTAACACTGTCACAGACACAAGTCGATAGATTGGAAAAAGTCCAAAAAGAGGCAATGAGAGCGGTACTGGGGTGTACTAGAGATACACCCATCTCTGCTATGAGATTTCTGCTTGATCTCCCCAGCATTAGTGTGCGACATCAGGTAGCACAAGTTAGGTCGTACCTTAAAGTGACAGAATACAACCACCACCCATTACACCAACGCCTAGATGAGTCAAAGGGAAAACGAATCAAGCGTAGCAGATCATGGATGGCAGAAGCCGAAGACACACTGCAAAGAGTATGTGAATTAGAAGATATAGGAAAGGGCAGTGAATGGGTGGAGGTAGACACTGAGAAGAAATCACTAACTAAAGTAATAATACAACTAGATAAAGCGTGTCGAAAATAAAATATCTTTCACAAGGATTCAGTGCACGAACTCGCCCGACTACACTCGAAACCACAAAACATAATTATATACACACATGGCTTCGTTAACAGAAACACAAATAAAAGCGGTTGGGGTTTTGTTGCCTACAGAAACGGCGTGAAGTTGGTTGAGAAATCTTCAGCATATTCTACTCGAGTGTGAGGATTGAGATATAGTGAGTTACATTACAGCAGCACTAAATTGGTTGATAACGGCTACATCAAAATACTCGGTAATACAGACTCTCAAAGCATGCTGCGCAAGATAGAAAAGTCCATGCTAAGAAAATAATTATGGGATTTATTAAACAACTCAGTTGTACAGAGATATACATGGATATACTGCCCTGGTCATGCTGGGGTCAGAGGAAACGAATGAGCCGACTTATTGGCAGGCAATGCAGCGATAGATGGTACATTGCTGAGAAGAGATAAAGCAGACTTAATGAACGCAGTAATAAATTCATTTCAAGATTCAGATTATGACAATGAGGCTGAGAACGTACACATACGGAGAATGTTAGAAATGGGAGTATCTAGAGGTGAGGGAAGGAAAAGCAATTTTTTATGACAGTCCCGAAGATCACACAATCAACACTTGACCGGGACTCCATACACTGGGATGGCTGCTGGGGCGGAGTGCGGAGCACTTATGGGAATGCCCTGCCTGCTGTGAAGCCAGTTTCTAATCAAGAATCAAGAGAAAGGCCTCTTCTTAAATATAAATAAAACATAAGTAATGGTTATTTCAAAGAAACATAATACTATACCTTGCAAGATCAAAGTGAATGATATAGTATTAAAACTGGTGCACCAATTCAAATATTTAGATACAACAATTACAGTAGATGAAAGAAGTTCAGAGGAAATAAGAAGCAGAATAGGGTAGGCAAAACAAACATTCAAAAAAATGAAAAATATATTGTGTAATATGACCTTGTCACTAGAGGTAAGGAAGAGTTCTTCAGTGCTATATAACTCCTATACGAGCATATGGATGCGAGTCTTGGACAATAAACAAACAGGAAAGTGGAAAATTAGAAGCAGTAGATATGTGGTTCTACAGAAGAATGCTGAGAATACTATGGACTGGGAAAAAAATATGTGGAGGTATTGAAAGAGTCAAATGTGAAACAGACCTTAATCAATAATATAAGAAAAAGACAATCGTCATTTTTTGGCTACTACATGAGACAGTGTAGTTTGGAGAACTTAGTCACCACAGGCAAGATTGAAGGCAATATAGACAGAAGGCGTGGGAAAATATTAGACAGTTTGACAACCTGTCACGGCAGTAAAACATCAACGACCTTGATACATAATGCTGGAGACAGAAAGCTGTGGAGAGCAGTGATTGACTACTTAGACTGCTGAATATTTATGGCCAACTACTGATTAGACAATAAGCCACTAAAAATTCGTACGCTTTACGGCATCCCGACGAAATACATCAATATCATAAAAGCTTTTCACGCCGATACGGCTTGCTGTGTAAGAAAAGAAAGTGGCTTTTCCAGCTGGTTCCCAGTAACAACGAGAGTAAAACAAGATTTGTTTTGTCCCCATGACTGTTTTGCATCGCAATTGACTGGGTGATGAGGAAATGCACTGACCAAAAACAGGAATCAAATGGGTAAACAACAAGACCCTGGAAGATCTAACCTTCGCAGATGATATTGCTCTCTTCAGTTCAACACACCAAGATCTCCAAGAAAAAACAGAAAGACTCAAATTTGTTGCACAACAGATAGGTCTTCAAATAAACACACATAAAACGAAAATCATTAACTTTACCGGCCTGACAGAATCATTTAAACTAGATGATAATATAAGACAACGTTTCAAATTTCGTATATTTGGGAAGCAAAATAAAGCAAACGGGGATACCAACTTAGAAATCAAGTCTCGAATCGCTCTCGCCTCCAACGCCTTTAACAAACTCTCAAACATCTGGAGATCGAAGATCGCAAGTAACCACATCAAACTGCCACTATTCAATGCAAGTGTGATTCCATCATTGACATATGGATGTGAAAGTTGGAAATCTACCGCAATAATGGATAAGAAGTTAGTTGCTTTCGATAATAGATGCCTCAGAAAAATTACATATACTAATTGGAAAGACTTCAAATCAAACGACATACTAAGAGAGGAGACAAAACAAGAATACGTGACGAACATCATCAGAAAACGCCGCTGGACATACATCGGCCACATACTTAGAATGAAAGAAGACAGAATTCCACGACAAGGTTTCATGTGAACACCAAACGGGTAAAGAAAACAGGGAAGTCCAAAAACAACGCTCAGAAGAACATTTATGAATGAATTAAAATCAACAGGCATAAATGCACAACACCTGCAATCCCTAGCAACTGATCGACAGGCATGGAGAACTATGACATCCGCTCTATGTGCCAAACTTGGCAAAAGAGGAACTGACTGACTGTTATTCAGACAGCTGAATATTTATGTACAATAACTGATTAGACAGTTGAGTATTTATGTACAATAACTGATTAGACAGGTGAATATTTATGTACAATAACTGATAAGACAGTTGAGTATTTATGTACAATAACTGATTAGACAGGTGAATATTTATGTACAATAACTGATTAGACAGTTGAGTATTTATGTACAATAACTGATTAGACAGGTGAGTATTTATGTACAATAACTGATAAGACAGTTGAGTATTTATGTACAATAACTGATTAGACAGGTGAGTATTTATGTACAATAACTGATTAGACATCTGCATATTTATGTACAATAACTGATTAGACAGGTGAGTATTTATGTACAATAACTGATAAGACAGTTGAGTATTTATGTACAATAACTTATTAGACATCCGAATATTTGTGTACAATAACTGATTAGACAAGTGAGTATTTATGTACAATAACTGATTAGACAGGTGAGTATTTATGTACAATAACTGATTAGACAGGTGAGTATTTATGTACAATAACTGATAAGACAGTTGAGTATTTATGTACAATAACTTATTAGACATCCGAATATTTGTGTACAATAACTGATTAGACAAGTGAGTATTTATGGATGCAAGCACGTTCTGTGGCGCTGATTCATAATTCAATTACCTTTAAGAACCACTAATGAGTAACTAATATTTATTTGAACATGCCGTTTTCTTTATAAGAACTATCTATATCGACATCTGAAAAGCAATTGCAGAACCTGCAGATATTGTATAGATGTAAATCTACTTTTTACAAGAACTTTGTACTGTCATAATTTTTATCCCTCAGACAAATGCAAAACTTCCAAAAATATCATGCATGCCTGCAATTGGGAGGCTGAAGAAGCGAATGACAAAATGTCGATCAAAGGTTTACGGAAAAGGTGAGACTCTGAAACGTGTTAAAACATTTCAACACATTTATTGAAATATAATAAGCGTGAGATATTGACCTATATGGATGTTGTGTTAGCTTGTTCATCTTGTAGTGTGTGTCTTTGTGTGTATGTGTGTGGGACACGTTACGCACTCAACTTGAACAATTTTCACATCAAATATAATGACGCACCGTGTTGTTATGTTTATTTTATTCCGTTTTATAACTTTCAAGAGAAAAAAAATATGTCTGTGTCTTTGATTCGTTTTGGTGCTTCATCTGTGGAATCCCGTCAGGTGGATGAAGTGCCGGGCTCTAAGCCTCGAAGGAGCCCACCCTCAGCGACTGGTGGTACCTCTGTCTCAATTTGTGGAGCCAGGAAAAGAGATCAGAGGAAAAAAACTACTGGTTCAAAAAAAATCACATATAGATCATGATGCAGACAAAAATAAGCACTTAAAAATATTGCAGTGGAATGCAGAGGGCGTGTACAATAAAAAGACTGCACTTGCAAACCGATTACACACAGAGGAAATCGACATAGCATGCATACAGGAAACACACCTCACAAACAACAATAGATTCAACATCCGAGGATACCAAACATTTCGGAACGACAGAGAAAAAAGACATAAAGGAGGGGTTCTTATACTGGTGAAAAACAATATCGTTGCCTCTGAAATTCGAGTAGACACAGAAGAACAGGCCGAAATCATTGGAACCTGTCTAACCCTTCCAACTAAAGAGGTCACAGTATATAACTATTACTGTCCACAAGACAAGAGCCTATCTCTACACACAATTAACACAGAAAAAGATAACTGTCTTGTAATTGGTGACTTCAATAGCCACTCACAGAGTTGGGGATATACAGAACAAGATACTAGAGGAGAAGAAGTGGAAGACTGGCAGTGTGAGGTGAAACTTCAACTGCTTAATGAACCTGAAGACCACCCAACTTTCTACTCTAGAAGATGGCACACCACCTCAACCCCTGACCTAGCCTTTGCAACAGACGCCTTAGCGAAAATAACATACAGCTGGAGCAGCTTGGCGGAAGTGACCATCGCCCCATCAAACTCACCATTGACATTAACCATACCCCTGCTGGCCCTACAATCACACCCAGATGGAACTTCAAGAAAGCAAACTGGAGTAAGTTTGCTGACCTGACAGACAAATTCACAAAAACCTTAAATCCAAGGATTAAAAACGTGAACAAAACTGCACAACTCCTGGCTTCTGCACTTCTTCAAGCAGCCAAGCAAACCATACCAAGAGGTGCTAGGAAAAATTACAAACCATACTGGTCTGACGAACTCGATGAGTTGGAGAAAGAAGTGTCAAAGGCCAGAGACACAGCAGAAAAAAGCCCATCTACAGAAAACAACATATCACTAAAAGCTGCTGTAGCCAAACTAAGAAAAACGACAATTACAAACACAAGGAAAAGCTGGCATGAAAAAACAGAAAATTTAAACTTCGACAAAGAGGGAAGAAAGCTATGGAAAATAACAAAAATGCTCAACAATGAAGACAACAAAACAGCACCAGTAGCTATAGAGAATGGTGGAGATGTACTCACAGGAAAGAAGGCTGCAAATCACTTTATACAGCATTACCAAAGTACTGCCTGCCACAAAGTCGATGAAAATAGGAGAAGAGAAGTAAGAAAAGAACTACGGAATATCGAAAAAGAGATCAGCAAAGATAAACAAGATGTCATGAATATTCCATTCACGATTAATGAACTAAATGAAGAACTAGCAGTTTTAAAACTTAGGAAATCACCTGGCCCTGATGACATACCAAATGAACTGCTAATTCACATCGGACCATCAGCAAAAAAGAAATTAATAAAAATTTTTAACAACTGTTGGGATAGAGGTCTAGTGCCACAGGTGTGGAAAACCGCCATAATGATACCCATCCACAAGAAAGGCAAGCCAAAAAATAAGGTGGACAGCTATCGCCCAATAAGTCTGACCAGCTGTGTTTGCAAATTAATGGAGCGCCTGGTAAACAAAAGAATGATGTGGTTCCTAGAAAAAAATAAAATCCTGCTAGATCAGCAAGCTGGCTTCAGAAAGTGTAGATCAACTGAAGACCAGATTACACTAATTGCCCAGGAAGTAGAGGATGCTTTCCAGGAAAAAAAGCAGACATCAGTGGTGTGGGTAGGTATGGAAAAAGCCTTTGATTGTGTATGGAAAGATGGACTCCTCCTTAAACTACAACAAAACAAAGTGACAGGGCGCATGTATTACTGGATAAAACACTACCTGCACAACCGAAAAGCAGCAGTGAAGCTTGAAATGAAGCATAGCAGAAAGAAACTCTTTAAGCATGGAGTACCACAGGGAGGTGTTCTATCCCCCACTCTGTTCCTTATATTTATGAATGACATTGACCAAATTCTCTCGCGTAAAGTAAATGCTGCAATGTATGCAGACGATCTGGCGATATGGTGCAGTGAAGAGAGCGTAGGCACAACAAAAATAAGGTTGCAAGAAACTATGGACAATTTGGCCAAGTGGACAGACCAATGGGCCATGTCTATCAATGTCCAAAAAACTACCTATACCATCTTCAGCATGTCCACCAAACCACAGAAAATCCTACTAACCATAAATGGTCAAACATTGCCAAAAGATGAGACACCTACATACCTTGGAGTCACTTTTGATCCAAGACTTACATGGAAACAGCACATAGACAAGTGCCAAACAAAAGGTACAATGAGGACAGCACTCCTTAAAAAATTGGCTGGAACAGATTGGGGTGCAAATGGAAAAATTCTAAGTAGAGCATATACAGGTTATGTAAGACCAGCTTTGGAATATGGAATGTCAGCATGGGGGACTGCAGCCAAGAGTAACACTCAAAAGATCTCAAAGATACAAAACCGCAATCTCAGAATTATAACAGGAGGTATGAATACTACCCCAATCACAGAAATGGAAACATGCACAGGTTTGCCATCAATGGAAGAAAGAAGAAATGAAAAAATCCTCACACAGTATGCAAAGTTCAAATGTTTGGAGAGTCATCAAATGAACCAAAGACTAAGCAGACCTACAAAAGAGCGACTCAAAAGAGGTAGCTTTCTACACTCCGCTAAACAGCTCCAGAAATCACTCACAGATACAGACCTACAAAACCTAAAACCACTAAACACCTTTAACACATACCCAACATGGGACAGGAAAAACTTCCCAAGAATTATGGACAATATACCAAGCATCATTTCGAAAACAGAAACTACTATACAAGTACTAAAGGAGACAACTAAGAATCACATACAGAAAGCATACCCAAAGGATATATGGACACATGTATATACAGATGGATCAGCGAAAGAGGCAGTATTAGATGGAGGATCAGGAATATATATAGTAACACCAGATGGAAAAGAAATAGAGAAATCCATACCCACAGGCAAACATTCCACAAATTTTAAAGCAGAAATGGAAGCCATAATAGAGGCAGCCAAAATGCTCATGAATTGCTTGCCGAGTCACAACAGACATGTAGTATTTCTAACGGATGCAAAATCAGTATTGCAGGCATTGAAAGATCCAAAGAACACGAGCATGAATGAACTTACGGCCTGCTTACTACACCTCAGCAGTACCACCAAAGAAACAGTACTGCAGTGGATCCCAGGTCACTGTGGCATACCTGGAAATGAAAAAGCTGATCTCCTGGCAAGGAAAGGGGGATCACTGGAACAAATAGAAAATGATAATACGTACTATGAAAGTAAGACCATGTTAAAAGCAGAATATAAGAAAAAGTGGAAGCAAATGCACCCAACTGCAGAACCAAATGACCCCTACCACCAAATGTCACGCAAGGAACAAACCATCATTTTCAGACTACGAACTGGTCACAACAGACTGAGAAGTCACATGTTTCGAAAGCTGAAGATTGGTGAGACAGACCTGTGCAACTGTGGACTGAGCCCAGAGACTGCAGAACACATTCTTCATGCCTGTCAACTCTACCAAGAAGAGAGGGAGAAAATATGGCCTACTGAGACGGCACTGCTTCCAGACTTGAGGGGTTCCATGGATGACCTGAAGCGAATCACACAATTCATTGAAGCTATTGGGGCTGTAACCTGATATCTGACTGAAGAACGATGAAGAAGAAGAAGAATATCGATATTTTTTATACTAACACTCTGCTACCATTGTAAAACATGGTCTTTAACAGCCTCACAGCAGAGAAAGATTGTTACATGTGAAATGAAGTGTCTGAGAAAAGCTGCAATGGTTACTAAACGTGATAAAGTAAGAAATTAAGAAATTAGGAAAAGAGTTGGTATAATATCATGTATTTAACATATCGAAAGATAGTAAGTAAAATGGTTCAGTCACCTTCTGAGAATGAAGCCAAACCAAATACCAATAAGAGCATATAACAAAAGAATATCAAGACATACGGTCAAAGGTAGACCAAGAAAACGGTGGATAGAAAACATCAAGAAAACCTTGAACAAACATGGACTTAATGCAACCAAGGTGACTCATCTGGCCTTGGAATGACAACTGAAGCTCCAACCCCAACGCTTAAAGGCAAATCTAAATATAATCAACCATCATTCACCTGAAACAGACAATAGTAACCACTGGTGTCCCGAATCTGTTATTGATGCCAATCCTTCTTCGATATAGCCTTTTTTATATTTTAATGCACTTATTTGTTTTATATATTTTTACATTCATGAAAGATAACACTGAATAATATAATATGTTACATTATATTATAATTCATGAATGTAAAACATTATATTATACATCACATCTTTAAAACATTATATATTTCATATTTGTAAAACATGTTTCTATACTTCAACAATGTAAAGCATTCTACAACACTTTTACAATACTGTCATATTTTGTTCCAATAAAATATTGCATAGCTCTTCGTGCCTATAAAATACTATATTTGATTACTACTCCATTTTAGATTCCAAAGCAAATCAAGAAGACGATACAAAAACGGAGCTACAGAACATAATTTCATCTCTTTTGATTGACATGTCTAAGGGTGACAATCAAGCTCGGGAAGAGCACAAGTTTTGGGAGCTGTTAACCTCTACACGTGTAGGAACAGATGTAAACAAAGGACTAGGGAAAGCAGAACTTGCGGAAGGGCTTCGAATTTTACGTAACCGTCTTTTAGCCAGTTTTCTTATCCTTAACGCTTTGTGGTTGGGGTTCTTGTCATACTTCTATTTAGGCCTGGACACATCTCTGTCTAGGTTGAATATTTATGGCATCATTAGTGGTGCTCTTTACGGGTTTACGCTTATCATTCAAATTGTAGGTCTGACGGTTAGCAGGGTGGAACATATTTTATTACGAGTAGGAAAATCTGTTTATAATAATGATATTCCTATCTGGGTTCACTCTAAAGAGACGTCGGAGTAAAATATATATCATATAATAAAGATATGTGTTTGAGTACATCTTTCATGAATGTTGAATATGTGGTTAAATGTATTCACACACACTGTTTTATGGGTGAAAAAGATAATTCTGTATAAAGATAACTGTAGAAAGATAACTAATACAGTATGTTCAAGATAAAAGTAAACATATTGTTTAGCAACTTTATATCAATTCGGCCACTTTTATCTCAAACACCCTGTATGTGTCCACGGTGTACAACACTCGCAATAAAGACAGATAATATAATATAATGTATGTAAATACTCGTAAAAGGAAGAGTTAGACGACAGATAAAAAATATGTTACAATTAAAGAGGTCGTTAGTTTGTGAACGAGATGTTTGTCAACTGATGTGCGCATTCATGCCTACATCTGAACTTCAATTTGACAATTGACATATTCTTATCGAAATGTCTAAGCACAACATGATTTTGTGTGTGTTACAAACAAGAAAGAAATATGGCAGCTTTTGCTATCATATTTATTCTTGATTCTCCATTAACAAGTGACATATTCTTTCCAAAACGATGTCTTCGTCGTAGATACTCTGAACGCGTCTCAGTTCTGGGCGAGCAGGCCTGTATTGGCCAAAAACATGTGCATACATTCTTCGATATGACTGGACCATCGTCTTCTTTGTCTTCCTCTTCCTCTCTTCTCTGACACTCTGCCCTCTAGAATCATCCTTTCGATACCATTATGTCGCTTTAAGTGTCCAAAATACTGTAGCTTCCTTCTTATGATGGTATTTAAAAGCCACCCTTTATTTAGTTTCAGTAATTTCAAAACTTCAATGTTCTTCTTTTTCTCTGTCTACGATATTCGTAGGATCTTTCTGTTGTATTTCATTTCAAATGATTTTATTCTTTTAGGATATTGTCTTGTTTCAAGTTTAAGTCTCGCATCCATATGTTGCCACAGGGGAAAAAATAATGATCTTAAAAGGGTTACTTTAGTGTCGTTACTACTACTTTGCCATAGCTTTCTCATTTGTGTTAATTTGAGTATTGCAATTGTGAGTCTTCTAATCTCGACTGAACAATCTCCTGAACTTCTTTCGGATTCTGCATTAGGAACCAAAATAACGGCACATGTGGCATCCATAAGTGTTCGTCTCGCCAGTCCATCGGTCATCTAATGGTGTATGATACCACTCTCCCCAGTACATTATGAGCTGATGGTCCTTCGAACCCATTAAGAGATGACTCACTTTCTCCAATCGATTCAGGTCACTCCCATTTTTATAATTCTCTGAACATGTACCTTTCTTCTTCAGTCTCATCTTGATTACTACTTATTTTATCCATCTGCCCTAATTAACTCAACCGTGTCTCTTAGCACCATCTTGTTGTAATACACCACAGTAAAACAGGTCATGGCAATAGATTATATGATAGGATGATAGTGTATGTTTACTCGAGCAGACGAGGTGATCATAGTAATAGTTCAACTAATACTAACAAGCAGTATATGGTACATCTATCATTTTGTAGGAAAACGTCAGCAGGATTATTCAACAGGTGGACAATCTTTTTCTTTTTCTTGATATTTTGCGTCTCAATTCTGATGATTGGGGACTGTATGTGTGGGAAGAGGACAGAAAACAATTTATTTTAAACTTTGATGTACCAAGTTGTAGTTTATGAGATCTGGGGGTCAGTGCATATAGTTATTTTTAATCAGCTTTGCGAGTCAGTAAAAATGACGTTCAAGGCCGGATTTGTCCGCGGACAGTATTTTCTCACACCTTTTTTAGGTGAAATAATTTGTTACCTATCAGACACACACAAGAAAAAGAAATAAACTAATAAAGTAGATAAATGCTACTTAAAATATGATATAATAAATACAAGGTAGCGCAATGACGCCATACAATGATGTCACAATTGATTGTTAGACATTCTTCTAGTAAATTACATAATTTTATGACAGTAAAACCTTACATATGATATCCAACGGTTCTATAAGCATGAAGTCAATCATATTTTAGCTTCATATGTTTTATTATTTCAGATAAGTTGTCATCTCCACATGAATGTTCAAATATATTGTCTCCATAATTTCCTCTCTCTTGTCAATCCACAAAACAATTTTTATTTATCCATCTTTGAATGTTTCCTTCTAGCTTATATGATTGTCTTCTTGTCAGCTTACGAACAACCGTCTCCTATTCTTGTATGAACTTCAAACGTCTCATGTCTCTTTATATGCCCAATATATTTGATATGTTTATCTTCTAAAAATCATTCAATAATTTTCTTCTCAACTCTAATAGTCCTTCCCTTTTTAAATACAAACAGATATCATCTATGTACATGATTACTAAACTTCCTGACTAGATGTTGATATACAATTATCATATCGAAAGAAATGTTGCTTGCTACAAGAAATATCTGCATGTTTATAACAGTATATATTGTTCGACATATTAATAAACCAAGACATCTATTTCTCATCATTTCATGTGTTTTGGTTTTAATTATTCTTCATTAAAGTATACGTTGTTTGTCTTAGCTTACATTTACTTTCTGTATTGTGTAATATGAATTACGTGGATGTTTTGACGGATGTGTGCCTTCACGTTTGTGCGTCTTAACTGGTGCATATACAGTAATAAGTGACATGAACGATATATTGTGGTCCATCGATATTTTTGTTCTTCAGCACTCGTTCTGGAACTCCTGCAGATTAGCAGGATGAAATCCGAAAAAAAAACAAATTTTGTGGCATGGTTTACAGCTTGGCTATGGTATCCGTACTTTTCAGTCTGACACTCCCGATTTCAGCATTGCTTCAGGATCACTTTGGCCCTATGTTTGATGTGACAGCCAACTCCATCCCTAAACCTTCTTAGTCCCCTCTTAGACATGCATGAAAGGTAAACGGTGTTGCTATTATGTAACAAATGTAAAAGATGGAATTATGTAACTGTTTTAAATACACACGTTGCTACTTAACGGAAAGTAAGTAATATTTGACGTAGAGAGTTTTTTTTGGCATAGAAAACAAGAAACTCCATCTGCAGGCAATAATCTCCCCCCCCCTTTCCCGCCCCCTATTCACCTGTAGCCCGAAAGGGGAGAGATAAACATAGCGACACTTACATGTCCATAAGTGTCGTAAGATGTGACTAAGGATGTTTAGATGCTGGAGTTGGCTGTTCTATCCCATAGATGATCAGAGTGACTCATCAGACATGCCGAAGCCAAATATGTCAGGTCGCAGCTAAGCTGTAAACTATGACACAATGCACTCTATTATGTGGACTACATTCTGCTAATGTACATGGGTTTGAGAATGAACGCAGTGTTTTGTTACATCTCGTTGATATATGCTGAGATCATTGTAGAATACAACTATGTTACAAGATCTTGTCAAAATCTTTCAGATTTCAACGTATGGTTCTCGCTGTTTTCTTCGTGTCGCAGTCTATGACTTTCCTCAGTGACAGGGACGAATCTATATTGTTATTATATAGGGTATGTGAGTTCGAATCTAAATTGTTATTATATAGGGTATGTGAGTTCGATGTGACCACCAGAAAGTGGTTTCGATTTCACTCGCTATTCTTGGTTTGGAATAAAAATTACTCATTTGAGTCATCCAACCACAAAGTAGGAGTGTAACAGGGCTCATACTCTGGGAAGACTGAGGGATGGCGGCATTTCTAATGTGCACTTTCAGTTGTTTCAATCTCCGCTGAAGACGGATGTGTTGGGCCATTGGCGCAAATAAAACGGCAACACAACGCATTTCCATTCCCTGGACTACATCCAACTGGAAATCTTGTAGGACCATTGTCCTGTTACAAGAGATATCCAGTGGGAATTTGAGAATGAACGCTGAAGAAGAAGTTGTTTCAATCCCCAGGAATTGTGAGCGATTCTCACTTATTTGTGTACAAAGAGGGGGCTCTTCTGAGCTTTATTTCATACCTAGAAGTTTAACTCTCAGCGATTTGCAACTCAGAAGTTTGACTCTCGGTTGTCTGTAATGATTTCAGAGTTAATCTTCTACTCAGATGAGTAAATTCTAGGGGTTTTGCGACCTTTCTACCTTTTCACAACATGCAGAGTTGAAATCGTTTGCTTCAGTTCCCCTGCCAATCATTCTTTCCTGTCAACGTTTTCCTAAGCAACCCAGTTCTGTACCACAATCTCTGGGATGAGTGGGTGTATTCTCCGCTATCTAAGGTAGTCTCTGGAAGTGTGTAGGGTTAACATGTTTGCCTGATTCTGGACTCTCCCAGTGAATTGTAACGTTAATAGCATGTTTTTCACCACACTCCATGAGCCGGTTAATTGCCGGAGCAATACGTGCACCTTGGCAACTAGGAATCAGGGCTCGAACTCACCATGGTTTCCCAGGATGATCTGCACTGCTGAATTCCCTGAATGAAGTACAACAAAGGAAAACTTAATTGTACATATTAAATGTTGTGGGGCTCCCACAAGAGTAAAAAAAAATCACTTTATTGGCGTGGCATCTACTGAGAGAAAATTGTTGCATAATGGTTGGTGAGAGATGCTAATAGGCAGACCTACTGCATGCAGAGCAACTTTGGTAGTCTACGCTATTCAAGCAATTTCTAGTCAGTCACTAACTAAACAGTTAAGCATTTGTGAAAAGAAAAACCGTGTTTTATACGTTAGTTTATAATTCACATTGCTTTTATCTTATTTCAAGATAAGATACAGGTGTGAAAACGAAAATATGTAGCAATCAGCCCTCCCCCGTTCCCTAGCGAATCGAGACATGACTTTTAGCACTAGAAATTTGGCCAACGGGCGCATTAAAAGCCCAGAAAACATCTATATTCGCGATATTTTGCAAAAAGGCCATCAAATTTTCATCAGAAGGTAGATTTGATGTACGAAATTGTACGAATGATATGTTCTTTAAGGTGAAACCCCCCCCCCATCCTTTTTTAAGGAGAACATATATACGGCCCCATTAGCAATTCGAAACTATCAATATCCTCGGCAGAAAAACAATTTTTCTTAGTGAACTTTCAAACCGGTTAAAGTGAACGTTTCAAGTTCAAAGATCTAAAACGCAACATTTTAATAGCTAAACTATTGCTTTCAGTATGTACGTTTTATTTCTTCTTCTTCTTCTTCAGCGTTCATTCTCAAACTCCCACTGGATTTCTCTTGTAACAGGACAATGATCCTACACGATTTCCAGTTGAATGTAGTCCAGAGAATGGAAATGCGTTGTGTTGCCGTTTTATTTGCGCCAATGGCCCAACACATCCGTCTTCGGTGGTGTTTTATTTCATATCCAATAATAAAATCTACAATAGAGTTTGAAGCTCTCAGTTATTTTTGCAAACAATTTTCATCTAATTATAGATAATATAATCTTGACACAGATTTGTATTACATTATTCTCGGGGAATTACATATGCCATTTTTACAAACGCCTATTTTGCGAAAAATGTGCCTCATATGGAAGGATCGTTATTATGGGAATCATTATTCCAGTATATAGAATTATGGAAATTGATACCGTGTCAACATGCCCAGAAGATCGACACCGTTTGGAGAAAGATATATTTGTGAGATAATAACTGATTGGCTTCATATAGCTAATAAAAACAAATTATGTCGTAGTGAAGATGTAAAAAATAATGTGATCATTATTCGCGCTGCATTGCAAAGAGCTTCTTATTCGGTTATTCAGAAGCATCTAAGATATTATCCAGCGCAAAGTATATCTGCATATGACTTTTTGACTATCTTCCTGTTAGAACTCCTTCCAGGCTGTTCTCGAACTGCTGCTGGTTGTAATCCGATAAAGGAATCAGATGTATCGTAGTTTACAGCATGGCCGTGATATATGTGCCTTTCAGACTGACACATTCCACTTCAGCAAATTTTTTAATCGTTTATACCCACGGGATCAGACATCCAACTCCATCACCAAACACTCTTAGTCGTTTTTTATTAAATATTGGAAGGTCACGGTGTTACTATTATTTGCTCTCTATTGGGTCCCGCCAGGTTATTGCAAATTTATTGTTTTGTTCCATATAGTGCGTCAATGATGGTCATGAAATTCAGGATCTATGGCAGTTTTTCCAAATGTGGGGCCCAAGCCCTACAATGGGGGGGGGGGGGGATTTGACTGGTCAGGTTCAAATTTGAATATTAAAAAAACATGCATGTGTTACATAGGAGGCTTCAGAATTTTTGAAAAACGTAGGTGGTGCATGGTTAAAAAGGATTAGGAAACACTGATCTAGGGTGTTAACTCAGGTCATATGTACGACCCTAAACTACGATACAACCCAGTTAAAAACTTAAATAATTACGAAGAACTCTAAAAACTGTAGATACTATTTCTACTTATTTTGAGAGTATATACGCTCATGTGTTGTCGGGATCCGAAAGTCTCTGCACGTATTCATTATGCAAGGTTGTTTGTCATTCCTAATTTGTTTTATTAATTTGTTATGATAGTTTCCTGTAGTTTGGCTGACTTTTCCGGTGGTTTTGCAACTTTTTCTATCTTCAGTTAAGTTCATTGTTTTTTCTGGGATGTATTCTCGAATTTTGCGTCTTTTTGTTTGTTTGGGGGGGGGGGAGCTTTTATGCAGGTGATATCTTCGCTTATTTTGTTGACAAGATCGTTTGTTGTCATTTTCTTGTATATCTAGAAGTGTGGTAAATCTGGTTTGTCAAACGAATATTTTCTTACGTCCCCATCTGTCTCTGTTCCCTTCAGTCTTGCCTGTTGTGACTATGAAATCTTTGAACAAAGACAATAAGGAAATAGCAAGAATATGTTCAATGCTATAAGAGCATTACAACAGAATAACTTCAAGCTCGCACTTCGAGTACTAAAAGATAAAAAAGAGAATGCCGTAACAGATAAAACAGATATTCTACATAGGTAGAAGGAATATTGTCAAGAAATGTATAAAGGAACAACACAGTCACCAAATGAGAACATCAATGAATTAGAACAAGAACCAGAACCTACAATGGAAGAGGTCAGATATTGAATCAGAAATCTGAAACAAAAAGAACAGCTCCAGGTAACGATGGTGTAGATTAAGATTAAGTATTGACCAAGAATAGTCAATATTTTTATAAGTGAACAGCATATATAGAAAATCTAACTTTCAGGCCGCCACGTGGATTTACCGCCAAAGATACGCCGGTGTTCAAGGTAATGATACAGCAGACATAGGCCTACTTGTATCCCAGGCAATATTGTAGATATTATTACCTTAAAAAGTGAGTTTTCCTAAAAATAAATTAAACAGGAGTCTTTGGTCAGATTTCGTGTCTAAATTTCACTATTTGGCGGAACATTTGAAGACCTTTTAGTGAAAAAAAGCTACGGATGGTGCTTTTACAAACCTTTTCGTTAAATTGCTAGTACTAAAATTCTGGGAAGCGCGATAGCCTAGTTGATAGTGAGTTGCTTACGTTGGTGGGGTTTGAACCCTCTTATCTACTGGTCTGATCCCAGGCACAAATAGACGGATCGTTGACAACGGATAAGGGGGATATACTGAAACTGCTTCATGAACACCTGCTGTATGCGGACACCGCGATTGATGGAACGGTGAAACTTAAATTTGAAGAATTCGGTATTAAGTGTGCTGGTAGTATAAATGAACACGTTCAGGGAGAAACGAGAAGAATGTTTAACCAGCGGGTCACGGGAACCATCAGTATACATACCCTTCGTCATTTGATATGGGGGACTGAACACCAATGGGTCTACCCGTATTGTAACGATGTCGGTATATATTCAATAGCAAATAGTGCTTTCCGTTTCCTCCTGCTCTCGGTAACACACTTGGCGGGTTCTAATTAAGAATTACAAATCTGCATATTTGTTGCTAGAAGTGTAAAATAACTAGCAGACATTATTTATGCATGAGTTTGTTGTTTTTTTTAAATTTAATTTATCTACAATTTTACGAGTCCTCAAATAGGCATATCTTTCATACATAAATTGAGTGCTATATGTGAACGTTGTCATATTAATTATTTCGTAAGCATAAATGGATTTTATTTTTGGTTAGGTGGCAATTTTTAAATCTCCTGTCTTCTGCCGGTTTTGAACGTCAGTGTTTCCACTGCGTTCTCACAAGTTCTTTGGGAGGGGGGGGGGGGGTTTGGCCGTCGCCTGGGTTGCAGGGGTTGCTTTGTTTGTGCCTTAATCTGTGAGGGGGGTTTTTTCAGGAAATCGTAGGAATTTAGTCAAAAGACGAGTAAATCCTCCCGATTTTCAAAAATCTCATGAAAACGACGCAGTCTATATATCTATTCGCTAAACCCTTTGTTGCCTTTCAGCGTCAGGGGTAGGAGAGTGTTCTGGAGATGGCCCTCTTGTGTGATGAGTATATTGTGGAGTTTGTCGCCTCTTTTATTTCTGTGGTCCATCGTTTTCGTGGTCGGCCCCCATGTCTGCCCTCGCTGTATTTGTGTAGCATAGTTTGCTGTGGCATATTGTCCGATGGCAGTCTGCTGACGTGTGCAAACCATTTTATCTGTTGTCTCTTAATATATTCCAAGATTGGAGTGGTACCGGTTCTTTGTCTAATGTCTTCATTTCTCACACCGTCTCCTATCGATATTCCTAGGATTCTGCGCAAGCATGCTATTTCAGCTGTCACAAGCGTACGCCTATCTTGTGCTGCTGCTGTCCATGCCTTGAATCGACAACACAGCGTTGGTACACTAATAGACGGAGTTGCACACGAAAATAGGCGAATTACCTTTTTTAAAGTATATTACCTACAGCTCCTTCCTCATTTATATTGCTAAAGAAAAACCATAATGCAGCAAACTGGATTTGAACCAGGTCCCCTCAGATGGCACCAAATTGTCTCCTAACTCAAGTCAACACATTTTCCGTCTTTGACCAAACCGTATCTAAAAAGGATGCGATTTCAGTCAAGATTCAACGTGTTTTCAACATGTGATTTCAACGTGTATATTCCCAAGCTACTATGAATGTAGACCGGTCGAACAACACAGATAACAACACACTCACTGTACAGGTATGTACATTTCTTGAGAACAACCATCATTTATATTTAATTTTAGAAATAGACATTCAGATTTTGAAAACAATGGCTATAGGCGTTTGTTAAGAATAAGCTTATATAGAAGACAAATATATTTGTCCAGTAGCAAATAAACAAACTTGTAGGTTATCCAGAGCCACGTTTGACAGTGATGAAACGGCGTAAGCTTTTTCGGTTTGGGCATGTAACGAGACACGACTCGCTTTCTTAAGTTATTTTTCAAGAAACAGTCGAGATAATAGCAAGCGAGGAGGGCAGAGAAAATCATGGATTGATAACATCAAAAATGGTCCGTTCGTGATTTTTTCCATACTCCTGCAAATGGCTGGGGATAGTGTTGCTTGGGGAGCTTTTTGTGCTGATGTATCCAGTAACATTACACGATGGACAGGTTACAGTCTAGCAGAGTGCACCACCAAGACAAGAGACAGGAGATGTTGGAAATACGTTGCAGCCAACCTTCGTTGCGGAGACGGCACTTGATGATGATGATGATCCAGTGTTGCACCCTTACGACCCTGCGTGGTTATGGATGTTCTTATTACTATTATATTGTTATATTTAATTTATAAACCTACTCAAAGATAGCTGCCTCAATCACAATATGGTCAACACAGAAAAAGCAGAGGTAATATTTATAGGCAGAGAGACAATCAACATGAAGATAAATTATCAGTTACTGAAGCAAGTGCAGGAGTTTAAATATCGTGTGAGCATTTTTACCGACGATGAAAGAATGGACAGGTAGCTCGAGACAAGAACTCTTCTTCTTCTTATGCGTTCGCTCTCAAACTCCTGCAGATTAGCAGGATGTAGTCCGGAGAACGGAATGCATTATGTCATGGTTTACATCATTGCTGCGATATATGTGCCTTTCGGCCTGACACATCCGACTTCAGCATTGCTTTGGGTCACTTTGACCCAATATGGGACGGAACAGCCAACTCCATCCCGTAACCTCATTTGTCGCCTCTTACAACATGCATGGAAGGTAAACAGTGTACTATTCTTTACCCCCTCTCAGGCCCGGCAACACACGGGCATACAAGAACTCAAAAAACCAACTATGTAAATTATCAACGTACACCAATCAATTTTGAAATATTTCGGCCACTTAATGAGAATGAACCCTTATTGGCCAGCGGTAATAGCATACAGTATGAAAATTGAAACAAAAAGACACAGAGGATGACCAAGAAGAATGTGGATTGAAGGAGTTACAGACATTCTGAGACGCCACAATATTACCGCATATCAAGTAACCAAACGTGCCAAAGCACTAAAAACCGATCGTCATTCAATCCCGTGACGCCTTGCAGCAAAAGCAGAGAAAAGACAATAGGTAGAAAAAGATATGTGATAGCATATCCTATTTAGGACGTAACATTCAACCCAGCTTTTTTGGCTGTAGTGATTTTCTAGGTAATACATTCAGTAGTCATCATCATCATCATTAAGTGCCGTCTCCGCAACGAAGGTTGGCTGCAACGTATCTCCAACATCTCCTGTCTCTTGTCTTGGTGGTGCACTCTGCTAGACTGTAACCTGTCCATCGTGGGATGTTACTCTCCCACTTGTATCTCTGCCTACCTCTTGCTCGCTTCCCTTTGACTTTACCCTCAAGTAAGGTCTTCAATAAGATGTCATGTCTTTTAATGTGTCCAAAGTATTTTATTTGTCTGATCTTTATTGCTCTTAGTAGTTCTTTCTTCATATTAAGTGTCTTTAGCACCTCTTTATTTGTGTTCTTCTCTTTCCATGATGTTCTCCCTATTCTTCTATATACCCACATCTCAAAGGCATCAATTTTGTCTTCTAATTGTTTATTTAGTGTCCATGTTTCTGAGCCATACATTAATATGGAATAGATTTAGCATTTTATAATTCTGATTTTTAACTTGTTTGTAATTACATTCAGTAGTATATGGCTTCAAAAGAGGGGTTAGCTGCACAGATGCCTTGTTCACGCTGAGACAAATGAGTGAGAGAGCGATAGAATACAACAACGAACTAAACGCAATATTTATAGATAAAGAAAAGGCGTTTGACAGAGTCAACAGAGACGTACTATAGGAAACTCTAGAAATGTGTTGTATCATAGGACAACTGTTAGAAAGTATAAGATCTCTGTATAACAACTGCCAATGCGTAGTAGAACATCAGATGGTATCACAGACGCATTTGATACAAAAACTGAAGTTCGTCAAGGTTGCGTGCTCTCACCTTTGCTATTCAATATATACATAGATAGAATAATAAAAGAGGCAAAAGTACAGAGGGCAGCATCACCGATTCAGAGCAAGACAACTCAGAGCAACCAAACAATGAAATAAATGAACTACTTTTCGCAGACGATCAGAGCCTCATATACGAAAACGAAGAACAACTACAAAATCATGTTAACTCACTATCTGCAACATGTAGAAAATACACAATGAAGATCACTACACAAAAGACGGACACTATGCAAATTTGCAGAACACCGAGTCCACTAAACATACAGATAGATAATATAAGAGTAAAACAAGTAACAGAGTTCAAATATCTCGGTAGTATTTTTACAGAAAATGGAAGCCTCGATAGAGAAATAGAAATGAGATTTCAAAAGGCAAATGCAATAGCATACCAACTGTCACCACTACTTCTTCACCCCAAGATCGAGATGGAAGTTAAGAGACAAATGATCTACAGTATATTTCTACCAACACTGTGTTACCAGTGCGAAACCTGATCTCTCTCATATTCACATTGCAGAAAGATAATGGTATGTGCGATGAAATGCTTGAGGAAAGCATTTCGGGGTCACTAGGCTTGATAGATTACGAAATGAATATATCAGGGAAACAATATGTATATTATCTTGTGCAGATTACATAGAGAGAGAACAGATCAAGTGGTTTGGCCACATTATGAGAATGCATCACGAAAAGTTGCCTGTAGAAGCATATAAGTAAATGAGATCAGGGTACAAATCCAGAGGAAGACCACGGAAAAGATGGATAGAAAACGTCAGGGACATCCTGAACAGTCACGGTCATAGCACAGCCGAGGCCACACATCTGACTTTAGAACGCAAGTTCGAGCTTCAATCACCGCTATGCTTAACTGCAAGAGTGGATCACAAACCACCTGGGGAAAGACAATAGACATCCAGTAGTTTGTCATTGCTTTCTTGACAGTCCGGGTGTACAATTTCCTGTGGGGGTACTTTGAATCCGGTATCTTTGCCCGATGCCACAGAACAGGATACAATAGATAGATATTTAATTTAAAGTCTGCGGATATCTGGAATTTGTTTACAGTGAGATCTGGGGTTATTTCTAAAACGGCATTGGTAACACTGAATCCAGCCTTAGGACTAAGTTGGGGAAAAAAACAATAATAATAAACGTTATTGATATTGGCCGTGTAATAGGACTATATGAAATGTAATAATGGAAGAGGAACGCGCTTTCAAGAATCCATTCCCGGAATATGCTCCAATCACGTTGCTTGATAGTTCAAATAAGGTGTGCAATGAAATAAATAAGTTATATTGTTTGTTATAAAATTTAAAAAAATATGGTGTAGGCCTGCGGCGTTGTGGTAGGAGTTCTCTGGAGATTGCCTTCTTCAAACATCTTGTGTGTTGTTAGTATGTTTTTGTAAACTTGTCCTCGTGGATTCTTTGATTTCTGTGTTCTATATTTTACATGGTCTGCCTCTGGCTTTATAGCCGTTATGTCTATGTGTCAATGGCTTTATTTATAGTCGTGATGTCTGTTGGTAGTGAAGTAGTCTCTAACTTAGAGTCGTGGTGTGTGGTGAAAACCACTTGATTTATTGTCTTTTGATGCGTTCCAATAATAGTACTGGTATTGTTTTGGTTATTTGTTTGATGTAATCATTTCTAAATTATATCTTTTAATGACACTCCAAGTCAAGTATTCTTCGTAAACATGTGATTTCTGCTGTCACTATTTTTCTTTTGTCTTGTGCTGTCATTATCCAGGTTTGGCACTGTTAGCACAATGATTGGATAATAATAATAGGCTAATAGTCTTATATAATGCAACTTTAGTGTCTTATGTTTACATTTTTGTTCTTAAAAAATTATCAGTGAGTGTGAGAATTAAGTAATTAATATGCACATGCTAAAATCATGTAAACAACTTTGAATACAGGTCAACCATCAACAGAGATTGCTCAGCAGAGATGAGAAAGAGATTAGCAATGGCACTACAAAAAAACATTCACAGATGAAAAATATATGACAGGGAACAAACAGAAAAAGAAAGTTACAAAATCTAAGAAGCTACATCTTTCCAGTGGCAACACATGGTTGTGAGACGTGGGAAATGACATCAACAATGGAAAAGAAATTATCTGTATTGAAAATGAAATGCTATAGAAAGGTCCTGAGAATATTGTTGACAGAAAGAAAAACTAATGCAGATGTCCACAAATATCTAAACATAGAAGAAGACTGGCTTCTTAGAACTATCAAAAAATGCAAACTTACATATTTCGGACATATAAAGAGACATAATAGTTTGGAAAGAGTAATCATGGAGGGGAAAGCTCCAGAAAAGAGAACAAGAGGCAGACCAAGACTATGATGGACACACGACATCGAAGACCTTCTGAACATGACACTAGAAGAAGCTGGGCTGCTCACACAGAATCATGAGGCTTACAGAATGGCAGTGAGGACAACGTTCTGCATAGGACAGCTCACATAAAGAGATGCTAAAATCATTTTTCATGTCTTTTAATTTTTAAGTCAGGTGTTTAGTCAAAATGAAGAAATGACATTTTGGGAGCAGACAGACTTACCAACACATTCACAGAGACAAGTGGTGCTTCAATAGACTATGCTGATATTTTAAATACAATCTGGGTTTCTTCTTTGGCTGGAATGTATATCTGGAAGTGATGCGTGAAATTACTAGATGGCATATATACAAATATACTATATACAAATGGCATATAGAAATCAAAAGAAGAGTTATCAATCAACACAGAACAGGAACAATTAGTTACCATATTCTGAAATATATACTGAATAGGAGAGCCCAGATAGACATACCCAGAGTACCATGATAATGATCTGATGACTAACTAGCTGGGGAATGGTTTGAAAGCCACTTTATGTTATGACTGGCTTGTTCAAATCAAACTCATCCATGTTCCATCAACTATGCCAGCACACGAGGAGTGTGAAAACATCATCACTGATTTAATAAGTATACATTGATGAACAAATGGTTACATCATCGTTCTCTTCGTATGCTTATTGTCCTATGTCGGACGTCAACAACATAGTCGATGTGATAATGAATCCGTCCAAATTTTATTAATGAGCAGTGATTCAAATTCTTAAAGCCTGAGGATGTCGACTAACCATTATTCATCAAAGAATGCAAGTAGTGTATGGTGGAAAATGTGTTTTGAAGACAACAGCGAAGGATTGGGCAAGAAGAGCGATATGTAACAAATGATATTCTGTGGTCAGGTCAGGCAAGTATTTTTGTGACATAAGAAGCAGTCACCAAAATGGATGCAACAATACGTGTTGGCTGTCATCGGAGTTTGCGTTAGCTAGCTAATTAATTCTTTGTATCATTAGGAATAGTTCAAATGACTGTTTGAAAGAAACTGAAGTATCGGAAGGTATGTTCTCAGTGGGTACCACAGTTATTGACTGAACACCATAAGTACGAAAAAAAGGAGGTGAAGTTTGAACCATTTGCAGTGTTACCTTGCGAAGGATGATGTATTTCTGTCATGAATAGTGGCAGACAGCGAATTGTGGTGTAACCAATTTGAGACATGCAGCACAGCAAATGAGCCAGCATGTAATGGAAACATCCTAGATCACCAAAGAGCAAAGAATTAAAATCACAAATTTGCAGAAAATGTTATACTTTTTGCCTTTTTTACCATGAAGGACTTGTTTTTGGTGGACTTTGAAGAGCCTAGTGTGAATTAAATGCATAGAGCCATCAAGAATAAGCGGCCCTTCATGCTGATATGTGGTGTCATTCTGTGGTTCTTCTGTCACAACAAGTATACCTGATCTGGCCATGGAAGATAATTTGTTATCTATCGTCCTTCCTGAAACATTCTTGTCCAATCCTTCGCTCCTTGCCTGCTGGCATAGGTGACACAGTATGGGCGGGTTTGGTTTGAACAGTCCTCATATTTTGGGAGTTCATATGAGATATGTTGCTATTGCTATTCTCTGTTTTTCAGTTGCATGAAGAATGTAGAGCTAAGCTTCTGCCAGCAATACGCAAATTGCTGAATTTACTTCATGAAAACTTTGTCCCTGATAGCAAAGACTATTCTATCTACACTGGATTATCAGGTTGGATTTATCCATCCATACATTTTATTTTTGTTTAAATGTACAAATGCATTTTGTGCCAATAATATTTTTTCTAAACCTTTATTTGATTTATTTTAAATTTCCTTTTTTTTTATAATGCAAACCTCTCAACTTGTAGTCAAGTATTCTTTATACACAAGATCCCCTGAATATCTGGTTACGCTGTCACAAATGTGGAAGAAGTTTACCATTTCAAATATCTCTGGTCCCAAGTAGGTGATGATAGCAACTCTGGAAATGAGATTAAACTAAGACTTGGGATGCCTGTGGCTGCTTATGCAAGGTTGAATATGATTTGGAAAAATCAGATCAGTGTTACAGTAAAGATTAATCTATTCAAATCGCTAGTGTTAAGTATACTTTTATATGGATGTAAAAGTTGGACACTCAATGCAGACACAGAAAGAAGTATTTGAAAACAAGTACCACAGACTTGTTATAGTTATATTTAACAAATATTTTTGTCCAACAGCAAATAAACAAACTTGCAGGTTATCAAGAACCGCTTTTGACAGTGGTGAAGCAGCATAAACTTATTTCGTTTGGACATGTAATGAGACACAACTCACTGTCTAAATTTATTTTTGCAAGGAACAGTCAAAGGTGGAGGGAGAAGAGGAGGTAAGAAAATCTTGTATTGATAACATTAAGGAATGGTCTGGGCATGATTTTTATACACTCCTCCGAATGGCTGAGAATGATGTTTGGACAACTTTTTGTGCTGATGTCTCCGGAGTGGCACCCTACAACATTGATTCTTGATTAGAAACTAGCATCACAGCACGCGGAACACTCCCATAAGTGCTCCGTTCCATTGGCCGCCATCCCAGTGTATGTAGACTCAGAGCCCCAGCCAGGTGTTGATTATGCAGTCTTTCCAAAATGACTACTTTTCGTTCCTTCACCTCTACACACTCCCATTTCTGACATTCTTTGTATGTGTATGTTCTCAGCCTCATTTTTCAATGTATTTATGACTGCCTTAATCGTCGTCTTCTTCTTCAGTGTTCATTCTCAAACTCCCACTGGATATCTCTTGTAGCAGGACTATGGTCCTATTAGATTTCCAGAAGGATGTAGTCCAGAGAATGGAAATGCGTTGTCGCCATTTTATTTGCGCCAATGGCCCAACACATCCATCTTCAGCGGAAACTGCCTTTATCAAGTCTGCTTTATCTCTTCTCAGCATTGTGACATCTATCGCCACATTGCCTGCCAATGTCAGCTCTCTCGTTTCCTCTGACCCTGACACGACCAGGGCAATATATCTTGAATAACTCAATTATCCCTACAACATTAACGGGTTATAAGTCGTATTATTATTATTCTTTATACAAAATTTAGGATGAAAAAGAATTTAAAGTAGGCCAAAACAGAATAGTCCTTCTGGAAGTGAGCAGGTATTATTTTGTATTTAGGGATTCTTGGATCGCATAAATTGATAAATGTATTGACTTAGAGGTTTATTTTGTTACATTTAGGGCAAGCTCTACTGCATCTTCATCTTCACAACAAATTACCTGGTGTGAAAGATGACAACCACTTAAAAGAGGCTTTATCCTGGTTGGAGCCATGTTTATCCCAAATGAAAGGGAACCGTTCCTCCTTTCTATGTGGGGATGCTGGTCCATGTGCACTTGCTGCAGTTGTTTACTACAAGCTGAATGACAAAAAGCATTGTAAATATTACATAGACAGGTAAGTTATGTATTGGAGACTGTCATAATTAAGAATATACTGTTAAATACTGCATGTTTCCTATTAGGGAGTTGCAGGGAAGGATTTTGTGTGATAACGGCTGCATTCTGTTCTCTGGACTACATCCTGCTAATCTGCAGGAGTTTGAGAACGCAAGGAGAAAAAGAGGTCATAGAATATACATTTTTATATAAACAGCGTTTGCATGAACAGATATAAATATACACCACAATGCCCATATTCCCTCTTAGTAGGAGGCTTCTTTGCTTCTTCTTCTGCGTTCAGCATGTGGTCATGCTATACCGTCAGACCTGTCATCAAGACAAAGTCCACTGTCTTCTCCAGGTCAGAGCGGCTGCCCCATAGCTTTTGCCTCAAGTCTGTATCCTCTGGCCAGGTCTGCTGTCTTTGCTCTTTGTATGTTGGGCAGTCCTGAAGTATGTGTTCTGGAGTCTGGGTTCCGGATCCACATGGACATTCATCTGTGTATGAGATCCTTAATCGATAAAGGTGACCCAAAAGTCTGCAGTGGCCTGTTCTAAGGCGAAATATTGTGGTCTGTTGATATCTTTGGAGGAGATGTATTGCATCATGTTTGTATTCCCCTTCCATTTCTTTCTTCCACTTTGCTGAGTATGTGTTGCGGATTATTGTTTTTACTTCTCCGTAAGACAGTGGGTTTCCGTGTTGCTCCATTTCACTTCCTGCCTTTGACAGAGCATCCGCTTTCTTATTTCCCATGATTCCACAGTGTGATGGTATCCACTGAAGGGCAATAGCTGTTGATTTTTGGATCTGTCTTAGCTCATGTCTGATGTTGTACAGATGGCTTTCGTTTCTGTTGCTCTGGATTGATTCCAGTAGGGATCTGCAATCTGTGAATATGGCTATCTTCTTTGGTCTTGGCAGTCCTGGTTCAGTGAAGGCTTTCAGTGCTTGATGGAGTACAACTGCTTCTGCTCTAAAATTAGAGGAGTATTTCCCGGTTGGAAAAGCTTTTGATATTGTCTTCCCATCTTGGAGTCTTATAAAAATTCCACCTCCTCCATTACTTACTGCTCCTTCTGCCGATCCATCTGTGTAGACATGTGTCCAATCCTTGGGATTGTATTTTATTTCTATCATCTCCAGTGTCAATGCTTTTAGTTAAGGTGGAGTTTGGTATTCCTTATTAATTATTCCAGGAACCTGTGTTATTATGGAGACATTCTGAAGACTATTGCCTGGCTCTTCAAAGTCCGTTAGTGTTTCAATTTCATTTGGGAGGTTTGTGAGGATTTCTTTATGTTGTTCATGGATATCTTTAGAGATGTGACAGAAGCTGGTTCTCTTCAACCTGCTTGTGGTTGATCTAGAAATGTGCGCATACATCGGATGGTTTGGCATGCGCTTAATTTTTTCCCTTTGAACAAGCACTCTTTCTTCTCTTCTGTCATCCAGTGGGCGGATGTTTGCATGTTTTTCCATTGCATGGATTGGAGTGGTTTTCATCCCTCCAGAGATAAGTCGAAGTCCTGCATTTTGTACTTTAGTCAATTAGTGTTTGTTTTTGATGCTGATGCCCAGGCTGTCATTCCATATTCTACTACAGGTCTGACTGTACCCATGTAGACTTTTCGGAGAATATTTCCATTTGCTCCCCAGCTTGTTCCTGCAAGTTTCTTCATCAAGGATAGCCTCCTGGTTGCTTTTTGCTCTGTGGTTATTAGGTGTGGTTTCCAGGTGAGTTGCTTGTCTAGTGTGACCCCTAGATATGTAGGGTTCTCCACATGTGCTAGCTCACTTCCATTTATTTTAAGATTTGCTTTTTCTTGGTGGTTTGAAAGTGAAAAGATGGTTGTCACCGTTTTGGAGAGGTTGATCTGGACTCCCCAGTCAGATGCCCATTCACTTAAGGTGTCAAGTGCTGTCTGCATTCTGTTTTTTGCAGTGGATAGGTTTCCTGCCGCACTCCAGGCAGCAAAGTCATCTGCATGAAGAGCCTTTGAAATATGATGTGACAGTTTCTCTCCCATATCATTGATGAATACTAGGAAGAGGGTAGGAGAGATCACTCCTCCTTGAGGTACTCCTTGTTGCAGAGTAACACGTTTGCTTAGTTTTACCATCTACTTTTACTCTTGCAGTGCGGTAGCAGAGGAAATCTTTTATCCAGCTAAACATTCTGCCTTCAATTTTGTTTTGGAGAAGCTTGAAGAGGACTCCCTCTTTCCACACCTTATCGAAGGCCTTACTTAAGTCCATAAAAGTAGCCAGCACTTTTTCCTTCTTTTGGAAAGCATTTTCGATTTCCTGTGCTAGGTATGTAAGCTGGTCTTCAGTGCTTCGATTTTTCCTATAGGCTGACTGTGTCTTGGTGAGCTTTTGGCTTTCTTCTAGATATTTTATCAGTCTAGAGTTGACCATTCTCTCCATTGTTTTCCCTATGCAACTCAAGAGGCTGACTGGTCGGTAGCTTGACTTACTTGTTTTTTCCTTTTTGTTTTTTCCCAATTGGGATGATGACAGCTTCACGCCACAAGTCTGGAATTTTACCAGTTTTCCATGATTGGTTGAAGATGGTAAGGAGCTTGTTTCTGCTGATTGGCCCTAGGTTCCTGATCATATCATTGGTTATGCCATCTTTTCCTGGGGCCTTTTTGGTTTTTAGTTTTCCTATGGCACCATTTAGTTCTGCGATGGTGAAGGGTGTCTTCATGCAGGGCTCTGGATTTTGATTCTTCAGTTTTCTTTTAATTTCTTTTTTGACTTCTTTGATACATGTATGAGAGAGTGTTGTGCTTTCTTCCTTGTAGAAGTCAGCTAAAATGTTTGCTGCCATTTTCCCTGTGTGGAATTTTCCCTCTTCTTCGATGACAGTCTTGTAGTGTGAGTTCTTTGTTTCTTCATTTAGAGTTCTTGTAAGGTTCCATAGTTTACTTGTGTCTTTTGTCATGTTTAGACTGCTGGTCTTTTCATGCCAGCTCTTTTGTATCTCTGTTCTTTTCTGCTCATTGAACGTGTGTTTGATTTCATTGTGTTTCTTTGTGTTTTCTGCTGTAGGGTTTTGCTCCATTGTATGTCTTGCATCATTCAGCTTGTTATGCAATTTTTCTAGAGTCTCACTCCAATAAGACTTGTATTCTCTTCATCTGCCCCTTGGGATTGCCTTCTGTGCAGATTGTAGTATCACTTTGTTTATTTGTGAGATGTTGTGGTTTATGTTGTTAGTGAGGGTGATATTCTGGCAAAGCTGGTCTGTTTGTTCACTGAAGAGGGTCCAATTTGCTTTTTGGAAGTTCCAGCTTGGGGACATGCTGTGATGTCCTGTACTTCCTGACTTGGCGATTTGCAGGATGACTGGTACATGGTCACTTCCTCCCAGTTGACTTTCTACTGTTCTTGTAATGTGTCTTATCTATGTCATCTGTTGCCATGGCAAGGTCTGGTGAGCTAGTGTTTTTCCAACTCTGGGGTAGAATGTTGGTGTATCATCTGGCTGGTTTATTAGAATTAGTTTATTTTCCATCATCCAGTCTTCAATCTCTTCACCCCTTTGATCCATATCCTCGTAGCCCCAGCTTGGTGAATGGCCATTGAAGTCACTCACTATTAGGTGACTCAATTCCTCTATCTTTAGTTTACAAAGTTTATTTTGGTGGCAGGAGGGCTGTAGCAGTTTGTTATTGATATTTCTCCACCAGGTAGCAACAATTTTACTGTTATATGTTCCAGTTCTCCTTCTCCAGATCTTTTAACTTCTGCTGCTGGTATTGATGTTTTTACTAACGTCAGTATACCTCCTTTGACTCTTTTGAGTCGATCTTGGCGGAAGGACTCATAACCTCGAACAAAGAATCTCTGTGTGTCCTTTAGGTGCGTCTCTTGAATGCATATTATGTCAATCTGGTTTTTCCTCAGGAATTCCTGTAGCTCAGGCTTTTTGTTTCGCACTCCTTCTGCATTCCACTGAGCAACTCTGAGGCATTTGGTTTGGTTTGGTTTGGTCAGTAGCACTACTCTGCTTTCCCCTGACCTCCAGGTTAGCAGAGGCACTGGTCGCTTGGGTGGGCCCTTTCGACGCAAGGGCCTGCTCCGCTCCTCCCCGGTTTTCGCTGATAGGAGCGACGCCATGATGACAGGGTTGATTGTCGCATGACCACATTTCTGTAAAAGCGTGTGTGCCCTAATTTATCCCAGTATCTGCGCCATTGCTGGCTAACACACCCCGTCTTCGGCAGGCTGGGTTGTGATTTTTCTGTCTGGGTTGTCTCCCCTAGCCTTTCCATCTCCCGATGGTGATTGCAAGGCAGCAATTTAAAGGGTATTTCAGTGGGGATATCAGCACCGACTGATATCCCGCCCCGTCCTGGTGGGCAGCAACACCGGTTTGGTCCGCGGCTGCATAATTGCAGCAAGCACTCCATATAGATATATTTATGGAGTGCCATCCGCCACCTGTGGGTGCGCCTGGTAGGGGTCGGTAGCCACCTTCTCCCCCCCCCCCCCCCCCCAGGGGCTTCTTTGCAAAGTATTGCACACTACCGAGATTTGGAGCATTTTGGGTATGAAATAGAGCTCTGGAGAAACCTGTCCATTGCACAAAGGGTACAAGAACTCTAATTTCAAAACTCTTAAGCGACAAACCTAAATATAAAATTTAAATGGTTTAGTAATAGAAGGTTCACAGGAATATCTATCAACCACATTATATCAAAATTTTGACCGTATGTTGCCAGAGCTCAGAAGGGGTACATAGAATAGTGACACTGTCGCCTACCTAGCACTCGTAATAGGCGACTGAGAAAATTTTCATGGTTGTGTTAGCTGTTGCATAACATTGATGGTCAAAGTGGCACAGAAGTCATGCTGAAGTCGAATGTGTTAGGTTGAAAAGTGCAGATATTACATCCAAGCTGTAAACCATTACACAGTGCATTCTGGACTACATCCTGCTAATCTGCAGGAGTTTGAGGAGAAGAGGTCAATATTCAACTCCAGACCTAACCAAAAATTGATGTAGTAAATAAAACACCCCACACTCACCCTCCCACTGTATAACGATGAAAAGTTTTTCTTACCGGACTCTTGCTTTACTGAAATGTGTTAATCATATATTGGATTCCTGCTTCTGAAATAGAAATTGTAATTAGAATACACTTAAGAATATGGACATCAAGCTGAACATGGATCATGCATGTGCATATCTGAGACTAAAGATTTCTCATTTATCGTGTTCATTGTCTACACAGTTAGCCTGTTTTGATCCCCAGAAATTATAAGCAATAGAGCTCTTGTTTCCTTTTGTACAATTGGTAAGTTTCTCAGACTCTAGCCCTCTGCTGTGTGTGATGCATTTGCAAGAAGAATCTAATACAGAGGGGTTAATGTCTACACAATAAAAGTGGCCAAAATTTATCCCACTCCCTTCTCTACCCTTTCTCCTCCCCCCCCCCAAATATGTTTTTAATTCTGCTTTTTCTTCATTCACTTTCAGATTTCCATATTCATGACCTTGACAAAGGTAGTGTAGTGGTCAACCCCATCAGTGCTCTGTAGAGTTTTTCATGAAAGGAGACTGGGCATGGCCAAGTGTTTCTCTGTTGTTCGTCGTACATTGAACTGGTCTGCAAGTGTTCAGTTGTCTTAGGGCTGGTGCCACATATGTTTGTGATTAATTTCTGCCATGTCATTGTTTCACCCAGGCCAAAACTTATATGCTTGTTATCAGAGACACATGAGAATACATATAATTAGGGTTATATGTATCATTATTCTTGTAATGAAATGTAGTGATATGGAAAAAGTGGTACTTAACTTTTTTTTAAGGGTGTAAATGTATACAGAAAAAGATATTTGCAGTAGATGAGGAACTTGAAGTATGAGCAAGTAATATTGTATCATCTCTAACAGGGTTGTATCGATGTGCACGAAAGTCTGTCAAGATGAAAACTTACCTGATGAAGTTCTGTATGGTCGATGTGGCTATCTGTCAGCTCTCATGTTTCTGAGGCGCAATATTGACCAGGACTGTGTGAATTTGGATAAGATAGAAGAGGTAAAATCCTTTATAGTTCTTATCATATTCAGAGTTTTGTAAATAGAAAATTATTTAGTGTTGGATTTCTCTCTGTTTGTTTGCATTTGTTCTCAAACTTCCGCTGAATCTCTCTTATAGCAGGACAATGGTCAAACTAGATTTCCAGCCGGATGTAGTCCAGATAACGAAGATTGGTTTCTAATGTCATGAACAGATTATTGTTAATAATTTCATTTATGAAGAATAGGAAAGTGTTACAAAACATGGTTTAAAAGAATGTATCAACCATGGTTGGAAATGGTTTAAAAAAAACATGTTTAACATAAGGCTAGTGTCCTTACACCAGGAAACAAGATGTTGCATCAATAATTTTGCCACGGACGATATTGGATGATTGGTTAGATAATTACATTTTTAGACCAGCTGCATGATTCTTGTTATAATATATAAGCATTTAGCTTAATTATTGACAGACATTTGTAGTTATAGTTTGTGCAGCCATTAACATGTACCAACAAAATGGCTCATTCAGCATCTCAGCATGGAGTCTTCTTCTTCTGCGTTCATTCTCAAACTCCCACTGGATCTAGCAGGATCATGGTCCTGCTAGATTTCCAGCAGGATGTAGTCCAGAAAATGGAAATGCGTTGTGTCACCGTTTTATTTGCGCCAATGGCCCGACACATCCGTCTTCGGCGGACGCATGGAGTCTTCTCACAACAGATTTATATCTTCTCACACATATGTTAATATGGACCTTCAGCACAAAAGATTTAATTCATGTCTGCTCACACACAGTCATGATCTTCATCAGTTTCTTCAACAGACCAATGTTTTAAACAATTATTTCTGACTTTCATAATTTATCTTGCAGTCAGTGTTTTGTGTCTTGTTTTTATGTAGTTTTATAACAATAATTAATAATTATTTTAGAATGGAATTTATTTGTAAGTAGAATAGATTAGATTGATCAGTAGACGTATGTGGGAGAAATGACATACCCCAGTATTTATGTTAATAAGTCCTCATTAAAATAAATGTCAATTTCTTTTCATACATTGAGTACTTTACAAATACAAACAAATATATTTTTTTAAAATCTTATCTATTTAAAATTTAGTGCTATAAAAACAGAAAAGTACAAAGTACTTCGAATTGGTGTAATTTAAACATTTTTAAAAACTGTTTTATTCAGGTATGAAATCTTTGCTTTAATATTATATGCTATAGTTTTCTATGAAGCATTGCTCATTGCAGGTTGTAAATGCAGTGTTGAAATCTGGAGAAGCTCTGGCCATAAAAAGGAAGGTATCGATTCCTCTCATGTATGAATGGCATGAGAAGGCATATTTGGGAGCAGCTCATGGACTGACTGGAATATTCTGTATGCTTCTACAGGTCAGTATTATCTGGCACATATTTTGGTACTTTTTCCTGTTCCACTGACCCAGAAATGTATGTTTAAGTTGGATGTTTTATGCTGAAAGGTGTAGATATTGCAACTAAGTCATAAATCATCGCACAACACATTCCATTCTCCATGCTGAATCATGTTAATGTGCAGGAGTTGTGAATAAACACAGAGGAATAAGAACTGTAGACCTTTTTTTTTAATTTCCTGCATGCTGTTTTTATTGTTTAGTGATTTATTTTTTTACCTTCTTATGTTTGCTGATTTCAGACAGATGTCTTTATAATTTTCCTCTCTGGAAAGTGAAACACCTGGATGATTTTAAAAAAAACACTATTATTAAAGGGTCTAGCTGGAACTTGCAGGTAGAAGATATTCTGTTGTGCAAGGCACATGCTTGTATTCCTACAATTTTATTCTCAACATGGATGATGGAAAGATTAGTATGGAGAACTGTATGAGGTAAAGAGTGAATGGTAAGAGACTTGGGAAATGAACAAATGTTGACAGGTGAAAGCATTTTTGAATGATGCAATTAAACCATGATGGATTGGTACTAATAACCATAAGAGAAGTTGCTTAAATAGTAGTACAACTTTAGGCTGCTTTTAGAAACTCCTGGTCTAATTTTTTGCTTTTTCCAGAGCTTGCTCCCAATGTGGTGAATGGGGTCTCACATTGCCTTCTGTGTTTGTTCTTAACTCCTACATACAGCTGTAGTCTTGAAAACAGAATGTATTGTGGTTTACAAATTGACCACACCTTTTGGATCAACACATCCAACTTCAGCATGACTTCTGGGTCACTTTGGTCCTCTATGGGATGGGACAGCCAACCCCACCCTGAAAACCTCCTTAGTTACTACTTACAACATGAACAATAGTAGGTCACAGTGTTGCTATTTTTTGCTCCTCTTTCAGGCTTGAAAACATATGGGCTCTCTAACACTGTAAAACCATATAAGCTTAAACAGAAAATCTTTGGTCTGTTTCAGATTAAGGAGCCTGCACTTCAAGTAAGGATTCATCATATAGTGCGTCCTTGTATAGATTACTTGATGACTTTAAGATTTGCATCTGGTAACTATCCATCATCTCTTGGCAGTGGAGATAAGCTAGTCCAATGGTGTCATGGTGCCCCTGGTTGGGTTGGCATGTTTAGTCTTGCCTATGAGGTATTTAATAAATGATATCTGTACATTTAGTCTGCATGATTTTTTTAAACTAGTGAAATTAATGTTATGACATAAGTATATATTTGCTACTGCAAAATGAATACAAAACAAAATGATAATGACATAATCCCTTTATCTATCACCAGGTAGCTGATTTTTGACAGATTCTCGACAGCTCATATCCATTCTAACAAAAGTACTGGTCTTCAGTTGAATAACTGAGATGATACCTGGACTCGTATAAGGTGGTCCCAAAGGCATGTTTGGGGGGGGGGGGGGGTTATCAATGCATTTTTAGACCCTGACAGGAGGCATTCCAGTGTGGCAGGATCATCACATCCTGCCCGTAGCACAGCACACACTTCTGGACAACTAGCTCATCATTCTTCTGTTAGATCTTTTGATCTGCAGTGATTGTACATCTAGCATCCCCCGCCACGTAGGAGTCCTCTACGCCATAAAAGGATAAAGGTACAATTTCACTGGCCTGTATCTCTTTATCATCCATAGTGACCATTTGACAGAAGACAAAAGTAAGAAATAAAGACAAGACATGCAGTGAAAATGATGATTTTTTTCACAAGTGACAGTTTGTTAACCTATCCTCCAACTTTCCTTAGTCTCCTCCTACTGCATACCTGGAAAGAATAAAACCTAGAAATCAGGCAGTGGCCCTATTATTTGCACCCTGAACTAGAAATCCAGACCCTATTTGTAACATGGTTAAATAGTAAACATAATTTATAGGCCATATTTTTATAGATAATAATTACATGCTGCTGTACATGAGGAGCACTGTATCCTAGTTGTTAGTGAGCTTGCTTACTATCACCAGGTTACAGCGTGCCAGGTTAGACAAAAACTATGTCAGAACAAAAAATCAATTGTATGGATCGTGATTACTCATTTGAGGCGACTACTCTTCCAGTCGACCCTGTAAATGGGTACCTAACACATGAGTTAGAGGAGGTAAAGACAGCAAGAAAAGGAACTGGCCAACTGTATTGTTTTGTTTTTATGTAAGATAATTCTTGACATTTCTATATTGTTGACTCTTTGTCTCCATAACCTGCCTTAAAGTTTTCCTGCTATGCTGGAGCACATTTTTAGTCATTTATGATAGTATTTGAATTTCTACAAAATCTCCCTCACTATTTTGTTCACATGAACAATTTTGACATCAAAATATTAAGAAATGGATGGCCAATAATACTCAGTTTAGTTTGTTTGCTTACATACAATATTTCATAATAAAATGTCACATTGTCTTGATATCATAAAATGCATACAAAATATGCATTTTCCATAAAATGTTATATTCTTTAGGCCTGCATTTTAGTTCCCAGGACTTATTTACATAATCTTAGGTATATGTAATTCAAACTACTTTGCCTTATTCACTGTATTTACATCCAAATGTAATACTCCAAAAATCATGTTTTTGAATGTAGATAATGGTGATAGTCATATATATATATATATTGCATTGGAAACGCCCCCTCAGCTTCATCAACACTGAATCAGAATTTCCATCATAATAAGATCATAATAATTATTAGGCCTACTCATCTAATATCGGAATCACTACTTAATTTATTTTGGCACATTTCAAAAGCCTAACTAGCTGTAAAACATCGAAGACATCTAGATTTCATTATTTCAAATACAAGTAGCAATAAGTTACACAAAATGAAAATGTAAACACACTAGTTTATATGAAATTAGTGCTTCTTCAGCGTTCATTCTCAAACTCCCGCTAGATCTCTCTTATAGCAGGACCATTGTCCTACTAGATTTCCAGCAGGATGTAGTCCAAATAATGGAAATGCGTTGTGTCGCCGTTTTATTTGCACCAATGGTCAAACACATCCGTCTTCGACAGAAATTAGTGCTGAAATACAATATTTATTATTTTTAATGAAGCATGCCTTTCTAGATCGATAATCTGTGGAGCGGAAGTAAAGCAAATAGGAAATGTTTGCTGGATTTCACAGACATCGTGATGTTTTAATTGGAGATAGTAAATTCATATTAAAATGAAGATTTAAGCAGCTTTTGGCATATCAGGCCTCCAAAATGTAGCTTTTAGCGGATCAGTGGACAACAGGAGTTAAAGGAATCTATGGATAGACTCCCAAATAACACTAGCCTTAGTGGTATGGAGAAATTAGGTGCCATGCTTATTCTCATAAACCAAGAAGCACAGAAAAGGTTACTTTTCAGTATAAATTACTGATCTGTTTTATGTATTTTTCTTCAATATTTATTTCTTGAGCGTGTTCAATCACCTTTTCAAGTTGAACTTTATATTATGATTTTCTTGTAGTTTATGAAATACATTGGTAATTCTATGAGCATCTCGTTACTTATGTACCAGTATTTTCATGCAAACAATGTTATTTCATTAGTTCCATAGTTTATGCAAAAAGAAAATTGTTGTTATTAACTACTTCACTGTAAGTTGTAAGTATGGCCTTTTTTGTCTTTTAGATGGTGTTTACCAGGTTCATGTGTTTAGGTAGTGGTTTAGGTAGTGATACATGTAAAATAAACCAGTCACTGCTGTTTTGTATTGACCTTTGCTTTACGTGTATGTGATTTTTGTTCTAGTCTGTCCCTAAGAAGTGTATCAAAAGTTTCTGCGCCTTTGTGCAATGCTGACCTGCATGTACCATGGTCCTCTACTACAATGTCCCAGCAATTGTGATCAATAGATGGTCATCTAATACAGACATTGTTCATTGTAAACTCTCTCTCTCTCTCTCTTTCTTTCTTTGTGCATGTGTATAACATTGATTCACTGAAAGCACATATCAGAGATAGATAATTATAGAACTCTGTGGGATGATGACAAGTTTATCATTCTTGTTCCTTATCCCAGGTGGAGGAGTTTGACTTTCATTTCTAGGTTAGTGTTTCTCTAGTATTGTTTTGTATTAAAAGGTTTTCCAGAGCTTTGATGTCCCAGATGACTGTTTCACTCATTGTGGCTGTAGGATGCAACGCAATTGGTAGGACAAGTCTTTTACTCCAGAAGAAAATTTCTTGCAATGACTTTCTTGCAATTTCAAAGCATGTTGCAAATAAAAGGATTGATTCCCTTCTAGCAGTCTAGGCATGGGTTTTTAGCAGGCTTCATCACAGCTGAGATTATGGGGATGGGTAGTTAACCCAACATGCATGACATTTGGTACTGTTACTATTTTTTGTTCCCCATTCAAGCTCATCAATACATGGATAACCAGTAATAGAAAGTAATACATTCTTCTTCTTCTTCTTCTTGTGTGTTTGTTCTCAAACTCCTTAACATTAGCAGGATGTAGTCCAGAGAACTGAATGTTTTGTGTCATGGTTTACAACTTAGCTTCAATATCTGTACCTTTCAGCCAGACACACCTGACTTCAGCTTGGCTTCTGAGTCAGTTTGACCTTATTATGAGATAGGATAACCAGCACCATCCCCAAAACTTCTTTAGTCACTTCATACAACATGCATGTAATGTAAACAGTGTTGCTAATCTTTGCTCCCCTTTCAGACCCTAGCAACACATGGACAGTAATACATTCTGTAATTGCTTTGTAATAAACAGGTGTTTAAAGACAAGAGATACCTAACGGCTGCAAAAGACTGTGCAGATGTTGTGTGGAAGCGAGGACTCTTGCGCAAAGGTTACGGCATATGTCATGGTGCAGCAGGCAATGCTTACACATTCCTTTCTGTGTTTAAGCTTACTGGTGATCATAGATACCTTTTCTATGCTTATAAAGTAAGAAATAAAAAGATATTTCTGATATTTTCAGTTTTATGTATACCTGTGTTGGTTTATACTGAGTAATATAAGCTTTTAGCTCATGCAGTCACTTCTGTGCAGATATTTTGTTTTTGGTTGGTTAGTTAGTGGTGAGAAGATTAAAGTATCTTTTGTTAAGGCACATTTCTTTCAACCACTGATATGAGTCCATTTTGATAACGTCAAGGCATATGATCATCAATAAATAAGAGATGCTGAAACTCAGTTAATCCTGTTGCAACAACTTCCAATGTGTATTTATCATATTTTCTGGTCTTATAACATTTACCCAAGAAAGAAATGTTCAAGGGCAAAGAAAGCAATATTGGTTTAGTCACAATCAAGAAAGATGGAGAGGTACTTGCAGGATAAGAGTTGTAAACCTCCTTAAACCTTTTAATCCTAGCCATTCAGGAAAAACTCTGGGTTTAATTCCCAGGACAAGGAGAATAACTTCACACAAATCAGAAGTGATTGTGCAAGAAAATTAATATAAAATACAATTTGCAATCAATTGTTATGATTCAAAGTCCGATTAACAGATAAACGGAAGAGGTACTCATCTGTGAACGTATCTTTGTGAATGTCATGTAAGATAAGTTTACTTGTCATGTAACATGGGAGAGGAAAAAAATAAGCACCAGTTTCTCATTGGCTTCATTGACTTGTGTCAATTTGTTTGCTGATAAATGTTCAAATGAAAGCTGCAAAGCAGTTTCCCTTGCACAGCATGACAACAGGAGTCTGTAACTGTTAACTACTCCAAACATATAGACCTAGTTCACATAAAGAAAGCCCTAGATATCTAGTGAAACAGGGTTCCAAAACGGATCTCGTGACACCTACACAGTCATCTGATATTTCCAGCTATGAGATATTGAAAATAATGTGTACAAATTGATAGTATTGTTGATAGTGACATAAACTATGATAATTGTGAAGTTTTTAAATTTCAAACCCAGAGCCATGAAAAAAACCACAGATATACAAGAACATTGATTTATATTGATATCATACACATAATCTATCAAATGTAGCCTAGTAAAGTTATAGATTTAGTATAAATCAGCTACGCGGATTGGAAATATTTAATTATGTATTTCAAGCTTATGACAATTTGGTTCAATCACATATCATGTGCCCACCTACTTTTCCAAAGTGTGGATGAACTTTGACCTATGCGCAGCTTCATTTCAAGTTTCTTATAGTGTACACAGTTTTCATTTCGTCAATGAAATTATCACTAGCAGACCGTGTTGCCAGAAAAACAAAATGACTGATCTTAGCAGAGATTAAATTAGCCACAATTTAATGCCATGAATGCGCATCGGAGGAGATGGAATGATCATGGGCATTAAGGGTTGCTGCCCGAATGCATCGATCTACCCACTGAGAGACACACACACTCGTCCAGGGTCATACAAGAGAGGCAGGGGTTGGGGCTCTCTGCGTAGTGAACAGATCAATGCATACAGCAGAAGATTGATGCATCTAGCTGCAAGAAATGGGAGGGAGGATTTATTTAGGAAGGTTGTATGGGTGGGAACCAGTTGGGGTTATGGAGATAGGGTTGTAGTGTCGGGTTAGGCAGGTAGCCAAAGGCAAGTTCAGCGTCGATATGGCAGCCATTTCACTAATAGAAATGAATATGCAGAGTTACGTCAGAAACTACTAAAAAATTACAATCTGCAATGACATTGCAAATTACTAAAAATTACAGTCTGCGCAGATTACATAAGAACTGAGCGCAGTAGGAACATGATATGTGATTGAACCAACAATTTTGTGTGAAATAGCGTAGTTATGGTTCCATGTTACTGACATGCAACATTTGTGAATTTATATGTTCTTGTACTTCAACTACTTATGAATGGATATACAATCAGATATTCATAAAGATAAAGGTATATCATGCCTCAGGAATTCTTATTTAGCAAGCATGTTGACTTTGTAAACCTCTTTTTCTCATATTTTTTTATAGATTGTTTATATTTTGTATAAAATAAAATAACTGCTAAGATATATAATTATATTGACAGATCAGTATATTACTTTCATTTGTCTTCACAATGACACATCATTTGTCAAAATCCATTATAAATTAAGAAAACTACAGCAGGAGTTTCATCACCTACCATCGGAAAAGAAAATGAAACAAATTAATTATACCACAGCCTGTATTTTAATTCAGTAGTCAATGTATTAAATATCACAACCATAGCATACCACACTTCTTTTGGTTCTGCGTTTGCTCTAAATCATGTTACCTGGGCCTGAAAGGGAAGCAAAGAATGGCAACATTGTTATCTGTCATATGAGGCAACTAAGGAGATTTTGGGCGGGTGAAGTTGGCTGTCCCATTCCATATAGCGTCAAAGCGACCCAGAAGCCAAGCTAGTCATATGTGTCAAGCTGGAAGATGCAAATATCACAGTCAAACTGTAAACCATGAAACAACACATTCCATCCATCTGTCTACATCCAGATAATCTGCAGGAGTGTGAGAACAAATGCAGAAGAAAATATCAGAAACAATTTTTGTTGTTGACTTTTTTATGAGGCAGGGAAGATTAGTAAACATAGTTAAAATAGACAAGATTGAAGGCAGGAGAGACAAAGGATGACATTGTGAGAAAATATTAGATAATTTAACATTGTGGTATTGTAAAGAGTCAACAACAATGCTGTCACATAATACTATAGATAGAGAGTTGTGGAGATCTATAATTGTCTATGCCAACTGGCATGGCACTTTGATCATGATGATGACCAAAACCATGTTTAAAATAATGGCAGGTTTATTACAAACTTTCTTAAAGCACAAAAATTTATCTCCTAAATTTTGACACGTAAATAAAAATGTATTTTATTTTACTTCATTCAAATATCAATCACTTGACTGTAACAGAAGCATTAAGATAGAACTAGATATTTCATATAGACAATCTATTTTTTGACCAGAATTCCTAAAATCTGAGTTTAACAATGTTCTTATTCCAGTTTGCTGAATGGTGCTGTGAGTATGGAAGCCATGGTTGTCGTATACCAGACAGGCCATATTCAATGTTTGAAGGTACATTTTGTTTTATCATAGGCAGACATTAAAAAAAACCCACAAAAATACATTGTTTGTTGCCATGTCATGAAGAAAAGAAAATTATATAATTATGACCTCCCAGTTCCAGCAGGATATAGTCCAGGGAATGGAAATGTGTTATCATCATTACTTGTGCCTATGGCCATACATCTAATTTTGGCATAGCAACTTCTTCTTCTTTCGTTCACTTGAAACATGTCTATATCTGTAATTCTGTCTCCTTAATAAAACTCAGTCTTTTGTAGTTCATACAGTGTCCCATAGAGTTTTGATTTTCCAGTAACTGAGGTTGGGCCCTTTCGAGGTATAGGGCCCGGCACCGTCCCTGCCTGAACGTCCGCCACAGGGCAGGCACCATAACTATTTATAGATGTAGACATGTTTCCATTGTGTTTTGTGCGTGGCATCCTGATTATCTGTGCGCCTTTTGGCTGGATGCCTCCGTCTTCAGCACTCTGCTTACTTGGGCAGGACTATGGTCCTGCTCGAGTGGGACTGCCCAACCAGTCTTAGTTTCCAGCCCCTGATGGCTGAACTAAGCCCCATCACCTCTGCACGGTGCTGGTCTCGATGGGGGCATAGCAACTATTACGTTCAGCGTTTTTCCACTGAACAGGAGATGTCTGTAACCATATCACCAGTAGACTAGCCATACGAAAGGATTGGTTCCTGTACTGTATACTGGACACCAACCTGAAAGTTAACCACAGTCAAGCATGCTTGACTTCTTTGCTGTTGTAAGTATCACTATCCACATAGCCATAGACACCTACAGTAATCTTCTATTTATCTATGTCCCTTCAGCACCAAATGCACTGGATAGGGCAGAATCCAATGCTCTCCAGATTGAGCGATGCGGCTGTATGTAGTTCTTGCATGTTGTTAACATTGATGGTTGTTGTGCAAAGAGTTTCTCTTGGTCAACCTCTTTTTTGTCATCTTCTTCTTCAACGTTCATTCTCAAACTCCCACTGGATATCTCTTCTAGTAGACCATGGTCCTACTAGATTTCCAGCAGGATGGAGTCCAGAGAATGGAAATGTGTTGTGTCACCGTTTTATTTGTTCACATGGCCAGACACATCCATCTTCTGCAGACTTTTGTCATCTGATACCCATTTTAAATGCTTGTAGTGGCAGTCTATTTTCATTCTAAGTATATGGCTGATATAAGTCCATCGTTTTCTTCTTATTTATTATTGTTGTAGAAACATATTTGCTTATTTGTGATCTTTTAGTGCATGTAAAATAAAATGATGTAGTCTTTATTAATGCTGGGCCCTGAATTTCACTATTTTTTAACTGTTTTTCTGGTAATCTGGTTAGTACATTGGTTTTGCTTTTTAATATGACAATCAATATATAACTTGTGCCTATTCCTGATGAAACATTATAAACATTTCTTTTGCTTTTTATCATGTTGATCTCCCTGGCATATGGTTAATCCATTTGCTTTGTGCTCAAGAGATCATGAGTTAAAACCCCACTCACAATCTCTTGTTTATAAAGTATATTTTTTTTTAAAATCCAACACTTATTAACCATTGAAACTATGGGGCTGCATGCTATGGGGTGTACTCTCAGAAGGCGGCATGCTGCTTTATTGAGAGGGACAGAATACATATAGGTTAATCAAACTACAATTAAGTCAATTCTCTATGCCTTTTCAACCTTTTTTATGTTTTATAAAACTTTAGAGCTCTCTGATTTCTTTTTCTTCCTATGTTTTCATACTTGTGCTAATTAGCAGAATGTAGTCCAAAGTTTAGTGTTATGTTGTGGTTTACAACTTTGTTGCAATATCTGCACCTTTCTGCCCAATTAATTCTGACTCATCATTGCACTGTGACCGTGTACAGGATGGGATAGCTAATCTTATGTCAAATCCTCCTTAGTAGTCTTTTATGACATGTATGGTGAGTCACATTGTTACTGTTTTTTGGGTTCCATCAATACATGATTAAAGCCCTAATTTAAAACTGGTTGTTACACTTATTTTGTCAGCAGAACTCATCAGCTATATGCTGGGCTAAACCCACTGCTACATGCTTGTCGTAACGCAAAATGAGGTAAACAGGTTACTAAAACACTTACCTAGCCTATTAATAAAAATATATTTAAAAAAGTATATATAAAAAAAATATACAATAAAACTAAACAGGACAATTCTCCACGTATCGGCTCAAATTGAACCTTTTTCAAGAGACAAACAACAGAAAACGACAAAATAAAAAACAAAATAGATGTCTATATTTCATCAAGCCCCGTCTCCATAGCGCAGGGATGGCAACGCATCTAGTAAAAGTGAAAATGCGTGCATTCATTATAAACAAACCGAAAGTGGGAAATTAGAGACACTATAGATGAGTGCAAGAATAATAAAAGAAAAAGATAAGAAAAATACCCCTTTTGTCACTTTATCAGACAGGCAGGTTTTAAGAACATAGTCACAACAGGCAAGACTGAAGCGCCCTCGTACCATCTATTAAACATACCTCTGATCGCCCAATACTGGCTATCACTTTTCATCCTCATAATATGCCGGCACTACGTATCCTATTACGACATTTCTCTATCCTCCAGTTAGATCCCATCTCCAGTCCTGCATTTCCCTCTCTTCCACTAGTCGCTTTTCGGAGGGACAGAAACCTTCGGGATCTCTTAGTTCATTCTCGTCTGCGCACTTCTGCAGGTCAACTAGGAACTGTCCCTTGTCATCGAAATTGTTTGACTTGCCCTTTTGTTATTCTCACTCCTATTTTACAGTTTCCTAAATCACACTTTGATATTCAGGATTCTTTTTCATGTGTGTCCCGTAACCTAATATACTCTATCATATGTAAGCGTTGTGATATGAAGTATATTGGTGAGACTGGTAGATGTTTAGCTGATAGATTCGCCAAACATTTGAGAGATATCACGAATCATCGTGACTCCCCAGTGGCTAATCATTTTAACAGCCCGTCACATCATGGTAGCTCTGATGTCTCTGTAACCGGTTTGTTATGTTGTTATACCGGTGACCGGCAACGTCAGTCCTTGGAATATCGTCTCATTTGTCATATGGGAGTCTTGCAACCACACAGAATGAACATTAATCACCGTTTTGTTTGATTTACCCACCATTTCTTTATACCCTCTACTCCCGTATTGCACTGATTCTTGTAATTATTTCTCTTTGTACACTTTCGTGAATAATTATTATTTTTGTGTTTGCCGTTCTTTTATATAATTCCTGTATGTCAATATGTGATTATTTTGTACTCTGCCATTTTGTTATTGTTAAATCATTTACATATTTAGATTTTGATTTCCCCGTTTTTATTGCAGTTGTCTCTTCGATGGGTGCCCACACATGTATAATTATTTGTATATGCATTTTGTTTTACATGGTTCTATGTATCCACACAATTACTTTGGGCCACACATTTGTATGTATACATATGCAGTTGTTATAGCATTATCTTTATGTGAACGAACATTTATATTTACATTAATATATGAATATGTTTCTATGTGTACGAATGTTCATGTTATTATTTATGTGAGAAAGTGTTTATGTGCATGAATGTTCATATTTATGTATATGTATATTTATGTGAGCGCTTTTTTATGTTAATGCACGTATCTCCATTCTGTGTCAATGTGTATACCTATTCTGGTGTGAGCCCTTTCCTGTGTGTGGATACATTTACATGCCTGTGCATTTTGTGTGGGTATCCTTCACACATCTGTGTCCATCTTGTTATGTGTTTATTTCTTGACTCTTGGTGTGTGTATACATTTCTATGTATGTTTAGGTTTGGTTTTATATATATGTTTATGTCTATATTTGGTTTCACATTCATTCCATGCGTTTTCAAATGTTGATTCTTCTTGTATCCTTCCTTCCCCAAACCCACTCACACCACCACACAACCTCATCATTACTCATCTATCATTGTCATGTGCCATTCTTGTTGGCGTAGGTGACCATGGTTCTCTGTTCACAGTATTGTTATCAGGATCGTTGTTTCCAAGCCTTGCTAGGTTGTCACATGAATATTTTCTCACGTCCCCATCTGTCTCTGTTCCCTTCAGTCTTGCCTGTTGTGACTATATTCTTAAAACCTGCCTGTCTGATAAAGTGACAAAAGGGGTATTTTTCTTATCTTTTTCTTTTATTATTCTTGCACTCATCTATAGTGTCTCTAATTTCCCACTTTCGGTTTGTTTATAATGAATGCACGCATTTTCACTTTTACTAGATGCGTTGCCATCCCTGCGCTATGGAGACGGGGCTTGATGAAATATAGACATCTATTTTGTTTTTTATTTTGTCGTTTTCTGTTGTTTGTCTCTTGAAAAAGGTTCAATTTGAGCCGATGCGTGGAGAATTGTCCTGTTTAGTTTTATTGTATGTTTTTTTATATATACTTTTTTAATATATTTTTATTAATAGGCTAGGTAAGTGTTTTAGTAACATGTTTACCTCATTTTGCGTTACTATTTGTTCATTAGGTTACTGCGGCACCATCCACTTTGTCGGACACCCTCTGACCATTTGGTTATTTATACATGCTTGTCGCCAACCTCAAAGCTAACCATGTGGGCATTACTGTCAATATTGCTTCTAGTATGCAGACTAAGATATTTGATATATGTCAATATCACTTTCTGTTCTATTTTCAGGAATGGCAGGCACAATTTACTTTTTGGTGGACATGCTAGATCCAGAAAATTCTGCATTTCCAGGATTTGAATTTCATACATAAAAGTATTTACATAATTATTTCAAATTTACGTTGTTACTAGATTCTCTTTTTAAATTACATGCGAAGACCAAGGAAATATTTCAAGGATATAGTGAAGTGGATAATAAATATAGGGAGAAAACTTGCTATGTATTGCTTTAATATATCTTGACACATGTAATATCAGGTTTATTTTTCTTCAATATCAATTAGTTTACTGTAACAGAATCAATGTTACATGTCTTCATGGTAGCCAATATTTGAATACTTATATATTTTGTACTTAACGCACACAGAAACATTAACTCCTTATATTCTTAAGAATACAAATGAAAAGCCACTGCCATTTTGCTGAGATTCCCCTCTTCTTAGCTTCCCAGGGGAAAAATCTGTCTGGATACTTATAATAAAGCATCTAGACGAATTGTTTTCCTGGGAAACTAGGAAGAGAAGGATCTCAGCAAAATGGCAGCAACCCCTCATCATATCCTTAATCACCTCCATGTTTTGGGGTGAAGGTAGAATTTGTTACAGGTTTAGTAGCACAAACAAATTATTAGTTTTATTATTCAAACTAACACCATTTTATACATTGTCACATACTTTATTTTAGAATAAATATTTAAATGAAAGTCATATAAAATTACAAACCATTCATTCTGGTCAAGCATAGAAGTTGTGTTTGTTATTACTTTCAAGACACAAACTATTTGTATACATATTTAGGTATTGTTAACAAAATGTTTCGGCATATGAGAACTGTATGCTTATACAGTCCTAGAACCAGGTGGGTCTTGTTAGATTTGTTATTGATAAACATTTCTAATAATTAAATCCCCAGGAATTCAGGGTAAAGAAGCTTATGCTTCCTATGTGTAATGGGAGGTTTTTCCAGAGCTTTCATACACAGAAGACTCAGCAGTTACACAGTGCTTTGATAAAAAGCCTCCTGCTCAGAGGGGAGTAAAGTATGTATATTAGAAGATACACCAGTGTGTTGCCCAGGCCCTCAAAAGAAACAACTTGATCCTGACAGATAAAATATGTATGTAATAGCAGAAATTTGCTATATACAGTACAACAAATATATGTTAAATATAATTGGGAATTGTGAAGTGTTGTTAAATAGGGAAATTTGTTATAAAAGGATGTGCTATGAAAGGATTCCACATTTTTAGCTCGACTATCTTCCTTGCATGTTGAATATTGGATTGACAACTGCACCCATGATCACTGTGATGAAGTTTTCTGAGGACCCATGCCTGGACTGCTAGAAATGAATTAATCCTTTTATCTACAGCATGCTTAGAGGTTGCAAGAAAGTCACTGCAAAGTTTCCTCAAAGTAGAAGACTGTCCATCTCGTGGCAGTACACCCTACAGTTACATTAAGTAAAACAGTCATCTTAGGACTTGTGAAAGCTCTGGAGAACATACCCATGTCAAAGCATGCCAGAGAAACACCAATCTGGAACTTAGTAAAACCCCACTGTCTGGAATAGAGAACAAGAGTGACAAACTCATACTCTCATGGATTTCTATAATCATATTACAAAGCATCCAATCACATAATAGCATGCAACATCTGTGCTGCCCTACTTTAACCACACAACCCATATAAATGTGTGAATTTCAATATGGTCATATGACATGTGTGTTATGTAATGTATTCTTTCTAGAATGTATTTTTCCTTATGAATCTTCTGAAATCCCCACGGGGCAAGCTGTCCAGCCACCGTTAGTGACATGTCCATGCATTCCTGAATCTGAATATCTCTTGTCCAGCAACGTCTTGGTTGACCTTTAATTCTACTGCCTTCTATATCCCCCTCCAAAAACAATCTTTTCATGCCATCATGCCTCTTCGCATGGTCAAAAATCCTAACACTTCTTGATATGGTGTTTGAAAGCCAGTCTTCTAATATAATGTCAGACATAATACAGAGACTTTTTAAAAAAATAAAAAAAAGGATAATGTATCCTATTCGGGACGTAGCAATCAACCCAGCATTTTTTTTTGTTGCTGTAATGATTTTCTAGCCAATATAAATACGTTCAGTAGTTTTCCATAGCTTTCTGAATGGTCCGGATGCACAATTTCCTGTGGTGGGATTATATATAATCTACAACTTGATAATCAAGATAAAAAATTATATGCCCTCAGTGAAGTTACATAGTGGAAGGCGATAACTATGAGTATATACAATATTTAACGAAACAAAACAATATAAACCTTTGTGTTCATTCATACATAAACTGAATAAAACAGTTTATGTAACAGAAAACATATTAGATCATCTACAGCATTTGTGATATCACATAATTTCTATAATTTCTAAAGTATATGAAATAATAGGAACAATAAATTACACTAAAATAAACTACAAATATTTCTCTGGATTCCATTTATAGGACTTCATTTTATTTTTCTTCTCGATTGATTGTGATGATGAGATGGGTGGTGACTGCCAGGGAATTGGATTGCAGAAAGATGGTTCAGGGTAGGCACTACGGTCATGATAGCCTGGAGATAAAGAATCATTTTTCAATGTTTTTAAATTAAAGGCAACTTATAATTGTACTGCACCATTAATCACATGACCAAGAATTGGTTCATTCCACTCATGTGTTGCCAGGTCCCAAAAGGGGAGGGCAAAGAATGGCAACACTGTTTACCTTCCATGCATGTCATAAGAGGTGACTAAGGAAGTTGTGGTGTGGAGCTGATTGCCTCATCCCATATGAGTCAAAGATACCCAGAAGCCATACTGAGGTGAATCTGCCGAAAAGTGCAGATATCGTAGCAAAGCTGAAAATCATGACAGCTCATTCTGTTCTCCAGACTACATCCTGCTAATCTGCGGGAGTTTGAGAGCAAATTAAGAAGAAGACTGTTCATTCAAGACATTGTGGTTGCCTTTGCTTTAAAAACTGGCAATAAACCAGTAAAAATAGGCAGTAAGCATAACCTTTCATGCAGAAATGTCTGATTTGTATTATTTTTTTTCTTTGGTGATCCAGGTTTCCATTGCATACTAGATGCTTTACTGCTTGGCTCAAAGTGCTGACACCATGATTCATCCCTGCCACTATTCACGACAGAAATGTAGCGCCCTCTACATACTAAAACTTCTGATGGTTCAAACTCCACCCCATTCATTCTTCCTTATGATTAGATAGTCAATAACCATGGTACCCACTGAGAACACACTCAGTTTCTTCAGAACAATCATTTGAACTGTTCCTAATGACAGAGAATTCACTAGCTAGTTATTGAAATCTCCAGCCACTGTCAATGCATATTACTGCATCCATTTTAGTAATACTCACAGATTCACATGTAATACAACACACTCTGTAATATTCACAGCCAGACTCTCAAAGAATGCTGCACAAGATAGAAAAGTACATGGTGAGAAAAGAATGGTGGGATTTATTGAACAACGCAGTGAAGGATAGTCACCCTCAGCTTCCTGGACAAGGAATATCCACAGGACACATTGGTCAGAGTATACACTGATGGATCAGTACAGAATGCAGTGAGGAATGGAAGTGCAGGTGTATATATATAGAATATTCACACAAACCTAGAAATATGATCAGAACACCAGCAGGGAAATTCTGCAATAATTATGATGCAGAAATCCAAGCAATTATGGTGGAAACTGCTGAACTCTAACCCTGGCCCACAGCCCGTGATATTCCTATCAGTGTTTCAAGCTCTCCAGTCTGGAAAACTAACAGACTTGCAAAAATGTCTCAATGAACTGTCTTACCAGTATAGAGTAACCATGCAGTGGACCCTCTCACTGTGGAATACCAGGAAATGAAAAAGCAGACCAACCAGATGTACCAATCACCAACCATAAGAAAAAAACAGATGATCAGATCAATAAGAAAGCCACAAACACTAACACAAGATGACTATCACATTATGAATAGATCAGATCAAGTTGTAATTCTACACCTCAGAACAGGACACAACCGACTCCATAGTCACATGTTCACAAAATTCAAGATTGGCCATGTGGACAGGCAGCAGTGCCAAACATATACTTCATGAGTGTTCTGAGTATGAAATACTGAATAGACATATTGGCCAGAGAAATCAACACTGGAATCAAAATCTATGGGCCACTGTATGAACTACAAAAGAAACTCATGATCTCCAATGTGATTAAGTCTGCCTGTACTACTGTGAGGTAATCAACCATCCCCTTATTACTGCAGTATGATTTAAATATAAAAGAAACTCATAGCACAGCCTCATTCGGAGTAGAAGACTGCCCAGATCATGGCCTAAATCTTACAGTCACATTCAGTAAAACAGTTATCAGAGCCTTGTGAAAACTCTGAAAAACTAAATCACTAAAATGAATGCCAGAGAAGCACCAGTCAGAAGCTGAAAGTAAACTTCCAATATCTGTAATGTATAAAGAACAAGAGTGACATACTCAAACTTGTTCAGGTATTATCATCATCATTGCAGTTAAATTTAAATGGAAAGATAACACTTGGTCTTATCTGCAAATAAAATGCATCCCCTCTTTGTAATTATTTTTCATTACTTCCTCAAACACACTTCTGTTTGGTCTATCTATCTAAATTTCTAATGGTATCTGCCAATGAACTAAAATCTAATCTCAATTTCTTTATTTTTTAAAGTGCAGGGATGTAGAACATTCAGGTGTCACACTTACCTGTCATTTTCCCAGAGAGATAACCAAAACTGTTTGGTGCAGTCTTGGGTCTTTTAAGTGCCATCTTCAGCCATTGCTGAAATCTTTCTTCCGCAGCCAATTTTCTCTGGAATTCAATTTGCTTTTGCTTTTTATCTTCGTCCTTCATCTTCTTTATTTTATCTTTTTCTTCCTCCTTCTTTAGTGACTGCCACTGGAGAAATTTCTCTGCTGCATTTTTCTTAATTTGTGAATCTATTTCTTCTTTTTTTCTTTTCTCCTCTTCTATGTGCAGTTTTTCCATTTTTTTCTTAACTTTCATTTCTTCATTTTTCTTTTGCAACCATGAACTGCATTTGCTCTCAGCTTTCAAAATTCTGACACATTTTTCTTGTTCTTTTTTCTCTTTGTCAGCCTGTTCCTGCTTCTTCTTTAACATTTCCTTTTGCCTTCTTTCCTGTTCGCTTTTTGCCTTTTCAATTACCCACAATTCCCAAGCAGATAAGTTTTGGTTTGAAGATTTTGACATTACTCTCTGTCCTCTGTGGATCAGGAATATAACATTTCTTTTAACCTGAGTATTAAATCACTTATTTGAACTGAGTAATAACTATGAAGATACACAAAAGGCATAGGTTATTATTATAATGAACAAGAGTTGTAGTTTAAAGTTATTATGTGGTTATGTTGATAGGACGCAAGACAGCTGCAAAAAGGTCAAGCATGTTTGACCATGGTTAACTTTAAGGTTAGTGACAAGTGTGTATGTATGGGAACCTGTTCTTTTGTATGACTGACCTATAACGATATGGTTACAGAACTTCACTGTTCATTGGAAGTGGTAAAAACATTGAATGAAAGTAGAAAATAGCTGACAACAAGAATGAAAATAAACAAAAAATTCCAGATCATATGCTTCCTCGTTTGATTATTTCTCTTGGCTATGTTGATCAGTTTATATTTACCATTTATTAATTTATTTAGGGTTAGGATTAGTTATATAAAACACAACTCCCTAACCCTAAATAAATTAATATTTAAATTAATTATCCATTAAATAGGCTGGTAGGCATCTGATCTGGGATTGGACCAAATAAATAATACTATAATGAGTAGAAAATAGCTGATACAATAATGAAAGTAGAAAATAGCTGATAAAAATAATGAAAGAAGGAGCTGATAGTAAGGAAAAAAGAAGGAAGATAGTAACATAAATGGAAATGGTTACAATAATGAAAGTTTAATACCTTGTTAATAGACACTTCAAGGGACTACTTTATAAACATGATATCTATACACAATGAGAAACTTCACATTCAATCATTTCAAAATCTGCAGGAGCAAAAGTATTTCCACACTTTGAAGTTGAATCTGAAGTGTGCCTAAAATTTACAGAGCTCTGTATGTGATCTAATAGAACAACCACCATACAACAGTAAAGTCCTAATTGATTATGTTCCCAATGTATTGAAGCTTTCCTCTTGTGGAAGAGCAACAGCACTTTATCTATATCTGTACAGTTATGTTTTTAGCCACTTTGAGTAGGTTTCTTCTCAAAGCATTGCACAACTTTAAGAGTAAGAACCTTCTAGGTATGAAATAAAGCTCTGTGGACACCTCACCATTGCATAAAAGGTGATGCAAGAGCACATACCTATAATTCCTAAGTATTAAAATAAATAAACATTAGAGCCAGATTATCATCTACAAATGTCATCATTAACCTTTAGCACACCATTGTCCACATATTTCAACAAAGATGGTGACAACAGCCATTGTCGAGTTCTTTTCAACCATTGCTATGATCATATTTGACTGTGGGAATCACATGATTTTAATGTCATGTGACTGGAATCAGCAAATCATAGTTAGACTGTACCTATGAGCTTGCCCATTATTCTATTATATTATATACCCAGTAAATATTATTATATAATGATGTCGGTTCAGAACCAATGCCAATAGCCTGACTATGTAACACAGAGAATAAATGATAATGGGACAAAACATATGCTTAAAATATATCTAAATACCGTAAATAAAATTTCATATTTTTTAGACCAAAAATTCAATTTTAAATATTTTGTTTTGATCATTAAGGTTTGACATTTTAATCTGAATAGATCAAATTCAACATTGAACCAACAAAAATTGTAGAACTGAATTTGATACCTTAAAGATCTGTTTCCAGTTACTGTATTAGCTTGTTGTTGATGGTCACTAGTTTCAACTTCATCTTGTGAATATGTTGTATTAAGAGCCTTGCCCAAGTTATCCCCTTCAATATCTGAGGCACTGTTGTAACTGTCATGATCTAATAATGAAGTTAGCGATGCTGTGGATCCATTTGACTCCAGAGATTTGCTACGGAATTTTCTCTGAGCATCTTCTGTGGGTATTTGCATCCATCTGGGAAGAAGCAGATTTCTCTAATTAATTGGTACATTTTTTGACAGAACACTGCACTATTAGTGTGTAATGACACAATTATTTATCTCTGTGATAAAAAAAGAGAAAAAATGCTGCAATTATTTTCTAAGAATATCTCCTGTGTGTGTGTGTGTGCAATTATTTTTTTAAATGTCACAATCAAGTAAATGATGGAGACATACAAGTGCTTACAATGAATGCAATATTCATGTGTTACCAAGGTCCAAAAGGTGAGCAAATAATAGCGAGCTTGCCTTATGATAGCAGAGATGAAGACTTGACGACTGCTGGAAGGAAATCAATCTTTTAATCTACAACAAACCTCGAGATTGCAAGAAAGTCACTCCTATGTAGAAGAAGAATGCCCAACTCATGGGATTGCACCCTATATCCACATCAAATTTCTAAAAAGGTCATAAGGAACGTGCAAAAGTTCTGATAAACTTCCCCAAATAAATCAAAGAAACACCAATCTGGAGCTGAAATCTAACTCCAATGTCTGACATAGATAGCAAGAGGTAAACTCAAAAGGTGTAGAGGATTGACATATTGTACTTGAGTTACACTATATACACTCTGTCCTCAATGAAACAGCATACCACCTGCCAAGAGTATTACTCATAGCACGTAACTCAATAGCTTCAAGCAATAATCCACAGGCATCTCTGAAAAATCCACTTTATAAACAAGATGTTGCAGATTCAAGCTCGCGACTTCTTTAGTACAAAGCAAACTGCTTAACCATTATGTCAGGGAGATCCCTGAGTTAACCACACTTCCTCAAAGTTTTATCACATATCTATAAATGCATAAACACATAATTAGTCCTCCATTTACAAAGTGAAATTTACTGTGTCCACATAAATGTACATGGAAAAACCTATTTTCACTGTGACACTTTTCTTTTTGCACAAAAATCGTACAGCTTATCTAGGTTTATCTGGTTTCTGCTGTACACTTTACCGGTAAGTATAAAAAAGCCACTCAAAACTGTTATCTTACCTGTACTCGTGTGAAAATACATATTGAACCTTTTAATTTAGAACAGAGTGGACAAAATAAAGTGTAGGCCTACAGGTCAAATCCGATGCAACAAGCCAATTTTACTGCCAGCCAAATTGTATTAAAAAAGTAGTATATGCATTGGCCCCTGATATCAGAAAATGCAACTTGAAACTCATAGTGACTAAAAAAAAAAGTCTTGTTGAAACCATCAGCCACAAAAAAATAGTTAATCCAGTTTACCAATCTAAAGTGGTCAACATCTGATTTAGGTCAATCCAATACTTTTTTGCATATTCATAATTTTAAAATCCATACCATAATATGCTCTACATTAAGTAAACAAACACAATGCTCAGACTAACAAGTTAAAATATAAAATGTATACCAAAACTCCCAATTTCTATGCTCATCTGAAAATACAGGGTTCAATGATTGGCTGAAAATTAATAATCATATGAATATATAAAAATGAGGATTATAAAATTGTACATCTATTCTATATTAATGTATGACTCAGAAATATAGACAATACATACAGAACTGGAAGACAGAATCGATGCCTTTGAGATGTGGATATATAGAAGAATAGAGAAAATATCATGGAAATAGAAGAAAACCAACAAATAGGTTCTAACAACACTTCATATTAAGAAATAATTATTACAGGAAATAAATATCAGCAAATAAAATATTTTGGACATATTAAAAGACCTGAAACCTTGTTGAAGACATTGCTTGAGGGTAAAGTCAAGGGGAGGTGAGCAAGAGGTAGGCAGAGATACAAGTGGGAGAGTATCATCACAAGACAAACAGGTTACAGTGTAGCAGAGTGCATCACCAAGACAAGAAGCAGGATGTTGGAGATCTGTTGCAGCCAACCTTCATTGCAGAGATGGCACTTCATGATGATGATGATGAATATTCAAAGCTTGGAACAGGATAATAAAGTTTTGCTAATAACTAGAAACACATATAATAACGTACATAATTCTGCGTTTTGTCCAAAAACCCGGTACTATAAAAAAAATCAGTGGACATCAACTTTTAATGAAACATCTCATCGAACTTTTAAATGTGTGCTATGCGTAAGACACTGTGTGCATCTTTCGTGTCGCTTGTTACAAACACGAGGAGTGCTACAACATGACAAGATGTGCGGTCAGGGTCATCCAATGATCTTATTGTACAAAAATGGACGAATTCAATGGTATTGCAATCTAAGGCAACACCGGCAGCACATAAATGCAAAGGTCGGCACGTGCTTGCAATGCATGAACATGTCATTTGTAAAAATATGCTATTTCATTAATGGATGGGCTTTCGAAATGACATCTGTCGACTGGTGCATTCGTGAACTACAGATTAGCAAGACAACAGTTGTTGAATGGAATGCATGAAGTTTGTGTGTACAGCGTGATATAGCTGCCATGAAGACGCATTGGAGGAGAAGGAATGATTGTCGAGTTATACAAAAGCCTATTTACCAAAAGAAAAGCAAACTCTGGCAGAGTGTTGCATCAACAATGGGTATTTGGTGGACTATATCATGAGACAAAGGATGTTTTCTTGCAGTAAGTGGAAGATAGAAGTTCTGCTAGCTTAATGAAGGCGATTGTTGACAATGTTGAGCCAGGATCAATGACATATTCCGACTGTTGGAAAGAATATAAAACTACCGAAATCAAGAGAGCAGGCTTCATCTAACCGTGAACCACAGATGCAAAATCGTGGATCAGGTAACCGAGGCCCATACCCAAACAGAGGAGCGAATGTGTGAAGTGGCAATGAGAAACACTGTGGAACAGCGCTGCATCACTTAAACAGCTACAATCCTTTCTATGCCATATTGGAGGAAATGAGCAGATACTGGCCTGTGTAGCCACTCATTCCCACCAACCCTCTCCATAATATGTCCCCACCAACACCCAACCCATCAGCTACACTGTTCCAAATCCTAACCCCAACACGGAAAGCAGTCACCTCCCAAATACTAAACATCTAACCAACCCTTAACCGTAAATCCCCCATTCCCAAATCACTAAAATATGCATCCTCTCCTCCCAGCAGTATTAGTGAGATTTGCACTAACAAAAGGACATAATAAATGTTAACACTAGTTAGTTCCCCTAACTGCACCGATCAGTTCTGAAATTAATTATCCGAACGAAAGTTTGTTCCAAGACAAACAAGACAGGATGTTGGAGATCTGTTGAATCCAACCTTTGTTGCGGAGATGGCTCTTCATGATGATGAATATTCAAAGCTTTGAACAGGATAATGAAGTGTTGCTAATAACTAGAAACACACATAATAACGTACACAAATCGACTTTTCAACCAAAAATCCTTTAACAAGGCTACATACACAACAAAAGATAAAGAGCAAGAACGGCACTATTGATGTTCATATGACAGAGCTAAATGTAATGTAGAGATAACCCGTCAGTGAGTACATATGAATATTCAGTGAGCTAGCTCACACTTCTTATTACAATACCATCATCACTTACTTTGGTTTTGTGACTGTTGCTGTCACAGGTCGAGGCCTGTTTGTCACAGAATGTTGCATTCTTAAAGCATCTGAGAAATTAAAGATTGAAATTTAACAACTACTATAAGCTCAGGGACAAAATTATATGTATATATATAGATGATATATATTTAGTGCTTTTTTTGTGGGAATACATCATATTTTTGTGGGTTTTTTTTTATCTGACATCAACCTACAGAAACTTTCAAGTACCTGAAAACAACAATGCTACCATGAAATGTTCAAATATCTTATTGTCTGTTTTTGGTCAGTTGCAAAGAATGGTGAGCGATCAAAAATATTGACTAAAAGTATCCCATACTAAAAAATCAGGTTCTTGATTTATAGCTGACCTCATCAGCTTTTCCATTGGTAGTAAAATGTATAACAAAAGGTAGTCTCCTGTTTAGAAATATATGACTTCACAGACAGAAACTGGACAATTAAACTGTGTCTTTCATCAATTATACAGTCCTGCTGAAGAACTATTCTTCTATAGTGATGCATTTAGTTTTTCACATGGTTTCCATTAGTCACTGTGTCAACAGCCAAAGAAAATCTTGAGGAAAGTCAAATGTGTAACTTAAGAAGGGTGAATCCCTATTTAACATACAAATGTATTGTTGACGAACAAAGGAATATAGTGCCATGTGTAGATATTAGACAAAAATCTCAGGCTGGCCACTACCCATAAAATTTACTTTGATAAGAAAATATTGTCCTACATTTTCAACAAAAAAAAACAGTATCTAGTTCATCCAAGTCCTTCTCCTTATAATTCTTTGCGTTGATCCCAAACAACATTATTCACTGGTCAACAAAATTGTACAAAAGTTATGTTACTGAAATGATATTACCGGTAGTCATGTCTTAACAATGTTGAAATGCTGAGTATGAATAAGACAGTCAAATTAAAAATTAGCTCGTTTTTTTGTTTGTAATCTGCAAAAAGGAATGTTTACATCATGAAATGCATACAAATAGTAATAATGCAATGGTTAATACCTGTAAAAAATCAAGTCCTAGTCTACTTCTTATATTTCTTCACCTGTCTCTTGTACAGCTGTTTGGGAGTAGTCAGCCAGCATTGTAGTTGATCATTTTCCCTAGTATCTTTGTTGTGATATCTTGATGAAAACGTTCGCCATGTTCATCACTAACCATGCCACAGTTCTCAGGAAAGAAATCCAGATGAGAGTGAAGGAAGTGGATCTTTAGAGACATATTGCAGCCAAGTATCTGATACTTCATCAGCATGTCTTCTATATTTTGTCTGCAAATCCATTCCTTCTGCAAGTAGTGCAATTCCCTTGCTTGGCTATCCCACTCACATAAAAAAGCACATGTATTTTGAATATCCCTGCTACAGTCCCATTAAACAGGCAACTACCTTCAAATCACCACATAGGTGCCAGCTGTACGTTATACTCAATGTCATTCAGTATCTGTTTTAAGTTATCATATGTCTTTCATGTGAACAGCATGCTCTACAGGAATAGATGGAATACAGTTTCTATTGTGCAAAAGCACAGCCTTAAGACAATTTCGATGAGTCTACAAATAGTCTCCATTCTTGTGAGTTATTTTTAAGGCATTCATGAGGTCCTCAATATCTGAACAGATTACCAGATTACTTTGAGGTAAATGCAAATAAAGTAAATAGGTTACTAGAAAACTATCAATATAAAATATAGAAAATAACAATTTAAAAAAAACAAATACAATTGTCAACGTGTTGGTCCAATTGGGACATTTAAAGACAACAAAAACAGTTAAGAACAAAAAACCATAACGAATAGTGGGAGAAATCCATTTTGTTTTTATTCGTTATGGTTTTTTGTTCTTGACTGTTTTTGCTGTCTTTAAATGTCCCAATTGGACCGACACGTTGACAATTGTATTTGTTCTTTTTTTTTATTGTTATTTTCTATATTTTATATTGATAGTTTTCTAGTAACCTATTTACTTTATTTGCATTTACCTCTATTTGTATGGTTACTGCGGCACTTCCTTTTTGTCGGTCATCCTCCGATATTTGGGTTATTTATACCAGATTACTTTCCTTTCTGAAGAAAGGTTCCAACTGCTGGTGGCACTTTCGATATGAAATAATAATTGTGATATCTTCTAGGAGATTCCATTGTTGGAGTCTGATCTGAGCAATTTTGCCCTGTTCTTGGATAAGTCCAAATCACGAAACAAGTCATTTAGTTCTTCCTGTATTATTCTGTGTGGATTTGATGATGTACCAAAGTGAAAAAATGGATCACTGCATGCTGACAGACCAGGACAAGAGCAGATCGGTTCACCCTTGTCCACATCAGATGAATCGAGAATATTCTGCTGGAGGTTCTGGAATAGGAAGTCCCTCACCATGTGCAACTGGTCTCAGTGCAGACATAATGTTTGGGTAGACTATTATCGACTTCTTTTGCTTTGTTATTACGCCAGAAATAAGAGGAACCAAGCAGAAGATAACAGTCAGTTGTGGTTGCATTGGCTCTCTCCACACCATGGGGACTGCAAACAGCATTGATGGTCTTTTGCCATTCAACCACTGTGAAAGCTGTGTTGTATATGTGGCACAGCATATATGCGGTGTCCAAGGCTTGTCTTGGTCACTAACCTTGCATCTGAAGTAAAGATGATATGCCTTCTTCAGTTAAACTTTTCTTCCATTATGCAGCTTCCCCACAGATATAGCAGAAATTGTCCACAAAATTAACGTACTGTCGAGGCATTACTCTTGTATTGTATGTAAATTGATGGTTGGTTGGTTGCTGATCCAGCGGCCCATGGGCTCATGCCCTTTGACCCAATGTAAATTGATAAATAACAACAGTTTTATGTAACAGCAGCTTAAACTGTCTCGCACAAAGTCTGAAATATTTTAAATGCTCAAATTTTTTGACAGGGCTTTATATAGTACACTGCCGACATCAGCTTACTTCAGTAGCCGCATAGTAGTGGTATTACATTGCATCAGAAAATGATGCAATAAACTATGGATGATGTATGCATGATTGTATTAGGCAATGTGATACAATATATATTACATCATTCTAGACTTATTTATGATTTCATTGCGGTCATACTGGATAAATTTACAAGGGAAAACATAGAAATTGAACTACATGAAATATCTTCAGCCAATAAAAAAAATGTTATGGTTATATTTGTTTTTAGTACACTGAAATACTACAGATTATGGCCTTTTTAAGTCAGTAACGATTTCAATGTTAACCAGTGAATTATGTTTGCTGGTCCAACTTTTTCAGTGCTTTTTATTTGCTGGTGAATCAAAGTATATGTCAAAGTGACTAATGATCATTCTCCTCTGTCAATATAAGTGATGCTGTGTGATCATCATAAAGGGCTATATTTAGGACTTGCCTTCTTCAGAGCATGGATTCTGGACTTCCTTGAATGCTAAAATGGAAAGTATTTATTGTGGCGCTAGTTGTGTTGAAACATGGTTTAAACCTAATAGAATCTAGATCATATAATTCAGAACTTTTCACGGTTGAACTGGTTGTGGGTTGTGGGCTTAATAAAGATATGACAGTATCTGAACATTTTTTGAGCTGTTTCTGAAGTAGAAAATTGGATGTGTGTGTGGCAAGATGGGAGGGGGAAGAAATAATGCTATAACTATAGGCCATTTTTTACTAAACAGTATACCCACATTTTTACAGAAAAAAAACAGTGTAAATCTATAATTATATATATATATTAAAAAATAGGCAGAGATAAAGACAGGACAATGAAATGGATGGAGACAGAGTACTACAAATGTATATTTGCATATTGATTATATGAGTATGATTAGAAATATTGAATAGGAATATCTACAGTGGATGACAGTCTGTGCTGAAGAGAGCTATTTTCATTTTTGTGCCTGGAGATTTAGTTGTTAGAGGAATGAAAGAGCAGACAGACTTGCCACAGTGACAAGTGGTAGTTCCGAACTGCAGAGTCCATTGATATTTTGAATACACTCATTATAAGAGTTTGATGATGCAGGGTGTGTTATTACTGTGTCTATGTTCAGAAGAATACAGGATGTGGGAGTGAAAACATGTTAACTAAGAGAGTTACATGGTACCATGGTTGTTTGTGTGCCTCTTTGCCTGGTATCTCTGATTTCAGCACCTGTTCTTGCTTGAGCAGATGAAAGGGATGGCCCGACCAGCCTTAGTTTCTAGCCTCCCTTGGCTGGACTAAGCTCGATCTCCACATCAAGGAGCTGACTTCGATTTGAGGGGGAGTTTTGGATGTGGGAGTAACTAGCTCTTTCCTGACCAAGCGCATATATATCGGCTATTTAAAGAAACTCTACAGGACCAATAACTGATATATCGGTTTTGGTTTCCTAAAATCACAATTTGATCATTTTATACTTCATGGTTCTTTAATATGGATTTGTATGTTAACCCAATTCTTTACTGCTAATTGCAAAAATACTTTCACTTCCTATTTCACTAAAACAAATGTCTTTCGTCTTTAAAAACTGATTGTTTTAAAATTTGTTGTTTACTTCTAAGAAATAATGACAAGTCCAAATGCTTCGGGACAGTGTGGAACATGCTATTGTGCTTATTTATAGCCCCTTTAGAGACAGTAGATTGTAGTATCAATTATAATTATAGTTGTAATCGGCTAAATAACAAAACAGATCAGAGAGCCTTGGATTAGGTTTAGGTATTTTTTATGCTGGTTGCTTATACAGAAGCTGTCAACACCTCTCAAACATAAAAAAACAGTGATACCATAACTATTTCAGAAGATAGAATATCTAGTTAATTTCAAACTAGTAGAAGTGATACATCTTAGATGGGGAGGTATTTTACTTAAAAGGCACAAATTACAGCAAGCCATAGAAAGTAAACAATGTTTATAAATAATGAAATTGTGCTGACTTGTATATTTTATTTGTGTCTGATGTCCTTGATAAAAATATTCATATTCATGAAAATTCATATTCATGGTTAACATTTTTGGTCATACATGCATTGAATAAATTAGTGTATTGACTACAACTAAATACCCTATTATAAAATAACAGAAAATATGATTGGAATACCTCAAACCATGGACAAATTAGGTCAATTGCAATAATTTTATTTAGAAAATTAGGCCTACATACTACTAATAATTTGTATATTTCACAAAGTGTACAATAACTATAACATAGACCCTAATATAGCAGCATCAGGATTTATTAAGTAAGAAAAATCATAATGCAGCAAATGAAATTTGAACCAAGTCCACTCAGATGACACCAATTCGCCTCACAACTTGAGTCAGCAAGTGGATGCGGGTGTGGTCGAAGATGGAAAACATGTTGACTCAAGGGACGCAGTGTGGTAGATGATTCCAAATTTCTTGACTCAAGTTGTAAGACCAGTGGGTGTCATCTGAGTGAACCTGGTTCAAAATTATTATACTTTTGGAAAACAACTTTGATATGTTGTTTTTCTGTATGCCTAACCATTTTCCTTTGTAATTATGTATAAAATGTACACAATTTTGCGATAAAAAGCATCAAATTTTTAAAGAACCTGATGAAATTGTTCTTTCTACCACTAAAAATTAAATTGGTCAAAACCCACACACACACAAATAAAGTCCTGGAGGAGCTAATGAAGTTAAAAATAAAATAAGGACTGTCCTAATAATGATACACTACCTACGCCTACTTTCTACAGCGTTCATTCTCAAACTCCCACAGGATCTCCATTGTAGCAAGACCATGTTCCTGCTAGATTTCCAGCAGGATGTAGTCCAGAGAATGGAAATGCGTTGTGTCGTCGTTTTATTTGCGCCAATGCCCCGACACATCCGTCGTCGGCGGGGCAATGCTATTATTTAAAATATATATCGATAACTGGTATTAGTTAAATTAATGACTAACATATTAGAACTACTGCCAACACGTTTTTCTAAAATGACAGAATAATTTAACAATATCTCACATTGGAAATCGTACGTCTGAATGGCAAAAAATAATGCAATACCAGTTAAGTTAGAAAGTTATAAGATTAATGATCCGATAGTAGGGCATACACTGCATAATATTTGGTCGTCATCGAAGCTCATTCATCCCGCACCGACTGATTATTTTTACTATTATCTGTTTATAGTTACTACTAATAAAACTATATCCAGTAGATTACAATGAAGTTATACTAAATGCATTTTTACGGAAATAGTTGTGATAGTATTGGATGTGGTTAATATAGGCTAGATGTACGTGACAGAAGCTTTTTTTTTTTTTTTTATAGGTCCAATGGCATCTGCCGTCGGGGATGAAGGTAACTCTTCATGTACTAAGTCACAGCAACTATTTGATTGTCCGGATGTGGTTCGAACCTGGCACGCTGTAACTAGATGATTAGAAGCAAAACCAGAGAAGCTATACTTTGTGTCCAACAGACATAATGAAAACTCTAAATGAATTTGGTGTGGAAAATATAACGGAACTTTGCAATAACATAGGCCCCTTAAAATGAAACAGGTCACATATCTAAAGACCTGACATCATCAATATTCATATTACTACCTAAGATCACATGGATGTGGACCCAAGCACTGCGAACATGCCTAATCACAGATCCATCAGTGTATATAATCACATCCCCCTCTTTGGTATTCTCACTGACCAAAACCTGTACTTCTTTCCCCACAGCTGTGGGACACCACTCTCTGCATTCCCTTCCAAGTGATATTACTACTCTCAAACAAGTTTTGAAATCTGTGGGTAGACATACATTCCACACCTGCTGCCACATCCTGCAATCTGCACACGCTTTGTATGACATCTTCAGCATGTCCCATCCACGGCATCCCTCTCTTGAGTCTGCTGCCTTTAACTTTCTGTATTTCGGAATGCAACAGGTGTTCCTTTTATGCATATATTTAAAGGTACGCCCGTGCACGGCAATACTGTAATCTGTGATCAGCTGTTGGGCAGTCAAGTAGGTATCGCATAGCTCTTGTCGATGTGTCTCTTGTGCATCCCAGTATGATACGCATTGCTGCATTCTGGATTCTATCCAGTCTTTCGATCTGAGCTTGGCTAAGAGTCATAATTGTCAGTGCATATTCCACCACAGCCACAACCAAACCCTGGTACAAAAGAAATAACAACCTCTGCTCACACTGCGAGCAGCAATAACTTTCATTGCTGCTAAGCCTTTGCCTGCCCTTATGATAACGTGGTCAACATGTTCTCTGAAACTCAGGCTTCTGTCAAAAAACACACCCAGATATCTCATTGTGCTAGTTAGTTCTTTCTAAACTTTTCCCGGACATCAAAACTTGTGGCATTCCGGTTAAAATGGTGAATAACAACACAAGTGTTTTGTGTGTCACCTACAGTTTCACTTGAACAATGGATATATTCGTTGTTTTCAATTAGGAGATTGTGTGATGTGCTGTTATTCTCTAACAGGTAGGTCCACCCATTAAGATCTTCACCGGTGATAATGGAGTGCGTGCATCTGAGCTGAAGTTTTCGTGAGTGTAATCGCCGTTACACAGTTTGAAAAATGGCGACCGATATCAAGCGGTCTAAACGAGGTGGCTCAAAAAGGAAAAGTCACCGGGCGGGTGCTACACGAACGAGATCGAAAACAGCTAGGCTATGAATTAAAAACGCGTGTTCTGTTTTGGAATGTGGCCAGTGTGCAAAAGCATAGACCAGAGTTAGAAAAGATGTGTTACTGTGCTAACATCGTTGCATTGCAAGAAACATAGTTAGGTGAAAGTGGTAACATCAGGATAGCCGGATTTCAGTGTTTCTACAACAGGCGACACCTTGAACAGGCAATCTTAGTACGCGAGAGTTTTAGTGTATGCGAGGTTGATATGTCCAAGTGGGATAGCGACAATATTCACTTACAGGCAGTGAGAGTCCAGCACCCATTCATGATTGTAAATGTGTATGCATGCAACACAAGCGCTGATCTTCAGGGTTGGAAAATAATAGGGGAGATAATGGAACAGAAAAAGCAGATCCTCTTCTGTGGTGACTTCAATGCAAAAGGTACATCATGAGGCAATAGTGCTTCGAACAAACAGGGAAGAGAGCTTGAGGAGACCCTGACAGATACGGACCTGGTGTGCCTCAACGATGGCCATATAATAAGGATGGCAAGCAGGGATGGTGTTGATAATAACGCTATCGACCTGGCATTGGTGTCATCGGCTTCTGTGGCTATCTGCAAATGGGACGTGCTGGGGTATCATGGCAGTGACCACCTCCCATGTGTTGTTCTCTTGAATGTTGAATGTCTGTTGCAGCCAACCTTCGTTGAAACGGCACTAATGCTGGTGATGATCACAGTTGCCACTCCTGTGCTTTTTTTCCCGACATCTGAGTATTTTTCGATCTTTAGGCCCCTATATATCGGGATATTTCTGACAGGGATGTGTGCTGTCGTCTGTTCTATTCATTGTCTACATGAACAGAATTATAAAAGAAACACAAAATGAGATATAGGCCTATATCGAAACAACAGAGAATGAACAGCGAAATAAATGAACTGCTTTTTGCTGACGATCAAATCATCATATATGATGACGAAGAAAGACTGCAAACTCACATCAACTCATGATCAAGAATAGCCTTTGCAATAAATACAACATATGAATTAACATATAAAAGACAGAAACTACGCAAATAAGGAGATAAACAGACCATTTAAACATCTAAATAAAGAACACAAAAATAAAATAAGTCAAAGACTTCAAATTCCTAGGAGATATCTTCACAGAAGATGGGCGACTTGACATAGAGATACAAACAAGTTGTCAAAAGCAAATGCAGTGACATACAAGATGTCACCTTTCCTATTAGCAGGGAATGGTGTCTCACACCTGTGGAGAAAGAAGTGCAGGCTTTGGTCAGTGAGAATACCAAAGAGGGGGATGTGATTATATACACAGGGCGATGGATCGCGCTGATGTTTTGAATTCCTTAAGAGATATAACACACGAGAGTGAGACTAATGTGGATGCTGATGCCTTTTCAATGGCTAGGATTAAAGATCAGGGATTGAAATGCAGTGTTGCTAAAAGTGAACATTTTGGAGGGTGCAGAAGAATGATGGTCAACCAGCATAGGACCGGTACTGTCAGCAGAAGTGTTGTGTTAATTTTTCCATTTGCTGTCTTTTGATGTTTTGTGTGTATCTTGATAAAGACTTTATGGTTGAAACGTTGAATATGATTTGTATATTGTAATTTGTATGTTTTCTTGTGTGCACATCATTTCTCACTAGTTTTAGATATAATCTGTCGTGTCTGATTGAAGCGATTATATTAACCTGTGTAATACGTAAGTACATCTATCATCTATAGACTGATGGTTTAATAAAGGTGATGTGCTGAAGATACTTCATCACTGATTGCTGGAGATGGACTCTGTGATTTATTACATTTCTACAGCAATTAGAAGAACTTTGTATTAAACGTAGTACTGCCAAGGCCCAACAGGAGAGCACAGAATAGTAACACTGTTACCTGCAATGCATGTCACATGAGAGGTGCCAAAGGATGTTTGCGGTGGAGTTGGCTGCCCTATTCCATAGATGATCAAAGTGACCCAGCTGCAATGCAGTAGTCTGGCGTATCAGGCCGAGAGATGCAGAAATCACAGCTTAGCTGTAAATTATGACACAAAAATTTCTAGTTTCAGGACTACATCCTGCTAATCTGCAGTAGTATGAGAGAAAATGTAGAATAATATTTTTGAATGTTTTCATTCATCCATTGGATTCTGATTTTGTGCTACAATATATACGGCTGTGCCACCATCATGTGCTTGTGTGAAACTCTTCCTTTCAATGCTTTATCCTATCATCTGTATACACAGTAACAACATGCCATGGAAAGAGGTGTGATGTTTCTCATTGAGACTAGATGTAACTTGCTACGACAGCGGTCTTCCTTAGATGTTAGTAGACCTAGCCCATATAGTTTTTCAAACACTGGTGGCATACTTAAGTGCCATCTCCATGACAAGGAACTGGCTGTGATAGGCAGCGGATACAAAGACAACATTAGCTCATCAGCAGATGTCAAAAGATATATGCATAATGATGATTCCTATGACTTGCTGATTCAATATTCTTCTCAATATGCTCTCAGATACCCAGTTCCACTGATGCTACACTTTATTTCAAATTCCTTCAATCAAAATTTAGATGTGTCATCAATTACTGTCCTTATTCAACAGCAAGTGTCACTGAGCAACTGCTGTATGTCCCCATTTTTTAACACCCCAATTTCAGGTGTTTTTCATGTGTCTAAATAACAGTGTGTATAACTATAGGTGATGATAGTTAAGTGAGATCTCAGATTATTTAAACATGTCCCTGGCTGCGGCCAGTGAACTCGCACAGAATTTTTAGGAGTTCAGAAGATCAATAAAGAATACTACATTCTGGAAAGAATATGTCACCTGATATACATTATAAAGTCCTTTTTAAAGCATATCTTTGACTTATCACAAGAAAAAAATGAAATCTGTTCTAAACTTAGATAAATTTTAATATCAGAAAACAAATGTTTAATACCTTAGAAAATCATTGAAATATCTCCCATAGTCTTCTTTTGTTCACATTTATTTTCATTTTAAAAAATCAAGTTATGGGTACTTTCCCCATTCCTCTCACTGATATGAAGTTTTATAATATCAGTTTAGCATGCCATTAAACATGGCATGTGGGAGTGCATATATAGGTAACTATTCTGCTATACCATTGGACAACACTGTTAATTCTTCAAATACTCTCAAGGGGGAGAAATGTGAATAACCATGTAATGAAAAAATATGGTGCTGAAATGGATAAACTGGACTCAAAAGACATTAATATTGCATATTTCACGAAAAATAGCAGCTGATGAACTTACATACCTGTTAGCTTCCAATAAAATCATTTTATACTTCAACCCAAAATACCCTAAACATTATGTATTTTTACCCACAATTCTGTCCATACTGTTTCAAGAGTACTACTACTTCTTATCGTCCGTGCTGCATGACATTGGTTATCATGTCTTTTTCAACAGTCTTCTATTTTATGTTCTGTCAATCATTTCTGATATCGATGTTCTCCCATGCCACAATTCTAGATTGTCAAACATCTTCTCTCTTGGTCTTTTCCTACCCTACCTCTCTTGCTCTTCAACTTTCCTGTTGTTACAATGTTCATTTGTCCTCATGATGTGACCAAAAAAATGTGAACTGTCTCTTTCTGATGTGGATAAGCAGCTCTCTTTTTTAATTAACTTCTTTCAAAATATCTTCACTATGCTTTTTATCTGCCCATGTTGTTTTTAAAATTCTTCTATAAAACCACATCTTTGTTGCCTCGATATAATTTTTCAGTTCTGCTGAGTGTCTAAAATTCATTTTCATACATCAGAATTGGATCTATATAATTTCTAAGAACTCTTATTTCTCACTTCAATTGACAAAGAGATAATATTACATAGGATAGTCTTCATCTTGTGAAATGTTGCCTTTGCCTCGGTAAATTTGATTTTTTGTTAATACATCTTCCATCTGAAGAATATTTCACTAAAGGGAAATACTAAAGCACAATTAACACTTGGATCTCGCGTCGCCATGGTTACTTTTAATGATTAAAAATCTTTAATAAAAACAAATTGGACACATGTCCAAGGTAAAAAAAGCATATTTCAACATAAGAGATACAAAAGAAATCCAAAGGTCAATATGGATGTATTCAATGAAACCTAAGTATTTTCCTAATAAATACAGAAGATCTGCACTGGTTAACAGGTATGTTATGTTAAACTGGTTCAAAATCACAAAAAGAACATTTCACTGTCCCTCCACATGGTGGATCCTGCAGCTGTCGGTTTAATCAAAGGGTAAGGAGCACAGTGGGAAACGGAATCAATAGTAACTAAAAATGTCAAGCATAGTTCATGTTAACTAAAATGCACAGATACTGCAGCCAAGCTGTAAACCACAGCCCAACATATTCTGGTTAGACTACATTCTGCTAACTGGCAGGAGTTAATAGATAAAAAGACGCATCTTTGTCAAAGAATAATATAAAGTATATTTAATCATTATAGCTTAGCCATAGTGAGTAAGGATATTACACCCATTCTTATAAATGAACATTTAAGACAAGGTAATACAATTTTGCAAATGAATGGAACCACACACAAATTGATGGTTCAACAAAAGGCCTTTATCAAGAACACAACACAGCCTACTTTATGATCTTTATAAAGGCTTATGTTTGAAACATCGATTTGTGTGGTTTCCCTGTATGCTTCCAGAGATATGCAAAATGTTTATTACCCTTTGTCTTAAATTTTCACCAATTGAATCTTAGTTTGCTACAGTTCTACCTATAACCCATTCTTACATAAGCAAGGTCAACAAAGCTATAATGTTTCATATAATTAGTCACTCTGATAAGTATCTTACTTCATACACATGATACATTTCTTCTTCTAAATGCAAATACAATTGATAATATTAAATTTGTAATTATCTTCTGTGATTCTTCTCTAACTTTTGCAGAATACAATTTATTGTCATGGTTTACAGCATTGCTGTGATATCTGCACTTCTCTGCCAACACATCTGACTTCAACATGTCATTTTGGTTACTTTGACCTCATATGGTATAGTTAACCTCAATATCTCCTTAGTTGAAACTTATGACATTAATGGCAGGTCACAGTGTTGCTATGCTTTGCTCACCTTTCTGGCCAGAGCAACACACAGGAATTTGTAGTTATAAGTCCAGAGTATGAAAATGATCAATTAGCTAAGAGACTCAAGCAAACATATATACCGTAGAAGTTTACGCACAAGAGGCCTGGACTTTAAGTTCAGGGTGCATAGAATAGGGCTGTTGTTTTCTAAGTTGGGGGGGGGGGGGGGGGGAGAATATGCTGACAACCTGTCACCTGTGAAAAAATCATTATCATTTCTTGTCTCAATTTCTTACTTTTGTCTTCTGTCATCTTCTTATTCAGCATTCATTCTCAAACTCCCACTGGATCTCTCTTCTAGCAGACCATGGTCCTATTAGATTTCCAACAGGATGTAGTCCAGAGAATGGAAATGGGTTGTCGCATTTGTATTAGCTTCAATGACCTGACACACGTCTTTGGCTGTCTTTTATCAAATGATTCCATGGATGACAAAGAGATGCAAGCCAGGAGACATTGCACCTTTATCTCTTTTGTGGCAGATTCTTAGGTGATGGGGAATGTTAGATGTGCCATCACTGCGGATAGGTCAACAAATCTGACAGAAGAATAATGAGTTAATTAGTCCAGAGGTATGTGCTGTGCTCCTGGCCGGATATGGTAATCATGGGATACTGGTGCACTGGAGCCCTCTCTTCAGAAACAATACTTGCATCTATAAGCCCCTCTTACACATCCATGCCTTTGAGACCATATATGAATACAAGTGTCGCATCAGTTATACAACTGAGAACCTGTACTTCTGTCTGAAAGATATGGGTTGTCAAGAGCTACCTGCTCACAGTTAAATCACATGGATTATTTCATCATCAGGAGATTTAGGGTAGCGACACTGATACATGCCCCCATGAATAATCTGCAGAAAACAGAACATATTCTGCAGAACTGACCCCAGTTCTACAAGAAGAAAACTGTGACCATCTGAAACAGTTCTCATGGATAAGGTCAACGGCGCTGCCTTGTGGCTGGAGACTACAGTTCATTGAAGAAATCTATATAAGTGTATGACTTCAACAGGAGAATGAAGAAGCCAACATATGTAACATCCCAGAACTAAGAAGAGTTCCACAAGGTTTAGCTGTTATGCAGTGGATAAAGGGTAAGCAGATTACCATCAGTGTGAGTACATTTGCCAATGAAAGTAACAATTATTTTAAAGTAGTGACGACTGAGCAGTCTCTGTAACTCCCACAATGATCTACAGGTGTTTTATTCATAAGGAAAATACTATGTTTAAAAATGAGACATGAGACATTTGTATAATGGCACGGCATGATTTCATTTGAAAATCATCAAGAGCTAATAGCTTCAGTCACAAGTATAGACTGTTCCATTTGTACATTTTCTGAAGTAGAGCCAGCAGTTGATGACATACAATTACTGTCAATAGTTAAATCCTGTGAATCACTTCCATGATCAAGATGAGAGATCTCCATCTCACTATTATTTTTCCTGACTACTCTTCCATGTTTCTGTTTTGATGTTCTTACTTGACCTTGTCGTCCTTGCTGTTGTCTCACTTCCCGTAATTTTTCTTGTTTCTGTCTCTCTTCATCTACCTGAAAAAATAAGTGATAAGTTTTCATTAATTAAACAAATTACTTGGATTCCTGCAACATTCAACAAGGTTTACAATCTTCAAGTTATACAACCTTCACAAGATCTCTTATATTTTTTTAAAAAACTGGCCTCAACCATAATACAAGATACATATAAAGGCACAAGAAGAAAAATAAACTCAAGCTACAAATTAATAATAAGATTTTTTTTAAAACCACAACTCACTTGCTTCATGTGACCAGCATAGTTAGTGTAATTATCTGGCATGCCCAACTTTTGAGAGTTTGGCACTGTTATGCCTAGAATCTCTTCCAACATGAATGGCTTCAGCCAAACCACCAAGGGAGATGAGCCAAATATATAATGGGTACTTTTATGGTAAAACAGAAGTCCATCAATCTGTAAAATCCAAAATATCACCAGTTAGCAAAAATATTTAGTTCATTAAGAATATTGTAATTTCTCATGGAAATTTTAGTTTTAAAACACAGTAAAAATCTTGTACCCTATGTGCTTATAGTTTTTTTTATTATCCTTTATTCCAACACTTAATGATCTTGATGTGTTCTGTCAATTTCCCACTCGTTTTGTCTCATTTCTGTCCTTTCATATGTTATTATTAGGCCTACCATTTATTATTCATTTCCTTTTGGTATTTGTCTGCTTTAATTTACTAATTTGTGTCATGGATGTAATCATAGATAAGTGCTATATTTTACTCATCGCCTGTTAGATCAGTTTTGCTGCAGTCCTTGTTAGGAAAAACTAGTCATTTTTTTAAGAGACGCTTCAGTGCTCTATATTGTAAAAACTATAATATAATAAATAGTATCACAACTGTCTGCTCACCTGCATGTTGCAAGGGCCCAAAAATGAAGCAAAGCATAGTAATAGTTATGCCTAACATACATCTCATAGGAGGCTACAAAGAATGTTGGGTGTGGAATGAATCCCTGCTCCATATCTCCACTGTAATGAAATCTGCTGAAGACCCATGCCTGGACAGCTGGGAGTGCAGCAACCCCTTTATCTGTGACATTACAAGTTACTGTAAAGTCCCCATCATTGTAGAAGATAGTACAGTTTGTGGCACTGTATACTAGTTAGATTGAGTAAAACGGTCACTTGGGACTTGCTCTGAAAAACCTCTCCATCAAAAGTAATGCCAGAGAAACTCTAATCCGGAGCTTAAAATCCAAATTCATATGTACAACTGGCCTTTGCCATTGCAATCTGGTGAATATGACAGAGGATTATGTCTTGCACAAGTATCCCAACATGCAGACCTAAGGAAAAAGATACTGCCCAACCTCCCAATTAGCTTCAACAAGAAGCTTTATGGCAAAGAGGAAACTCTGAGACAGCAGACTATTTATAGAATTCAGAATCGCAATCTAACAGAGATGATTGCTGAAAAAGAATAATTCCTACAAACATTTGAAATCAACTGTCGCTATTGCCCATCACAGCTCATTCTGAGAAAATTGGATTTTGTACCCAAGGGCACAGTGGGAAACGATATCATCTTTTTTTTTATACATGTGTCTTACTTACTGTTTGAAAAGTTACAGAGATAGGTTCAATCAACCCACTTCTTTGGGTGGAAAATAGCATGGCTAAGAATCAACAACATAGACCAAGCTTGGGGATGGATTGGAAGAACATCACAGGCAGACTAGGTGAGTGCATTGGAAATGCTCTGGTCAAATCCCAGACTCTTTTTAAGTGTTTTGGCTCACCTTAGGTGAAAGGGATCTCGTCTATGAAGATTAAGCAACACATGTCTAATTCAACTGACCCATTGCCCAACACAGAAGCTCATACAGAAGAAATTAGGTCTGGAAACTAGGGACACAATGGGCAATGGAGATGTCTTTATACACAGGAAATGGTTCACCATCTTGAAAGAGTTTCATCCAAAGATAGATGCACAGTGGGTGACACAGGAAAAATACCAGCTCACCTGGTGACATAGACCCCCTATGAGTAGAAGGCTTCTTCAATAGGCATTGAATTAAGCAGCCGTAAGCTGAAGTTTTCTGGTTATGGAAAAAAGCTATGAGAAACCACCCCACTGCATATAGGAAGTTAGAGCAAGTTACTTACTATTCCTGGGGATAGAAAACAAACAAATTAAAACTGTAACATCATTTGACAACTTAAAATTTGTCACACAATGTGAGATTTTAATTCTAGATGCAACAAGCCAGACCAGACCATGCAGGAAGCATGTACTAAGATATTTATGTGTTCCTACAATGGTTTGTCCATAACAAATACAAGGTAAGGAAAGATCAGTTATTTAAACTGCATTGGTCAGGCTACTGAACAAAGAACTGGGGGGGCTAAAGATTCATATGGTTGAAAAACAATGTCCTATACAATTGTCTATTTGTCTTTCGCCAGGTGGTTTGTTATCCACTCTTGCCGTTAAGTGTAGGGGTGATTGGAGCTTGAGCTTGTGTTCCAAGCCCAGATGTGTGGCATTGGCTGTGCTATGACTATGATTGTTTAGGATGTCCCTGATGTTTTCTAACTATCTTTTTTGTAGTCTTCCTCTGGATTTGTATCCTGATCTCACTTGGTTATATGACTATATGGGCAACTTGTCATGATGCATTCTCATGTGGCCAAACCACTTGATCTATTTCCTTTCTATGTATTCTGTGCAAGGTGTTATACCTATTCTTTCCCTGCTGTCTTCATTTCGTAATCTATCAATCCTTGTGATCCCTGCAGCTTTCTTTAGTCTTATACAATATATACTTTAAATATTTTTATTTTGGTGAGCAAAGATAAACCTTGCCAGTCCCGTGCACAACTTTCTTTAAATATTTTTAAGTTTGAGAAGTCAACAGCCAACAATTAGAAATCCTCTTCTTCTCATTGGCAGTTTAACATGTCTCCACAACAAGTGATATTACAATTAAAATTAAGATCAACAAGAACAACTGAAAACATACTTGAAAAGTTGCAGCTGTAATAGCTGTGCTGATAGCTTCTTGTGTACAAACAAAGCTTGGTAGACCAATAAATTTGTACTATGGACAAAAAAACAACATAAGATCTCAATACTTTCTTTTACCATTTAAAAATATATTTATAGTACATATATAATATTTATTCACTTATTTCTAAGTGATTTATTTCACTTATTTCAAGTTATTAGTCGAAAGATCATCCACACTGCTCACCTAAGCAATGACCCAAAAGTGTTTGGATCTTCTTCTTCAGCTTTCATTCTTAAACTCCCACTGGATCTTTCTTATAGCAGTACCATGGTCCTATTAGATTTCCAGCAGGATGTAGTCCAGAGAATGGAAGTGCATTGTGTTGTCATTTTATTTGTGCCAATGGCCCGAAACATGCGCCTTTGGCAGAGTTTGGATCTCATTCTCAAGATATCCCTGTATATGATATTACTGTAGTCTGTTCAATGTTGTGAATTCACAAGCAGTTATTACATCAGTTAGTCGCTCTATCTCCCCAAGAGTATTCTGAGCATCAGTCCATTGCGTTTCCTGTTCCCATGATTGCAGTACCAGCAAGCATGTCTGCAAGTTCATTTCCTCTGACACTGGCATGTCCATACACAAATATGAAGTTGATTCTTGTCAGATTAGACCACTTCACAGACTCCAACAACTGCCTGCATGCCCAGCCATTCTCACTGAATGGCTGAGAAAGCATACATGAGTGTGTTTTACACCATGGCTCTGTGATGGCAAAGTACAGATGATATTTGTGATGGTCAAGGAATCAGATTCAAATCATGCCACAGGCAATTGTGCACCTAGATCATTCAAAAAACAATGGCAAACTACTGTACATAAATACTGTCAAGAAAATTACTACAGATAAAAAATGCTGGGTTGATGGTTACATTTTTAATAGAATATACTACCAATTTTTGTAAGAAAGAAATAGTATAAGTTATACTTTTACTGAAGAAGAGGTCAGTTACAGCAGAATGCTTTATTCAAACAACATAGTTTTCATTGAGAAACTGTCAATAAATAAGTGCCAGAACTCTATCAGATAGCCCCTAATGAGTTTTAAAAAATGGCCTATAAATTCATGGCTGAGGGTATGGGAGATTAGTCAGTGGTTATCAATCACTTCCTACATATTTACAATCACATCAGTTATGAGCAGGAGGAATATAAATCACTCCTTTCCCATTTTATCAGACTCATTGTTTCAATGAGGAAAGCCCACTATATTGGCATGTGACACAGAGTTAACTGTTGCATAATGGTAGGTCTGACAGATCAATTAAGACCTTCAGATCTTCTACATGTGGGCGAGACTCATTAAGCATATTGATAACAGGCAGACAAGGGTCAGGGACATGACACTTGGACAGTTTTTTGTGATATTACAAACAGTAGTGCTGATTTAGTAACTGAGGGTAATGTTGTACATGGACACAAAACAAAACACTGCAGCTGGATCTGATTGTGCTCCAGTATATTCAATAATATGAAATTCACATCATCTCACATTGGTGTAAGAAACCAAGGTTCTATGTCATTTCTGAGAAAATGTGTATATTATGTGGTGCTTTCAAAAATTATATCAATGTACCAAGTAAAAATTGTATTTGTACCAAGTATAAAGATCCTGTATATATGACCACAGTTTGAACTTGTCAATGATTTTATCTATCTGCTTGTTGAGGGTCTATATGGTCCACTGTCCAACACTGTGTGATATCTTTGAATCATCCCCCACATGAAGACACCATCAATGTTTTATTTCTTTGGATACACTCTGAATGGATCTCGTAGTAGTTTATTGTAGAACCCATTAACGGTCATAAGGGTGCAGTGGAGGATGTCAACACATAATCTCCATTATTTTCTGTCCTTTCCAGAATTCAAGTCTTGTCCATTCCCCGTAATGTCAATCTTCCTCCTTCCACTGTTTCTTGTAAGAATATTTTAAACATGGAGTCATGTCAGATAACATGACAGAATCATATCAGATCTCATATATATATTTGCCACTGTCTTGAAATTATACAAAAATATATGACTAATGAATAACTTAAGATCAAACTTAACACATATTTCATATTTACTTGAAGATGTAACTTTAATAATAGTTTATTTGTTAAACCTTTCTTTTATCATTTGTATTTAACAAAATATATGATTACTTACAGGATTAGTGGCTGAGGTCTCTCCTAAAGTAGAAAATTCTTTCAGTTTTTCATGCAGCCAATAGAAGCGGAATTCAGTCTGAAAGCAAATTTTCAGCATTTATTGATATGAAACACTTATAGCTATGACTTTATAACTATTACTGCATACATGTGTCATATGTCTGCTGCCAAGACTTCAGGTAAAAAAGAAAGAATAACTATACTTATTAATACCTCATTTTATTTTTGAGATAGTAAAGAAATAACACAAGGAAGTTAAATGTGAAAGAAGATGTAGAAACTTGACATGATTAAAACTGATCATTAAGATTCAGCTAACAGGTAGGGTTTAGGTTATGGTTGGCTTAGACTTTGGAACTTTAAAGTAAGTATAATAAATAAGGCCATGGTAGTGCAATTTTAAATCCTTTGCATGCTGACTAGTGAACACGAGTTTCATGTCCACTCATTCTTCATTGTTTTTAAATTGAAAATACTCATGTGGTTCACCCAGCAACCAGGAAATAAGGTACCAGGGATCATGCTCTGAGAAGGTCGAGGAATGACATCATCACTGCTGAGCACGTGCGTTAGTTGATGCTAGTCCTCCGAAGACGCAAATAAAACAGTGATACAACGCATTTCCATTCTCTGGACTGCATCCTGCTGGAGATCTAGTAGTCCTACTACAGGAGAGATCCAGCAGGAGTTTGAGAATGAACACTGAAGAAGAAGAAGAAGTTGATCCTAGTCAGGCTGTTTCTGGTCAACCACTGACTAAGCTGCTGTACAATTATGGGAAACTGTGTGCAATGCCGCTGGCTCATAGCTCAGCTTACCATTGGTAGCATATCCTTTACAGGATGTAGCTATCATCCCAGCATTTGTTGGCTGTGGTGATTTTCTAGGCAATATAAATATATTCAGTAGTTTGTCATTGCTTTCTGAACGGCCCGGATGCACAATTGCCTGTGGCAGGGATCGAACTCTTCACCACAGAGCCAGACAGCTTACCATTACCGTACCTCTAATTTATACTTATGAAGATCTGATGCAAATTTCAATGAAACAAGAGACATTGAAATCTATGACATCCGCCCTATGTGCCGTCTTTGGCCCTAGAGGAATACTAACTAACTAATTTATACTTTAAAACATTAAACATTGTAGTCTAGGAAATATACTACTATGCCCCATATGTTGCTGAGGCCGAACGGGGAGGAAAGAATAGCATCAGTTACCTGCCATGAGTATCATAAGAGGTGAATAATGAGGCTTTTATGCTAGTTTTTGTTTTTTCAATTTGAATGATTTTCTAGTGATATCATATCCTCTTGTAAAGATTCTACCATGTTCATTCTTAAAGACTTCAGTATATAGGTAAATTTTGTGTAGAAATGTGCTCAGTTGTTTCAATTATATTCCCATCTAATCATCTCTTGGGCATAAACTTTTAATTGTCAGAGATGAGGGATGGGGTAGGGATGATGTAATGGTTATTCTATTACTAGCACCAAAACATTTTCACTCAAACATGTTAGAGGTCCTTGGTTTTAAACATGTAACACAACTCATAAATATTATAATTACAACACAGATGGCTAGGGTGAATCTTCTTCTATGTGGCATATCCTTTACAGAATGTTAACCTCACTGTCAATTTGTAAGTCTCTTAGTTCTATACGAACTGTCTTGTTTCTTTCAGTGCAATAGTCAAAAGGTCCTTGATATCATGTGTCCATCAATGACTTGGGCAACCACTTTTTCCTTCCCTTCATATATACACTCTGTATCCTCACCTTTTTTATTTGATTATTTTGGTCCTGAGTATCAACCTAAAGAAAATTTCCGGAACACGAAAAAAAAATGTGTATAGTTTTTGATAAATGATCAAGGACAGTGACTAATGGTATAAACCTACCCTGCTAAAATATTAGGTTTTGGATTTATAGCGGACATTTTCCGCATTTTACGTGGTAGTAAAATTGATTCTTGATTAGAAACTAGCATCACGGCATGTGGGGCACTCCCATAAGTGCTCCGTCCTCCGTTCCAGCAACCATCCCAGTGTATGTAGACTCAAAGTCCTGGTCAGGTGTTGATTGTGTGATCTTCAGGACTTTTAAAAAAATTGCTTTTTCTTCCCTCCCCTCTAGACGCTCCTATTTCTGACATTCTCTGTATGTGTATGTTCTCAGTCTCACTGACATCATCTGCATCTTGAAATGCATTTATTACTGCCTTCATTAAGTCTGCTTTATCTCTTCTCAGCATTGTGCAGTCTATTACTGCATTGCTTGTCAATAAGTAGACTCTTGTTTCCTCTGACCCCAGCATGACCAGGGCAGTATAGCCATGTAATGCTCTGGACAATTGAGTTATTCAATAAATCCTACCATTCTTTTCTCAGCATGTACTTATCTTGCGCAGCATATTTTGAGAGTCTGTGAGTATTACCGAGTGTGTTGATGTATCAGTTATCAACAATTAAGTGCTGCTGTAACTCCCTCTATCTCCATCCTCATGCTTGATGTAACAGTAGAGTATGCAGAAGATTTTTCAACAAACTTCACACCACTTTTGTAGGCAACAAAACCCCAACCGTTGTTATTTATATTTCTGTTAACTGAGCCATATGTATATAATTATGTCTTGTGGTTTCGAGTGTAGCTGGACGAGTTCATGCACTGTAACCTGGGCCCTGACATCCGTCCATTTCCGACATGCTTTATCTAGTTATATTATTACTTTAGTCAGTGATTTTTTTCTCAATGTCTACCTCCACCCATTCACTTCCCTTTCCTATTTCTTCTAATTCACATACTCTTTGCAGTGTGTCTTCAGCCTCTGCCATCCATGATCTGCCACACTTGATTTATTTTCCCTTTGGCTCATCTACACTTTTGTGTAATGGGTGGTGGTTGTATTCTGTTACTTTAAGGTATGACCTAACCTGTGCTACCTGAAGTTACACTCTAATACTGGGGAGATCACACAGAAATCTCATTGCAGAGATTGGTGTATCCCTAGTACACCCCAGTACCGCTCTCATTGCCTCATTTTGGATTATTATTAAATAAAATGATTATTATTGGATCATTATTATAAAACAAACTTCTGGACTACAGAACAAGCCAATACCATTGTTATTTCCAACCTGTATTAAACAATATACCTACTTCACTATCATAAACTGCACACCCATTCCAGCACATTAGGTCCAGAATATAATAGGTCTGGTTCACCTCACTGTACAAGCAGTCAAGTATTGTTGTATCTAAACACAGACAAAAACATTTATCACAAATTACAATCAACAACAGCAAAAGTTGGCTAATTAACCTGTAGCAACCCAGAGAAAAAGTATACTTCCTCTAGAACCTTGCCATTTTTTATGATTTCTTGTATTCTCTGAATGTGTTTGCATTTTTGGCATAACAATTTTTTTTTATTGAGTTTGTGATTTGACTTATTACTTTGTGAACAATAGAGATAACTGGATGCTGAATATGGTTTGGAGTTGGAGTTTGTGTGTGTCAGTATTATGTTGTGGTCAACCAAAATGGACAATGGGGACAATCACAAAAATAAAAGCACATATATAACTTATGTGTCATGGTTATCGATACACCTATCCGTAGAAAACCTGGCTCCTCAATTCCCTCGTCATAACTGACAGTATTTACATCACTATTAAATATTATCAAGATCTTCCTCAATCCCACATGTCCCATCACAATTGACCCCATTCTAAGTAGGAGTCATGATTCAGGTATTGGATATGCTAACTTGAATATGCACTCCTGGGTATGGAAAAAAAGCTTTGAACACAGTTCACGACGGCACACATGACAAGCATGGAACAAATGTCGGGGAGTAAATTGTTCAATTGTCTGACAAAAGCAGTGTTGCAACTCAAACTCTGGACACTGCTGGCAACGTAGAGGGAGGCGCAAGTTTCTAAATACACTGCAAACATCGGCCTAACTCAACTGTCGGCCGTAGCCCAACATGGCTAACATAGAGAATTAGGTTCAGTACCCAAGGGCCCACTGTGACGGTACTTATCCAAGATATGTATTTTACCTACATCTTTTGGTAATATACACAATGGCGAAAAGTCAAAATACACATACCACACCAGGAGATGGATTGGAAGGCCATCTCAAGCGGACGAGGCAAGTGCATGAATAATGCAGTCAAATCCCAGACCCCCAACGTGTTTGGCCAAGCAGCACCTCATTTAGGAAGGTGTATCAACCCTGAGTCTAATTTGACCATCGCCGTTAACTTACAGGGCTCATATGAAAGAAATTAGGTCTGGGACCCAGGGACACAAAGGGTGGTAATGGAATGGTCTTCCTACACAAGGAATAGTTTGCTGGCTGCAAAACACCTCGTCAGAGGAAAGACAAGCATACAAACATAGGTGACCCAGGCATACTATCAGCTCGTCTCATGACACACACTCCCTCTGAGTAGAAGAGTCCTTCAATAGGCATAGTACTAAGCTGAAAGATGAAGCCTCCTGCGTATGAAATAAAGCTTGGAGAAACCTCACCACAGCACATAGGAAGTAAGAGATAATCACTTGCAATTCCTGGGGTTCGAGAAGAAGATTAGGGCAAGTATAAATATATTGAGGGATGAAACTATTAATAAGCAGAGATGTTGCATGCAAATTATCTAAAAACAATCATCTACAAGTGTTAAGTTCATTTCCAAATGTATGTACAGCAGAAACAAGGTACTCAATGAAGTATTATACAACAGGTATAAACGCAAGTAATAATGCCCATGAATGTCCCAAAAATGTGTGAGTGAACTAAATATAATGGTCTGATTGCGCAACCTTATGAACACAAGGCAAGTACACTACTCAACAGAGATCAATATTTTACAGTTCACATGATTAAATAGTTTTTTTTGGGGAGAGAAAAACTGTTCAGTGGTATTGTGAACTGGATTTGCATACCAGTGCATGGTGGATTTTCAATTACTCAGGCATAATGACATCACACTGATTCAATAACTAAGTTATAGCATATTTCCTGTGAAAGATCACATTGAGGTATTTTAGGTTGAGAAATAGAGACAGTTTGTCCATTTTAATGCCACACATTATACAACCTGGCTCCTTGTTTTTCACTTCATCCCTTCAAGGAAAACATCCAGACCATACTTTGGCATTTTCTTTTTCTTCTTCAGTGTTCATTCTCAAAATCCCACTGGATCTCTCTTGTAGCAGGACCATGGTTCTATTAGATTTCCAGTAGGACATAGTCCAAAAAATAGAAATGCGTTATGCCACCATTTTTGTTGCACCAATGGCTCAACACATCTATCTTTGGCGAGACCTCTTCTGATAATAATAAGCTTTCTCTTTCAGTATGTTGAGTATTTATTTAACATTCATGACGTACACAGCATTCTTTTGTAAAATCATATCCCTGCCAGGGGTGCAAAGGGAACGCATTGCTCTAGGCGGACCCAGGGTTAGCAGATAACCAAGATCCCAAATGTACCTCCACGCGGTGCACCCTGGAAACAGAAATACAGCAGCTCAAGCTGATTCTGGCCAAATCATTTGGGGATCGTGTCCGAGAATGTGGAGGTAGCAGATGGAAAGAGATTTGCCGGCACAAGAGACAGACATATCTCCGACACCACCAGCATCACCACATATAGCGACACTGTCGACATACAGTGAAGCTAGTCAGTCCAGTCCGAACATTGGAGGGGCGGCCAATGTAAAATGCACGTAAAGGTAGATGCATGGCGAGAGACATAGATTTCATACCGAGTACAAAGAAACAATGAAAGGGCAGAACAGCGCTAGAGGGCAGCGCGAACTGCAAATAGAAAGTGAAAAGTCCCTAGGAAAGGGGAACTACAAGCTCCGTCAGCTCGAGACGAGTTTCTAGTTACCTGTGTTCCTTACAGGCAGAGACCCAGACCCATTCATTGGCATTTGGTAAAGCAAGAAGACCTAATCCAACTCTAATGTCGAGCCTTCCTAAACCAGAAATATGCTCGCGAAGAGAAAGGGTTCCGTACTCGATGCGCTCAGGCACAAAAGGGACAACGATTTAGCCCTGGCCCAACTCTACTGTCAGGTTTTCCTACACCGGAAATACACTTGAAGAGAGAAAGGGTTCTGTACCTGATGGGCTCAGGCGCTATTGGGACAAGGACGCTCAGCTCGAGAACGCCTTGCTCTCAAACGCGTGGTGTGAGACTCGAACTTGGACAAGGGGTACACGATGTCGGTGAATGACACCTCGGCTAAGAGGGCGAAAGAGCCAGGGTCCAACTCCTCTGTTGAGTTCTTCCCCTTAAGGAACCAGGCTCACGGATGAGAAACGGTTCAGTACCCAATGGGCACAGGCACAGCACGTCCAATTACACGAGGCAAGTTCATAGACAGTGGAACAACTCGTTCGAGTCAGACGAGAGCAAGAAAATCGTCTGGGCGAAGAGTCTCCACTACGCGTGCCTGGAGACAGATATAGAGGCTGTCACAGCTAAGGGTAGCCCACCCGAATTGTCAAGGCATGCCGAAATCGGATGTGCTAGGCCTACAAGGCGCATAACGGTGGCACAACGTAATCACGCTCCCGGCGGAAATCGCACGGATATCCGTGATGGTTACAATGGAGCGAACGAAAAACAAACAAACATATCCCTGCTGTTTATTTTCTTCTGTTGCATTTCTTCTACAACTTACACCAGCTAGCAGGATGTGTTACCAAGAATGGAATATATTGCGTCATGGTTTACAGCTTGCTTGCAATACCTGTGCCTTTTAGTTTGACACAACTTCAGTGTGGCATTGTTTGCACTACTTTGATTTTCCACTAGATGGGGTAAAAATCCACACCTAACCTTCTTTAGTCATCTCTTCCAATATGCAGGACAGGAAACAGCATTACTTCTCTTTGTATGCGTTTTTCTTTATTTAAAACTGGATTTCCTTTAACAGTACCTGTTAGATGTAGCACTGAACTGCTTTTCATAGACAATGACCTGCTGTATATAATTCACATCATTTTCTGCAAACAACATTTAATAAGACTCAAATAAAATGTGAAATTCATATATATTCAGACATCATCATTACTTCTGTCATTATTCCTGCGACTTCCACCTGGAAGATGGGATGAGAATGTGTTAATACAGTATCCACTTTTGGAAAAGGCCCTGGTTTTATTCTGAAATCACACATTAAAAAGGTAAATTGTATGTTTCTAAATCACTTAAATAGCAACAATTTATTGTCTTAAAAATTTACCATAACAATGAATTTTGAAGTGAATATTACTATTTTATTTCATCTTAGCTGAATACTACTGTAGAGATTATCAGAGCTTCTCTCAGTCATCCCCAACTCAAGTCTGTACCCCAATACCCCTGCATTCATGTCTTCCACACTAAGGCTAATTGCCATTTAAGATCAGCAAGCTTTGTCCTTGCCATGTTGTGAACCTCACAAGATCATAACAGACATACTTTTAGATCTTATAAGAGATAAACATTTTGCTGACATTTACTAAAGAGACAAACATTTAGCTGACATTTACTACAGAGACAAACATTTAGCTGACTTTTACTAAAGTGACAAATATTCATCTGACGTTTACAAAAAAGAGACAAACATTTAGCTGACATTTACAAAAAATAGATAAACATTCAGCTGACTTTTACTACAGAAATAAACATTTAGCTGACTTACCAAAGAGATAAACATTTAGCTGACATTTTCTACAGAGACAAACATTTAGCTGACTTTTACTACACAGACAAACATTTAACTGACTTTTACCACAGAGACAAATATTTAGCTGACTTTTACTCAACACTTATTCATCAAATCTCTCTACATATGGGTCACAATAACTCAGTGGTCAGTGCACTGGTTTTTGAGCCAGATGGTCCAGAATCAACTTCGAGTTAAGAGGAATTTTTTTTAAATTTCAAATTGATGTGAGTTCAACCCAGTCTTAGAAAAAAGCAAAGCAAACTAATCTAGGAAAATAAAGATAAAACTTCATCCACCATGGATGGTGATGACATTCTCAGAAAATAAGATAACTCACATGATACTGACCACAACATAAAAAAGAAATAAGTGTGTAACGGTTTAACATGATATTGTCGATGTTTCAATATGAATTTTACATTTTCTTAAAATATCTACACATTAAATAATGTACTTAAAAAATGATGTATTAAGATCACATTGTGGTATCCAACATTTTCATACAGACCCTGGATGCCACAACAAGACAGCGCTTGGCCATGGGGCATAAAACTGCAAGCCATGTTGTTTCAAAATCACTTGGGACTTCAACCAACCACTCAGACAACATCAGCTGGAGTAGACGAAAGACTTATATTAACTGAGTTTAAGATGGTTATTAGATTAGAAACTCACAAGAAATAACAAAAACAAAACAAGCTCTCATGATCATGTGTTGTGCTGGCTGGGTAGCATAGGCAAACACTGATCTCCACAAAACCTTCCAGTGACATGTATTAGTTTATTTATGACTCTACACTATGATATAGTGGAATCCAGTTATCTTCTCTCTCCCTCTCTGTTGCCCTGTCATTTCTCTGCCATTTCTCAATTTTTCTGGTTGTCACATTATGTTACACACCTCTTTTTATCATAATGTGGACTGTTGTGTTGGTGGAAAGTAAATTTCTTTTACTGTTGAAAACAAGAAGTAACAAAAATTGCTTAACCTACCGACTACCAAAGGCAACAAGCCCTATGCTTCCAAAATACTAATTTTGCATTTGTGCACGGTGAATGGAGAATAAATTCCAGAAATAAAAATTATATCACATTGCTTAACATCATCACCAACTGACTGCACCCAAAAAAGACAACTAAAAATCTGTATTTTAGCACACTTTAGATGAACTGTTATAAACCACCATGTTACTGTTAACCAGCGGTACATATGGCATATATGATGCTAAATATTTGGAAAATTATGCAGAAGTCAATATCACTCCAACAGGAAAGAAAAATATATACTACTGGTACTCTCATTGATTACATTTTACAGCAAAAAGCTTGCAACCATGGTATCCCGCAACACGTCTTCACAACACAATTTAAAACTTATCATGGCATTTACCATGTGAAATCCACACCCAGGCACTGGATGCCCCTCTAGTCTACCTTGTGGGGCCAGAAGAGAAAAGTGACTAGCCAACCAGACAGGACAACAACCCCTTTAAACATTAAAACAGAACTAGAAAACACCTTGCACGAGAAATAAATTAGTATTTGCTGTATACAGGAAGCCTACCTCAATGAAAAAAATAACCTTCAAGATACAATGATGTTTTAGAGTTGACAGGAAAGATTGGAGGAATGGTCGACATACTAACACTGGTCAAAAATGACATCAATGTCGCAGAAACCAAAACACACAGCGAAGATGTTGAACACCAGATCATTCACATATAGAACAACACCTATGAACTCAACATACTAAACTTCTACTGCCCAAATGACATCCAAGTAAACAGGACCAATATTAACATCCCCAACAAATACTTTTATCTCCATTGTAGGACTTTCAAAAACAATAAACAAACAATTGATGCCTTTGAGATATGGATATATAGAAGAATAGGTAGAATTTAATGGAAAGAGAAGAAAATCAACAAAGAGGTTCTAACAACACTTCATGTGAAGAAAGAATTAATAAAGGAAATAAAAATCATACAAATAAAATATTTTTTGGACATATTAAAATTCTTATTCTTGATTAGGAACAAGCGTCACAGCACTGAGGGAATTCCCATATATGCTCTGCTTGCCATTCCGTCAGTCATCTAAAAGTGTATAAGCTCAGTGTCCCAGTAAGTTGCTGATTACACGTTCTTCTGATCTTTCCATAGAGGGAGCACTTTCTCCCATCACCTCTAGTCACTGCCATTTCTACCATTCTCTGAATATGTACATTGTCACATTCGACTTCCTCCTTGGACATATTAAAAGACATGACACCTTGTTGAAGACTTTACTTAAGGGTAAAGTAGAGAAGCAATCAAGAGAAAAGCAGAGATACAAGTGGGAGAGTAACATTGCAAGATGGACAGGTTACAGTTTAGCAGAGTACATCACCAAGACAAGAGACGGAATGTTGGAGGTCTGTTGCAGCCAATCTTCATTGCGGAGACAGTACTTAATGATGAGGATGAAGACTGTGACAGTTTTCCCACCGGACTGTGTGGAGAAAGCCCAAATACAGTGTTGATGACGAATGACTGACCCTTCAGTGTAGATTATTACATCATTCTCTGCAGTGCTATTGATAATTTGCATCTTGACTTCTGTATTTATCACCACCAGATTTTTGCCCCTACAATTTATGACGAGTATGATGACCACAGTGAAGGTACCAAATAACGGAGGCGGAGTGGGTACACTTGTCCAATGATATTTTCTGCCTCCCCCAATCATGATCTGCCCATTTTTAGTCTGAAGCCTTTCACCTTATTTAGATCTGGATGTAATGGTTGAAGTGTATCGACACTGATTTTAAGAAATGCCCGAGCTCATAATGTTATACCCAAATTTCATAATGTTATACCCAAATTTCATGTTATCTTCATGTATGAAATATTTTATTTCATTCAGCAGTTGAGTAATTTCATTCAGAATTTTTTCTTTTATGCTATTTGAATTTAAAACTGTTTTTAAAATATAAACTATTAAAACAGTTTGAAATTAGGCTCTTCCTAACAGATCAGAAACTCAATCCCCCATTTGATTTTAGAATAATAATAATAAAAAGGAACCTGTAAAGTTGCATTATACAAGACTATTATTATCCCAATGCTGTGTTACCAGTGCCAAACCTGAACAATGACAGCACAAGACAAAGGAAATTTGTGACAGCAGAAATGACATCTATGAAGAATACTCAGAGTGTCATTAAGAGAGAATTAGAAATGATAACATCAGACAGATAACCCAAAAAATACCAGTATTGGAACACATCACAAGACAACAGATCAAGTGGTTTTCACATGATATTCAATCGCATGGAAGCTTGTCTCACATATTACATTACACATCCAACCACATGAAAGCCTGTCCCACATATTACATTACACACCAAACCGCATGAAAGCATGTCTCATATATTATATTACACATACAATCACTGAAAGCCTGTCTCATATATTACATTACACATCCAACCATATGCAAGTCTGTGTCACATATTACATTACACATCCAACCATATGGAAGCCTGTCTCACTCTACATTGGAGTAGAATAAATAAAACTGCGGTATTAAAAAAATTACCAAGCTTAATATTACCTGGTTTTTATAATTGCGTCCAGGCCTACTCAGTCTGACTTCAACTTCCATTGATTGATCAGATTCTTCATGTTCTTCATCTTTCTCTCCCTCACCAACCCAGTCATTGTCAGTTAGCTTTCTCACATGGTTCAAAAAATCGAATCTACGACTGAAAATAATTATAGATGGATAAATGTTATATTTTTGCTTTCCAATATTATAGATGGATAATGCTAGTAAATAAAAGTTCAGTTTTAAATTTTCTGTACACCACTTTAGCTTAATGCACCATACCGCTACTTTTAAACTTTGAGATAACTTTTTCTTTTTCTCTTCTATATTTATTTTCAAACTCCTACTGGTTAATAGGCTTCAGAGAATGGAATGTATTGTGTCATGGTTTACACCTTGGTTGTAATATTTGTGTCTTTTAGTCTGATATATCTGACTAGTTTTGGTCCCTTTTACCTATGGGATGTGATATCCAACCGCACCTCCTTAATCTCCTTTTATGAAATGCATGTGAGGTCACAGTGTTGCTACTATTTGCTCTCCTATTTTTCCTATATGTCAGTAACATATTTAATTAATAATAGTACCGTACTTATGTATGAGAGATGGTCAAAAAGTAATGTCTCCTAATTTTTATCTAAGTAAATACTCTATCGGCTCAAGTGAGATAAACAGCCGAACAGCACAAGCCAAATCAGCATTCCAAAAAAATGAGAACCAATTTGTATAATGGAAGACTATCAATGCAGACCCGAATTTGAGTGCTGAGATGTTATATCGAACCAATTCTTTTTTATGGATGTGAAGCATGGACTGTAAACACAAAAATTCAAAGCGAATTAGAGGCAACAGAAATGTGGTTTCTGAGAAGAATGATGAAAATACCATGGACAGCTAAGAAAACTAATGCAGAGGTTCTCATTGATGCTGGTGTAAAAAGATCAATCATATCAAACATTAGGGGCAGACATTCAAAGTTTCTAGGGCATGTGCTGAGAAGAACACAGCTTGAACACTTAATAACCACTGGAAAGATCAAAGGGAGAAGAGTTAGGGGACGACAAAGAGAAAAGTTACTCGATGGACTTGTATTGTGGCACAGTAGAAGCTCACCAACTGAGCTTGTTGACAACACAAGAGACACAGAGTCGTGGAGAAACATGATGACCTATGCCATTCGGCATGGCACTTGATTGATTGAAATACTCTATTGATGTGCAATTTGTTCATTTTGCGAGAATCCCTAAACACTCTTCTGCACTGTTTAGCATAATCAACCTGTTTCATTAACAGACTGCAATACAATATGTGTTTAAAAATGGCTGCCAAATAATAAGTACAGTTAAAACAATTATATGTCATAGAATTTCTCAATGCTGCATGACAAAGGTATGGAATAAGGTATGGAAAATTATTAAAAGAATATATTGGCTGGACAAAAACATGTGATTCGACATTTTAAAAGTATTTTTTCATCATTGCGTAATCCAAAAAAATTCATTCATGTGTGCAGAGGACGAGTTACATCATTTGTATCGAGCATAGCAATGGTTAAAGTACACATTTGTATACAGAATGTTGTGAGAATTTTGGCTTAAAATATAGAATTTAGGAGTCATTTTAAACTGATCTACAGAATGATCGTTTTGGAAGCTGACAGGCAAATCCCTTTCTTTTTAAAATTACAACTTGAAAGAGAAAAATAAATATAACAAACAAAAAGATTAACATATACTTCTGTGTATAAACCGAGAATTTTTGTATGCTTTTTCTTTTTTTTCTTCTTGCGTTTGCTCCATAATAATCAACACGAGGATTCATGCAATTTCCACCAGGAGTGTAGTTACTTTGCACCACCATTATGTACCATGTAGGCCCAGCACACCCGATTTTGACATGCCTTGACATTTCAGGTGCCTTCCTGTCGCAAGGTGGTGAATGTGCATTGAGGCCCTATGCCGAGACTGTTTGTTCTTTGCGTCTATCTTGCACGAGGTGTTCCGCAGCTGGTGAACTTGTCTTATGTAATTTGACATATTATGCAGGAAGAACTCAACAGAAGAGTTGGGCCCGGGTTCATTCATTCCCTTTAAGCCAAAGTGTCATTCACCAACATCGTGAGTCCCTTGTCCAAGTCTGAGTCTATACACATATTTAGGAGCCCCAGGGACAAGAAGTTTGTTTTCGAGCTAAACAGAGCGTGTCTCTTTGGACAGGTGTGTCTGTGCCCATCGGGTACTGAAATTTTTCTTTCCACAAGCATGATTTCAATATAGGAAAAAATGGACAGTAGAGTTGGGCGCAGACTGAGAGCACCAGTAACTAGAAGCTTGTCTCAAGCTAACAATACTTTAGTTTTACTTTCCTTGAAATGTTTTCCCATTCTCTTTACACATGGTGCTGCGCTTCCCTCTCAGTGTACTCAGATCCATTGATATATTATCCTTATGGAGACTAATGCCCATATTCTTAATATCTCATAATATCTGCCCACGGTGTAATATTTGCATTGGCTGCCCCTCCAATGCTTCCGTGGACTAACTAATGTCACTGTGTGTTGACAGTGCTGCTGCATGTATTGGCACAAAGGTGTCTGAGATATATTACCTATCTCTTTTGCAGTCAATTCTCTTTCCATCCGCTGCCTCCACATTCACGGATACAATCCCCCAAATTTTTAGCCAGAATCAGCACAAGCAGCTGTATTTCTGTTTCCTGGGTCTACCATGAGGAGGTACTTTTGGTTATCTGCTAACTCTGCATTCGCTGAGAGCAACGCAGTACCCTTTGCAACCCTTTTCCTTTCTTAAAGTAACAGTCTCCGCTTGTATACGAATAATAAGTGTACTACAAAAGTTTTTTTTAATTAGCGTTAGAAGCACAAAAAACACAAACGCAGAATAACATCAAATACTGGTAACAAGGGAAAAAACTTGCCGTTACCAGTACAAACAATCATTAAAATCCTTCGTAATCGGAATTCTACTGGAAAAATTACACCAGTTCGATGAAATTTGTGATGCCACAATTAGTAGGCCTAGGCCTACCATGCGGAATTTCCTCCCGTTGCCCCCCCCCCCGCAAATAGTTTTAATTTTGTAACAAATAAGTCCACCGTGATATTTTGCAACGGTCTTAATTAAGCAACGGTCACAGTTTTAAATTAACTTTGGGCAGACTTAAAATCAAATATCCTAGTGAAACAAGTAAAAAGGTGACTCCAGTAGAAATACGGGAACCCCAGTTGCGATCCAGTTACTAAAAATAGCTCATCAAGGAAAGTATGTTGTTCAAAACCTGTGATAAACAGTCTATACACGTGAGATTGAATTATATATAGAAAGTAATGTAAATCTAGGCTTAGCATTATAATAAGTACGATTTTGCACTTGAAATAACTCTGGGGTTGTGAAATGCATTCACAATATGCAAACATTAATTACAACACATAGAAAGTTTCAAGGCTCTTTACAAGAGTCTACCGGTAATTTTATATGGCATGGATTTTTAGACCGCGATGTCTGCTTGCACCCTCAGATAAGAATAGTGGAATGTTGAAATTATCGTTTCTAGCTTTTTCAGCAACTTCTGTGTGAGCTTAGTGCAGGTTATAGACACGTGTGATGCGATAATGCTAATATAATGGCCAACCTTCCAGACTGAATGAATTAATAGGATAGCAGAAACAATGCTGGTATCTGGAAGTTATGGGTTTAACCTTTAGAGCCATGGCTTAAAATTACAAAACTTCCCCCAGGGCCTGACTTATTTTTTGGAAAATTTGCATTATTGATGGTGGGTGTTTTGAAAACGTCATAACTTTTTTGTTTTAAAAGATATCAAAATAATTTTTGCACATCTAAATAAAGGAGTGAATATTATCGTGTTTTTGTTGTTGTATGTGTGATATGACAGTTGTGAGCAAGTTTTGAAGTTGAAAATTCTGGCGAAAAACGCAAAACGTCATTTTCAAAATCGCAAATATATCTTCGTGACGACCCTAATACATGAGAAATGTGTGACAACATTGATAAAATCCTCATAAATACCTATACTTATTGTATATATATATTGTTTTATATCAAAACTAATATAATATGAACTAAAAAACTAATAAAACGTGAAGAAATTGCATATAACGTCCGTCTGTTCAACACTAGGTCTATGCCGACACGCAGCGTAATTATTGTCCATGCACACACGTGTCACCCCTGATACATATTATTTTTGTGCTTTTTAATGAATACACACACATTCTTATCAAATAACAACATATTAAACACAAAAAACAACAATTAGAACATGTAGTCACGATCACTTACCCATGCCACGCGGTACTCAATTTGATAGTAAAATACGGCCGAAAATGGCTAAAGTCGCTCTAGAAATGTGTTGACAAATTCAACCGGCTTTCTCTCTCTTACAATCGTAATGAGTAAAGGAATTTGACCTTTAAACTGTGACGTATTCCTAGCTTCGTGTTGCGAGAATTCTACGTCATATAAGCTTTAACTTCGTGAAGTTCCGTACTCGGGAATGGAGCGATATCGTATGGCGTGTGATTGCGACCACAGGCTATACGGGATGCACACGCAAGGTGCATTGTTGCGACCATAGGGGCCTAAAGGTTAATGACTGCTGGTGACGCCGCCTGGGAAGGTCTGTGTCATCTTTGATGTACTGTTCCCAGCTATCCTATTCAGTAAATGTGACAAATGAAAGAAATTACCTTGCATCTTACAACTGCTAAAGTCTGATAATTTCCATTTAGCATGATTTTGCTTGTCTCTTCATTCTCATAATAACGGGATTCTAAAGTATTATTACCGGCATAATTTTTTGTCCTACCTTGGCCTATAAATTTTCAACTTTTGTCACTTCTGCATTCAGAAGACTTTTGGTCTTGCTAGATCCTCAGGCCAGTCATCAGTACAAAGCTCCCAGTCTTTTCCAGGTCAGAGCGGCTGCCCCAAAGTTTTTATCTCAGTTCAGTCCATTGTGGTCATGGTCTTGCCGTGTGACTTTTGTCACATTTGGGGCATTAAAAGAAATGTCCTCAGCTTATAGATGGAAATATGTGATAGTAATGTACACAATTATCTGCACTGTTCACTACAATATCACTAAGTTAAATATGCTTTTTTGTGAACTCACTTTTTCTGAATCTCCAGCAACTGTTGTCTTCTTGCATTTTGGTCATTTCTTGCAGTTTTCTCTTTGTATTGTGAATACCTTGGGTGGGGAGCAGAGGTTCTATTTGGTTCATTACTAATTGCAAAACCTTCAACAAATGTGGCCAGTTCCTCCATGGTTAGCACAAAAGTGTAGAAATATATCTGGTAAGCTGATAACAATCTGAAAACCACATAAATAAATGTTAACAGTTTTTTGCTACATGTTCAACTGAAATGTTACAAATGTGTAATTACATAAATACTAAACATGCATACATAATTTGATATAATAATATTTGCAGATCATATAAAAATTGATGAATAAATTAAATAAATGCAGAGCTCCTGATAATAAAGTGCATTACCTGCAACAATTTGTCTCAAAGTAACAAAATAATTGCAACAAATAACAAAATTCCTAGAGGCCACAGAGACTCAGTTTTATAGAACAATGCTGAGAGCTCCATGGACAGTTTTACACACAAAAAATTGGTGCTATCCCCAGACTCCTGCCTGCTGTGGTTTTGACCAGATTAAGTTTCAGCCACACTGGTTCCTTTTAAAGAGCGGATAACCACTGATGACAACTTAAAAATGTGGGGTACAGTACAAGTAGACGCCACCACACATTTAATTATTTCCCTTGCCCATGTTTGTAAATTTCATGTTCATCATTTAATAATTGAAATATTCATGTATTTAGTGTTGGGGTTATTTATGTAAAACACAACTATCCTTACCCAAACCCTAAAAAAAATTAATATTGAAATTGTTAAATGATGAACAGGAAATTTACAAACATAGACAAGGGAAATAACTCGACTATGTGGTGGCATCTACTTGTATTGTACCAAACTTGGGTACCTTTAAAGGGAAGGTAATTTTTGAACTTGGATTTGGGGGGAAGGGGTGGTGAAAATATTTTATGGGGATGATGTGTGTTTTGCATTTATTTAGTAGAAGAGAATTCTTCTTCTTCTGCGTTCGTTCTCAAACTCCTGCAGATTAGCAGGATGTAGTCCGGAGAACGGAATGCGTTGTGTCATGGTTTACAGCATTGCTGCGATATCTGCGCCTTTCGGCATGACACATCCGACTTCAGCATGGCTTTGAGTCACTGACCCTATATGGGATGTGACAGCCAAACTCCATCCCATAACCTCCTTAGTCGCCTTTTACGACATGCATGGAAGGTAAACAGTGTTGCTATTCTTTGCTCCCTTTCGGGCCCCGGCAACACACGGGCGGTAGAAGTGAATTAAAGGTCGAAGTAAATGTAACTGTAGCCTCTAACACAAAACATTGTTATCCTAAAGATAACAAAAAGTGTTGCAGTAAAGATATGAACATATATGATATACATTTCTATTTATATTAATTGTACAGCCATGTTCCTCAGCTTACAGCTGTGACTATCTATCTATCTATCTATTCGCTGAAACCCTTTGTTGCCTTTCGGCGTCATGGGTAGAAGAGTTTTCTGGAGACGGCCCTCTTATGTGTTGAGTATATTGTGGAATTTGAAGCCTCTTTTATTTCAGTGGTCCATCGTTTTCGTGGTCGGCCTCTAGGTCTGCCTTCGCTGTGACTGTGAAGCTTGTTAATATGAAACTGACAAAGCATTTAAAGAGTTTGTCCAACAAAGACCGTTCCATACTTATGGAACTTTTGGCGTACCAGAACTTTTACTTGAGCAACTCCTGTGAGAGTCTTGATAAGTGATGATTTGTAACTTCTTTCTACTTCAATTGATTCATCATCTCTTTCATGTACTTCTAATAATAGTAATATGTAACCATGTTTCTCCCAGATCCTCAGTTACACAAAATAGATCTGAATCACCATCTATCCCCTAAGAAGATGAGATATGATTGTGATGCATGTGGTGCAAAAAAGAAGTGCACTGTGAGTATGTCACATACATACTATGTACGGATTATACGTCAATTCTGAAAAAATATTAATCTTTTATAATTTATTTAATTATAATATATATTATATATATATATATATAATATATTATTATAATTAAATTATTATTAATAAATCTAGGAACAAATTAACTACCAACTTTAACAATAAATTTAAATAGTGTAGGCCCTATACAACATAATTTTACCTATATGTTTCGTTCTATTTTGACCACCTTTCTGTATAAATAGAAATACCAAGAAAACATATCTCTCCAAAACTCATTTGTTTGTATGAATTAAACGAATAGTGGCCTATCTTTTAAAAAAAACTACCACATTTTGTAGAAACGAAAACGGAAACCAAGTGAACGTTTAATTATTTGCAGTGTTGCCAACACTTTTTGCCAAAAAAACATTTGTTTTTCTTTTCGCTTTAAACCCCTTTGTTAAGAATTTATGAAAATTAGCTATCCTGCAACACCAATGGATATAACAATCGATAACACCAAAGTGGTGCTATCATATGGATGTGAGAGCTGGAAAAGCTCTTTATCTTCAGAAAAGAAACTACTGAGTTTCGAGAACAAATGTCTTTGTAGGATAACTAACACCCATTGGAGAGAATTCAAATTAAATGATAAAATCAGAGAAGAGACACATCAAAATTTCATCACAGATGTTATCAGACAAGGCCGTTGGTCCTACATCGGGTATGTCCTACGCGCAGACATCAATAGAATACACCACCAATCTCTTGAAATGATACCTACAGGCAAAAGAGATAGGGGTAGACCAAAATAAACACTCAGAAGAACAATACTTTGAGAAAGTAAAACAATCAATATTCATACTATTCAAGAACTGCACAGCTTTGAACGGGCAGAATTGGAGAGATCTGGCATCTGTCCTATGCGCTAACTTCAGCGCAAAAGGAAAATGAATGACTGAACACCAAAGTGACGCATGTGGTTGCGTCTCTGGGTCTCATCAATGGTCCACTAGACAAACAACACATGCAACAGAAAACCTTAGTGGATGACATGCCGTTATATTGAGGTTATCTTCTTATAGAAGCTTTGTGGCACGTCATCTATACAATTATGCTTTTATTTTGTTGTTGAAATGTGTTTCATGATTACCTGAATATATATGTATGCACCCTTTGTGGTTGGGAGGGAGCTAGAGATGTACTGTGCAGCACTGGGGAGGAGGAAACTGACAGTACTGTTTTTTTCTATGGCTGGGACCCATAATAGAGGCACCGTGATTCAGGACGTGACAATCCTTTTGACTTGAACATTTGGTTGCATGCCTGGAACAATAGAGAAGTTCGGCCTAACCAATTGGTGGCGGGGAATGAGCACAGTGAACGATATCTTGGCTACAGTGGTTAGGAGCAGTGCATAGGTTTAAACCTACCTTCCTGGAGGTGTAATAGTTATTCTCTGGCCCTGTCTCTGGGTGGGACGAAAATCCACAGACTTCCCAACAATATAATGCCATTTAATGGCATTGGGTCACGGGGCATGAGCCCATGGACCGCTGGATCAGCAACCAACCAACACCAAAGTGAAGCAAGCCAAAAAAATTTAATATCTAGGCAGCATTTGTTCCGAAAATGGAAGACTATACAGAGAAATAGAAACACGTGCCAGAAAGCAAATACAGTGACCTACCAACTTTCACCATTACTTCTACACCCAATTATCAAGTTGGAAATCAAGAGACATATAGGCCCCTAATATTTACAATTTGTATACCAGCACTCTGTTTCAAATGTCAAACACGGTCCTTAACAGCATTGCAGCAGAGAAACATCGTTACATGCGAATGAAGTGCCTGAGAAAAGCTGCAATGGTTACTAAACTAGATAAAATAAGAAATGAAGAAATTAGGAAACGAGTTGGTATAATATCATATATTGAACACATCGAAAGGCGGCAAGTAAAATGACGCGGTCACCATATGAGAATGAACCCAAACCAAATACCAATAAGAGCATATAACAAAATAATATCCTGACATAATGCCAAATGTAGACCAAGAAAACAGTGGATAGAAAACATCAAGATATCATTTAACAAACATGGACTTAATGTAACCAATGAGACACATCTCGCCTTGGAACGACAGCTGAAGCTCCCATCTCTACGCTTAACGGCGTGAATGCGATCAACCATCGTTCACCTGGGGAAAGACATTAGACCCTATTGTGCCTTGCATTGTCAGGGATGGAAGATAAGAGTTCTCTGAAGATTGCCTTGTTTTTTCCAAACCTCATTGTCTCATAACCGGGCCAAAAAATTAAGATAGTCTTTTCCTTATATTATTGTTTAAGATTCGTCTCGCATGTGACTCTTTTAACATCTCCACATTAGTTTTAATGGCAGCCAATGGTATTCTCAGCATTTTTCTATAGAACCGCAACTATGCTGCCTCTAGTTTCCCACAATCATGTGTGTTCATTGTCCAAGACTCGCATCCATATTTCCATATGTTAGTATAGAACTTGTGTAGCACTGCAGAGCATTCTTCCTCATCTCTAATGACAGGATCATATTAAACAATATATTTTTTTCTGAATGCTGTTTTTGCCTGCCATATTTTGCTTCTTATTTCTGTATAACTTCTTCCATCTTATGTTATCTTCGTACCTAAATACTTGAATTGGTGGACCTGTTTTAATACTATGTCGTTCACTTTGATCTTGCAATTTTCTCATTGAATATGCTACAAAATTACCCGAATATGTTACAAAATAGCACATTCTAATAAGTTACTATCAGTTTAATTTACGTAACAATAACTTTTCATTGTGCAAACCAATAACATTCCACAGTCATCAGATCGCAGAGATCAAATTACCATTGCTAGTGAGATAATCCATTTTTTAAAAATCCAATAAGTTGGGAATACTATACTTCTACAGCATGGCAAATTCGTTTATAAACATACATAGGCCTACAATTAATAACACGTTGGTGTATATATTTAAGTACATTTTAGCATCAGAAGCTCTAGTTTTAACGCCGTATCGAGTTTTATTTCTTCTTCTTTTCCCTTTATACTCTTTTTGTGCATTGCAACGCTAGAAGCAGAAGAGTTCTCTGTAGATGGTTTTTAGGTGTACTTCATATATGTTTGTTTTCGTTGACTCCTTTATTTCTGTAATGGGTAAATGTTAGGCAAATGTGGCCTCGCCACATTATAACAGTCCAACTTTTGTATTGTTATGCGCACAATCATGCAATTTATGTTATAGTTTGTGCATCTTTCGTGTCGTCACAGAAATCTCACGTCATTAGCAGACGACACGACACAAAACCAACATGGCTAATTTACTGAGCTGGACAACTAAAGAGAAAGATGCTGTACATTTGTTACAGACTCAGAACTGTTACATCAAGAAAAGATATGCGGTCACGGTCACCCAATGATTTTATATTACTATATGGTGGACTCATCCAGTGTAAATGCAATAGAAGTCGACACCGCCAGCGCATGCATGTAAAGATCGGCACGTGTGTGCAATTTCCTAAGTGGAAATATATTGATTCATCAATGCGTGGGCTTTCAAAATGACATTTATCGAATGGCGCACTCGTGAGTTGCAGATTCGCAAGCCCACAGTTGTAGAATGGAGCGCATTTATGCATGGAGTGTGTGTCTACAACGTGACACAGCTACCACGAAGACGCATTAGAGGAGAAGGAATGATCGTCGAGGTAGACGAAATCCTATTTACTAAAATAAAGGCAAACTGGCAGAGTGTTGCCGCAACAGTAGGTATTTGGTTGCCTATGTCGTGAGACATGGGGCGTTTTCCTACTGCCAGTGGAAGATTGGGTTCCTGCAACCTTACTGAATGCGATTGTTGACACTGTTGAACCTGGAGTAACGATATAGGCCTACTCCGAATGTTGGAGAGGATATCAGGCATGCGAAATCGAGAAGAGCAGGCTTCATCAAATTATCAGTAAACCACAGATACAACTTCATGGATCAAGCTACCGGGGTCCATACCTAAACAGTAGAGCGGATGTGGGGAAGTGCAAAGTAACGAAACAAGAAACACAATGGAACAGCTCGGCACCACTTAAAGAGCTACTTAGCAGAATTTATTTGGCGATTCTATGATCCAAAACAACGTCAATACATTATGTGCCATATTGACAGACGTGAGCAGATACTGGTCACCCGAGTAACCACATATAGCAATGAATCATTCAGTACCAACAGCAATAAAACCCTCCCAAACATCGATCACCATCCAAATGCTGATCTAATAGAAAATAGAAGACTTTTGTCGTTTTGCCAGCTTTCAAGTTATTCTCCTCTTTTATCCATGTGGTCATAGCCCCAGCTCTGTGAGTGACTGTTTAAAATCTCTACATATTATCAGTCTTTCTCTGTACTGTATTCTTCTGCGTTCGTTCTCAAGCTCCTGCAGATTAGCAGGATGTAGTCCGGAGAACGGAATGTGTTGTCATGATTTACAGCATTGCTGCGATATCTGCGTCTTTCGGCCTGACACATCCGACTTCAGCATGGCTTTGAGTCACTGACCCTATATGGGATGGAACAGCCAACGCCATCCCATAACCTCCTTAGTCACCTTTTACGACATGCATGGAATGTAAACAGTGTTGCTATTCTTTGCTCCCCTTTCAGGTCCCGGAAACACACGGGCGTGTACTGTATTGTGTCCAGGGAAAGGGGCTGGTCATTTGGACAATAGGTGGAAGTCTGTGTTATTAGTCTTTAGCTGAAGGGCCTGGTATTCTGCTCCTTCCATGTATAGTTCTGTTTGATGTGCGCTATTATTTTGACTAGAGTAAGTATACCTCATTTCCTTCTGTCTGTTCGATCAGTCTTCTGCGTTCAGCATCTGTGGTCATGCTATACCGTCAGGCCTGTCGTCAGGACGAAGTCCACTGTCTTCTCCAGGTCAGAGCGGCTGCCCCATAACTTTTGCCTAAAGTCTGTATCCTCTGGCCAGGTCTGCTGTCTCTGTATGTTGAGCAGTCCTGAAGTCTGGGTTCCGGATCCACATGAACATTCATCTGTGTATGAGATCCTTAATCGATAAAGGTGACCCAACAGTCTGCAGTGGCCTGTTCTAAGGCGAAATATTGTGGTCTGTTGATATCTTTGGAGGAGATGTATTGCATCATGTTCGTATTCCCCTTTTATTTGTTTCTTCCACTTTGCTGTGTATGTGTTGCGGATTATTGTTTTTGCTTCTCCGTAAGACAGTGGGTGTCAGTGTTGCTCCATTTCGCTTCCTGTCTTTGACAGAGCATCCTCTTTCTCATTTCCCATGATTCCACAGTGTGATGGTATCCACTAAAGGGCAATAGCTGTTGATTTTTGGATCTGTCTTAGCTCATGTCTGATGTTGTGCAGAAGGCTTTCGTTTCTGTTGCTCTGGATTGATTCCAGTAGGGATCTGCAATCTGCGAATATGGCTATCTTCTTTGGTCTTGGCAGTCCTGGTTCGGTGAAGGCTTTCAGTGCTTGATGGAGTGCAACTGCTTCTGCTCTAAAATTCGATCAGCTCTAAAGCACTGATAACCTGTAACTTTAAAGGCTACATCTTTGCTGAGGGGTGTCTCTTGTATGCAGCAAAAGATGACCTGTTCCTTAAGAAGAGTGTTCTCTAATTCTTATTTCTTGCTAAAGCCATCTTTTTTGCCTTTTATACCCTTAGCATTCCAATGCATTATTGTAAGTGGTGTCTCATTGGTTGGCAATATTTGTTGGTCAGTGATATTACTCTTGTACTTCCTGGCTCCACAAGGCAATCGAAGAGGACCTCCAGTCGCATGGGGTGGGCCCTTTCGATGCATAGAGCCCAGTGCTACTCCTACCTTGTGAGTCGTCACAGGATTAGCAACATAACGGGGTAATGCAGATATTGACATTCATGTGCGATAATGCATGCAATTCTGATTGTTGCGGTACGTCTTCTGGCCAAGTGTCGCTGACTTCAGCACCATTCATTGTTAGGCAAGACTGTGGTCCTGCCCGAATGTGGGAGGGCCCGGCCAGTCTTAGTTTCCAGCCTCTGCTGGCTGGACTAAGCCAAATCTCCTCGATAAGGAGCTGATCACGATGGAGACAGCTTGTACTAATCTTATCAACAATATCAGACATCCATCTGTTCAAAAACAGACACTGATCTGATCAACATCAACAAGCACTGATCTGTTCAACAACAACATGCACTGATCTGAACAATAACAGGCATTGATCTGAACAATAACAGGCATTGATCTGATGAACAATAACATGCACTGATCTGATGAACAACAGCATGCACTGATCTGAACAATAACAGGCACTGATCTGATGAACAACAGCATGCACTGATCTGAACAATAACAGGCACTGATCTGATGAACAACAGCATGCACTGATCTGAACAATAACAGGCACTGATCTGATGAACAACAGCATGCACTGATCTGAACAATAACAGGCACTGATCTGATGAACAACAGCATGCACTGATCTGAACAATAACAGGCACTGATCTGATGAACAACAGCATGCACTGATCTGAACAATAACAGGCACTGATCTGATGAACAACAGCATGCACTGATCTGATGAACAACAGCATGCACTGATCTGAACAATAACAGGCATTGATCTGATGAACAACAGCATGCACTGATCTGAACAATAACAGGCACTGATCTGATGAACAACAGCATGCACTGATCTGAACAATAACAGGCATTGATCTGATGAACAACAGCATGCACTGATATGAACAATAACAGGCATTGATATGATGAACAACAACATGTACTGATCTGAACAATAACAGGCACTGATCTGATGAACAACAGCATGCACTGATCTGAACAATAACAGGCACTGATCTGATGAACAACAGCATGCACTGATCTGAACAATAACAGGCATTGATCTGATGAACAACAGCATGCACTGATCTGAACAATAACAGGCACTGATCTGATGAACAACAGCATGCACTGATCTGAACAATAACAGGCATTGATCTGATGAACAACAGCATGCACTGATATGAACAATAACAGGCATTGATATGATGAACAACAACATGCACTGATCTGAACAATAACAGGCACTGATCTGATGAACAACAGCATGCACTGATCTGAACAATAACAGGCACTGATCTGATGAACAACAGCATGCACTGATCTGAACAATAACAGGCATTGATCTGATGAACAACAGCATGCACTGATATGAACAATAACAGGCATTGATATGATGAACAACAGCATGCACTGATATGAACAATAACAGGCATTGATCTGATGAACAACAGCATGCACTGATATGAACAATAACAGGCATTGATATGATGAACAACAACATGCACTGATCTGAACAATAACAGGCACTGATCTGATGAACAACAGCATGCACTGATCTGATGAACAACAGCATGCACTGATCTGAACAATAACAGGCATTGATCTGATGAACAACAGCATGCACTGATATGAACAATAACAGGCATTGATATGATGAACAACAGCATGCACTGATATGAACAATAACAGGCACTGATCTGATGAACAAAAACATGCACTGATCTGAACAATAACAGGCACTGATCTGATGAACAACAGCATGCACTGATCTGAACAATAACAGGCACTGATCTGATGAACAACAGCATGCACTGATCTGAACAATAACAGGCATTGATCTGATGAACAACAGCATCATGCATTTAGATTTATGTATGTTGATTATCATCTTCACACACCAGAAATGTGTATATGTACTCAGATCTCCACTTCAGTAAATATCTCAAGGTGTAGCAAGCTGATGGTTCCTGTTCTGTATTGAGTGCTCTCTCCCTGCTTTGCCAATCCTCATTCAATTCATGCATTTTGATAGACTCGTGCTCATTGATCTCAAAATACTCTGATCATGCAGACTCTCATAGAGCATTGATTATAGATGTCTGCTCTATCCATAGGTTAACAACCTGTTATAGAAGCAGAACTAGCAGACTTGTTCATTTCCCTCACACCTGCGTGTCTGGGAACAAAGATGGGAACTTAGAATGTACACACAAATATTATTTTTCTTGTCCTTTCATTTACGAGCTCCTGCTGGTAAATTCCTGCAACAATGTCTTAATGACATGCTTCCCTAGTCACCAACAGTGTATAATTCAGATACATCCCTCTCAATTAAGTACAAAAATTTAGAACCCCACTCATACAATTTTTTTGAAAAAGTATGTAAAAAGTAAAAAGTATGAAAAAAAAGATGTTTTGTTTTTTACATTAAAAAGATGTTTAACATTGACACAATTTAATTAGTGTTAAAAAAAACAATACTGTTGAATTCAATTGTCAGCCACCTCTCATTTGTCAATAACGTTTCCCACAACTCTTCTCTCCCCCCCAAACTGTTTACAATAATTAATTTATGGACATGCCTTTAGCAGGATTAGTCTGGAGAACAGAATGAGTTGTGTTATGGTTTACATCAATACCTGGGCAACTCAGCATAACTTTTAGACCATTTTGACCTAATCCAATCTCACTCCCCCACCTCTTTAGTGGCCTCTTATGACATGGATGTTGCATCACAGCATTGTCATTCTGTTTATTTTTTGCAGCCCTGGAACACAAAGGTAACAAATATATTAAACCAAGTCTTTAATGTTTTTCAAATGTATTTTTAACCAATGTTTTCAGAGGATATTGCATGACAGAAATAATTTATTACACTTCAGCTGCGAAAAAATGCCACATTAACTTCTAAAAGCAACTTTATGGAATCAAGGAGCATGTCAAATAAAACATTTACAGCATAGGATGTAGTTTGAAACCATAAGATAAAGTTAGCATTATACTGAGTAACTAGAATTCCCTCTTCTGTTGTTTTCTTTACAGAAACATTTTAATTAAATTAATACTAATATTTTCTCACACTAATTAGTTACTTCCCAGAACATGAAATTTGGTTTTGAATGTTTTTATCATAATCGGTGCACTTTCAGTCAATCAATTCTTGTTATTCTGGATTAAATTCTATTGTGATGCTAGATTATAACCCTATAGCTAGGGTAGGTCTTCTCAAGGTCAGAGTGGGTATCTCGTAGCTTTTGCCCCCAGCTCTATATTCTCTAGCTAGATCCACCATCTTCACTCTTTTTATGTGTGTAGTCCTGATGTATGTGTTCTGGATTTTAGATTCTGAGAAAAATAGCCATTTGTACTACATCTCTCTCTCATACAGGAAGACCTTAACAACTAATACTGTAGCACCAATAAGGCAAACCTTTATTTGCACATTTTGTCTTATCTTATGAATTCTATATGCCCATGTATGTACAATACATCAATTTCTTATTATTATACAAAACTTATGTCCTTCTCTTTCTAACTTCATTATTCTTTAATTACTGAACGAATATGTTTGATGAGATGGTTCCTATTCACTAACATATTTGTGGGGTTGTTTTTTTATGAAGGCTCTGTGGCAGAAATGCAGATCTATATGTGTTACAATCTATGTGTATTAAAACGGATCACGAATTCAAGTATTTAGGAACAACGATAACATCCGATGTAAGAAGTTCAACATAAGAAGCAGAATAGGGCAGTCAAAGGAAGCATTCCAAAGATACAAGAAGATATACCACGGTGCGACTTACTGTGGAATGATAGAACAGTTATCTAGTACAAGTTAATAAAGTACCGTACAATAAGAAAATAGATACCCGGGGTAATCTAAATAAGTAGAAAGGCTGAAAGGGCAGAGGATTGACATCATTGTACTCGGGTTACCCAATAAGTGATAATAACTATCAATAGCCAATACAAAGAGTGGTGCTATATTGTGGTGGTGTCTAAGATGCAGGACATGATTATATACATGGATAGTTCAGCTGTTAAGCAGGTGAGTAGTGCTTGGGCCTTCACAGTTCAGTTTGTAGGGAAGACCATCAAAGAGGAGAGTAGAACATGTGCTGTGACTATTTGGAGCATGACTATAGAGATTACGGCAGTAACCAGGGTTTTGAAGTGGATGAGTACACAGAGGGCAACTCATGTCTGCATCCTTAGTGACTTGATGAGCGTGATCACAACAAATAAAAATGAGTTGCATTCAAAAACTGTGGCTAGAGGCAGTTAATACAAGGTAACTGCGTGAAACGTAACAACAATTAGACTTACGTAAAACACAGGTTTATATATCGTCTCAATGGGACACCATAGACTATACTCTCATCATTGCCCATCATTACCCACTAGTGTTAGATATAGTCTATGGTGTCCCATTGAGACGATATATAAACCTGTGTTTTACGTAAGTCTAGAGGCAGTTGAGAGGTTGAAGTTGGAATATGTTACATTCACTTTTGTGGCTGGTCATGTGGGTGTTCAATGCAAAGAGAGTGACTGACTTGCGCTGCTACTGTCAACAATAGATCATGCAGATATTTTGAGCTCCTTACAAACAACAACATGCACAAATGAGATTAATGAGGGTGATGATTCATGAATAAAGGAACTGGGCTTAAAATGCGGCTCTGTCAGAAATGAGTACCGGTACTACTCTAGGCTTAGGAGAATGTTTATCAACCAACAAAGAACTGGAACTGTCAGTCATCGTGCAATGGTGGATACACTCAAGTGGAGATCATAGTACCTATGGATGTGTCTGGAATGCAATGATGATGATTATCCGAAGACTAACAAAATAACTACTCCATATGTATTCCATCCCTTTCTGCGAAGTACTACACCTGCGGAGAGTATCACTTATAGCATGTAACTCTGTAACTTCACATGATAATTCTCAGGGATCTTAGAAAAAAAACTACATTGTAAACAAGCCATCATGAGCAGGATTCGAACCAATGACATCTTAAGCACAAAGTAAACTGCTTAACCACTTCCAGAGATATTGCACTTTGATTCAGGTAGGCTTTCCTAGTCTATAAGAGCTTTCAATCTGTTGACAGACATAAAGATTGTATCAACTCTACACCATGAAAAATTGTCAACAGATTTCTTATAGCATATGATATTGTACAGGTGAAGAACTTAGAGGGCTCATTACATGAGACAGTAGTATTTGGGTGCCAGATCTATTTCCTCACTAAGTTCCCTAACTCTATGAATCAGATATTCAATTTGTTGTTAGAATGAATGAAGCATACCTGAATCAGAAAGAAACTAAAGATACAGTGAAGGAGATGACAATTCAGTGAATCAAAGCTACCAAGACACTGCACTAAATTATAAAATTATTATTACTGGTAAAAATAAGTTAAAAGTAATTATCTGAATTTTTGTTCACCCAGTTCTTCACCCAGGTAAAAGACTCTTGTTAGATCATGAGCTTGGTTACTATTTGTTGTTAATGTTGGTTCTCAGTAACAGAGTACATTAGTATAGTATGGCTAGGCTTGAAGATATTGAAGCGGGAACACAAACCCAGTTCAAAAAATCTGCAGAAAATGGGTCTGTCTGTCTGACTGAAAGGCACAGATATTGTAACATTTCTAAATTGCAACATACCATATAACCTTTGTTTCTAGAACAAATTACGATGACTAGGATTATATCCAGAAATGTTTTATATGAGAATAAATTGTTTATACCAATCTAACACAAGAATATGTGGGTTTTTAAGTAAAAGTCAATAAATATAAATAGATAATTAGTTGTCAATGTAAACCAAACCAGACGCAGAAATAGAATCAACTACATAAAGCAAGTACATACTAGCTTTGGTTATTCATAAAAACATTTCTAATTGTAATATATGTATATATATATATATATATAAACTGAATGTAAAATTATAAATATTAAGTGAAACCCAGCCATATTAAATAATAATCGTCTCAGGAAATTGCTACATGAAGTTAGAAGTGATCTCCAAATAAATAATAATGTTAGCAATTTTACTATCATATAGGGATGTTCCTCTCCATTATAATTTATTGTCTTTACAACATCTAGTCGTTATTGGGTAAAGAAAATGAAATGAAATCGCAGTGTGCTTGATAGATTGTATCTGCCAATTTTTCTACTGATTCAAACAACTTCGGTTTTACTATTATGTTGTTTGAGTTTGAAAACCTCAGGAATTATGAGCGATTAGCTCTTACTTCCTATGTGCAATGGAAAGGTTTATGAGCTTTCATATCCAGGAGGCTTCACCTTTCGGCTTGGTGCAATGCCTATTGGAAGAGCCTTCTACTCGGGGGGGGGGGGGGGGGGGAGGGGGTGTTACTTTTACTTGTACAATAATAGTTGAAGCATATTCTGTAAAGGATGTTGCTAGTCAACTGTTGTAGAATTTTTATGTACTATAAATTTTAATAGCACCCCCCCCCCCATAGTAGGCGATGATGGCAAAAGTTTCAGACTTGTGTTGTTGCATCTCTCTGATGTGTGTGGAGATGACTGAAATGTCCAATTTTGGCATATAATTCTTGGCATCCCCTACCACATTTGGAACACGTATGAACGGATTGGGTATTTGTGTGTTTGTTATGCTGTCTTTTTGGGCAGCAAGTTTCCTCTGTGCATCTAAGATTTGATAATTCTCTGCGCTACAAGCACCTTTGTTGGTGTTGCTATGCTACACTGAGCAACAGACTCCCAGGAAGTGTTATCGATGTTGAAAGTATTTACCTAATACATCCAATGCATCACCAGTACAATGTGAACGGGTCAGCTTTTGAATCACAAACAAGTTTGAGTTGCGTTTGTGAACAGGACCCACTAACCACTCTATCACTGAGCTGATTTTTACTATTATTAATAAGATCATACTATGATAAACCTACCGGTAGATCATACTGCAACATCTACCACCCCAGTACTAATACCGACAGTTGTTTCTGTTACTTCAGATCCCAACACGAGTGATCAGAAGCGGTTTAAGTCTATCTATGTAAGAATTCTCTTGTCCTGGCATATTTAGGTCACTATAAAGATGGAGGATTTATTGACTCGGCAGGTTGGTCTAAGTGGGTTTTAGTGGCTCATCTAAACTTATTGTTAAGTTGGAAATTAAAACCTCTGAGCTGAGATTTTAACCGAATGGTCTTTTAACCTAAAACAGGAGGCTATATCTTTTTTGGCTATATCAGGGCAAATTGTTTATTTTATATTATTGTGACCTTAAATCCTGGAAATATATCTAGTGTTTATTGTGCATGCAATTAACGTAAGTGGAAAAGGATGCTAGGCATATAATCACCATAGCATACTTCATGCTCCTTGATGAAAATGGTGTGCCGGTTAGACAGAAAGCATAGAAGAAGAAATCAGAAATAAAGAGTTTAATGGAAGACACCAGTACTATTCAAGAATCTACTAAGTTACACTGAAAGTATATGATCTCTGTTCTCTTTAAGAATATTCAAGTTAATGTCTGAAAGTGTATGCTAGAAGATGTAGTACCCTATCCCTAGAAAATAGTATCACAAATAGCACTGCAGAAAATGACCAACATCTAATCATCAATAGTTTGATTTACATGTGCAGTCTAAAGCAGCAAATAGCAGCTCAAAGGTCAACAGATACTTAATGCTGCTGTGTGATGATTTTGAAAGTTTGGCATCACAAATCTCATGTCTTCTTTTTCTTCAGCATTCATTCTCAAACTCCTGCTGGATCTCTCTTGTTGCAGGACCACCATTGTACTACTAGATTTCCAGCAGGATGTAATCTAGAGAAAGGAAATGCATTGTGTCACCATTTTATTTGCACCAATGATCTGGCACATCCGTCTTCTGTGGAATCTCAGGTCTAAACAATAGTATCCCTGCCCTAGTGACATGATTTTCATTTTAAAAAATTGAAATCATTTCTACATTTGCTAGTTATTTTTGACAGTTCAGAATCATATGGCAACACCAAGTTACCTAATACTGAAACTATGTGAGAGCCAATATTCTAAGCATATGCAAACTGTTTCAGAAGGTCCAGGTACAATGTTTGGTGAATATTATTTTCATGTGAAAAATGACACAAAGCACCTATTGTATGACATCTCAGCAAGGTCAAATGGTCAGAAGGAGATACACATTTTTTTAAAACTCACTGAAAAGCTTCTACAAGTATGGTATTTTTACAAAAATTGTATTTTTGTAGAAGACCCTTGTTTTAGGCTGCCCTATTTGGCACATCACCATAATAGACGCCTATACCTTGTGGCAGCAAACAATTGTGGTCATCAAGAATTCTCTGAATAAAAAGACAACTGTTAGAGCTCATATGTTTTGCTCCTGCCATAGGAGCTATTTGTAGCTTTTTCAGACTATAAAACAGAAGTGGACAACATTTTTGGGCAAGCTGATCATTTTATAAGCTAGTCAGGCCTGAATGTGGCCACACCTGGTGGATAGAATACCAGAAAAGCTGTTTTAAGTCCATGATCAAAAGTATCACACCTAGATCACAATTAAAGCTTTTGCACCTATTATGTCAATTATTAAAGGATGCTGAAGGACATTCATTCCAGTATTTTGTTGTTTGTTCTGAACAGGTGTTGCAATATCAAATCAACACAGATTTTCACCCATATGTTGCAGGAACTTGAAAAGAGGAGTAAAGAAAAGCGACACCGTTACTAGCCATGCATGTCATAAGAGGTGACTAAGGAGGTTTGAGGTGGAGTTGGCTGTCCCATTCCAGAGTCAAAGTAACTCAGAAGCCATGCTGAAGCTGAATGTATCAGGACAAAAGGCTTTGATATCCCAGTTTTCTCTAAATGGTGACACAACTATGCATTCCATTCTTCCGGCTACATCCTGCTGATCTACAGCAGTTTGGGAACAAACGCTGAAGATTACATAATCATTTTTTAATCACAGTTTAGTGCCATCTGAAACAGCTCTGATGGACAAGCTCTATGACCCTGTCTTAGGGCTGGTGACCAACATTACAGTTCGCTGATGAAATTCATTTCAGTACCTGACTTTGGAGAACGAGGAAGAAGAACTGCTAATGTTGTGGTTTAGTTCATACCTGTGCTAGATTATTATGTGATATTTTATGAGTTCTGGGGCCAATGCATATATCGATTTTAAATGTGTAGCAGGCTAGAAAAAATGGCTTGGTGGGTTGTGTGTCGTCCACTCTGCCAAAGGCCACATCCGAGCACACTACAGAAATATTATTATATACCGGATAACTCTGAATCTTTAGAAATCATTGCCAGCGAGCAAGAAATAAATGTTTTTATAATTATTATATTGTAATGAATAGCACAAGTTGTTACATTATTTTGCTAAATAATTGTATAGTGTGTATCTATTCCTACACATGAGGTCCAGCCTTATGAAATAATAAATGTCATGAGCTCAATGAACCACAGATTTGAAATATGAACAATGGTAATTTATTGAACCTGTACATGGTAATTATAATATATCTCTGTGATCACTTCTGATAATGGCTCAAAAAGGGTTCAGTAGGCTTACAGAATTGACTTCATTGTGCTCAGATTTCCTCATATGTACTCCGACCCTCTCAACAAAGTATTTAGGTATCTGCCAAGAGTACCACTAATAGCAGATAACTTTGCAGTTTCAAGTAATAATTCATAGACCACCTGAAAAAATGCACTTGCAAACAAGATGTCATTGCCCAGTATCAAACCCGCAATTTCTTGAACACAAAGCATATGGTATAACCACTAGGCAATGGAGATCCGTTTTCTCATACATAAGAAACTGATAAATTGGGGGAATAAATAAAAAAATATCACCAAAAACATTTAGTGTTCTCTAATAAATCAGGAGTTCTTAACAGATGTATTGGAATGAAAATATGGAACATGGAAACTAATAGCTATGATTCTCAACAGCTTAACCGCCTGTGTGCTGCCAGGGCCCGAAAGGGGAGCAAAGAATAGCAACACTGTTTACCTTCCACGCATGTCGTAAAAGGCGACTAAGGAGGTTATGGGATGGAGTTGGCTGTCCCTTTCCATATAGGGTCAGTGACCCAAAGCCACGCTGAAGTCGGATGTGTCAGGCCGAAAGGCGCAGATATCGCAGCAATGATGTAAACCATGACACAACGCATTCCGTTCTCCTGACTACATCCTGCTAATCTGCAGGAGTTTGAGAACGAACGCGGAAGAAGAACAGCTTAACAATTTTTATGTTAAATTTCTCTACCACTTATGTCCATAAAGAATGAGGTGGTGAGGAAACCAGTCAGCAGCCTGATGGATATCTTTCATTAGTCAAGTACGGAAAAACCTGTGTACGAGAGTTGCTAGGTGATTTAATGCCGTTGAACAGACTGGTTCAATTCCCATTAGTCTCATAAAATCTACATGGTTTTGTTTCACCTGTTCTTTTTCATATTATGCACATGTAAGGTAAAACCAAGCTACTGACATCTTCTGAAGCCATATTGGTGTTTTAATAACACCAATGATGATAATAATTTGACAACCTGGTGAAGAGGGCATAAGGACATAATGGGAAATCTAATGAAAAAACTGTAAAAAAATTTTAAGAACCCCTGTACAAAGATGGATTGGATATCTTCAAATGTTAATTAATGTGCATCATCTATTTATGCTATAACAAAACAACATACATACAGAAAAATAGCCAGCTTAACAATGCATCTGACCAGGCATTAAAAAATGGAACTAAGTGCAAACTAATGAGCAACAAAGTTCTTCATAATAAAAATGCAGTGTATAAAGATCCCCATTTGAAGACGACGTAACTACAGTAAAAAAAAATATAATCAAATGATATAGTTATGTATAATGGTCATATGGTTTATTGGAGATCATTTGAGAAGATATGTTCATTCAAAATGTAAAAACAGAGATAGAAGAAAAAGTGGGATAACAATAAAAAGGAATTTATGTAAGATTTTACAGGAACAAAGACCTTGTACAAAACTAGAAAGAATGATAGCCCAGCATTCTGCAGCAATATTTCCCTGACAACCACAAATATTCGAGAACTGACGGAAAGTGTAGTAATATAAGAGAACATTAATTAACATATGGTTGATTTTATATCTAACTTGAAATCTCAGACACAAGAACTAGTATTGACCCAGTCATTATATCCAGCTGGATGTACTGTCCATGGAAACAGGCTGCATCAATGCTGTAAGGATAAGCGAGTCAAGAGGAATGGCTAAATACGCACTAAAAAAGAAGTGTTTGGCTAAATGATGAAGTATAATAATTTTAAGTGTTAATGAAAATCAATGTCAAAATTTAATGTGTGAAATTCTGTAAATATGAGAATAGTTTAATAAAACCATATTATTGTCTACGTATTTCACCATGAAAGGAACAATATCACTGTGATGTAAGTGGAAAATGACCAAGAAGCAGACCATGAAAATGTTTGCTCTGCGGAGACAATAAGAACGGATCACAACAACGTCCACTCCAGAGCATTCGCTGGCTGGAGTTTTGCAAGTCTTACCAATTGCCTACCAGATTAACCGCAGTGCTACATTTTACTAATAATCGAGTAATAGATATGACTATTCTCCATATGAAAATCTCAACATTCATCTTTACAGTTATATGTTGTATGTCTTGTTGTTCATGAACCCTGTATGGTTTGAAAGGAGCCAGCATGATACTGATTAAACCTGAGGATAAAGAACTAAAGTGTATAACTCTCTAATGGCTGATTCACTGACTGTAAAGGCACAGTAACTCAAGATGTGATTATCAATTTCCCATCAACACTTGGACAAATGCCTGGAGTTTAAGAGAACTCTGCATGATCAGCAAGCAAATAGGTGGAAAAAGAATGAGTAATGTCAACACTACCTCGGCTGCAGTATCATTGAGCAGCACAGAGAGCAGCCTTGTCCTCCATGGCATTACAACAGTCCCACTCATGTGTTGTCGAAGCCTAAGAGGGGAGCAAAGAATAGCAACTGTTATCGAATAGCGACACAAAGCCATGCTGAAGTCATATGTGTCAGGCCAAAAGGCACAGATGTTTTTATAAATGCTGTATAAACCATGACATACAACATTCCGTTCTCTGGACTACATCCTGCTAATCTACAGGAGTTTGAGAATGAACACAGAAGATGAAGATTACAACAGTCCAAATCTGGCTCCAGCTCTCAGTGGCCAGAAAATCCAGACTCCTCAGTTATACACCAAAGCTCTGTCAAGAAAATCTTCCTAACATGACACTGAATGGCAAAACATGATATTGTAAAGTTTATTGTAATAGACATAGATAAGAGGGGTTTTATTAAAATCATTAAATGAATGCTTGCTAGATGTTCACCAACAACTAAAAAAAGCTGTTCATAAAGTTAAAATTTAGGCACCACTTATACATTACAATAACTTTGCCATAGCTACATAAAGCAGCACAATCTAAGCTGCACATCAAATCCATGACCAAGTCTGCACAGGTCCGAACTATTTAACTGTCTCGCTAGCCCATCTGTAATGGAGACAGCATATTACAATAGATAAATCTTGAAAATAACAGACACAAAACCAATGAACTGGACAATGAGAATTTTTTTTTTTAAACGTGATAATTTTCTCTGAGATTAAAAAAAGAACATATAAAGATTCTTGATAATCACTCTTCAGTAAGAAGGACTAAATAAATAAGACATTTAATAAATACATTGACTATAATAATATGAAAAAACACATTTGATAACTTATTAAAAATCCAAATAAGACAACTTATTTTTCTTTGTTCGTTCTTAATCTTCTGCAGACTAGCAGAATGTAGTCCAGATAACAATTCATTAAAGTTTAACTGTGATATGTGTCTTGTGGTCTGACACATTCAACTTCAGCATGGCCACTTTAACCATCCATAAGATGAGACTGCCAACTTCACCCCCAAATTTACTTAGTCATCTCTTATGACATGACTGAAAGGCAACAGGGTCAATATTCTTTACTCCCATTTAAGGTCTCTGCAACATAAGTGAAATAAGGTGACAAATCCACACGCGTTCAAGGGCCTGAAAGGGGAGCAAAAATATAGCAAAACTAAAATACCTTCCATGCATGTCATAAGAGGTGACTAAGGAGGTTAAAGGCTGGACTTGGATGACTTTGACCCATATTGAGTTAAAGTTACCCAGAGGTAATGCTGAAGTTGTATGTGCCAAGATATCACAGTGAAGTTGTAAACTATAAAAGATGCATTCCATTCTCTGGACTACATCCTACTAATCTGCAGAAGTTTGAGAACAAACACAGAAGGTAACAAATTAAAAGTAAAAATAATTCTGCTCAGCACAAAATATATTGGAAATATAATAACTGATAGGCTCTGTGTTAGCTCAGTTCAGAAGGGGGCATGAAAGGGGTGCAAAGAATAGTCATGCTACCTGTCATGCATGCTGCAGGAAGTGACTAAGGAGGTTTCAGGGTAGATGTGTCAGACTGAAAGGTGCAGATATCACAGAAAAGCAGTAAACCATGACACAGTACATTCCATTCTCTAGACTACAGCCTGCAAATCTGCAGCAGTTTGAGAATAAATGCAGAACTGGAAATAGTTTCCAAATCACGAACAGTTCTAAGGCCAACCAACCTAAGGATATGGGTACCAGGTCTCCTGGAAAAGTAAAAGTGGTGGGCATATGCCATTGGTATTTGAAAAATAAGGGTCTACCACTGTTTTCCCCAATATGCCTCTAAGGGAACAATTTGAAATCATCTTATGATCCATATCCAGGCAAACGACCATATTTTTCATTTGTCACATAATTTTGCCACTTTCTTCATCTCGCTGCACTCATAATTCTATTCTTAAGTCTTATAAAAGCTTAATTTAAATGCTCTGTCAGTTCAAATAACACTCAACAATCTTCAGTATCAGCAGCTCAACTTTTGTGCATGAAAGAAAGAATACAATCAATGCTACTTTTCAAGCATCCTTTATCTACACAAATACAGATGCAAACGTGTGCGAAAACGCATCAAACAAATTAAAAAACATTTCAATATTCTTATATACTACAGGGCGGGGAACTAAAAAACAAAGTATGACACTTGTTTAAGTTACACCTCCTCTACACGTTATTTGTGGATGATTGAAAGTGTGCTGTAGACTTGACATTGAAGTTTAGCACTGACCTCTCATCCTGAAAGTCCAAAGTTTAATTTTTAGCGAGTCCATTTTCAAAGTTACCCCTGACTAAAAAAAACACCTTGTTATATCGAAGATGAGAAGATAAACTTGGACGTTTAATTAAAAAACATGTATTATGGTACGACATTTCTATATGGTTGTGAGACCTGGACGTAACTGCGAACTTAGAGAGAAGAATCCAGGCATTTGAAAATAAATGCTATAGATGTGTGTTATGTATCTGTTACTGAGAACATGAGACCAATGTGTTTGTGTATAATATAATTAATTTATTAGTGGATCAAAAAAACCCCTGTTAACAATCGTAAAACTTCATAAACTCCGGTGGCACGGGCATGTGATAATATATTCCTCGATGACAAGAGTTTAAAGGTACAGTGGGCGATGGAAGAAGATGAGGTGGCCAGAAGAAGACATGGCTAGATAATATCAAGGACTGAGCAGGGAACTTATCAGGATGGTAGAGGATAGAGATGCATGGAGACATTTCTGTACCAAATGTCTCAATGTGACACACCTACAACCCTGACGAGTTATGGGTTTTATTATTATTATTATTCTGGCAGTGCAAAGGTATGGATGCATCACAATAAATATAGATTGTGCAGTATACCTACTATAAATTGTCAATGAAGACTCCATACCAGACACAGAATTAATTGCAAAAATTTTAGAAATAATTAATGCTGTACACATTAATCCAGCATTTTGATGGACACAGAAAATTATGGGTCTCACATTGCATTTCCCATATACTTCAATGGGTGTAAGTATTGACTTCACTATACTTCAATACCCCATCCATATCATTGAAGTGGAGAGAACCACTAATAGCACATAACTCCATAGCATCAAGCAATTATCCTAGTGATTTCAGAAAAGAATCACCTTTGTAAACAAGATACCCAAGAGGGATTACCGGTAATACCCATGACCTCCTGAGCACAAAGTGAATGGTTTAACCATTACACTAGAGAGACTTTCATTTAGCTTCCCAGCTTTGTTTTAACAGGTTCTGAAAATATATTTTTACAAACTCATGACAACCATGATTACTTCCCAGGTTACACTTGGTATTAATTATTTTAAGTAGCTCACTGTTTTACAAAATAACACAACTTTGAACAAATACATAGAAAAGTTTGACAGTTTCGATAATAACAATTGATATTTAAAATTAATAAAATCAAAAGGAGTTTTAAATGGCGAATCAGGTTTATATTGAAGTAATAGCAGATAAATATCATTTTAACATTTCATCATAATTTAACATTTTATGAAGACTAGAGTTTATGATCTCACCAAATGCTCTTGCTGCTAGCCAATTTGTATCATTCTCATTAAGTGGCAGAACCATTTCAGTTTGTTTTTCGATATATTTGACCACAAACATAAATGTTGTTCAACAGTTCTTGTAATCTCTTCATTCCTCACATGATTTCTTCTTGTTCTGTTTGCTGCTTTTCTTACACATCTCAATTCACATGTAATAAGCTTTCTCTCTTCTTCTTTAGTTAGTGTCCATGTCTGACATCAATAACACAATATAAAGATTGAATTTATAATTTGCTTTTTTCATCAGCATAGATTTGTGCTTCAAAATTGGTGTAAGTTCATAATTTACATAGTTGGTTTTTTTGAATTATTGTCTTAATCTGTCAATTCTTCCGCCACCTGTAAAAAAATTGTTTAATGATCCTTATTTTTCAATTATATCCATTCCAGCTAATAGCCAACACAATAAAGCAAAAAAACAAATTAGAGGAATTATAATAGGACCATCAAGAATATGATATATCATCTGCATTTTCACAAAACATTTTATTGTAATTAACAAATACATCCCTGGTGTTTTGAATACCAACAAAAGCATGCAATTTCTCTCTGTTCTGAATGTTTTATATTCTAGATGTGGTTAATCTCTTTCAATTTGTTTCACTGTTCTGGAAGCTGTGGTAGTGTAGTGTTAAGTTCCTCATCTGCCGGCCAGGGTTTTGAGTTCACTCGCTAATCATGGTTTGAAATAAACTTACTCCCACAATTCACCCAGTCACAAGGAAGTAAGGTAAGGTACCAGGGCTAAGGCGCTGGGATAGTTGAGAAATGGCACCATATCACTGAGCTTGTGCAGTAGTATGGTGCCATTATTTTGGTACCGTTTTCATTACCATTAGTCAGGCGGTTTCTGGTGAGCCACTGGTCAACCAGGCAGTTGAGCACTTATGAGGAAAACCATGTGCTGTTTCTAGTTTCGTATTTCAGCTTACCGTTACTGTACCACTATTCTCCCATATTTTCCATGCTTTCTCCTACCCTCAGGTGGCCACCTTAGAGAAGTTCTAATATAAAACATCTACTTAATTTCATTATTCATGGGATTGTCTTAAAGTTACTTCAATTAATGTGACTTCCCACATACAGAATATTAGCATTTGCTGTTGTTTATGTATACCATATCCCATTAATGAATGTTTCTACTTTAGTCAGTGTCTAATTTTACCACTGTTAATACTTCAAGTTTAATCTATACTTATTACTCAAATTTTTTAATTTTTTTTCAGCAATAAATAAAATGTGAAACATTCATTTAAAAAAATTACTTATTTTTCTTGTGGATGTTTTGCTCAGCGCTTTACAACCGATATTTCGGTAATATGTTTTAATAATAATTGATAGCAATTAGGAGGATAATCTTCACAAGTTCAAAGCAACAAGCAACAACAAAGGTGTTACGTATACAAGTTGAACATAATACAATTTTTGTATTTGCAGGAAGCATACAATTAATAGACCCTGTTCTAGAATGAATATACCAAAAATAGAAAGAAGTCATTAAAACAATGATGATGTGTTGATGTCTATAAATAATACCAGGGCATCATAAAAACTGAAATGGTTTATCTACCGTACTTTCATAATAGTTGGTTGTGCTATCTGGTATTAGTATAAATACAGTTGCTGTGTAGACATGTTAAAACTACGAATGAGAAGAAGAAGCATAAAATATATTACCAATCATCTTTTATTTTTAAAGAGTATGCAATTAAATATTTTTCTGAAAGAGAGAAAATAGTAGAAAGAGATCATTGGAGGTCAAGAGCCTGAAATTCAAATGTCCAGGATGTTACAAATTGTCCCTAGGAGTATAATCTTATACAACATAAGAAATTCCAATGTTATGTTACATAGGTATCATTGTAATGGATACCTGTGTAGAATAGAGAGTTTGACAAGGCACGACAAAGCCATCAATGAGGAAATCATATTCAAAATAAGCAGAAACAGAGGAGCTTAAGAAACTGCATTAGAGATGGATTGGACATTCATTAATGTTATGCAAAATAGCACTGCCAGATGGGTATTGTTCTAGAACCAGCAGGGAAAGAGGAAGACACAGAAAAAAGAGTTTCAAAAGGATTAAGAAAGGTTAGTCATGAAAATAACTGGAAAGATTATTGAACAGCAGAAATTAATAAATGATATTTGCAGAAGATATATGCTCCACAGAAAGATTAAAGTGATTGATAATATGACATGCAGTGTCTACAATGGAAGCAGACTTTAATTGAAATGTGTAGAGTTTTTTTCTGATCAATCCGTACACTTCATGATACAAGAATTCTAAGATAAACAAGGAATGAGAAGATTAATGACAACATTAACCCTTTCCCCACTAAGTGATTTCCCTATTGTCACAACCCGATCACTAAGATAAGGAAAACAACTCCACCTAATTGTTGATATGATGATTATAAAAAAGTATTTACTTTAAAATTGTTTGTCTTATCACACTCAGACATAGCAGATCAAAAGAAAATTAAGTCTTTTATGAAATTATATCAACAATAATATAACACTTTACAGACCAATTTCGATGGTCATCAAAACCGCCATGATACTTCAGAAACACAGCAACCGTAGCAATAGTTTTACTAAAAATAGCTCGCCCTGGATAGTACGTTATTCCAAAATTGCAGCACCCACAAAATGTGGTCTATAGATGTCGTTTATGAGTATTAATCATGAAGATTTTTCGAAGGTGAGATTTTGTGATATATAGAAGATAATGTAAATCCCACACATAGCATTATAAGTAGAATTTCACACTTTAAATAACATGGGCTTTCAAATTCATTCAGAAAATGCAAACATTCAATACGTAGAAAGTTTCAGCACTCTCTCACATGAATTCAATTCTATATGGATTTTACAGTTGGTGATGTCTAAAAAATTCACTAACACCTTTGGTTATTGGAGATAAGTACGCTTTGGATTACTAATCAGTAAATTGTTAATACTTGTCAATCAAGTGCCATGCAGAATGACGTAGGCGATTATGTTTCTCCACGACTCTCTTTCTAATGTGTTGTCAATAAACTCGGTTGGTGAACTTCTACCATGCCACAACACTAGTCCATTAGCAACTTCTCTCTTTATCATCCCGTTTCTTCTCCCCTTGATCTTTCCAGTGGTTATTAAGTGTTCAAGCTGTGTTTTTCTCAGCACATGTCCTAGAAACCTTGACTGTCTGAACCTAATGTTTGATATGTTTGATCTTTTTACGCCAGCATCAATGAGAACATCTGCATTAATTGTATAATACTTATACATTTAAAAATAAAACTGTCCAACTCAACATATGTGAGGAAAAACATATTTCACTCTAGGCTGTTGCTTAGTTGAGTCATTGAGATGAAAATATTGAGAAATATTCTCAAATTTCCTTTTTCCCAAACAGTTAATATTATTGAAATATTGAATCTGTCATCTGTATTCCAATACATGTCATACTCGGGCAAAATATGTATGCCCATCATATATAAATATTAAAAAACCTTTCATGTCACTGGCAGTTACAGATGTCCATCATGTGTCTTCTTTCCTTGTTTGTCCTTGGCGTTATGTTACACAAATTTGTCTGATTGGATGTAAATTGATAAAACTTCTCATTGACAATGAGGCTAAAGTATTAATAAGGCATATCACTTTCCTCAAGATTATGTACAGAGCCAATGTTTTCTACAAAATATTCAACTTCTACTGGAAAACCTACACCACTTTAGCAAAATTCGTCATGCTATAACTAGTATCATGAATTTCGCTCTTGTTGTCATAAAAACTGGGCCTATCTAAGAAAGAAACTTCAATGTCACTTTCCATATCACATTTGGTGCGCAAATTACCTATATCGTGCATATTTCCATTACAACTATGGCTGTGTCATCAGTGTACATACGAATAATATCCCCCATTATGAATATGCTGACTCAAGTTCCGCACATTTTGTAACAAATCAGTCAAACGTGATATTCTCACAATGTAAACACAAAATAGGAAGCCTGAACTATGCAAAGGTCATAGTTTTAAATTAACCATGGGCAGACTCAAAATAGATCTAGTGAAACAAGTAAAAAAAAAAAGTGACTGGACAATTTTAGTGTTCTACTAATAAAGGCGACTAGTCAAATGGTTAAAAGAAAGACAATTTTCCATACAGCATTTTTTAATTATCACCACCAACACAACATCGCACACTTACAAATAAAGAATTAAGACATCTCTCTATGAGAAACTCATATGAGTTATTTCATGAGACAAATTTATTGCATTATCAGGCAATATTTGAGGCAGATATGCCACCATGATTTTGCTAAGACTAGGTCCAAGATATCTTTTTTTCAAAAGAATGGATTTCCTAAACCTTTATACAAAAATGTTTACTGCACAATAATGAACAATTTAACATAAATTTTTACTATTGCAACTAGTGACTAAAATGTTTTTCTGTGAATGGCCTTGATACCCTCTTCATGATACTCTCGCTTGGATACCCACATCTTTCTGAATGTATCAAGAGAGGCAAGTATGGAGCCTCTGAAATGAAGGAAATTAAATGAATATGAAAATACACATTTAAGTTTACGTTACACAATATGTATATTAAATTGTATGGTCTATTATCAATTTCTAGAGCACATGGCAATGGCAAATTAACCCCATTGACTAGTAAATTACTGTGTACTAGATTGGAACAGGTAACAAGAAAATAAGCTGATAGTGGGGTTCTCTCTGGTCAACATATAAACTCCAAGGTAAAAGAGACACAACCAAACAAGTAAAAGATAGGTGAAAGACAGAATAGTATACTGCAACCATATTAGAAAAAAATTATCTAACTGTATGATAGACTCTCTGATATGATCAATATGTATAATAATACTGCACTTACTGGTAAAAATAAGTTAAAAGTAATTATCTGAATTTTTTTTCACCCAGGTAAAAGACTCTTGGTAGATCATGATTACTATTTGTTGTTAATGTTGGTCCAACGCATCTAACGTTGTTGGTGTCACTTGATTTAAAGTTCACAGTCTTTTGAATTTTTCTTTTCAAGGTAACAGTTTCCAGATGTGTAGCTTCATTACAATCCAGCTGTAGCTTATAGAAACAATGATGTGATGATGGAATTATTGCATGCTCATTAACAACTTTTGTATATGTTCCTTGATATATCTGGCCTTTTGTGCAAAAATTTTCAATGGACTTTTCATCTCATGATGATGGCTACAAAGAAAAAGTTTAACTCTTAGTGGACCAAGCGACAACCTATTTATAGTTTTTCCCTATTTGCTGGTTTTGTCTCTGGTCTACTAAGAGTTAAAAAGATTCTTGTTTGTTTGATGTTCGCATCAAGGAGCATATGTAGCATTCCATAAAAATCATCTCATCCTGAAGGGAAAGTAGCACCATTCAGTCAACAACTATTATTTACTCAATGTAATATGGGCATAGACCAGAGCAAACACTTGGAATTGATCATCAATTATTTCAATCTGCTTTTGTTCATTATTTGAAAGAATGTGTAACACTTTCCCTGCCGCAGTCAACAAGTTAGTGAAGCACTAAGTCCTTTTCACTGCTGTTGTGGACAATAAGACATTTTTCACCAGTCTTACTTCCTGCGGTGCTTACTGTCTATTAAAGGTCACTACAGTATCAGTCCGTTCCTCTTTTGCCAAGTTTGGCACACAGGGCGGATGTCACAGTTCTCCATGCCTGTTGGTCAGTTGCTAGGATTGCAGGTCTTGTGCATTTATACCTGTTGCTTTTAATTCATACATAAATGTTCTTCTGAGCGTTGTTTTTGGTCTTCCCTGTTTCCTTTTCCCGTCTGGTGTCCACATGAAGGCTTGTTGTAGAATTCTGTCTTCCTTCATTCTAAGAATGTGGCCGATGTATGTCCAGCTGTGTTTTCTGATGATGTTCATCATATATTCTTGTTTTGTCTCCTCTCTTAGTATGTCGTTTGATTTGAAGTCTTTCCAATTAGTATTTGTGATTTTTCTGAGGCATCTATTCTCGAAAGCAACTAACTTCTTATCCATTATTGCGGTAGATTTCCAGTATGGCTGCATCAAAAATCAGATTGATTTAGCGCAGATAATAACAGTTTTAATTAAGTTATTACATTTTTTTTCAAGGAAATCTTTAAAAAGAGCAATGTAGCTGACGATACATAGGTCCAATGTGACTGATTGAGGACTTTTTAAGCAAGCAATAGCTATAAAATGGACTCAGAATCAGACTTAGATTTTGATTAAAGCTTGTTTTGTATTCATTTCTTGGTAGAAACCCTATTGGTCGAAAATGTCTCTGTTATTTTGTTTTTCCATTTATTATGTGAACTTTTTTTAAATAAACATTTTAGTATAGGTATAAGTAACGTATTACCTAGACCTTAAGTGTTATAATTTTCTATTTGTGCTAATGCTGTACTGTCCCCTTTGTAAAATGTCTTCTAACAATTTTATTGTGTTTAGTAACCAACACTCTGGAATCTTCAATGTGTTTATAACTCAGATAATATAAATACATTGAAGATTCTAGAGTGTTGGTTACTAAACACAATAACAAAAAGAAAACTTTGCCTGTTTGGTCATATAAAGAGACACAACTGTTTAGAAAGACAAATAATGGAGGGAAGAGTACCTGGGAAGAGGAGAAAGGGCAGACCAAGAAGACGATGGACTGACGACATTAAAGATAACATGAATACATCGCTAGAAAATGCAAGCCACATCACCCAAGACAGAGAGGTTCAGAGAGTTCATTTGGAAGACAATGTTCTGGAAGGAATACGTCACATGACACAACAATTTGGATATTATATACTTCACAAAATCAAACAAAAAAATTAATGGAAATGGAACATTTTTGAGAAAGAACTTGAGAAACATGTTTCTATTCATGTCTGAACATCTGAAAGTTTTAACTTTGTTGATTTTTAATTATTTTTTAAAATCATCACCAGTAAAACTCATCATGCTAAAAAAAAAGTGACAGTGGGAAAGACTTTGCTAAAAAAAAAAGAGTGTGGCAGCTAAAGTGTTAATCCTAGCATTGCAATTCAGTTTTTCTACAAATATTATAACAGCAAAGGGAATAATTTATGCATAATTAAATAACTTCCCATTATTATGTTGTATTGTTACAACATCTTAACAAGAAAGCTGTGGTTTTTTTGTGATATAAAGAGACATAACAGCATGAAAAATGAATAGCTGAAGGCAGAGTTAACAGGGGAAGAAGGTGTCAAAGACAACGATGGTGCAGTGATATATCGGATTGTTTAACTCACCCAGAATCATGCAGTGTTCGAGAATCCATAAGGAAGAATATGTCACATGATGATGATTGTTTTTATCTCTGTCACAGAAACTTGTGATTAATATAATCATAAGGATAAGTGGGGGGGGGGGGGGGGGGGGGAGAGAAAGAGAATAAAAAAACAATAAATATACATACCCAATCCAAGTTGAATATAGTCTCTCTTGTGGAGCAGATATCTAAAGAAAAGAAAATGCATTAGTTTATTACATTAATTTGATACTACATAGCTGTCAGTTTTCTGATCACAAGACACACTATTAAATACATATTGAGAGAAATAAACACAGAGAAATAAATATAACTTTGCATGAATGAAGTATCATAATTTTCTGGAATTCAAAAATAACATGAATTTGAACAACATGGTACTGGTGTGTTCCAGCACTGAAAGTGGAGCAAAGAATGGCAATAGTGTGACATGCCATGTATGTTAAAAAGGTGGCTAAGGAACTATGGAGGTGGGCTGGTTGTGCCATCATATAAGTCAAAGTGATCTAAAAGCTGTGAGGAAGTTGAATATGTCAGGCCAAAAGATGTAGACATTGCAGTCAAGCTGTAAACCATAACAACACATTTCATTCTCTGGACTATATCCTGCTAGCCAGCAAGAGTTTGAGAACAAATCCAGAAGAAGAATGATGTGGATTTAATTTCACTACAACATCTATAAAAATATGGAGGTGGTTACTAACAAAATAAGAGCAGATTATGAAAGAAATTGCTATCACCAAATGCCTCCATTGCCAACATCATATGGAGACACAGAACAACTAAAGATGTCTAGATTACCCTATCTGGCACAAGGTACTAAAAATTAAAACATACACTGAGAAACAGAACATCTTGATCATCAAAAAAGAAAAAAGGTCCATCTAGTTCTTGGTCTTCCACACGTCTTGCAGCCAGGTCTTCTGCTGATGTATGCATGAAGGGCTGGTTACGCAGGTTTCATTCTCCTGACGTGATTAAACCATCTGGTTTGCTGTCTCTTGATGTAGTCTTGACGATATAGTCTTTACTTCTTTCCTGATACCTTAATTTCTCCTGAGGTCTCTTCTCGTGACATTTAAAGCTTTCCTCAAACATCTCATTTCGCAAACTGTGATCAATTTCGCTAGTGCCTTTGTCAAGGGTCATGTTTAACATTGGTAACACAGAGTTGATATAAAAAAACCGTTCATCAATTGTTGTTTTGTAGCCATGCAGATTGATGGGTGTTTAGTATTGGTGACAGCTAGTAAGTCCCAGCATTCGCTTTTTGGCACCTTGTTTCAATCTCTCTGTCAAGTTTGACATCCTCTGTAAATATGCTTCCTAGGTATTTAAACTCTGGGACTTGCTTTAGTTTTGTACCATTGACAGATACATTTAACTGGCCTGGTGTTCTGCTTATCTTCATAGTCTCTGTTTTAGATGTGTTTAGTTTCATGTTGTGTTGTTCGCAGGTTGTATGGAGCAAGTGTGTGTGCCACTGTAATTCGTTTTCAGATTCATATATTAAACATTGGTCATCTGCAAATAGCAGTTTCGTTGAGTGAGCTGTGATCTTCATGTGATGCTTCTGCAGGGGTGAGTGTGTTTCTTGGGTCTACTTCTTTAATTATCCTATCCATGTATGTTACGAACAGAAGTGGTGATAGCATGCAGCCTTGTTTCATGCCTGTTTTTATTTCAAATGGGTCTGTTGTGCCCTCAGTAGTTCTGATTATACTCTGGCTATTTTTGTATAAAGCTTTTATGTTGTCTAGTAATTATCCATGTACTCCATAGTCCTGCAATATTTGCCATAGTTTTTCCTTGTCAAGTGCCTTTTCTTGGTCGAAGAAGGTGATGTTTAGTTGTAAGTTGTATTCAAGTGACAACCTGTCTATCTGTTGTCAGGTGATGGATGTGTATTGACTCTACGACTTTATAGTATATCACCCACTGTTACAGAACAGGGTACAAAACATTTTAACAAATGCTTTTAGAATACATTTGAAAGGTTGTGTGGTGAAAAAGCAAATTGTTAATAACTTACCCTCAGTTTTACATCTCTTGGGGATAGTTTCTTCACTTCACTAAGAAGCCGGTCACCAAAACCTGTAATAATAACAAATCAAGCTAATATTATAGCTAGTATTACAAATTTGCAGCCAGGTTTTATTAATAAAACAGTTCATATATAATATTAAGTATATAATTACCAAAAAAAGCCAGAAAAGATCCAACAATCAGTATGGGCCATAATAACAAATACCAAAGTGATATGAATAATGAAAAATATATTGCTAATACCTACCACTACTAATACAGAAGATGATAGAAACAATTATAATACAATAAATAAGCATGAAAGCAGTTTATTTTATCAAAAGGTCTTCGGTTTATTAATTTTTAAAAAAGCTGTTCCTAAATTAATATTTGTTTATGTATTCCTCTTTCTTATTATTGTATGATGAAGATCTTTTGACCGAAATGTTAACCGTTTTCGTTATTATAAATTTTACTATATTTTTTAATGATCGTATTATTATGACTTCTAATATCAAGTGCTATCAGGAATAACCACTCATTATCAAAATCCATTATAGTGGCTTGGTAACAGAATACAAACATGAGGCTGCAGACAGAATCAAAGAATGACCCTCAATAGTAAATCCTGTATTTTTCTTTGTTTACACTGATAAGGATATTTTTTATAATGTGATAAAGTTAACAGTTAGGTACCTATATAATAATAATAAAACCCATAGTCCATCAGGGTAGTAGGGGTGTCACATTGAGAAATTTTGATGCAGAAGGATCTCCTCGCAGTATCTCTATCTCATTAGTTACCTTTTATGACATACATTACAAGTCAGACTGTTGATATTCTTAGTCGCCTCATCAAGCGTGCATTGGAGCTCATGTTGCTAATAATTTTTGCCTCCTTTTGTGGTGGTGGTGGTGGGGGGGGGGGGGCGATGTGTGTGTGTGTGACAATAATATATTAACAAAATTATCATTAAAACACTCACTTAACACAATCTAACATCCTGAAACAGTTATTATTTGTTATATTGTATACACATGATAGAAATATGCAGGTGCGATTTTTATCATTTCATGGTCTTTTAAATTTTGTTATTTCATTTCAATATTTTGTTTACTTTTGTTTCAGAGGAGCTAGTTGAAACTGGTGGCAGTAGAAGACCTCTAAACAGAATTAATTAGGACCTCATTCACTACATTTGTTATTATTGTCGTGGTTTTCATTGGTTACAATTTATATACTTGGAATATCATGCCAAAAATACCCAAGTCAAACCAATTAAATACACAGAAATAATCAAAATCAAATTTTCAGGTCATGTTTACATTTTCTGTGCACATGTCTTATAGTACTGTCGTTGGTCACGGGCTAGTGAACCAGTTCGAGCACAGCATAAGTTTTCAATTCATGTTGCCTGGCCATGATACTAACTGTATAAGTGAAGCGTAAAAAGTTGACAGTAGCTGAAAAGCAAGACATATACAGGATATGCTGGAATTATAATTATAATATTTTTTATCTAGCTACTTCATTACTAACACTTTTATTAATTGAAATCTACTTTTAATGTTTAAAATCAGCTTATTGAATTGTTGGTGCTCTTGAAATATGAATTCTACCATCAATACTTCTGAAATTTTCCAACTTAAAATTTTTTATATAAGCTGTTACCTAATACCAATTATTGCTATTACTAATTGTTTTTTAAATTTTGATATTGTATTTCAGTATTTCAAGTTGAGATTATATACTCTCCGTACCTTTGAACAGTGTTGAGCCACCACTGAGAACAATATTAGAGTAGAGTGTTTTTCTGAGGTCTAAGTCTGACTTTTGAATGGAGCAAGATAAGACCTCATGAATGCCTTCACACTCTTCACCTATCAAATCAGGTCTAAAGAGAAGTTCTGGAGCTCTGAACCGAGCTGATCCAATCTGAAAAAGGCATACAAAGACAAATCTTTATTTTTAAGTGTTATTTTGTATAACACTTTCCTGAAAATACAAAGTTACCTGTACACAAAAAAGGCCATCACAGAATTGAGGCTCAACAAGGTCCCCTCACATTTTAGATTCATTATTTGGTTCTTTCCTAGATGCCTGTCCTGAAGTCACAATTTTAAGATACAGACTTCGTGTTTTAATAACTTATATTCTGGTTTCTCGTTTTTAACACACTATTTGCAGTCCTGTTGCCAACTCAGCAGTTGTGTTGCCCAATTGAGCCAAGTTTAGACCATAACCATAGAAACACATTTGCATGCTGTGAGTGCTGCAAAATTTAATCATTTGCACAGAGTGCTGCAAAATGTAAAGATGACCAAATTGTAAATTTGACCTGAAGTCCTGGTTTCTCAAACTGGTTTTGTTTTTAATAACTAACTGATACACAGACTACTTGCATATGCTGCTACTGAAAAACATATTTATTATAGCAGCATACATAGATGACATTGTTCTGATTGCAAAAAAGTGAGGAAGACCTTCAAGATTTCTAAAAGTGAGGAAGACCTTCAAGATTTTATTAATGTAATGGGTCACAGAAAGTAAAGAGAAAGGCCTCTTCCTAAATATAAAGAAAACAGAAGTAATGGTTATTTCAAAGGAACAAAATACAACAACTTGCAAGATCAAAGTGAATGATATAGTATTAAAACAGGCTCACTAATTCAAATATTTAGATACAATGATTACAGCAGATGGAAGAAGTTCAACAGAAATAAGAAGCAGAATAGGACAGGCAAAAACAACATTCAGAAAAATGAAAAATATATTGTGTAATATGACTTTGTCCTTAGAGGTGAAAATGAGAGTTCTTCAGTGCTATATAACTCCCATGCTAACTATGGATGCGAGTCTTAGACAATAAACGAACTGGAAAGTGGGAAATTAGAGGCAATAGAGATGTGGTTCTAAAGAAGAATGCTGAGAATACCATGGACTGCCAGAAAAGCTAATGTGGAGGTGCTGAAAGAGTCAAATGTGAAACAGACCTTAATCAATATTATAAGAACAAGACAATCATCATTTTTTTGGCCACTTCTTGAGGCAGGGAAGTTTGGAGAACATAGTCATAACAAGCAAGATTGAAGGCAACAGAGACAGTGGGAGACAATGTGATAAAATATTAAAACAGTTTGACAACCTGGCATGGCAGGGAAACAACAATGATCTCAATACATAATGCTGGAGTTAGAGAACTGTATAGAGCCATGATCGCCTACACCAACTGGCATGGTACCAGATGATGATGACATAGCTCAGTATTTTAGTTATGAACCTAGTGAAGTAAATTAGACTGTGGATTTCTCTTTTGGTAGTTGCTCATCTGTTATAATAACAGTCTCTATCTATCTATTGTTGTTTCTCTGCTTTTGTTATGAGGGGCCACAGGAGTGAATGACGATCGATTTTCAGGCAATGCTCTGTTTCGCCACTTGATATGCTGTAATAATGTGTCGTGTCAGAATTTTGGTCGTAATACTGTGTGGTATCAGAATGTTTGTAACTCCGCCAATCAAACCTCTTCTTGGTCTTCCTCTGTATCTTGTGTGCTTTTGCTGTGATGCACCACAGGATTAAATGATAATCTGTTTTCGGGCTATGGCACGTTTTGTCACTTGACATGCAGTAATACTGTGTCGTGTCAGAATGTTGGTTGTAATACTGTGTCATGTCAGAATGTTGGTCGTAATACTGTGTCGTGTCAGAATGTTGGTCGTAATACTGTGTCATGTCAGAATGTTGGTCGTAATACTGTGTCATGTCAGAATGTTGGTTGTAATAATGCGTCATGTCAGAATGTTGGTCATAATACTGTGTCATGTCAGAATGTTGGTTGTAATACTGCGTCATGTCAGAATGTTGGTCGTAATACTGCGTCATGTCAGAATGTTGGTTGTAATAATGCGTCATGTCAGAATGTTGGTCGTAATACTGTGTCATGTCAGAATGTTGGTTGTAATACTGCGTCATGTCAGAATGTTGGTCGTAATACTGCGTCATGTCAGAATGTTGGTCGTAATACTGCATCATGTCAGAATGTTGGTTGTAATACTGCGTCACGTCAGAATGTTGGTCGTAATACTGCGTCATGTCAGAATGTTGGTTGTAATACTGAGTCATGTCAGAATGTTGGTTGTAATACTGTGTCATGTCAGAATGTTGGTTGTAATACTGCGTCATGTCAGAATGTTGGGTGTTATACTGCGTCATGTCAGAATGTTGGTCGTAATACTGTGTCATGTCAGAATGTTGGTCGTAATACTGTGTCATGTCAGAATGTTGGTTGTAATAATGCGTCATGTCAGAATGTTGGTCATAATACTGTGTCATGTCAGAATGTTGGTTGTAATACTGCGTCATGTCAGAATGTTGGTCGTAATACTGTGTCATGTCAGAATGTTGGTTGTAATAATGCGTCATGTCAGAATGTTGGTCGTAATACTGTGTCATGTCAGAATGTTGGTTGTAATACTGCGTCATGTCAGAATGTTGGTCGTAATACTGCGTCATGTCAGAATGTTGGTCGTAATACTGCATCATGTCAGAATGTTGGTTGTAATACTGCGTCACGTCAGAATGTTGGTCGTAATACTGTGTCATGTCAGAATGTTGGTTGTAATACTGAGTCATGTCAGAATGTTGGTTGTAATACTGTGTCATGTCAGAATGTTGGTTGTAATACTGCGTCATGTCAGAATGTTGGGTGTTATACTGCATCATGTCAGAATGTTGGTCGTAATACTGTGTCATGTAAGAATATTGGTTGTAATACTGTGTCATGTCAGAATATTGGTTCAACCCACTTTCTTCTTGGTCGTCCTCTGTATCTTGCTCTTTACATTTTCATGTAGTATGCTGTTGCCGTTGGTCAATAAGGGTTCATTTTCATTAGGTGACCGAACTATTTCAGTCTCCGTTTTTTCAATATATATGATCACTGTTGTTGTTCCAACTGTTCTTGTAATCTCATTTCTCACATGGTCTTGTCTTGTTATATTTGTTGCTTTTCTTAGACATCTTATTTCACACATAGTGAGTTTTCTCTCTTGCTCTTTAGTTAGTGTCTATGTCTGACATTGATAACACAATGTTGGGATGAATATTGAATTTATGATTTGTCTTTTGGTTTTCATCGGGATAGGTATGTGTTTCAAAATTGGTGTACGTTAAAATCACTGATAAATTATCTGATTTTCTTGAGTTCTTGCATAATATCTAGAGCAGATTTCTGTGAACACTCAAATTCCCTACTGGTTTGCTGCACCTGATGTAGTTTCATTCTTGAATGAACATTTAAAATAGCAATAACAGTAATTGCTAGAAATGTATAAAAAATGTAGAAGATTGCTAGAAATGTATTTATGGTATCAGAACCTTCAAACTGGTTTTCTCATAGCATGTTGTGGCAGACAAAATACAACAATTTGTACAAATGCATAAATATAAGAGAAGATACACTTAAAATTCTAAAAATGGCAAATATTAGATGTCAATTGCACTACGGTTACAGCCTGTGCTTTATCAATTGAATACAAACTTCATTTTCAACTATCAAAAGATGTGAAGCACAATTGTCTATCTACAGGTGGATGATGGTCAGAATATCTACACTTGCTTTCTCTTTTTTTTTTTACTACCATTCAGCATTGCAGCAATTGAGCAAGCATCTCACAAATGAACTTAATTAAGAACAAGCAATGTAATAGCATAAAGCAAAACTTCCTGGAAACTTTGTTGGATGTGAGATCATTCTTATATGTACATCTGTTGTAATATTTTACAGCATTTGACTGTTGTCTTGAAAGAGATCTGGCAAATTAGTAAAACAATAGTTCGTGTAGACTAATTTGGTTATTGTTTGGGCAACTTTTGGAAAATCAATCCACTGGTTTGAGCTGCTATTGGGCGTCTGCGGGTTTTACCAGAACTACCTGGCATCACTATCTGTTTGGTTAAAGACTTTCCGGTTAGTTCAAGACGATAAAGATTGGTTCCTTAAATATATAAAACCTGCCACAGACAGAAAATTATATCTCATTTCTGCAAGATCATAAAATATTGCTGTAAAAAAAAGTAAAAAAAAGCTAGCACATTTGCTGGATGTTCATAAAACGAAGCACTACTACCTATAGTCTATATAGGCAGGAGGTTTGTCTCCATTATTTCAGTCATAAGCAGGTCCTGACAGTTACCCCACAGCATCACTTCCAGATGTCTCATGGGGTCTTGTTTTAGTCCCCAAGTCCTGAAAAAGTGTCTGCAAAATGTGTTCTGGAGTCTGGAGACCCTTTGGACATGGACATTGGTCAATTTGGACAACCCTTATTTTGCAGAGATGTGCTTGTAGTCTAGTGTCCTGTGCTGAGCTTAAAGATGGTAGTTTGCTGTATCTGTTCAGCTTTAGGATAAGGTCTTGTGGAAAGTTGCTGCCTGTTCTCTAACTCCCTGTATGTTTGTATTATCTTTTGATGAGAGTTTTGCTTCAGTCAGTGATATTCTGTGATGGAACTGTTCCTATTTTACACCTGCTTTTGCCACTTGGCTGTCCAAAACACACTCACTAACTTTCAGGTAGAGAGCCAGACGAGAGATTAATTATGCACTCAGAAAACAGCTAAGATTACCCTATATTTTGAATAAAGATAACAGTTTTTAAAAATAATTACTAGACAACAGCTTACTAAAAACCAATACTAACCTCAACAACATTTCCATCTGGTAACATGTACTGCACTTTTTCTGTTTCCATGCTTTCCTCCCTCATAGGATTTATGGATAAGTAACATGTTCTCTGTGGATAAGCAAAGCAAATTTTTCTCATACAAAAAAATCTTCCCAAAAAAAGTTTTCAAATTCTTTCCTATTAGTACAAATATCTGCTACCTTGTTTTGTATTTCACTGATGAAGTAATCAATGTCACTATGACTGCTAGCATATTGTAGAAAAGTGAAAAGTTCTCATAAATCTATTCAATATGTTGCCATCTATTGCAGTCAGATGTCAATTCCACTGGAAAATAGGTTACGCACGCACACACAACACATACCCACTTTATTTAAATTCTGCTGACTTATGTTGGCAAAGCTCAGAGGCCTGGAGAAAACATGCTGCATGAAAAGACAGAACAACACACAGATGACAAATTCTGATCATACGTGTCCCAAATATAGCAGGGGATTCTATGCTAGTATTGAACTTTTCAGTCATCTCTGCACACACCAGAGAGATGCAACAACAAAAGTCTGAAATTGTTGTCATTATCATCTGTGGTGGACAGCTATTATTATTACTATGAGAAGGTAAAGAAATTATCGTAGTGATGGCAGTCTGGTACCTTTAAATGGTCTATATTTATCTTTTGGGATACATGGGATCCAAATTTATGTGAATTCAAGGGGTAGCACCAAGACTAAAACATCTCCATAAGGATACATAAGGCAACTAAAGTTGTACACTTTGTTTAGTCAAAGCCTAGGTATTGAGTAGTTTCACCAGTATGATCTAATACTGTTATTTCCATTGTGGTGCAGCATATTAAGAATACAAAACTGACAGAATGGAGAGGACAATAAGCTTGTCGCCCGTGTGTTGCAGGGCCCGAAATGGGAGCAAAGAATAGCAACACTGTTTACCTTCCACGCATGCCGTAAAAGGCGACTAAGGAGGTTATGGGATGAAATTGTCTGTCCCATCCCATATAGGGTCAGTGCCCCAAAGCCATGCTGAAGACGGATGTGTCAGGCTGAAAGGCGTAGATATCGCAGTAATGCTGTAAACCATGACACAACGCATTCCGTTCTCTGAACTACATCCTGCCAATCTGCAGGAGTTTGAGAACGAACGCAGGAGAAGAAGAATAAGCTTGTGGTATCATCTTGGTAGACTGGACATGGAAAAATTTCACAAATTTCTTTAGCCAGTTACGAGAAATTACTATGCATGAGGTGACAATTCCTTGAGATAGCAAAGAACCAGAGTATGTAAAACTTAAATCTATGCATGCCATACACAGAAATATTACATATTAGATTTATGACAAGTAGGGAAGTTGCTATGCAGATGCAACAAGTTCTTGAAAATCTCAGTGACCAGAATATTTACTTTGAATATAAGAGATGTAAAGAGTGTTCCATAATTCAATTTCCAAGTCCAGTAGAAATTTTGTTAGAAAACAGACAGTTTCCATTAATGAGTATCTAAAAAAATATAAATTAAATGTCAACAGTGCCATAGCTACTACATCATCATTAGCCTTTAGGGCCCTGAATTAAAAATTAAGAAACATCCCCTTGGGCCTGAATTCTTTTTTGGAAAATTTGCATTATTGATGGTGGGTGTTTTGAAAACGTGATAACTTTTTTATTTTTGCATATCTAAATAAAGGAGTGAATAATGAATATAGTCATGTTTTTTTTGTTCTTGTATGTATGATATGACAGTTGTGAAGTTGAAAATTCAGGAAAAAAAATTGCAAAGCGCCATTTTCAAATCGCACATATAACTTCTTGACGACCCTAATACTTGAGCAATGCATGGAAACATTGATAAAATCCTCATAAATACCTATACTTATTGTATATATATTGTTTTATATCAAAACTAATATAATATGAAGAAAAAAAAATAATAAAACGTGAAGAAATCGCATATAACGTCCGTCCGGTAAACACTAGGTATAGGCTGACACGCAGCGTAATTATTGTCTATGCACACACGTGGCACCCCTGATACATATTATTTTTGTGTTTTTGAACGACTACACAAACATTCTTATCAAATAACAATATATTAAACACAAAAAACAACAATTAAAACATGTAGTCACAATCACTTAGCCATGCCACGGGTACTCAATTTGATAGTAAAATATGGCCAACGTCACTCTAAAAATTCGTTGACAAAACCAGCCGGCTTTCTCTCTTCTTACAATCGTAATGAGTAAAGGAATTTGACCTTTAAACTGTGACATATTCCTAGCTTCGTTTGGCGGGTTTTATACGTCACGGGATCATTAATTCGTGAAGTTCCGTACTCGGGAATCGGGTGATGTCCTATGTAGCGGGATTGCGCCCGCAGGCACAATGGAGCTGTGCTCATAGGCGCAATATTGCGACCGCAGAGTCGTAACGGTTAATATGCCAGTACTCATATAAACTACAGAAATAAATCATCAATGCCAAGAACAACATACAGCACTGGAAATAGGTTATATTATTTGTAACAATGAAACCATTAAAAATTATACTCTCATAGAAAAATACTAATTAAACACTATATCCCCCCCCTTTCCTTATACCCCACTGGTGTAAAAAGGGTAAATGTCGGTCCCATGGCAGCAACCTGCTGTCTAGGATGAAAATAACACTTCATGTACTAAGCCAAAGCAACTATTAAGTGGGCTGGCCAGTTCCCTTCTTTGCTGTGTTTACTTTCCCCAACCCATGAGTCAGGTACCCAATTACAGCTGGGTCAACTGGAAGAAAGATCATGTCAGGTGATAAATCATGACCTATGAAAAGGAACTTTGTTTCAATATGTAGGTTCTCTAGTGTAGTAACGGACATTTCCTCTAAGCTACACAAGTGAATGACCACTTGTTACCAAAAAGTGAGTGTGTGAAATTCAACAAACCACATACAAAATCAAAAACTTCAGGCCTAAAGAAAGGTCCTCACATTCAATCTCAAGAGTCATTTGCAGATGTGGTTGTAGAGGAAATGTAGCTTGTAACAGGTACCCAGCTGTTATTTTATCTGGTTCACAATCACATTTTTCTGAAGTTCCTATTGTTAGCGTGAGGATAAGGCTCTGGAGAATTATCCCCCTTCTTTTATTGCACAAAAGGATACAAGTACTCCATTTTGCTTGTAAATTCTTGATGATCGATACTAACAATCTCCTTTCAAGGACATATTTTGGAGGCATAGAATTGCTATCTTCATAAAAATCATCAATGCTAATTCTAAAAAGCAAACATGCAAGAAAAAATTGTTTCTGCCTATAAAACTATCATATCACTCACTTCTTTTAGCTGCTTCACCACTTCAAACTCTGCTGATGTGTGGAAATCAAATCCTTCTTTCCTCAACAGGAGGCGCAAGTACCGAGTGACATCTCTACCTGCTATATCTACTCTCATTATGCTGTGGGGCATTGCAAAACCTTCATATATTGGAACAGCATGTGTTACTCCATCACCAGCATCTAACACTACACCTGTTGTGCGCCCAGTTGCATATCTGTGAATTCATATTTTTCATTTGTAAACCACTACAATTAACAAATATAAGAAACAATGTATTCTTCTTCTTCCTTTCTCAAACTCCTACAAATTAGCAGGATGCAGTCTAGAGAACAGAATGTGCATAACAGAAACAGTTATGGTTTGTAACTTTGCTATGATACCTGCACCTTTCGGTCTGACATATCTGACTTCAGCATATGCATCTTGGTCATTTTGACCTTTTATGAGACAGGACTTCCAATTCCACACTCAAACCCCTTTAGTTGCCTCTTACAACATGCATGGCAGGTAACAGTGTTGCTATTATTTGCTCCCCTTTCAAACCTGACAATATATGGGTAAGAAACAATTTATGTGGTATCAAATTAAGTAATTATACAATATAAATCCTAAGCAAGTCTTCTGCTATTACATATATACATATGGACAGAAAATACAATATAAACCATACAACAAGTCACTATCTTTACATACATAAAATACAAGCATTTAATGTCTGTTGACATACTTCTCATAAATATATGTACTAAAAATAGCTCTTGAAAAAAGTTCTTAGCAACACCAAAGCACTCAGCACATTGCCATAAGTACTCAGTCCCTTTCCAACTTTTTGAATGAGTATATTAGATGGAAGTATCAGCTGTAGATCACTTGCATTGCTCTAGTGATTATTCCAAATTTTGTCTTTACTCAGTGAGTCAGGAGTTACCACTACATTTTCAGCTTGGTGAACTAGGAAATTGACAGCACCATACATTAGTGATTGAATTTGTACGACTGTGCTATCTGACATCATAACAATTACCCCTAATTTCTTATTCTACGTTCATTCTCAAACTCCTGCTTGTCTGCAGGATGCAAAATATGAGACAAAATGTGTTATGATTTACATCTTAGTTGCAATATCTGCACTTTTTTTTGGCCTGACAAAGAACAAATATACACTGCAGCTTAACATTGTATTTTTCAGACTGAGACACAGCTTTAGATAAAATATGTTTAATCCTTACAGACTAAGCACTGCCTGCATGGAAATAAACAAAGCTGGAACGTTGAATGTTTCAAAGAATATTTCTGCTGCTTTCTCTCGATTTCTTTGTGGGTTCAATGGTGCCTCTGTAAGCAGAACTGGATGCTGAAAAGGATGGTTACAAATTCATATTAACAAGCATGTTCTAACTAGTTTAAGTTATATCAAAATGAAAAAAATGCATATTATATATATTGTTTGTAGGCTTTGTGGTTGAGTGGATAGTGGACCAGCTCCAGTAGTCTGGAGAATAGAATATGTTGTGTCATGGTTTAAAGCTTGGCTGCATTGTCTGCGCCTTTCAACCTGACACATCCAATTTCAGGATGGCTTTTGGGTCATTTTGATCAATGGGATGAGATATACAACTCCACCACCAAACTTCATCAGTTGCCCTTACGAAATGCATGATAGGTCACAAGTGCTGCTATTCTTCAGACCTCGACAGCACACAGGATGTACTGGCAATACAATTGGATGTATTTGTGATTCTTAAAAAATCAACAATAGTTGAATAGCAATGTCCTATACAGGATATGCTTCTACTTTTATATATATATTTTCCCTATATCTTCAACAAAAATAATAGTGTCAAGATTTATGTCACATTCCGGTTCAATCACATATCATGTTTTGACAGTTGACAGTTTTTAAGTAATCTCCACCTATTGCAATTTTTTTAGTAGTTTGTGACATCACTCTGCCAGTTCATTTCTAATAGCAGAATAGCTGCTGTATCGATGCTGAACTAGCCTTCAACTTATAAGGATGCAATACGCTTGCTGTATTTTCAAGGAGTTCTTCCGAATGAAAAGATATGTGCACAGGGACATGCTATGACATTAACCTACTATGAGCAGAGATGACTCTGCCACTACATGAACAAGGCTACCAAACTAGAAATATGATATTGGAAATGTTCATTATCAAAAGATATTTCCACCGAAGATGGATGAGCTGGGTCACTGGAGAAAAAAATAATGTGACACAACACATTTCCATTTTCTGGACTACATCCTGCTGGAAATCTAGTAGGACCTTTGTCGTGCTACAAGAGAGACCCAGTGGGGCCATGAGAATGAACACTCAAGAAGAAGAAAAGATGATGGAAAATTAGTGTTTCCTTATTCCTCTGTATTTGCTTTTTCGTTAGGCGACATTGAAGCTTCCTTATAAAAATCATCAATGTCATCTCAAAAGTTAAAACAGAAAAAGAAGGATATATTTATATCCCAAAATGATCTGTAAATAATTACATCTGCTGTGAGAAATGTACTGTTTGAGATATAAATGTTTCTTCATTTGTTCTTGACCTGATATAGATGTCACTACACTCAATGGTGTCTTGTAGGACAGCAAAAACCTCCTTCCAACACTCTGTCTCTAGCTATCATTTCTAAGATACCTAAGTGTTTTATGGTATCAAAGATATTGGTACTGAAGGAATTCCCTGAGAAGTGATTCTGTAATTTTATCTTATGAAATAGGGCTGAAGTGGTTATTGCATAACAGCATGATGAATTCAAATGTGAGTGTACAATGTATTACTTTATTCTCATAACTTGGGTCAGGAATATAAATGTTAGAATAAATCATTAGCACATTCATTAAGTGACAGAAGACTCCATTGCTGAGATTTGAATAATGTGAGATAATGTCATAGTATGAGTAGATATGAGCCTTCAGTATGAATATCTTTCATCATGTTCTGAGAGACAGCTAAACTGAAGTTCAGTTCTGTTAAGATTCTTTTTGTTCTGTGTTAAATCTCAAACTCTTGCTGGTTAGTAAAACATAGATATAAACAGAATATTATTATTTTACATCTTCGATGTGATACATGCACCTTATGTCTAGCATTGCTGAAGCAAAGCAAACAAGTTTGTGTACCTTCGCAGTAGTCAGTCAAATACTACAATAATCGATAAAGATGTCTCCCTGTGCATTGTTCACACTAGAGTAGTTATTAGTGGTGTCTTCATGTGAATATCTGAATTGGATATAGTTTTAGTTTGAGAACCAAACTGAAGATCTACTATGCAATTGTTCTGCCTTTGCTGCTATATACAGCTGAATCCTGGACTGTCTATGTCAGGAATGCAAAATAGATTCACTCTTTTTGATTTTGGTGCATGAGAAAGTCTCTTGGTGCATGATCACAGGATCATATCCCTGACAGAGATCCTTGAAAAGTCTAACATGGAAAGTATATACACCATGTTGATCAAATTTTGGCTTCATCAGGCCAATTACATCATCAGCATGCAGGATGAGTGTCTTCCAAAGAGACTGATCTATGATGAGCTGTGTGTAGGTAAGCGTTCAAGTGGAAGCCAGAAGAAACATTTCAAAGACAACTTGAAGGCATCCCTCATGCACTGTAGGATTGATACAAGCTCTTGACTGTCTAGACTGGCATAGTCAGATCAGTGTGGATATTAAAAGCTTTGAACAGAGAAGAACACTGCAGGAAATTCAAAAGAGACAAAAATGAAAGGAGAGGTTAGACTCTTTCCTCATCTCAAGACCTACTACGTTCCTTCGTACACTGCAAAAGGTTATTCGGAACCTGGATTGGACTCAGCCATCTGAGAAAACACAGATACCAAATCTATTTGACCTTTTACAATGATGTGATCATTTTCGCTTGCAAAGGAGGAGCATCATGTTTAGAACATCCCACTGCAGCATAGTATTTTGGACCATTCTGACCTTCTATGAAATGAGGGAAACCTCTTACAAAATTCATGGCAAATCACAGTATTTCTATTTCTTGTTTCCCTTTAATGTTAAACAAATAATATATTTATGAAATAACAAAAGAAAACTTGCCTCCTCTGAAATGGTTTGTAGTTGGTCTTTTGAATAAATATACTGCCATATTTGTTCCATATCATTCCAGTCTCTAATAATACCATGCTCCATTGGGTAGCGAATTGATAACAAGCCTCTATGCTCCTGTAGAAGAAATGATGAATGTGCTTATGGCTAACTATGCACCAGACAAATTGCAATAAAACTTGTCACATTAAATAAAATATTATATGCAGTAAGGGGTGCAAAGGGAACGCATTGCTCTAGGCGGACCCAGGGTTAGCAGATAACCAAGATCCCAAATGTACCTCCACGTGGTGCACCCTGGAAACAGAAATACAGCAGCTCGTGCTGATTCTGGCCAAATCATTTGGGGATCGTGTCCGAGAATGTGGAGGTAGCAGATGGAAAGAGATTTGACTGCACAAGAGACAGACAATATCTCCGACACCACCAGCATCACCACATATAGCAACACTGTCGACATACAGTGAAGCTAGTCAGTCCAGTCCGAACATTGGAGGGGCGGCCAATGTAAAATGCACGTAAAGGTAAATGCATGGCGAGAGACAAATATGTTTCACACAGAGTACAATGAAACAATGAAAGGGCAGAACAGCGCTAGAGGGCAGCGCGAACTGCAAATAGAAAGTGAAAAGTCCCTAGGAAAGGGAACTACAAGCTCCGTCAGCTCGAGACGGGCTTCTAGTTACCAGAGTTCCTAACAGGCAGAGACCCAGACCCATCCATCGGCGTTTGGTAAAGCAAAAGACCTAACCCAACTCTAATGTCGAGCCTTCCTAAACCGGAAATATGCTTGCAAAGAGAAAGGGTTCTGTACCCGATGGGTGTAGGCAAGAAAGGGACAACGATGGCAGTCCTGGCCCAACTCTACTGTCAAGGTTTCCTATACCGGAAGTAACTTGCAGAGAGAAAGGGTTCTGTACTCGATTCGCTCAGGCACAAAAGGGACAACGATTTAGCCCTGGCCCAACTCTACTGTCAGGTTTTCCTACACCAGAAATACACTTGAAGAGAGAAAGGGTTCAGTACCTGATGGGCTCAGGCGCTATTGGGACAAGGACGCTCAGCTCGAGAACGCCTTGCTCTCAAACGCGTGGTGTGAGACTCGAACTTGGACAAGGGGTACACGATGTCGGTGAATGACACCTCGGCTAAGAGGGCGAAAGAGCCAGGGTCCAACTCCTCTGTTGAGTTCTTCCCCTTAAGGAACCAGGCTCATGGATGAGAAACGGTTCAGTACCCAATGGGCACAGGCACAGCACGTCCAATTACACGAGGCAAGTTCATAGACAGTGGAACACCTCGTTCGAGTGAGACGAGAGCTAGAAAATCGTCTGGGCGAAGAGTCTTCACTACGCGTGCCTGGAGACAGATATAGAGGCTGTCACAGGCTAAGGGTAGCCCACCCGAATTGTCAAGGCATGCCGAAATCGGATGTGCTAGGCCTACAAGGCGCATAACGGTGGCACAACGTAATCACGCTCCCGGCGGAAATCGCACGGATATCCGTGATGGTTACAATGGAGCGAACGAAAAACAAACAAACATATGCAGTAAAGCCTCAAATTGCAAGTAATTCAGTTTGCAAGCATTTTGTAAGACTACAAAAATTGTAATACTAATTTTAACACAATTCACATTTTTGTTGTTGCAATATAAGCATTTTGTCTGGTTATGGATAATGTTGCTGCTCATCATCCTGGCCTGGAGAACAATTTACTGGAAGAGTATGATAGTATTAGTCAAGTTCTTCCTCCCAATACTAATCCATTAATCCAACCAATGGATCAGCAGGTCATTCTGAATATTTAAAAAATTTACACAAAGCACTATGTCAGCAGTGCTTGAAGGTGACCAAAGGGACAAACTCCAAGAGTTTTGAAAAAAATAATTTTCAAATCATAAACTGCTTCAAGATCAATAAAGCCTGCAATGGGGATAAACAAAGAGAACCATCACTCCTGCTTGCAGAAAACTGGTCTGATTGCAATGTAGGGCTTGCTCATGAACATAAAATATCAGTTGTCAATGAAACTGTGTACTTGGGAAAGACCAGTGGACTAAAGGTGAATGAAAATGATATTATTGAGATGGTGGAGGGGCATAGCAAGAAGCTACCCTCCAACTAACTGATCTATATGCATTGCTAGCAACAGCAAAAGATTATGGAGATCTTGTCTGAGGAGAATAAAAATGACAGAGGACTCCAAAAAACTTACGTCAGAGAGGATTAATTTCATTACACTTGAGTTGTACTCCATCCCACTCAGTGGAGCAGCACGATGTCTGCCAGGGATCTCCGAAAAAAATCCACTTTATAAACAATGTCATGAGCGGGATTCAGACTCATGACTTCTTGGGCACAAAAGCAATGGCTTAACCACTACCCCAGGAAGATCTCCCATGGAGGGATTGTCACTTAAAATTAGATGTGAGAGAGATGTGCAAAATATGGGAAACCATCCACAATTTTTGAGAAATGTAGCAATGGGAATGATGAATCTATTTAATTACAATGCAAAATCACATTTCCACAAAATCCTCAAAAAACAATCATCTTGGAAACTTCCTTGTTAAACACACACATACACACACAAAGAAGACTCCAGTAATGCAACAGATCGCCCGTGTGATGCCGGGGCCTGAAAGGGGAGCAAAGAATAGCAACACTGTTTACCTTCCATGCATGTCGTAAAAGGCGACTAAGGAGGTTATGGGATGGAGTTGGCTGTCCCATCCCATATAGGGTCAGTGACCCAAAGCCATGCTGAAGTCAAATGTGTCAGGTTGAAAGGCGCAGATATCGCAGCAATTGTGTAAACCATGACACAACGCATTTCGTTCTCTGGACTACAACCTGCTATTCTGCAGGAGTTTGAGAACGAACGCAGAAGAAGAAGGCAACAGATAGCAATAATTTCACTAGTGACAGTGAAAGTCATCCTACATAATAACCTTCCTCCTCCTCTGTATTGCTTCCATTACATCAGCTAGAATTTAATTTAATTCATAAATTATATTACTCTATATTAAATTGCAAATAGTGAAAACACCAGCATATTTGACAACAAACATATAAATAGATGCAATAATAATCATGAAACTTTCTGCTACTATTAAAACAAATAAATTGTTGTTACTGTTACTAATAAAACTGTTATTACTGTCAAATATGCTGGTGCGCATTGGTAAGAGCATTCCAGTATATTGTTTGTGCTCAACTTAATTCTTTTTCATTTATTAATTTTGTTTTTGAAAAAAAAAGGCCCTATTAGAATGCAACAAAAAAAGTTCTTGTTCTTCTGTTATTTTTAATTAACAATATTTTAAATTTTGCATTTTTACTATTTATTTGTTTTATTAGTAACAGTAACAACAGTACATTATCCTTAGTGTTACCACTTCTTATTTTTTATTTCTGCGCCACTCTCCACTTTGTCGGATATCCTTTGACACTTTTGTTATTATTTAAATACATGTACATGCAATAAAAATGTAAAATAGTATGTACATGTACTTTACTGTATACTATATAATCATTTTTTATATGAAAACATGTACATGTCCTTATATTTATTGGGTTGTGGAACAAATCCTGAGTTTTCATTATTTCAATATATTCATTCATCATTTATTCATTTTCCTTTAGCGCTGAAGTTAGCGCATAGGACATAGGTCAGATCTCTCCAATTATGTCTGTTCAAAGCTATTCTGTGTAGTTCTTGAATAGTATATATATTGCTTGTTTCACTTTCTCTAAGTATTGTTCTTCTGAGTGTTTCTTTTGTCTTATCCCTGTTTCAATGGGTGCTTTGTATTCATCATCATCAAGTGCCGTCTCCGCAACGAAGGTTGGCTGCAACGTATCTCCAACATCTCCTGTCTCTTGTCTTGGTGGTGCACTCTGCTAGACTGTAACCTGTCCATCGTGTAATGTTACTCTCCCACTTGTATCTCTGCCTACCTCTTGCTCGCTTCCCTCTGACTTTACCCTCAAGTAAGGTCTTCAATAGGGTGTCATGTCTTTTAATGTGTCCAAAGTATTTTATTTGCCTGATCTTTATTTCTCTTAGTAGTTCTTTCTTTATATTAAGTGTCTTTAGCACCTCTTTATTTGTTTTCTTCTCTTTCCATGATGTTCTCCCTATTCTTCTATATACCCACATCTCAAAGGCATCAATTTTGTCTTCTAATTGTTTATTTAGTGTCCATGTTTCTGAGCCATACATTAATATGGAATAGATGTAGCATTTTATAATTCTCATTTTTAACTTGTTTGTAATTTGTTTAGATATTAATAATTTCCTCATGTCATTGAAGGTACTTTTAGCCATTCCTATTCTCCTTTTAACTTCTGTTTCACATCTGCCATCATTTGTGACTATGTGTCCAAGATATTCATACTGTTTTACTTGTTGTAGTTTCTCTCCCTGTATGTTTATGTTTACCTCCTGTTCTTCTGTGTCTTTGCTGATTATCATGGTTTTTGTTTTTTGAATGTTTATATCCAGTCCATATTCATTAATTGTATTATGAGCAGGCAAATTAGATGACATTAAAAGGGATGCTACAGATACAAAGAATATAGTCTTTTCGGATCCTAAAAATATATTTGTTTAAAATAAAGCAATATGGAGAACAATAAAAAGAAAAAGCAGAAAAAATATTTTCCTTTCCTGTTGAAATATAAATATTGTACACCACTACGTTAAGGCAGTTTATCACAAAAATCAATGACAAGATTATAGTGGGGATTTTTTTCTTACCTCTGCTTCTGGTCCTAGAAATATATCACCTTCCAGAGCTCCCGCCATTATGCGGACATGTTTTGGTCTTCCAATACTACAGAGAGAACATGTTGTTTAATGTCAATTGTTAAGACCTACAAGGATATTAAAAGAATTGTAATACAAGGAGAGATTATATACATGTTTATTATTAAGGAGAGATTATATACAAGGAGAGATTATATATAGTTTATTATTTAATTACCAGGATAAGTAACAAATGTGTAATCATTTCCCTATGTCAGGCAGTAATAATTGATCTTCTACTTCAGTTTGGTGACTTTCTTGGTAACTCTGTCTGTTGTGGTAGGTTTACATGATGTTCTTTAAAATCCTAGATACTTGAGTGACTCATTGCAGATGCAGTGTGCATTGTCACAAGTTTTACAAACTTTTATTCCAGTGGGAACTTTGATATAATGATCTTGCAACCATGAGACATATTGTAGATGAACAATCCTTCAGATAGCAGGCTTCCCACATCAGAGATTATTTCAATCATTACTCTATTAACCTGACAAGACTACTGATAAGGTGCTCAAATGAGAATTAAGTACGGTTCTGATTTTTAAGGTTCTTAATCATGATACACAAAGGGTTTGCTTCATGCATCTCTGAGTCTCAGCTATTTGCAGCTATTTTACCCAAATATCTCAATATCATAATGAATATACAAAGAATATACATAATAGTGTGGAAAGAAAGGGAAGTTCTAGAGGACTGGCAAAAGTCAGTAATCGTGTCATTGTGAAAAAACAATGGCAACAAAAGAGAATGTGAAACATACCGAGACATCTCACTATTAAGCCACACCAGGAAAAGATATGCAAAGATAATAGAGCAACGTGAAAGATACATTGCCGAACCACAAATGAGCCCCTCTCACTTTAACTTCAGAAGAGGGGTTAGTTGCACAGACGCCTTTTTCACGATGAGGCAAATGAGCGAGAGAGCAATAGAATACAACAACAAACTAAATGCAATATTTATAGATCAGGAGAAAGCATTTGCTAGAGTCAACAGAGACGTACTATGGGAAACTCTAGAAATGTATTGTATCAAAGGACAATTGTTAGAAGGTATAAGAGCTTTGTATAAAAACTGCCAGTGCGTGGTAAGAACATCAGATCATATTACAGACGCATTTGAGACAAAAACGGGAGTGCGTCATGGTTGCATGCTCTCACCCTTGCTTTTCAATATATACATAGATAGAATAATAAAAGAGGCAAAAACTTCAGAAGGCAACATCACCAACTCAGAACAAGATAAATACAATGAATTTAACTGCTTTTCGCAGATGACCAGAGCTTCATATACGAAAATGAAGAACAACTGCAAAATCATGTTAACTCACTATCTGCAACATGTAGAAAATACAATATACAGATCAATATACAAAAGGATGGTGGAAACTATGAAAATATGCAGAACACAGTCCACAAAACATGCAGATAGAAAACATAGGAGTAAAACAAGTATCGGAGTTCAAATATCTCAGTTGTATTTTCACAGAAAATGGAAGGCTTGGCAGAGAGATAGAGATGTCAAAAGGTAAATGCAGTAACATATCAACTGTCACCACTACTTCCTCATCCTAAGATCGAGATGGAAGCTAAAAGGCAAATGATTTACAGTATATTCCTATCAACACTGTGCTACCAGTGCCAAACCTAGTCTCTCTCATCTTCACATTACAGAAAGATAGTGACATATGAGATGAAATGCTTGAGGAAAGCTGTAGGGAACCACCAGGCTTGAATGATTACGCAATGAAAATATCAGGGAAAGAATAGGTATAATACCTTGCACAGAATACATAGAAAGGCAGCAGATCAAATAGTTTGTTACATTATGAGAATGCATCATGACAAGTTATCTGTGAAGGCATATAACCAAATGAGATCAGGGTACAAAACCAGAGGAAGACCACGGAAAAGATGGATAGAAAACGTCAGGAAAATCTTGAACAAAAATGGTCATAGCACAGCCGAGGCAACACATCTGGCCTTGGAACACAAGCTTGAGCTCCAATCATCCCCTATGCTTAACAGCAAGAGTGGATAACAAACCACCTGGAAAAAGACAATTTTGAGCCCCATATAATTTGTAGAAGCATTTGTTTCAACAACAAAAAATAACAGAAAAATTGCATTAATTGCAGTGCACTAAAAAAAAGCACTTAAAATTTTTGTTTACAATAAGTACCTTTTGTATTTTATGAGAATATAGAAAATTCACTTACAAGTTTGGAAATATGTACTTGGGGACTTGATCACCTGCAAAACCTGCTTTGATGACACCAGATCCCTGCAAAATATTACCATCTATATAACATTTACATTATAGATGTTTCTTAAAACTAACGTTCAGCTGTACTGGAGTTAGAATGGACAATGTTATGGACTTCTGTTAATATATTTCAGACATACTCATATCCAAGTCAAAACTGGCCACAACAGAATGAGAAGTCATATGTACAGAAAGATCAAAATTGATGAGACAGACTGTTAACTGTGGACTTAGTCCAAGACTGCATAACATTCTTCAATTATGTCAACTCTACTAAGGCGAGAGTGAGAAAATATAACCTACTGAGACGGCACTAATTCCAAACCTGATGGATGACCTGAAACAAATTACACAGTTCACTGAAGCTATTGGTGCTGTAGCCTGATAACTGACTGAAGAATGATATAGAAGAAGAATCTAAACAACGAAAAGGGTTCTCTAAGAAGGCATATAGAGTATCACCAAGACAGTCACAAGATTTATTTCTCTCAAAACTACCCAGACTTAGTTTCTGGAATGTTAAAACAATGCTGAATTCAGAGGATCTGGCAATCCTTCCCAATCGTTTGAAACAGGAACCCTTTTTTAGGAATATGTCTTTGATTTATATTCTGAATCATTAGGTCTAGCTGATAATGTTAGTGAGATCAACGTGTCTTGTTTGTTTTCACAGACAATATTATGAACATATTAGTTTGGTTATGAAATGATATCAGAAATAGAATAGGTCTAGACATTTATTACATCCTGCATTGAATATATCTAGAAGAATAGGTGTGTCACTTTGTTTTTTGTGTGCATTTTTTATCATCACCATTTTCTCAAATATCACATATACACGAGCAAAACATACATAATTATATTCAGTAACAATTTATTTATTGCAATTTAAAAAATTACCATCATGTTGCATGTATATGCCGAGAATTTTTGGGAAAAAATCAGAAATTACTTTAGGGGCCTTGACCTATAAATGAGTAAAAAAGTAAAGTAACCCATAGCATTTATTAATGCCGTAGGGGTGTGAGATGTTAGCGATCTCACATTTCACAGGCTCTGCAAATGAAGGCGGTAGCCATCTCCTCTCCCTCGCAGTCTTTACTTCCCGAATTAATCCGGTACCCATTTAAGGCTGGGTCGACCTGGGAGCCGTTGCGATCTGAAAACATTTCCGCCTCAACTGGGGAATGAACCCAGGACCACTCATATGCGAAGCCAGTGCGCTAACCACTGCGCTAACGCAGCTCCCTATAATACTCCCTATAAATGAGTACAGCCAAATTAAAACCCAAAAAATCCCAAATAGTAATTGAATCCTTTTAAGTCCGAATCACTGTTGGAAGTCTGAAATAACTCACAAATGTCATCATCGGTCATGGAAATATCAGAGTGAATATTGTTTGTCTCCGGTACATTGTTGTCGTCAGTATCGTCCTCAAAGATAACATCGTCCTCACTTCCATCCATTGCATTACTAATTGAACATTTTGTAGTAAAATTCCACCGTAATTGATCCCCCCCCAACCACTGCACATTTAGTGGCAGACGAGATCAATTTCACAATCCTCTGTCATGTTTATTTTATTACTGTATACTCCCACAAGGTAAACAAACAAGTAACAAAGTTCAAACTCTTCTGTATCTTTTAAAAACAAACATGATCTGATGGTGCCCATTTGTCTTGCCATTCTTTCAGCACATCTTTTTCCACATAGACGTCACTGTCTGTTGTATTTTTCTGAGAACCTGGTGGCAAAATAGTTACATAGTAATTACTATTCACTAGCGCAGTTCCGCATCATAACGCCGGGACACCCAACACAAACAATTCGTTCAGGAAAGTATGATCTGTTGTTCCAAAGTCTCACCAATCATAAACTGTCTATAGACGTGGTTAGGGAAGGCAGCGCAGTATTATCTTTGGATGTGTTATTTCCGGGAATACAGTGGCCTATTCATTCCTTGATTCTTTCATTCAAGTAATGTGAGTTAGGCAAATGAAAGGAATGTCCTTATCTTACAGTTGTGAAAGTTTGTGTTACCGGGTAATTTCCATTTAGCATATCCATTCATTCTTATGATGACGAAGTTCAGTATTACCAACAATGTTACCATGTCGGTCTATAAACGGACTTTAGACTTTGGAAACTTTAAGGGTTCTGAAAGTACATCGACCTATAATCGGATGGATTTATAGTAGGGAATTGACGGTATACAAAAATTTCAAAAAGAAGACAGGTATTGTGTTTTCAAAATGTCCTTTATAAATAAAAGTCAGAAAAAAAATAATTCAGTGGCAGGGGAATAGTAAGCAATTTTTATGCAGTGTTTTAAAGGTTAAGTTACACCAGTGGTGTATACTCTATGAATGAAATGTATGTATTGCATGCCTTCTTTCTCTGCGTTCATTCTCAACCTCCTGCAAATTAGCAAGATGTAGTCCGGAGAACAGAATGTGCTGTGTTATAGTTAACACCTTAACTACGGTATCTGCGCCTTTTAGTCTGTTATATCCAACTTCAGCATGGCTTCTGGGTCACTTGACTCTCTATGGGATGGACAGTTAACTTCACCCCCATAATCTCCTTAGTCACCTCTTACATGTGCAGCGAAGATAATAGTGTCCCTATTCTTTGCACCCTTTTCAGGCCTTGTAAAAACACGGACGCATTGCATGTCTTATAATTGTACAATGTAAAAACTAATGTGATACTTTTTTTAGCAATTAATATCAAAATATTTATCATTCCAAAAGAGTATTTATATTTACTTCATAGACTACAGCAAGGCCTTTGATAGAGCACAACATGAAAATTTAATTGAATGTCTTCAAGAAATAGGCATCTATATTGAAGAGATATGATGATAGGAAACATCCTTGTCTGACTCCTTTTCCCACGCTAACCAATCAGATGTTCACTGTCTACTCTCATGGCTGCTTGCTGGTCTTGATACAATGTTTTGATGAGGTGGAATATCTGTAGCAGGAAACCCATGTCATTCATCATATCAGATATTCCAAAGTTTTTTATGTTTTACACAATCAAATCATGAGTGCTTTGAGGGCCTAGTCAATAACAATAAAGCATTTGTAGATGTCGACATTAAACTCTGAGTAACTCTCTGCATTTCTTTATGACGTTCCACATATTGAAAATATGGTCTCTTGTGTCTCTGCCCTGTTTGTGTTTCATTTAACTCTTATTCCAGCTTATGTTGCAGTTGTAGAATATTGTAGTCTGATAATGAAATCAGAAATTGTGTCCTAATTCATAACTCAGGTGTTGATTGTGCAACAGTACATATGCCTACAAAGTAAAATTAAGGGGAAAATGTTAATCTTAATCTGTTTATGAAATGGCTAAGATATGAGTCATTCACTGCAATATATATATAATATAATAATGTACAAAGTTTGTAACAAACGCAAGGGCTGAGAAGCGATTATTTATTACAAATCAATCGATTTAGGTTAGGGCGCGACAGATGTGAGTTTAATTTTTAATAATTATTGGTGTAAATAAATCTAATTGTTTTTAGATTATAAAGAAATTGCATTTATTTATAACTTACATTGTCAATAACAACAGGTTGATTAGCGATAACATCATAAGAATCCATTTGCTACGTATCTCCTCTTTCACTCAAATAAAAATAATTAAACTTATTCTCTTCTGCACAATCTGCTGTAAATGGAGCTCTCCTGCTTTGCTTACTTATGTCTATTTAGTGGATGGGAATTGTGGGTAATATTAGTCCTCTATAGTTCTTTTATTTAAAAAATACAATAAGTCACAGTCATGCGAAATCTTTATTTTCTTTTTCTTCTTAGAAGCTTCTTATATAGCGTTCATTTTCACGCTGGATTTTTCTTGTAGCAGGACTACTAGACTACTAGATCTCCATCAGGATGTATTCCAGAGAATGGAAATGCGTGTGTCGCCGTTTTATTTGCGCCAATTGCCCGATACATCCGTCTTCGGTGGAATCTTCGTTTGATTATAGTAACAACTGCAGCAAAACTGTAATCCGGCAGACGGAACACATACTTCAGGACTGCCCAACATACAAAGAGCAGAGACAACAGACCTGGCCAGAGGATACAGACTTGATGCAAAAGCTATGGGGCAGCCGCTCTGACCTGGAGAAGACAGTGGACTTCGTCTTGACGACAGGCCTGACGGTATAGCATGACCACAGATGCTGAACGCAGAAGAAGAAGACGAAAATTGAAAGCAGGGAAATGATATTATATATTTCACTGAAATATATAAGACAAAACACACATAAACAACTTTGCGACCAAATGTTATTATCACGGTCTTCATATAAAGTCAATCCACAACGTAATATTGTGCCTAGAAATTTCCAATGGATTAATCATGGACTCTAAGTAAAACATCGGCAAAGAGGATCAACGCCTTCGAGCTGAAATGCTACAGAAAGATACTTAGAATATCATGGAAGGATAAAATCAGAAACTCAGATATTATAAACACACTGAATATTCCAGAGTGTTGGTTACTAAACACAATAACAAAAAGAAAACTACGCCTGTTTGGTCATATAAAGAGACACAACTGTTTAGAAAGACAAATAATGGAGGGAAGAGTACCTGGGAAGAGGAGAAAGGGCAGACCAAGAAGACGATGGACTGACGACATTAAAGATAACATGAATACATCGCTAGAAAATGCAAGCCACATCGCCAAAGACAGAGAGAGGTTCAGAGAGTTCATTGGGAAGACAACGTTCTGGAAGGAATACGTCACATGACACACACCACAACGTAGGCATATGTGATCGTTGACTGCAGCTTTTAACTCTGTTCTTGATACGTGTGTCTTTTCATCGATTTGTGCATGTGCCCCTGTGTGATTCTAATAATTAGCTAAACTTCTTTTCCCTGTTTTCAATTTTCGAAATCGACATTTGCATTATATGCAAAGACACGGAACTTCGAAAGACACGAAATTTTACCACACACAACTTGTTATCGTGCGAGCAATTCGATATGCCCCTACTTCTATATCAGAAGTAGAATTGTAAAATCCTTCTACTCTTCCTACACCACATATTTCGTTTTATGTTCCTCAAATCGTGTGCCTTCATCTTTCCATTGTCACAAGGTTTTTATTATAGGCTTAGGCCCCTATATATCTTTTTAAGTTTTCACTCAATCTAGTTGTGCAATGTTTTATTAGTTTACGCTGACCTTTTAATAGTTTTCATTCCGTGTATTGATTGTCAGCTTTAATTATAGGCATGTATTCACAGGAATCATACTTCTGTCAATTTTAGCCATTTTTCAAGTAACATTATGTTTAATTTTGTCACTCATGCCGGATGAAAATTATCACTACGTTGCGTGTGCAAAATTGAAGAGGTAATTCAAGAAAGAAATAGAAACCTTTTGCAGCACAAGAAAATGTAGTTATACTTAGAAGAATATGTAATAGATAGGCATATCCAGATAGTGATTCTTCTTGTGTGTTTCCTCTCAAACTCCATTAGATTGAAAGGATGTAATCCAGAGAAAAAAATGTGTTGTGTTTACTGTTTGGCTACGTTGTCTAAGCCTTCTGTACTGACACATTCGACCCAAGCACGGCTTCTGGGTTACTTCGGCAATCTATTAGATGGTGCAGTCAATCTACTCACAAGTCTCCATAGTAGCCTTTTTTGTACATGAATGACAAATCACACTGTTGTTATTATGTGCTTTCTTTCTGGCTCGAGCGATTCACATGGACCAAGCAATTAAAGTTGAGTTAAATTGTCAATGAGTCTGGCTTGTAAGACAATAACATACAAACGGAAAAAAAGAAGTGTCACCGAACTTCAGTAATCCTAAATAATGACATAAGCAATATATGCTCGTACATCAATCAAGTGCCATGCCGAGTGGTGTAGGCGATCATGCATCTCCACAACTCTCTGTCTCTTGTATTGTTAATAAGTTCAGTTTGTGATTCCTTTTTGTGACAACCCATCCAGAAATGTCTCTGCCTCTGTCTTCCTCTGTCTCTTCTCCTTTTGAACTTTCCGGTGGTTACTAAATGTTCAAGTTTTGCTTTTCTCATCACAAGCTCTAAAAATTATCTGCGTCTAATTTTTGCTATAATTTATCGTTTCACTCCATCATCTCTGAAGACTTCTACAAGTTTTCTTGGCTGTTCATTAAATGTTCACTATTCTCCTTTAAAATCACATCTCAGTTACATTCTGCTTAACTTGAACAATTTGGTTTACCTTCTACGATTCGCGTCCATAAAGAAGGATTGGCTCAATACACCATCACAGAACTGAACCTGGTTAAAATGGTGCAAAGATACTTGATTGCCTATCCCAGGTGGAAGCTGGTTGATAGCATGCACACTTGCCGTTAAGTGTAGAGATGGGAGCTGTAAGTTTCTATTCAAGGCCAGATGTGATGTCTGAGTCGTACTGAGTCCGTGTTTGTGGAGGGTGGTCGTGATGTTATCGATCCATCTCATTTTCGGTCTTCCCTTTGTTCTGTATCCAGCTGATTGTTTATTATAAGCGCTCGGTGGTACTTGGCTTGATTTTATCCACTTGATTTAATTTTGCATCATTGATAGTAATACTGTATTTTGGCGGTGTGTATTTCTTTTAAACATTTATCACTACTGTTTTATTCTTGTTTAAACTGAAGCATTTGTTTTCACTTTCGGCATTTTACGGGATAATTTGTCCACGCTTTTAACGAAACAAACCATACATTATTTAACGAAACGAACTTTCGTTAATGGTGCATACAACGCAGCATCAATCGATCTTCGCGCAACGCACTGAGAGACGACCTCCCCCAAGCAAGGAAAAAAAGGGGGGGAGGGGGGTCATCAGTGCGATGCGCGCGCGCAGATCGAATGAGCGATTACAGACGTTGCGTGTTTTTTTTATCTCTGCGTCACGGAATAAATCAACCAGTGTAGGGTAACAACCCTAAACAGGAAGTAGGTGGCTGAGGTTACACTGGGCAAAATGTCAAGATATACAAAAATAGTTACCAAAGTAAAACATCGGCAGGGCGGATGTCATAGTTCTTCATGCCTGTCGGTCAGTTGCCAAGGATTGCAGATCTTGTGCATTTATGCCTGTTGATTTTAATTCATTCATAAATAAGAAATGCACAGACCAAAAACAGCTATGTATCAAATGGGTCAACAACAAGACCCTGGAAGATATCACCTTCGCAGATGATATTGCTCTACTGAGTTCAAAACACCAAGATCTCAAAGAAAAAACAGAAAGATTCAAATTTTTTGCGCACCAGATAGGTCTTCATAGACTAGCAGAAAAATAATTCCATCATTTGGGACCATCGTGAGAGGATACAGTAAAACTGGAGCTGAGAGTGATTAGATTGGTAAAAAAAAACTCGTTTCTTCTTCATTCGTTCTCAATCTCCTGCTGGTTAGCAGAATGTAGTTTATAGAATGGTAAGCAATGTCAGCATATTATAGTTTACAGCTTGGCTGAAATATCTTTTGGTCTGACTTCCCTATTTGATTAAATAATATCTCACACGCTGAAGAAGGCTCGTCTGAGATGGGCCGAGTATGTTATGCACATGCATTCTTATTAGAAAGATGGAATTACACACGTAAACGGGAAAATGACCCTTTTCAATTTAACATTTTTTTCCTTTTCAGTAAAACCGCATTCCTTACTGACAAACATATCTACGGCCATGTGCTCTTTTAATTGCTCTTTTGACACACATTTTGTCATGTAGGGTAATAATGATTAAGTTCCTTTTCCATATAAAGATTTTTGGTAGCATATCGTATTCATGATATATAATTTCCGTGTTTGTTTCCTCCAAGAATGTTACTAATTCCGGTATTTTGTCACTAAACCCACACACATTTATGGTTGCTTTGTTGGACATGTTTTTGTTTACCTCAGCGTTTGTTATACGTTTTTTTGACGTTATACGGTTTATCTATTGGTTGATAATTGTAAAATGAGTCAGTCAGGCTATTTTGCATTGATCTTTATTTTATGTGTGTGTTGCTTGTACTCTAGTTTGCCCCTACCAGCTTATGACATTTGGCCGGAGTATTAAATTACTTTCACACATGCTGTATCTGTAAACTTCTCAGGATAAAGTACCTGATACCAAAGTCCTCACCAGAGCTAGCATCCTAAGCATTCATACAATGCTGAAGAAGGCCTGAGATGGGCTGGACATGTTGTTCAGATGCCTGACAAACGCATCCTAAAACAGAGGATGTATGGCAAGCTCCTCAGGTGAAAACGAATGGTTGGTGGACAGAAGAAGAAATGCTTTAAGAACACTCTCAGTGACTCTAAAGAGTTTCAACATTGATGCCACATCCTGTAGTCTAACTGATGCAAAGTCAGTATTGCAGGCAGTGAAAGATCCAAAGAACATGAACGAACTTACGGCCTGCGTACCTCAGCAGTGGTACCAAAGAAACAGTACTGTAGTGGATCCCTGGTCACTGTGGCATACCTGGAAATGAAAAAGCTTATCTCCTGGCAAGGAAAGGAGGATCACTAGAACAAATAGAAAGTGATAATATGTACTATGAATATAAGACAATGTTAAAAGCATAATATAAGAAAAAGTGGAAGCAGATGCACCCAACTGTAGAACTAAATAATGACTCATATCATCAAATTTCAAGAAAGGAACAAACCATCATCTTCAGACTACGAACTGGCCACAACAGACTGAGAAGTTACATGTTATGAAAGCTGAAGATTGGTGAGACAGACCTGTTGACTGAGCCCAGAGACTGCAGAACACATTCTCCATTCCTGTCAACTCTACCAAGAAGAGAGGGAGAAAATATGGCCTACTGAGACGGCACCACTTCCAGACTTGAGGGGTTCCATGGATGACCTGAAGGGAATCACAATTCATTGAAGCTATTGGTACTGTAACCTGATATTTCTTCCGTGACTGGCTTTGCGAGCCGATAGAAGTATTTGTGCACAAATATATTTCAAGGAGCAATCCAGCGTGAGATGAAATGCTTGAGGACAGCCGCAGGAGTCACCAGGCTCAATAGATTACAAAATGAAGATATCAGGGAAAGAATAGGTATAATACCTTGCACAGAATACAAAGAAAGACATCAGATCAAGTAGTTTGCCCCTGAAAAGTGTTTCAAAAGTTTTTGCACATTTAAATAATGCCAACCTCTGTGCACCACAGTCCTCTGCCACAAATCTCCAGCAATTGTAGTGAATAGAAAAGTCTTTAATTGAGACCTTGCATACATCTTGGTATCTCAGGATTGGTCAGCCTCTTACACTTTTCCCCTTTGGAAGTTCGCCAAACAATATTTGCTGTGAGATACAGTCGATGATCATTCTTCCCACATGATCCAAGAATCTTAGAATTGTATAAACATAAAATAAAAATTGACAAGAATAGTGTTATAGACTGGCAAGTAATATGTTTACTGGTAGTCACGGAAAACAGAGTTTAACACAACTTAGGAAGACAGAACTAAACAAGTTATTTACATACATTATGTACATCCCAAAAACTTTCAGTATACTCCACATTTTTTTAACATTCAGATTCTAAGTAATCATAATGCTAGATGTGTAGAAAAGGAAATAGAAAAGTACAAATGTATATCAAACACATTTTTTTCATAAGTTAATTAACAGACTTATGGGAACTAAGCTATACACAACTCAAAATAAACAAGTAAGTGGCTGTATATGTACTAAAGATAGTTGTGTAGTTTTTGGAGAAACAAACACATGAAATGGCTTAGGTAAAAACTAGAAATGAGAGGACTAAAAAAGAACTGTTGAAATTTCACTTATTTTGGACATAGAAAACAGACAGTTCACTTGATCATATATTACAATTACATGCAAAAAATACAAAAGATTGAGCAATATACAAGGTAGCTTAAAAAAGGTCCCAGAATAGTCAATTAGTGTTTGAATGAAAGATGATGTTATGGGGGATTATATGTTTAGAAGTTGGTAATGGCCTTGATGAAAGGACATGGCAAAATTTGATGAAAGGACATGGCAGAATGAGAGAACTAACAAAAGCAGTTGATTTCATATTGCTTCACATATACTTTTGTATGGTAGGTACAGATGTTTGTTTATGTGTTGTGTCAGTTGCATTATCGGAGTTGAAAATGTCTCTGATAGAACAATGTACAAATGTCAAATTCTGTGTTTTGCTTGAGAAGTCACCATCAGAGACACTAACATTGCTTAATAAAGCATATCAGAATGCAATCAGTACAGGCACATCGATTCTTACTGGTAAAGCAATACCTCACAAAGCACAATGTGATTACCTTGGAACAGCCTCCATATTCTCCCAACCATGCACAGGCTGATTTGTTCTTGTTCCCTTGACTTATTGGCATTGAAAGGACAGTGATTCAAGCATGCAGATGATGCTATCACCAATAAGACAGCTGAGAGAGGTGTCAAAGAATGGGTTCCACAAATGTTTCCAACAGCTGTATGCACATTGGCAAAAGTGTGTAGTTGTTGAAGGAAATACTTTGAAGAAAATGTAGTGTAGATAATTTGATTGTTACTTATTTCTAAATAATCCACCAATTACAGGAACTTTTTGAAGCTATCTTGTAAATGAAAAGGCAACAATAAAAAGTAGTTAAGAAGCAGTTCAACCAACAGACAAAAAAGGAGATACAGTGCCTAAAACTATCCGCAAGTAGATAACACTTCATACAATATTCAAAACATTTGTAAAGGTATTAAGAAACATTACATTGGATAATAAAAAAATATGTCAATTGTATGCTGTTCATTGTATCATTAATATAAATCAAGTGTACATTATAATAAAGTTTATCACCAACATAAATACAAATAAACTATATGACATTCTTTTAGTAAGCAATAGAAATTATATGTAAATCCTGCTATTAAAATATTGAATTTGTAGGCACCACTAATACAGTACCTCTAAAATGTATTCTTTTTAAAAAAATGTCCATATTTAACAATACTTTTCAAAACCCCCAACTATATTTATTTAGTTAGTTAATTAGTCGTTGGATCATCGTCACTGCACTCCGGACAAGTCCATAGGTGCTCAGATCTCTCCTTGAGTGTAGCCGCCATTGACTGACGGTCCCAGTACGCAGTTGATTGACCATCAAAATTTCTTGCCCATGAAACCGCTCCTTTCTAGCGACACCACATTTCAAGCCAACTTTACTGTCTATACTGTATATAACAAATTTCTGTTATTACATACATATTTTGTCTGTCAGGACCAAGTTGTTATAACGGTATTCTACTATACCAAATGTTTTAAAATATCCAATCATATCTCTAGTACAATCATCTGTTTGAACCACAAGATGGATTTGCGAGTGGACACACTATCCACTCTACTTTCGATTATTTAAATTTAGATTCAAAATAAACTTGACGGCTTGCTTCCACACTTGCTGTTCCCGTGCAATGACCATGATTCCTACTGCCAATCAACAATACTGCATCTTTTTTGTAGATGTGATTAGTCAAGTACGGAAAATCCCGCTTAATCAAACTGCAAGGCGATTCGGTACCGCTAGAACGGACCTGGTTCAATTCCTGTAATGTTCTTACATTTGTGGGGCACATCTGATGTGTGGCAGCACATCTGATGTATGGCTAGGAAGATTAGGACACCATTTGGAGAAGAGGAGGCACATTTGTAGTATGGCTAGAAAAATGAGGGCAAACATGGAGGAGAGGGTGTATCTGACATATAGCTAGAAATATTAGGGCATCATGTAGAGGAGAGATGGGCACATCTGATACATAGCTAGAAAAATGTGGAAATGTGGGCACCACATGGAGGATAGGTGGCACATCTGATGTATGGATATAAAGATGAAAGTACCTTCTGAGCTGAAACTAGAGGGACTTAAAAAAAACACAAAATTCATGAACTTATGTGACCTGTGCCTCCTAGCGAAGTCAAGCTAAGATATGATATTTATTTCAATGCTGTCATTGATGAAAAGAAATAGTGTGGCTTGTAGAAACTTAAAATAAAGCATTTTAAATGCTGGAAGAATGTCTTTCAGAGAGTTTTGCTAAATATATTTGAAACATACTGTTTTTCAGATGTAAAAACAAACCATCTGAGTACAAGAAGATTCCAGTGCTGTTTTGGCAAGCACAATGCTAGATTTCATGAACATCACAGAAATACAAGAGTGTACAGAAATAAATGCATTATTGATATATAGGAATCATAAACTCATGACATGATAAAAAATGGTTCTCACAGCTTTCAGCAGAATTTTCCATAATACTGATGCTCATAAATATAACTCATTGACCAAAATTGTAGGTATCACAAAACTAGTGCCACAGATACAAGACACACTTGTGTGTTTTCAGGGTAAAAAATAGTAACACTGTTTACCCTTCAATGCATGCTTAAGAGGCAAATAAAGCAGTTTTGGGGTGAAGTTGGCTGTTCTATCCCATCAAAGTGACCCAGAAGGACCACTGTCATGCTACAAGAAACATTCAGTGGGAGTTTGAGAATGAATGAAAAAAAAAGTATAACACCATATTCTTCACACCCTTCACAGGGACTTAAAATATCTAAATCTCAATGAGGACAATATGATAACTGGTCACACTGCAGTAAAACTGATCTAATTGGCGAAAACATGGGGTTTACAAATCACTAAGAGGACACATACAAAAATAATAAAATTGATGTTACAACCAAGAGAACTTTATTATTAAGCCCAGAATGCAAGACACAACTGGCAGAAAATACCAAGAAATACAACACAGAATGCCTAATGGCAATGGATGGAATGATGAAGTCTCCTTCTGCATTTGTTCTCAAATTCCTGAAGAGTAGTAGTGTGTACTTCAGAGAACATAACATGTTGTGTCATGGATTACAGTGCAGCAGTGATATATGCATCTTTTCGTTCCTGACACATTCAACTTCAACATGGCTTTGTGGTCACTTTGATCTTAAATGGGATAAAACAGACAACTTCACACCAAACACTCCTTAGTTGTTTCTTACAACATACATGGCATGTAAGTGTTGTTATTCTTTGCTCACAGATTGAACTCCACCAACACACAACAGATGATTTTACCATGGCCCAAAAAGGGAGTAAAGAATTACAACTCTATTTAACTTCCATGCATGGCATAAAAGGTGACTAAGGAGGTTTTAGGGGGGAGTTGGTTGTCCCATCCAATGGCGTGTCGAAGTGCCCAGAAGGCATGTTGAAGTTGGATGTGTTAGGCAGAAAGGCACATATATCACAGCTAATCTGTAAACAGGGGTGCAAAGGGTTTCACATTGCTCTCGTACGTACCCAGGGTTAGCAGATAACCAAGATCCTAAAAGTACCTCCTCGTGGTGCACCCTGATAAACAGAAATATAGCTGCTCTTGCAGTATTCCTGATCAACACTTTTAGGCTAGTTTCTGTATATGTTGTAGATGGAATAAGAATTGCCTGCAAAGAGACAGGAAATATCTCAGAAACCTCTACACCATCACTGTCAGCACACAGTGATGCAAGGCATCTGTGCATTCCGTCTCTGACGGTCTAAAAAGCAGAAACATTGTAGAGCGACCAATGTCCCTAACATATGATGACCTTACAAATACACACAGAATCTAGAAAAGGCAACACACAAAGCATAGTGACGTTAATCAATCAACTCAGTGGCAACAAAGCTACAATAGTCCAGCATGAGACAGACTGGTGGAAGTGTTATTCATGTTCGAGAACACATAGATGCCCACACGTCCCACCACAATTGACCCCATTCAAAGTAGGAATCATGACTCAGGTATTGGATATGCCAACCTTGAACATGCTCTCCTGGGTATTGAAAAAAAAGCTGAACTTGACTGTAGGCCATTGTCCAACACAGTTCATATAGAAGATAATTGGGTTCAGTATCCAAGGGCCCACTGCAAAGCTTCTCGTCCGAGATTTGTATTTTAACTACTTCTTGGGTAATATTTGCAATGGCGAAGAGTAAACATACACAGATGGAAAGCCATCTCAAGTGGACGAGGTGAATGCATGAGAAATGCACAGGTAAAATCTTAGACCCTTGATATGTTTGACAAAGCAGCACCATGTCTAGAAAGGTGTATCAACCTTGAGTCTAATTCGACTGTCGTTGTTACCCAACACGGCTCATACAGAAGAAATTAGGTCTGGGACATAGAGGCACAAAAGGTGGTATTGGAATGGTCTTCTTACACGAGGAACAGTTCGCTGGCTGCGAAGTGCCTCATCAGAGGAAAGATAGACAAGCAATGGGTGATCCTAGCAAACTATCAGCTCATCCCGTGACATATATCCCTCTGAGTAGAAAACTTCTTCAATAAGCATTGCACTGAGCTGAAAGCTGAAGCCTCTTGGGTATGAAAGAAAGCTTGGAGAAACCTCCGCACTGCACATAGGAAGTAAGAGCTAATCGCTCTAAATTTCTAGAGTTCGAGAAGAAGAAGCTGTAAACCATGACACAATGCATTCTATACTTATGATTATATCCTGTTAATCTACAGGACTAGTTTGGTAATGAGCACATAGGAAAAATAATGAATTTCTGTACACATATATCAACCAGAAAAAGACAAGAAATAAAATTAATGGTTTTTGAAGACATCAAAGATACTGGGAAGCATAAATTCAAGGCATGAAAAAGAGTCAATAACAGATGCAGTTAACTACAACAAAGGTAGGAAGTTGTGGAGGCCCATGATTACTTTCACAAGCTAGAATGGTGCATGAATGAAAGCACTCTGAACTACACAGGTGTTGCAAAGAGCATCAATAGAAGCACACAGTGTGCTGTACTTGCAATGACATTCTTCTGCTTTTTTTTTAGCATCCATTCTAAAACTCCAGCTAGATGTTTCTTGTAGAACAGTGGTCTTACTAGATTTCATGTATGTAATCCAGAAAATGAAGATGTGCTGTTTCATAGTTGTATTTGTACCAAGTGTCTGACACATCAGACTTCAGGAGTGTTAGTCCATGATTAATGTTTTACCAATTTCACTGAACAGTGGACACTGTTGGAAACTCAATGTCTAACATCCATGGACATTGAGTGCAAGAACAACAAAATGAAGATAAGCATAGACAAAACAGAAACCATGGCAATAGGAAGGGATACACACAATCTAAATATAACTGTGGAAAATCAAGTCATTAAACAAACCAACACCTTCAAATACTTAGGTGTAACATTCTCTTCAGATGGAAAGATGTACACCGAAATAGACATTTTTTGTAGCAAAGTGAATCAGATACTGGGTTAATTATTCCCTTTATTGCAACACAAAATGCTACCAATGACAACAAAAAACATCTTATCCAAAGTATCTTCATTCCAACCTGTGCTACCAATGTCAAACATGGTCCTTAACAACAAACGATAAGAGACAACTGGTTACAACAGAGATGAGATATCTGAGAAAAGGCACTTGAGTGACCAGATGACACAAGAATTAGAAACGAGGTCATAAGAGAAAGAGTGGGTGTCATATCAATTCTACAATACATACAAAACCAACAGATACAATGGTTCAGTCATCTGTAAAGAATGCTGTGTGATTCATTAGTTTATAAGCATATATGAAGAGAGGAGAAGCAGAAAGAAGAGCCAGGGGTAGACATACAGTACGCTGGATCAACATCAAAAAGACATTACACAAACACCAAATAACATTATTAGAAGCTGCCAAAAAATAAGAGAACAAGAACACTGTATCTCTCTCGACACCCGTAAAGGGTAAAAGAGGAAGGAAAGAAGAAGTGGGCACTCTTTGCTAGTTGGCCAGCCTGTATAATGCAATATGTGCATAAGCTTGCTTGCACAACACACTGGTCACTTTTGTCACCTATCTAAATGCTGGCCATGATCATTGAGCTTGACCTTTTGCTGCTGTCTGGGTTGCTATTGACCTGACCACAAGCGCTCACATAAGAGGATGGTTTGAGATGCTTTGTGCCCAGAGCTGTGACAAAAATACCACAACACTCCTGGAATCAATGTGATAATCTATAATTAAGTGATTTTTAAGATATGCAACAGCACCCATCTGAAACATGATGCATGTACACAGCAGACAGTAAAATGGCAATGTCCATGAAAAAACTGTTGAAACAAACCCTGATTGTAAAATTTATCGACAATCAACATTAAATGAAGAATGACTGAAGAATGACTGTCATCCATATATATGGTGATGGTATCTGAATGTCAGTACTGCACTGAGGTGAGCGAGGACTGTAAAAGGAGACAATCCAGCCAAAATGAACCTGTATGACCATGCTCGCAGCGAATGACCAATCAAAACATCAAGCATGCACGGACAAACTGAATCATAGATTGAGCACAGCCAAGTCGGATGTGTTGGGCCAAATAAAATGGTGACACAACATATTTTCATTTTCTGGAGGAAATTCTACTGGAAATCTAGTAGGACAACTGTCCATTTACAAGAAAGATCCGGTGGGAGTTTAAGAATAAAAAAAAAAATGAGCAGAATATTGCCATAATGTTTGGATTTCAACTTAATGATTTCTTTACATTGTCCATGAAATGCTTAGGTGTTGAAGAGTGTCCCAACATTCTACAGCCAGATCTGGTTCCATGTGACTTCTTTCTTTTCTCCAAGCTGCAAGAACATCTCAAGGGATACTATCTCACATCTGATGATGAGGTGTACATAGTTGTGCATACCTGGTTGAACTGTGCTGCCAGAACTTGAAAAAAGGATCAAAGAATAGAAATACAGACAAACAATATATGTTGTGAGAGGCAACTAAGGATGTATGGGGTGGACTGGGTTGTCAAATAACATAGGTAACAGTTATCAGCTGAAGATGGGTTTGTCAGACTACAAAGCTGCAAATCATGACCCACGAAATTCCGCAATCTGGACAACTAGTAAATGTTTGAGAATGTATGCAGAAGAAGAGGTAGTGGAAGAAGGTTTAAGATTTCTACTTCAATGAGATACAACATCTAGTCTGACATTTTTGTGTGAATTGGGATGACTAATTTACAAATAATAACATTAGGCAATGAGATGCAACATCTAGTCTGAGATTGACATTTGTGTGTGATTCTGCAATGAGATGCAACATCTAGTCTGAGATTGACATTTGTGTGTGATTCTGCAATGAGATGCAACATCTAGTCTGAGATACCTCAATCAGATACATCTAGTGTGACATTTGTGTGTGAACTGGGATGACTAATTTAAAAAATAATAACACTTCCAGAAATAAAGAATAGATGGAAGGAATACTTCAAAGAACTACACAACCTGAATACTACAGTGGTGTGCAAAGTGAGCACAATGCTCTCGGTGGACCCAGGGTTAGCAGATAACCAAGATCCCAAATGTACCTCCTCGCCGTACACCCTAGAAACAGAAATACAGTGGCTCATGCTGATTCTGGCTAAATCATTTGGGGATCGTGTCCGAGAATGTCGAGGTAGCAGATGGAAATGGTTTGAAAGCATAAGAGACAGACAGACAATATCTCAGACACCACCAGCACCAACATATGCAGCGGCACTGTCGACACACAATGACGCTAGTCAGTCCAGTCCGAACATTGGAGGGACGGACAATGAAATAGGTACAGAAAGGTAGATGCATGGCAAGAGACGAATAGATTTCACACTGAGTAAAATGAAAGGGCAGAACAGCGCCAGAGGCAACTGCAAATAGGAAGTGAAAATGTTACAAGGAAATTGGAACTACAAGCTCTGTTAGCTCGAGACAAGCTTCTAGTTACCTGTGCTCCTTATGGGCCGAGACCTAGACCCAATCATGAGCGCCCGGCAAAGCAAGAAGACCTGGCCTAACTCTAATGTTGAGCCTTTCTATACTGGAATGCTCACGAAGAGAAGAGGTGACATACCCGATGGGCTCAGGCACAAAAGTGCCAATGACTTTAGCCCTGGCCCAACTCTACTGTCAAGCTTTCCTATACCGGAAATATACTTGCAGAGAGAAAGGGTTCAGTATCCGATGGGCTCAGGCACTATTAGGACAAGGTCGCTCAGCTAGAGAATATTTTGCCTCAATCAAGCGCGCCGTGTGAGACTCAAACTTGGGTAAGGGGTTCACGATGTTGGTTAACGACACCCCGGCTAAGAAGGCGAAAGAGCCAGGGTGCAACTCTTCTGTTGAGTTCTTCCTCATCTGGAACCAGGCTCGTGGATGAGAAAAGGTTCAGTACCTGATGGGCAAGGGCACAGAACATCCAATTACACAAGGAAAGTTAATAGATGGTGGAACACCTCGTGCGAGATAGACGTGAATGACAATCATTTCGACGAAAAGTCACGACACACCTGCGTGCCCGTTGACAAGATAGCCAGGCTGTCACGGACTAGGGAAGACTACTACCTGAATTAAAGGCATGATGAAAATTGATGTGCTGGGCCTCGGATGTCCAGACCACAAAGTGGCCAACTGAGGTGCAAATAACAGTTTTACTGTGGAACTTGCAGCACAACATACTTCACGGAAATTGCGGAAATCACAAGATATATTTATTGTGGTTATATGAGATTGAACGCAGAAGAAGAAGAATACTACAGTAGAATACACATATTCAATAAAAAAACCAAGAAGCCCAGTTAACTAGCAATACTGTACCAAGTAAAAAAAAAGGAAATTAAAAATAGCCCCCAAAATAAATATGCTTGGAGCGACGGAACACCAAACGAAGCAATTAAAGCATACAGAGAGTTATATGTGAAATGGCTGAACTGAATATTTTCAATAGCATGGGAAGAAAATACAGTCCTAGATGACTTGCAAAAATCAATTATAGCTCCAATATGGAAAAACAAAGGTAACAAAAGAGAATGTAAAACTTATAGTAGCATCTCACTACTCACCACACTGGGAAAATATAAGCTAAAATACTAGAACAAAGAACAAGATACATCATAGAACAACAACTATATCTAGCCCAGTTTGGTTTTAGAAGAGGAGCTGAATGCACAGATGCACTATTTACCCTTAGACAACAAAGTGAAAAAGCTATTGAATATGACAAAAAGCTAAACATCATCTTCGTCGACCATGAAAAGTTTTTGACTGAATAAAGAGAGACACACCATGGGAAATGCTAGAATTATACGGAATCATGGGACAACAACTACACAACATCAAAGCATTATACAAAAAAAGTTAAAGCCAGGTGAGAACAACAGATTGAGTATCATAACTATTACAACAAAAACAAGGATTGAAAAAAAAGACATGGATGTGTGATGTCGCCTATTCTATTCAATGTCTACATAGACAGAATTATAAAAGTAACACAAAATGAGATATATAACGAAATAACAATGAAAAACTTAACAACAAACTGCTTCTCACTGACGAAATCATCATATATAATGACGAAGAAAAATTGCAAACTATCAAGAATATGTAATAAATACAACATGCGCATTAACATAAAAAAAACAGAAACTATGCAAATAACGAGAACAATAGACCATTTAAACCAAATGGAGACCACAAAAATAAAACAGAAGACGGATAACTTGATAGAGAGATAGAAACAATATGTCAAAAGGCAAATGTTGTGACATACCAGCTGTCACCTTTGCTATTGCACCCAAAAATCAACATGGAAGTAAAGAAACAATTGATTAAAAGAATCTTTATACCAACTTTAGAATATTTATGCCAGACTTGGCAACTGACATCTACACATAGAAAAAGATTGAAACTTGCAAAATGAAATGTCTAAAGAAGGCTTTTGGGGTTGCCAGACTCGACAAAATGTGCAGTGAGAACTTCAGAAAGATAATAGGTATCACATCATGCATCGAATATATAGTGCAAAAATGGATTTACCGGTGATAATATAGGCCACGTACAATAGCAATCACCATATGTACAAGTTGGATTTTTAATTTTACTTCCAAAAATAATTCAGTCTTCACATAGCTAGAACTTTAGCCACAACAATTGTGAGACAAGCATTTTAAACATTTCACTGTGATCCACTTGATCAAGATAACCAGCAATTGGTAACTAAAACTATAATAAATCTGTCAAAAATCAACCAGAAAAAAAACATGAAAGTATTTCATTTTGTCAGAAATCTCTCCTACATTTTTGGTACAACAAATCAAACCAGCAAACAGGTGAGAAAATAGTTTTCTCAACTCTGAAAAAAATCACTAGACTATTTCATGTGATCAAACACATATGTTGATGAGGCTTGAAAACAGAACAAAGAATAACAGTACTGTGACCTTCCATGCATATTGTAAGAGGTGATAAAGGATGTTGGGGGGGTAGTCAGTTGTCCCATCCCATAGGCCAGTTATCCAAAAGCTATTCTGGAACTACATTTATCAGGATGAAAGGTGCCAGATATTGCAGTAAAGCTGCAAACCATGACTGTTTTTTGGACTTTATCCTAAACTAGCTGGAGTTTGGAAAAAGTTGCATAATAAACACTCATGATTTCTAGAGTTGCTGTATATCCTCTTATAAATGATGGAAAATTCATAAATTATTTGCAGATGAAATATTTTTAATTGACAACTATCTTTTTTGTTTCTTTGTTGGTGCATTTCTCCCTTCGTCTGTCTTGCGTTTGTTTGTTTCCCGGTTAGAAGGAAGAGAATTTGATCTACCTCTTGTCTGAGGTTTTGATAACTCCTTTTGCTGCTGCTGTTGCAATCTGGTTCCTGGCCGGGGTGTAAATGTATTAGAGGAAGTTAGCAATAACTTATCTGCATCTGCCACAATATTATTACCTCTTCTCCTCCGTTTGGGTAAGCTCTCATTTGAAGCAGCACTTGCATCAGATGAGTTGCCCGAGTCTTCAAGAACACGTTTTCTGAATGCTGCACCAGCAGATGTTTCACATGAATCTTCAGATGACACTGATCCCGGTGCTGGTGACAGCAATGGAACTGTTTGTGAAGAACAACTAAGCTCTTTAGGTAGCTCTAGTTTGGACACTGAAGAATTTGATTTAGCTGATTCTAAAGTATTGACTGTGCCTGTCGACATAGAAGTTGGTAACAATGTAGCAAGTTCTTGACATTTTGAGGCAGAATTAATTTGATCATCTAATATTACTGCAATCATAGGCTTTTCACAACTTTCCAGATACTTTCCTCCAGGTAATTTTTCTACTGATGTAGTTTTTAACAGTGATGTGACTATTTCTGTAGAAAAAATGTTTCCTGGAATTGTTTCAGCAGTTAAATTTGATGCCTTGATATCCATTTGTTCACAAACCAATTCTGATGATGGCAAATGGGATATGTTGCCTGGTGCTAAAGAAACAGCCACTGATATAAAAGTATCAGTTGCACATGAAATAACATTAGACTCAGTACATGATAAAGCACTGGATCCTTGAATTGAAATTATATTTTCATAATTTGTGCACTTGCTATCAGAATCGCAAGGCAATGAATGTGATAGCTGAGATTGTTGTAGTTCAGTTACAGGAATTGTCTGTGGTGACATTTCTAAACAGGGAATTGTTGTAGATTTTCCATGTGGATCAAGGAAGCAAGGCCTTTCACTATCATGTGTTGGGGATAATTTATGCAGAGATGTGCTTTCCTCTGTCAGACTTGAAAGTTCTTGAGTAATAGGATTCTTAAAGTTATGCAAATCTTCCTCTGGCAACATTGCTGTTTCAGGTGAGTGGGGGTCTACTTCCAGTGAAATTGATTCTGATACTGTATGCAGAGTGTGAGAAGTTTCTATTACAACTGTTGAGTGTGATGTTTTTTCATTGGACAGTGAACTAGAGTGGCAGCAATCAACCTCAGTAATGACAGATTGCAGGTCTATTAAATTTGAAATCTTTTCTGTGCTTTGTGACAAAAATAATTGTGATACACTGTTTTCTGTTGAAAGTTTACTGATTTGAACTGTCTCTGCAATATCTGGAGTGTCTAATTCTTTAAAGGAACATGGTAATGTTTTTTCATTACCGATTCTTATTATGCATGAATCTGACTGAGAATCAACAACAATTTCCTTCATTTTAATCTCGGAACTTGACGGAAGTACAATAGATTCAGCATCATCTATTGTCTTATCAGAATTTGTGGAAGGCACAACAGTCTCAGTATCAACTATTTTCACATCTGTACTTGACTCTGGTAAAACAGTTTCAGATTCATCTATTTTTATATCTGTACTTGACTGGTGTACAACAGTTTCAGATTCATCTATTTTCATATCTGTACTTGACTGGGGTAAAACAGTTTCAGATTCATTTATTTTCATATCTGTACTGGACTGGGGAACAACAGTTTCAGATTCATCTATTTTCATATCTGTACTTGACTGGGGTACAACAGTTTCAAGTTCATCTATTTTCATATCTGTATGTGGTTGGGGTACAACAGTGTCAGGTTCATCTATTTTTATTTCTGTATCTGACTGGTGTAATCCAGTTTTAAGTTCATCTATTTTCACATATGTACTTGACTGGGGTACAACAGTTTCATGTTCAGCTAATTTCATATCTGAACTTAACTGGGGTATGACAGTTTCAGGTTCATCTATTTTCATATTTGAACTTGGTTGAGGTAAAGCAGTTTCAGGTTCATCTATCTTCATATTTGAACTCGACTGAGCTACAAAAGTTTCAGCTTCCTCTATTTTAATATTTGTACTTGATTGTGAAATAACATCTTCAACTTCCTCTCTTTTCCTATCTGAACTTGATGAAAATACTAAAGTCCCAATATCTTCTATTTTGTTATCTGAGTTTGACAACGGCATAACAGCTTCAGCACCCTCTATTATTTTTTCTGAACTTGACTGAGGTATTACGGTAATATGAGGTATGTTTACAGATTCATTCTGCAAATTCAACAATGGTTTAATTTCATTTTCTCCTCCTTTTATCTTTGAATTTGACTTAAATGCAATAGCTTCTTTGTCATCTACTTTGATGTTCAACTTTGCCTGAGTTATCCTAGCAGTTTCACTTTCTGAAATGTTCAAACTTGTCATATAAACAACAGTATTTTCTACACTTGTGTTACTCAATACTGTTGATGAGACAGCATGATCATCTAGTTTACCTGGCTCACCACTTGCTATAAATTCAGCTGCTGGCTTCAGAGCTTGGGTGAGGATAGCTGAAGACTCAGAGTTTGTTGTTGATTTTGATGCAGTCTCTTTACCAGAAATGTGATCTAATGACAAATTTCCATCATCAAGTGCAACTCTAATAGGTGTGTCTTTCTCTCTTGGTTCTAGCATGACTGGTTCTGCAAAAGATGCACACATAATAGCTCCAGATTCTACAATATCCATGGTTTCTGTTGAAGGTTTAAACACTTCATCTGCTTCTTGAATTGATGTAGTCACTGAGCCTTCAATTTCTTCCTTATCAAACTCTTGAGGTGAAACAATGGAATCAGCAATCATTTCCTCCTCAACTTCTCGACCCGGTAAAATTGGAGATCTGGAATCACCAATTTCTCTCTCATCAACTTCTGGAGATGGCATTTGCCTAATCCTTGCGCTATCAATATTTTCACCATTAATTTCAGGAATCGGTAATGATGGTACTATTGAGCCACTGGTCTCTTCCTCATCAATTTTTGGACATGGTAGTGGGGAAGTACTTGAATCATTATTATCTCCATCAACTCCTGGAAATACTGTAACTTTAGAGTCATTGATTTTTTCACATTTTTTAGAGGAAAATGGTGGAGCTCTTGTGTTATCCATCTCTCTCTTTTCAACTTCTGATAATAAATGTGCAGCACTTAATTTATCTATATTTCCCTCATCAACTTCTAGGGGTGACAATGATGCAGCACCTGAGCAATCAATCTCTCCCTTATCAAGCTTGGGAGATGGTAATTTTGCATTATCTTCCTCATCAACTTCTGGGGATAGTAGTAATGATGAATCCCTTAAATTAGCAATCTCTCCATCAACTTCTTGAGATAGCAATAGTGGAGTCCTTGAAATAGCAATATCTCCCTCATCAACTTTTTGAGATAGTGGTGGCAGAGTTCTCAAGTCACCAATTTTTCCCTCATCAACTTCTTCAGTTAGTAGTCTAGTTCTTGAGACACTAATCTCTCCCTTATTAATTGAACATGGTAATGGAGGAGTTTTTGGGCCTTTAATTTTTCCATCATGAACTTCGTGACATGATAATGGCAGAAGTATTGTCTTAACAACCTCTCCTGCAACTTGTTGGCATGGAATCTGTATTCTCAAGTCAACAATCTCTCCCTCATTAGCTTCTTGAGATGGTAATGGCAGGGCTCTTGAAATATCAATATCTCTTTCATTAATTTCCTGATCTGGTAGCAGTGTAGTTCTTGAGTCATCAGCTTCTATCTCATTAACTTCTTGACATGATAATGGTGGAATTCTTGAGTCTTCAGTTTGTCCCTCATCAACTTCTCGACATGATAATAGTGGAGCTCTTGCATCATCAACTTCTTGACAAGGTAATGGTAGAGGTCTTGAATCAACATATCCCTTAAATTTTTGACATGGTATTTGTGTTCTTGAGTCAACAATCTCTCCCTCATCAGAAATTTCTCCCTCATCAACTTCTTGACATGGTAATGGTGGAGCTCTTGAATCAACAATCTCTCCCTCATTAGCTTCTCGGCACGGTAATAGTGGAACTCTAGCTTTCTCAATCTTTCCCATGTAAATTTCTGGAGATGATGTTTCTGAGTCATCAAACTCTCCTTCTTCATATTCTTGAGGTGGCAATGGTGGGATTAGTGAATCTTCACTATATTCATCCAATGGAGGAGGCGGGGGATGCATATCAAATAACAAAGGTGGCGAGTCTTCAGGCAGTGGAGGCTGAAACCCAACAGTATCTTCTGGCAGGGGTGGAAGGTCTGATGGAAGAGGTGGTTGATGTGGAGAAAACTGCTGCAGAAGGGAAGGATCTGCATCTTCACATGGATAATCAGGAAGTTCATCCGATGAGATTGAGCTTCTTCCAGGTGACATTGGAGGACGCTCTATAGAGACTTCATCATCCTCTTTTGATGCATCAGATGACTGAGCTGGTGACTTCAGTCTTGATGGAGAGTAAATCAATTCACTAGAAGAAATGGATTCACTACGGCTACGCTTTCTTTTCCGTTTTCTTACTGACAGATGTGATCTGGATGATGTGCTTGAGGAGGATGAGTTAGCTGATGATCTGCTTTTTAGTTTCTTAGGTGAGGGTGGTAGAGGTTCTTCATCTGGGAAGTACGGGAGTTCATCAGATGAAATAGATTCATGACCAGATGAAAGATGTCTCTCTCTAAACTGGCTACTTAATGGTACAGAAGGAACAACTTCTGCAAATTTAACAGGGGAGAAATTTCTCTCAATGCCTATTGATTTACTAGCTGAAGTCTGTGATATTTGCGATGCTGCCTTGTCCGTATCTTCACTTCTTCTATGATTTCTTTTATCATGTTCTGATCGTTTTTTTGTTTTATGAGATGACCGAGATGAAGACGAGGATGAAGATGAACTGGACGGAGACCTAGATCGTGATCTTGATTTTGAAGACGCAGATGAAGATGTACGAGAATGTGAAGATGAAGCAGATGAAACCGGTGAAGGAGGTGACAAAGTTTTGTACACAGAGGATGATGTCTGATCAGAAGCTGGAGATCGATGCTTTCGTGTGACACCATCAATTGGATATGGTGGAGGAACATCATCCCTGAGTCGAACTGAAGATCTACTGTGTGAGCTGACTTCTGAGTCTCCACCATCATATGATACCCCCATGGGGGACTTGACATTGGAAGGTGGTACAGAAGAAACAGAATATCGAATTCCAGGAGGTGGATACTGACTATGTATGCTTGTGCTGTGGGAGAAAATAAAATAAACATGAAAGATGACAAAAACAACTTGTGTTTTTTGTTTGACATCACTATTCTGTATAAATAGCATTGACCTTGTCCATAGAAAAAGAAATTAACTCCATTTTCACAAAATTTAGATATGGAAAATATAGTGTTCAATGGTATATAGTGTTCAATGGCCTAAATGCCATGCAAAAGATCAGATTAAAATCAGAATCTTAACTTTCCATGATTTACACTGGTGGGTATCCATTTTTTTTATTGATGGGTCAATTTGAGAGCTATTTGTGATTAAAAGTATTTAATCAACTGGAAAACATAACCGGAATTTCCTATACAACCATAAGCTGAAAACATTTCAGTTGAACAGAAAATCATATTCTGCACATCTGGAACAATCTGAGGGCTGTTTTTGGCTCAACAAATTCCAGAACAACTGAAAATAATAAGCACAATTTCTGTTCACAATCTGAGAACTCTGACACAGAAACAAAAATCCAGATCAATTGGAAATTATAACCTAAACCCCCGAGTCAATGTGAGAGTTACTTGTGGCTGAATAAATTCCATATCAATTGAAAATTATAACCCACACCTCTGAGACAATGTAAGAGTACTTGTTACTGAATAAATTCCACATCAACTGACAAACATATCCTGAACTCCAGGGAATCAGCCTGAAAGATGTTTGTGGCTGAAAATATTCCAGATCAACTGCAAATTATAATCCAAACTTCCCAGACAACTTTAAGCTGAAAAATATTTAAGATCAAGTTGAAATCATATCATTAGGTACATCTTTAGAGCTGTTTGTGCTGCTTAGTTGAAATATTCCAGATTAGCTGTAAATCATATCTTGAGCCCCTAAGATTAGGAAGCAAGTTCATTAGTTTGTGTTTTATTTTATATCCACATTTCAGATCCTGTGGAGAAGACACCCTCAATATTAATCTTTGATCTTTCACTCTGTCATCAGCTATTTCTTTCACTTCTTCTTTTTTATCAGTTTCTAACCATATTGCAATACCATACTCAATACAGAATTCCTTCAAACACAACATAGATTTCTCATGAAACTGACTGTCCACATCTATCAGGCACTTACTAAGCAAGAGGAAATTGTCTATTGGACCCTGGAATTTTTTTGTGTGCATTCTCTCTCAAACTCCCACCAGATCTCTCTCGTAGCAGGACAACAATTCTACTAGATTTGCAACATGTAGAAGTCCAGGGAATGGAAAAGTGCTCTGTTGCTGTTTTATTTGCTCAAATGGCCCAAAACTACTGACTTCGGTGGTATATAATTTTTTGGTGAGGATGTCTGCTAATTGTTAAACATGGCATAAAAGATAAGAAAAATGCAACTAGAAAAGCATATATATATATATATATATATATATATATATATATATATATATATATATATATATATATATATATATATATATATATAATTTTGCCAGATGTTTCTTGAAGAGAATATCAATAATTTGAAGAGACTGGGCACTTATGGGTTTGCACTGAGTGTATCTGCTGTTGATCAACAACCAATCTTCAAGTTGTGGCATGAAACAAAAATAACGAGTTAATTAAACATAAACTTTCCTTATTGGAGCTTTCATATTATTCCAGATTATCCATTATAAAGTAACAACTCATACCATTACCAGGAGCTCAAGAGAGAGGAAAGAACTGTCACTTGCTATACTTGTCGCAAGAGGTGACTATGGAGGTTGAGTTAGTTACTCCAGCACTTGTGATAAATGCTACACATGCCTGGACAGATAGGAGGGAATAAATTATTCATTTTCAGCATGCCTCAAGATTGCCAGAAAGTAATGGCATAGTTCCCTTCAGAGTAGAAGACTGCCCATGATTTTGAACCTGTCACTTGCCGAAGACGGATGTGTCAGGACATTGGCGCAAATAAAACGGCGACAACACATTTCCATTTTCTGGACTACATCCTGCTGGAAATCTAATAGGACCATGGTCATGCTACAAGAGAAATTTTGCAGGAGTTTGAGAATGTACGCTGAAGAAGAACCTGTCATATTGAGTAAGACATCCACCATGCAGAATTTGGAAAACTTTCCAATCAAAATGAATGCTATAGAAACACTAATCCAAATTGAAATTAAAACTCCACCACTTCCAGGTTCTATCATCATTATACAGTTATTTTGATCAGTATCCTTCCTGAGCTAACTTTCATCATTAAAAGTACACTTTCTATACATATAATGTAATGTATCAGTACATACTCTGTTTGTGGCCAGGATGTGTAGCCTCCTCTATATGTAGAAGGTGGATGGGTTGAAACAGTCATCCCTCTTGCAGATCGTCCTCTCTCTTGCTGAGTCTCAGGATAGTAGGAACGATTTCCTCTTGCCATTTTCTCAGCTTCTCCAAAATCAACCAACTCAATCGGTTTTCTGTTTGCCATTCGTTCTTTTTCTTTCTCAACATCCTTCACAGACTCATCAGAATCACTCTTGATTTCTCCTTCATCTGATGCCTCATCATCTTTTGATGTATTTTCACTTGTCTTAGTAGTTGTGACTTCTAATTTCAAAACTTGTAAAGGCTTCTCTTCCTCCTTGTCAGAATCCTTTTCTTCTCCTTCCTCTTTCTCACCATCAGATGACTCATCTGTATTGAGGTTGTCCAGAGGAGAATCTTCATCTGATACAGGTTCAAGCTCCAAATTGCCCATCAAATCTAATGGTTCTTTAGGACTGGCCATCTCTCCTTCCTCAGCAATTGGCTCTTCCAGAACATCCTTGTTGATTTTCTCAACTCCATCAGATTGTGATGGCTGACTGCTGACTGCTCCACTGCTAAGTTGTGAAGCCTTATCCTCATTATCAGAAAGGCTGCTCTGGGGAGCTCTTGATGACCTGGGTAAATATGTTAACAAAATGTTTATTAAATACTGCAACTGATACACAAAAACACTATCACAGTTTCTTAATAACACTATATATCACTAAATGTGTATATGTATGACTTCCCATGATAAAGGGAAATCCAGCATTATAAAATAACTAATTTGACTATTCTCTTGATTTTCATTGGCTGTCACACAAAGTAAAGTGACCAAAGAAAATCATGGGAATAGTCAAATGAATCATTTAGAAGGCTGGATTTTCCTTTAGCAAACAGGTTTCATTTTGGCATAAGCCACGATAGATCAGATGCCACTCCTGAGCTTTTCCCCCCACATATCTGGGTTTTAAAAAATCAGATGGATTCTTTGCTGAATGAGCATAGTGAACCCTATCTTGGCTACAGTGGCTAGGAGCAGTGCTTAGGTTGAAACCTACCTTTCTGGAGGTGTGATAGTTAATTCTCTGGCTCTGTACCAGGGTGGGTCGAAAATCCACAGACTTCCCAGCAATATAATGCCATTTGATGGCATTAGGTCAAAGGGCATGAGCCCATGGTCCGCTGGATCAGCAACCAACAACAATGTATCTAGTGAACTATTTATTATTTTCATACAATGTATGATATTCATATAATTTCCTTAATTCCAGTTGCTTAAATATTTTCAGCATTGTATATGAGGGTGATTAGAAGTGCTTAAGAGTTAGGGCATAGAAATAATCGCCAAAATACTTAATGACATCTATAACAGTGGGAATATTCTATCCGATTTAGTGCAATCAATATTCATAACCTTACCAAAGAAACCTGGTGAAGTAGAATGTAAAGATCACTGAACAATCAGCCTATTCCGAACCACATGACCAAGATCCTACTTCGTATAATCATGAGACGAATAAGAGGATAAATAAATCCATAAATTGCAGAAGAGCAATGTGGATTTGTGGAAGGATAAGTAAATCCTATATACAATACAAACATTGTTGGAGAGGACAATAGAAGTACAAAGTTACCTGTACTTGTGCTTCATAGATTATAGTAAAGCATTTGACAAGGTGAAGCATTCAGTAATGATAAGAATGTTAGAAAAACTCAATGTTGATTGGAAAGATCTAAAGATAGTAAGAAATATGTATGGGAAACAAACAGCTGTGATGAGGATTGACAGTAATGTAGAAGAATTCCAAAAGATTGAGATGGGCGTTAGACAAGGATGTGCAATGTCACCAGATCTTTTCTTCCTTTATACAGAGCATTTCATTAAAAGCAGAGCATGAAAAGAAGAGCAATGACATTTTTTTTAAAGGACTTAGCAAAAGATTTGTGATGAATAATGCAAAGAGGGGAGAACACAACAAGAAGGTAATGAGCACATATTAAATAAATAAACAGGAATAGAATCCATTTGCATCTGGAACAAATGTAGGAAGTGGAATTATATAATTCATCAGCAAAGTGGAAGAAACAAATGGAAGAAGAAAACAAATATGATGCAATACATCAACTTCAAAGATATCAACAGACCACAATATTTTGCCTTAGAACAGGCCACTGCAGACTGTTGGGTCACCTTTACCGATTGAGGATCTCATACACAGGGGAGCCGCGTTAGCGCAGTGGTTAGCGCACTGGCTTCGCATATGAGTGGTCCTGGGTTCATTCCCCAGCTGAGGCGGAAATGTTTTCAGATCGCAACGGCTCCCAGGTCGACCCAGCCTTAAATGGGTACCGGATTAATCCGGGAAGTAAAGACTGCGAGGGGGAGGAGATGGCTACCGCCCTCATTTGCAGAGCCTGTGAAATGTAAGGTCGCTAACATCTCACACCCCTACGGCATTAATAAATGCTATGGGTTACTTTACTTTTTTTTTTACACAGATGAATGTCCATGTGGAACCGGAATGCAGACCCCGGAACACATACCTCAGGACTGCCCAACATATAAAGAGCAGAGACAGCAGACCTGGCCAGAGGATACAGACTTGAGGTAAAAGCTACGGGGCAGCCGCTCAGACCTGGAGAAGACAGTGGACTTCGTCTTGACGACAGGACTGACAGTATAGCATGACCACAGATGCTGAACGCAGAAGAAGAAGAATATCATTCATCACAGAGAAGTAAGGAAATTTTAAGGTGCTTGACATACATTGGGAAATGTCAACCAAGAAGAATACTGAGATGAAAGACTGCACAGTAAATAAAAATACACAAATTCTAGAACTTAACTCACTAGAAACCGTGTGTCATTAATTGCTTTATCAACAAGATAAAGATATCTTCAACTTAACTGAAGATATGCTAAGACTATCACATTATGTCACCCAACTGCACCATATACCTAGCAGCTATGTAAAGGCATGTCTTAATGCTGATGCCCCTGTGATATGAAGGTGTCCCTTTTACTCATTCTTCTCTTTAGATGTTTACTTCCAGACCGTTTACAATTGGAAACCACATGGTGACTTCGAACAGTGTTTATTTTTTTATTCTTTTTTCTACCAGTTTATCAATTACTTCTCAGTTTCTAAGAACTTGTTAATTTGCATCTTTTGTTTGCCAAGTTCATTCTCTCATATGATAGCATCACACAGTTGATGGTAGGAGAAAAAGAGGTCTGTACAAAGTGCAGATTAATAATATTAAAAACTGGACAGGATTAAAATTCTCCACACTTAAACAAAGAAGAGTCAATGCTGGATTTTTGTGTTGATGTTTCCAAAGTGGCACCCCACGTCCTGAGGAGTTATGGGTTTGATGATGATGAGCACATCTTAAAAGTTATTTTCTTTTCATTTTTCCCATTCAGATCTCATAGTATTTTTATGTAATACAATGGCACTAACAAGACACATGGTGCTCAGTTCTATTACACAATTCTTTTTATAATATCTCTTAATAGAAATTTCCCAGCTCACTTTGCATCAGAAGGTAATGGTGGAGTGCTTGTCATTCTGTGACTGGTGTGAGTTTTATAAATATCGTCAGTATTAAGCTGCTCCACTTGGTCACAACTCTCTGAGTAAAGTGGCGATTTTCTGGAGAAAAAAACAGAAACAAAATTGAGAGAAATGAGAACAAATGAGGCTTCTGTGTCACTTGGTCTATTAATAAAATGCGGTCAGTTTTTTCTATGGTTTTATAAACAAATAATTTATATATAAGCGCTGTCTTTCTAACTGACAGGATTCACCATTTCTCCTTCCTCTTTTGCTCTCAAACTGCTGATCATTGAGACATATATAGCAAACAGAATGTGCTGTATCATGATTTATAGCTTGGCTGTGATATCAGAACCTTTTGAAATAACATATCCATCACCTTTTTGATCAGTTTGACCTTCTAGAGAGTGAAGTAGCCAACTCTACGATCAACCATTCTTAGTCATATCTTACAATATGCATGATTGGTGGCAGTGTTACTATTCTCTGCTGCCCTTTCAGTCCACTGCATTACACATGGCTGCAGGAGTCACTGATACTATATGTTGTGTAACTGCAACAATAATTCCATAATCTGTAATGCACAAAGACTGAAGCACTTAGACATGACATGAAAATACAGTAACTCTCAAATTTCTCAATAGAATTGCCTGTAGTGTTAGGATGATTTAGAACATTATGACTAGTTAACTAAAATTCCTGAAACATGTTGAAAATAAGCTCAGAATACCAGATAACTATATATTCTCTAAAGTGTACCATGTATCATATGGTATACACTTTGTGTTTTAACAATGAAAAAAAACCGCTGACTTCAACCATTCCAAAAGAAAAAAAATGTTATACCATCATCTTCTTTCACATTATTTCAACAATCACATTTTTTCTGACATTAAGTTATGTTTATCAAATACTTTAAACAATTTCCTGGAAGAAAATATATGATTTTTTAAATAAGTTTTTAAAAAAGGATTATGAAAAAATCTCTCCAATCTCAAACTATAAATACTGTCATTTTTTGTCACAAAATAAGAAAGAAAGACCTGAAATATCATTTTTATCCATGGTGTAGCCATATTTCACATGTTTATTTAATTATATTCTACTTATTCTTTTTCTTGATCTAATAGAGATCAGATGAATTCACTTTCAATGTCTTTTCTTGTTACCCAAATTTGTCAGAAATAACACTAGACCTCATACAGATTTCATCTACGTCTTCCTTACACTATGAAGCATTACTATTTTAAAATATCTGTGGTCAAGTGTACAAGCCAGACAAAGTCATCATTGCTAGGTACCCTGCAATCAATAAAAAAATATTTTGGTGACCATATTAGATTAATTTGGTATTTTACTCCAATTGGACTACCTTTTTCTGCAGTTTTAGTGGCAACCATGTGTCAAATGTCATTGAAATATCAATATTTTCGCAATATATTGTCACTTTCTAACAAGAACAACGCCATGACATTGAATTGAGTTTTATAGAATTTATTGTTATTGTTATTTTCATAAAAATCATTACGGAATGTGATTCAGATGATTATTTATGGAGAGGCATGTTGATTTCACACTCGAAAATCAGTTACACCACACTGGTTTATTTAATTTGATATTAAAACATCAACCGGTTTCGATACAGTTTTGGACTAGATCTAGATTTATAGAAGGATTTTATAATATACATGTAAGTTTAATCCTTTGCCTCCGTGAAATTATAACAATTGGACCATAAATACCACAGAATTAGGCCAATAATATACTGTTGCACTCCAGGACATTTGCAAAGTAAAGTCAGAAATGTTGTATTATTATAAACTCGTTTAAAAAAATAAAATTCTTGTTTTTTTGTGAAAAAACATCATGCTTCTGTATTACATGTCTTATATCACACACACACAAACAAAACTTCAAAACAGTCACCATCTATTAAGTAACATTACCAAAAAACAATCCAGCTGCAGGAGGAAAGTTTACTTTTTTTGTTTACAGCGTGCTAAAGGTTAACTATCATATGTTAAAATATCAACAAACTTAGATTATGATTGTTTGCAAAATGAATCATTTCAAACAGTGCAGATTTACATTTACATCCTTATCTTGAAGGAATTTATTCTATATAGATAGGATGACTGAAAAAACAAACAACAACTTTCATCATTAAAAACATGTGTTCAATGGAGGATACACTGCAAATACTGCAGAAGAAGTAATACAAAAAATTCATTTCTAATCGTTATCTTCTTTTTGAGATAGGAAAAATGTGTATTTGCATTTGCAAAATTGATTTTAATTAAGGTGCTATCAAATGGCTGGCAACACAGTAGGGCAGACTTTCAATAATGTGACTGTTGTAAAATTGTCTAATAGTACTTATGTAAAACACTAGGTCAATCAACCTTACAATGAACACATATAGACTATTATTGGGTAAGAGTATTAAAAGATACAAATAACAATACAATACAGTTTCAATCTTTAGGTCTTTTTCAAGACAAACAGTAAACACAGTACTGTTAGTTTTGTTACATTTTCACAATTGTATTTTTACTGTTTGTTAACTGCTATTTATATTTCTTTCATACCTGTACCCAATAGTCTGTACATTCATTGTAAAAATTCTTAAGGCCGATGGGAATAAGGTCAATTCCTGCTGCACCGAATCACCTTGCAACTCGACTAAACAAGTTTTCCGTACTTTACCCACCACATCCCCCCAAAAAATGTGATCTTGTAAAGACATTCAACTTGTATACTCAAGTCATCGAGACAAAGACTATTATAACAACAACAATTAACATACAATGTAAGTATTGAAGTATCCTCAGGAACACAAACATAGAACATCCATATTCATACTACAAGGACTGATAAGCCTACTCGTAAACATAAATAACATAGAGACAGGACAGTGTTGCTTCAAATAATAGCGTATACAAGTAAATTAAAATAGGAAGCATGAAGATAAATGAACAAATTCTTAACCTGTACACCCAAGTCGTTGCATTGATTATAAAACGAATCAACCTTGTTTTTACATGAGCACTATTGTTGGGACAGATGCAACCCATATGCAATAGGTAAGAAAACCACTTCAAAGATTAACATTAACATTTGGAAATGAGGTGCCTAATATTATTTCTCGTTTTCTTTCTTCTTCCCTAAGTCATTGAACTAGGTTCAACCTGGAGTTTGCTTAGGCCAGAAGTGAAACTGGTACCATGAAGAAATAAGTATGTAAAACAATATTTTTTTTATTGCACCCAAACAACGTAACATAATAAATAACATATATTTAAGAATACTAATTATTTAACTTATAATGGACACTAAATTTAATAACTGAGAGGTATTTTTAAGTGTTCATCCTCAAACTCCCACCATATCTTTCTTGTAGTAGGACAATTTCCCTACTATATTTCCAGCAAGATGTAGTCCAGAATATGGTAATAGGTTGTCACAGTTCTATATGTGTCACTGAGTAGACACACCAACTTCACCGGCGGTCTGTATAATATTCAGTGTTTTATGGATTCCACTCAATGGAGGTTGTTCGTAGCCACATTACGAGTAGGTTAGCCTGTGAATCGCAAACCTGTTTATCAGTGCTGCTTGGTTAGCACGTTAACTGTTTTAGCCACCTATCTGAATTATGTGTATGGTCAACGTTGCCTGACCTTTCTGTAGCTGTATGGGTCGCTATTGCCCTAACCAGACTAGGAGGTTACTCTCTCTAATAATATTTACATTATTTTTCATTGCACAATCAATAATTACAGTACACCTCCATTTAGAGTTTATGAAAAGGTTGATGAGTGAAATACAAAATACAGACCCTTTAACTTCATCCTCTGTTAAACTGTTTACATCACACAGACTTGTTTCGGACTTAGCTTGTGTTGCAAGTCTGGAAACAAAGTTAATTCCCTCCATAACAGATTGTACATTTTGATTATGGGTCTGACTATTGTCCGAATCAGAGTCACGCACAGAAGATGACAATGTTTTAACTGTTTCATCATCTATGACAGAAATAAAAATCAAACAATTATGTGATAAACTATTACAGAGAATAGGGCATACTAATAATTGAACAGTGTGAAACAAAATAAATAGTAATGCAGTATTGTTACAGAAGCCAGTACTTCAAGACATTACCCTCTTTGCTGTCAGATAACAGTATACTGAGAACACTGCAGTAATGGCAATAAAGGTAGGATGAACAATGTTAGCCTAGAGGGTGGACTTCATTGAACTCGGGTTACCCTAATATATTTCGTTCCTCTCAACGAAGCAGCACACCTGCTGAGAGTACTACAGTACTATTCATAGAATGTACTCCATAGCTTCAAGTGACAATCTTCAAGGGATCTCATAAAAAACCATCTTTAAACAAGACACCACAAGTGGGATTTGAACACACATCTAGAGCACAAAGCAAATGATTTAATCTCTATGCCAGGAAGATCCTCACAATGGGAACATCTTATAGATGAAAATTAATCGCAGAACAAGTTTAACCTTTAGCAAGCCAGATTAAAAAATACGAAACGTCTCCCTGCCACCGGATTCTTTTTTGAAAATTTTCATTATTGATGGTGACTGTTTTGAAAATGTGATAATTTTTTGGTTGTTAGAGATATTGCACATATAAATAAAGAATTGAATTATGCATATATTGGTGTAATTTATGTACGTGTGTGTGTGATACCAGACGTATGAGAAAGTGGTAAAGACGTTTTTCACAAAAAACATATATTTTATAACAAATAAAGAGGGAAAAAATAAGAAAAAAAAATAACTTACCTTACATATCGAATTCCTTGGCAACACTGTCAACTAAATCACGTAAATCTGTTGTATTTATGTTCTTTCACTGCGAAATTATCAAAATATAGCCGGGGGAACTGTATAAAACATGTAGATTTGCAGTAAAATCGTTCTTTGAGCTTAGGCCTAGAGTTATTTTTTCTGCCACTTCAAAATATTCGATATCAAACGTACAAGTCCCCAAACCAGCACGGCATTCTGTATATTCACTGCTGTGAAACTAAATAACCTAATAATCCATGATTCAATCCACGATTCAATGTTATTTTATTCGAAATACGATGAAATAAAGGTCTGTAAAACCGATCCATCATCATGGCATCGTACCGGTGTACAGATGTGGTCAGATTAATTGCTCTTAAACTTTTACGAATAGCCAGCCATTCTCAAAAACGATCATGTCGGAAGTGGGGGATGTACCGGCTTCGATTGCGCATGTCCCCAGCTATGTGCACGGACTGTGGTACGTGTAAATCTCACGATAATCTCGCTGGGTGGGACGGCCCGCCATCAGCGCGCGCGGCCATTTAGTTTTTCGGCGGCTGGATATCATATCGGCTCGGTGAAGGTTAAATTACATGGCATTCACTGATATGTATCATACCCCCAAATGTATTAGGAAGAATAGTCTTCCCCCAAGACCAGACAAATGGAACACACTATATGGAACAAAGCACAGTTATATCAAAAATAGCTACCAAAACACACGTAGATATCAATAAATAACATGGGTCCAGGAGCCACTGGATCACAGAAGAAGAAATGAAAATAACCTCACCAATTTCTTTCTCTGCAGTTTCAATATCTTCATCAGATGAGACTTCCTCCATTTCCACTGCTACTTTCTGTTCATCTTCAGATCTATCCGACATAGATCTGTCAGAGATATCACTATAAGGAGATCGGCACTGTAGCACAAGATCATCTTTTCCTGCAAGATCCACTTCTTCACCAACAGTTTCAACAACACACTCCTGAGAAATGTAAACATGGGTAAAACAATACTCAGTTCACATACATTCAAATATTAGAGCACTTTTTAAAATCTATTAACATTAAATACTGGATAGGACTGGTTTATTCTAGAATCTTCAAGGATAGAGAACCAGAAGAAGATTAAAATCAATCAAAGTGAAAAGTCGCTTACAGAACATTGTTCTCACTGCCACTCTGTATGCCTCTCTGTTCTATGCGAGCTGCACAGCCTCTTTCAGTGTCATGTTCAATATTATAGTTAGAATATTAAGTAGCATTACTACTTCATAATAGTATTTACCGCTGAATCTTTCTCAACTCTCTTTTTAAACTAACTTCTATCAAGATATCTTCATTACTCTTTTTATCTGTCCATGGTGTTCTTAACACTCTTCTATAAAATGGCACGTCTGCTGCCTCAATATAATTTTTCACTATATTGTTGAGTGTCCATGATTCACTTCCATACATCAGAATTGTTCTATAAAACTTATAAGAACTCTCTTTCTCACCTCAATTGACAAAGATAAATTACATAGGTGGTCTTCATAGTTAAATAAGTACATGGTCTACTTATGGAAATATAATGTTCAAGAAAAACATTAATACTACCTACTAACACAAAACAAGCGCTTTCAATCTGAAATCAACTATTAATATGAGTTCCCAACCCATGGAGGAGTTACCTCATTTAGGGGTCACTAAGGGATTTTGTTGGATTCTCAGCTGAAACCGTAAACTAAAAAACATTGTGATTTTAAATGGACTTTCATTTTTAACCAGTGTTCTGAAATTTTGAACATACATCATATATGAATATAACATATACAAATAGTAATTTTACATTTTGTATTCTCAGTGGATACACTGTAAAGACCCATAGTCACATACATCAACATGCAGATCTCAAAGTTTTTATACACGGAGCATTTGAAGACAAAAAAATAATGTCACTGTGTTCTGCCAAGAGATTTGTTCACATAAATTAACTCCATGAAATATAATAAATCATATGCTTCTACCACCAATGATATGACGGTGTTATTAAGAAATCATGCTATCTAGATTTCATCTTCTCAATTACATGAAATGTGCATGTGACATGAATTGAATAACAGAAGAAGCTGTGCTGGTATATATACAGTTCTCTGCTTCCCATACATAACCAGAATTTCTTATGTAGTATAAGATGAATTCTTGAAAGTAGTGGTTAAGCTGTTCATCTTTTTTCAGGAGGTCATGAATTCAAATCCGGATCCTGCTTACTGGGCGGATTTTTTTGGAGATCCCTGGGGATTATCACTTGAAGTTACGGAGTTACGTGCTATGAGTGGTACTCTCAGCAGGTGGCATACCGCTTCGTTGACAGTGATGGAGTACATATGTACCCAAGCATATTGAAGTCAATCTTCTACAACTTTTTAACTCTTTGAATTCTTGAATCTGGAGAACAATTCCTCTGCATACATATTTCATGAAAATTTCTGACTCAATTCTGGTGTGCTATGTAGCAGTCATATTCAAATATCATGCATGAGGGAGTATTAATCCTTTATTTCTACATATATATGCAAGGGTGGATTTTCACTTCATTTGAAAACCAAAACAAGAAAAAGATTAAATGGAGTTATAATTGAAAAAGGTTGGACACCTGCATATTAACACATATAAACAATACAGGAATACATTTTTTGCTACAGACCTTTAGAGAACATTTCAGGGTGCCCAAGCTTACCTTCATATGGCAGAGAACACTGAAGTTTCTCAGAACAGGATGTAGTCCAGAGACCAGAGATGATAATGGATAGAGGGGGCATTGTAAATTCCGTATATATAGAGGACACCATGGCAGATGATACTGTTATTGTGAGATTGAAGAAATTTGGAATTGCTTTGAGGAGATAAAAGAGGGGGAAGATTGACGGGTACGACTAAGAAAATATACAATCAACTCGTCATGGGAACTATCAGCATACATTAGATATTAGGCCTGTTGATTATCCTCTTCGCACACCGGACACGTCCACAGGCGCTCAGATCGCTGCTTCAGTAAATCTCTCAGGGTATAACGGCTGATGGTTCTGGTTCTATGTTGGCTCACTGCTCTTTTTGAAATCTTTGTCAGGGGTTCTCAACGGACCACGTCCATCCTCATTCCCAAATTCTCGATATTGACTCATGCTCATTCATCTCAAAATCCTCTGATCGTGAGGACTCATGAAGAACAATGAGTATGTCTGCTCTGTCCATAGGAGTGTATCACGGTCGGTTCAGATAATCTATAATCACTGAACTTTCATATGGCCACCTGTATTACATACATGATTGATAAACACTCTATCTGCCTTTTGGTAACTTGACTTCTACATGTTTTCAATCCTCTATACATATGCTCTATACTTTATGAGACCTACCATAATCTTATTTTATTCATCTTTTTCTGCATTTGTTCTCAAACTCCTGCATATTAGCAGGATGTATTCTGGAGAATGGAATACGTTGTACCATAGTTTACAGCTTAGCTACAATATCTGCACCACCTTTTGACCTGACTCATTTTACTTCCTCATGGCTTTTGGGTCACTTTGACCCTCAATAGGATGGGACAGTCAATCACCACCACAAAACCTCCTTAGTCGTCTTGTACGACATGCATGGTGGGTAATAGTATTGCTATTCTTTGCTTCAGGACTCAAAGACATGTGCAAATTATGTTTTATTTATATGAATATTAATTTGATCCAAAGTTTATATTTTTGCAACTAAAAAGAAACCTAACATGATCACTTAGAAATAAGAGCAATACCTGATCAACAGTTAACTCTACAATTTCCAGGTTACTATCAAATGTCATAAAGTCTTCAGAATCAACAGCTGGTGCAGTGTAGCTCTGGCTAAGAGTCTTTCTCTCAGAGAAAATGGAAGTAAACTCATCTGAAACATACCGTCGGTTTCGTGTTCGCTGTCGGCGTAGAGCTGCCCTTCTTTCCATTACCTAATGAAATGTGTGAATATTTGATTAACTTTTATAGTTAACTAGTAACGTTTCATAACAGGCATACAAAACAGCCTCAGCAGTATAGTAAGAATATATTACCAGGAGATGTTAAAACAGAGGTTGTTCTTAAAATTGTAATTTTATATATAAGAAGAATGTTGAAATAAAACCCCTATATACCTATACCAGCACGCAAGTAGCATGAAGACATCATCGTTGACATAACAAGAACACACCAATAAATAAATGGTCAGGCAGTCATTCATTCTATTTGTATGATTTATGTCTAGTGACAACATGGCCCGTATGACAAATCTGTTCAAATTGGACCAACAAGAGTGATTCAGTTTCTTACAGCTGAAAGATGTCGACCAACTAATTCTACACCTCAGAACAGGACACAACTGACTCCGCAGTCACATGTACAAAAAGTTCAAGTTTGGCAACATGGCCATGTGTACAGGCAGCACAGAGTGCCAAACATATACTTCAAGAGTGTTCTGTAGACATATTGGCCAGAGGAAACAACACTGGAATCAAAGCTCTATGGGCAACTGTATGAACTACAAAAGACTGAGTTTATTCAGGAGACAGTTACAGATATAGACATGTTTCAAGTGAACGAAAGAAGAAGATCTGCAGCATGCTTCAAGATAGCAAGAAAGTCAGGGCAAAGTCCTCTCTGAAGTAGAAGATTTTCCAGCTTTTTGCAGTGCACTACAGCAGCATTGAGTAAAACAACCATATTGAGCTTGCGGAAGTCCTGGAAACCATTAAAATAATGACATAAATACTACTTTGGAGTTGAAAGAAAATCCCACCTTCTGACATAGGGAACTAGAATGACAAACTCATGCTCCCTCATGGTTCTACCAGCATCGTCACAAACACTTTTCTTCTTCATGTGCTGTATTGATGCAGGCAATCATTGATCTTCACAACTTAAGTCACAAAAAAACCTTGTATCCAAAGATATATGAAATCACAGAACTCCAAGCAATGAATAAAAGAATCTTTCTGCACTTACTGTTGGCAAAATATTGTGCCAAAGCCAGGATTTCTAACAGAAGAATGACAGATGTCCTCATTTTCAACCTTTTATGCCAGAAGATGGTACACATATTCTTCTCACGATCCATCTCAAGCAGAAACTGCACAGTGCAAATAAGATGACACCATTACACTCCCCCCCCTGAATACATTCTGCTGTTAGACCATAAAAATTACATGGAAGCTACTCTAAGATGTATTCTTGATTAGAAACTAGCATCAGCATCATAGCACACAGGAATTTCCAAAAGTGTTCCGCTCTCCGTTCCAGCCATTCGATAAACTCAGTGTCCCAGTCAGGTGTTGATTACGCGATCTTCAGTTCTTTCCAGAGTACATTTTCTTCCCTCACCTCTAATCACTTCCATTTCTGTCATTCTTGTATGTGTACTTCTTCTTCTTCTTTCGTTCACTTGAAACATGTCTATATCTGTAATTCTGTCTCCTTAATAAAACTCACTGTCTTTTGTAGTTCATACAGTGTCCCATAGAGCTTTGATTCCAGTGTTGTTTCCTCTGGCCAATATGTCTGCCTCAGCGTTTCATGCTCAGAACACTCTTGAAGTATATGTTTGGCACTCTGTGCTGCCTGTCCACATGTACACATGGCCGTGTTGCCAATCTTGAACTTTGTATACATGTGACTGCGGAGTCGGTTGTGTCCTGTTCTGAGACGTAGAATTATAACTTGTTCTGATCTGTTCATATTGTGATAGTCATCTTGTGTTGGTGTTTGTGGCTTTCTTATTGACTTTATCATCTGTTTTTTCTGATGGTAGGTGATTGGTATATCTGGTTGGTCTTCGGCAGCACCTTCCTTAGCCAGTTGGTCTGCTTTTTCATTTCCTGGTATTCCACAGTGAGAGGGTATCCACTGCATGGTTACCCTATACTGGTAAGACAATTCGCTAAGTAGTTTTTTTAAGTCTGTTAGTTTTCCAGACTGGAGAGCTTGAAGCACTGACCTTGCATCTGTCAGGAATACCACAGGCTGTAGGTCAGAGTTGGAGTTCAGCAGTTTTTTAGCTGCCACACTAATTGCCTGGATTTCTGCATCATAATTATTGCAGAATTTTCCTGTCGGTGTTCTGATTGTATCTCTAGGCTTGTGTGGATATTCTATATATACACCTGCACCTCCATTCCTCACAGCATTCTGTGCTGACCCATCTGTGTACACTCTGACCCATATATCTTGTGGATATTCCTCATCCAGGAAACTGAGGGTGACTGTCATTCGCTGCACACTGTTCTGTTCATCCTCGCTTAGTATTCCTTTCACATGGGTCTGAATGTATATTGGCATTTCATGGCTTTCACTCCACGGGGTTTGCTCTGGTACAGACCTTAAGGGGCTGTCAACTTCAGGTAGGTCTGTAAGTTGTCTACGGAGTCGTTTAGCTTGATGGATAAAGCTGCTCCTTTTCAGTCGTCCCATTGCTAGATTTTGGAATCTTTCCTTCATTGGATGACTTGGCATACACTGAAACTTTTCTGCTTGAATTAGTACTTTTGTGTCTCTGCGTTCGCCAAGTGTTTGCATTCTTCCCATTTTCTGCATCTCTGCTATGGGTGTTGATTTCATTGCTCCCAACATTATTCTAAGTGCCTGGTTTTGCACTTTATCTAGATCTTGTAATGTGGTGTTTGATGCAGGACACCACGCAGCTGAAGCGTATTCCAGGTGTGGTCTTATGCCTTGCAGGTAAACTTTACTGAGTATATTTCCACTGGCTCCCCATGTGGTTCCACTTAGTTTTCTCAGGATAGCTAGCTTCCTCCTGGCTTTTGTTGTTGCTTTGTTTATGTGCTGCTTCCATGTCAGCTTATCATCAAAAGTAACTCCGAGGTATGTGGGTTGTTTGTCTTCTTTCAAGAGCTCTCCATCTATCTTGATATGACCAGCTTTTTGTTTTGGTGAGAGGGTAAAGAGTGTAGTGCTGCACTTATCTGTGTTAATGCTGACGCACCATCTATTAGCCCATAAGGTTAGGGCATCGATAGCTCTTTGTATTTGTTTAGTGGCCACTATTGCATGTTCTTCCGTGCACCAGATCACCAGGTCGTCAGCATACATTGCCACTTTGATCCCGTGTGGTAGTTCAGCAACTAGGTCATTGATGTAAACCAAGAAAAGTGTGGGTGACAGGACTCCTCCCTGGGGGACTCCATGACGCAGTAGAACTTTCTTGCTCTTGCGACCATCTAATTGTACCCTGGCTCTTCTATTATGCAGGTATGCTTTTACCCATTTGTACATTCTTGAGCTAACCCTGCAATTTCGCAATTTCTTTAGGAGCCCTTCTTTCCAGACCTTATCAAATGCTTTCCTGAGGTCTATCCATGCTGCTAGTACCAGTTTCTTTTCTTGGAAGGCATCCTCAATCTCTTGGGAGAGGTAGGTTGCCTGATCTTCAGTAGAGTAGCACTGTCTGAAACCTGCTTGCTGTGATACCAGAAGGTTTTCACTTTCAAGGTACCACTGCATCCTAAGATTGATAATGCGTTCCATTGTTTTACATAGACAGCTTGTGAGGCTGATGGGCCTGTAATTGGAGACTGTGTTGCCATCTTTTCCTGATTTGAGGAGTGGTATCATTATTGCTTCTCTCCACGCCTGTGGTACATTACCTGTGGACCAGCTTGTGTTAAAGATCTGCAGTAGCTTTGCTCTTGCTGCACTTCCCAGGTTTCTAATCATTTCATTGGACACTCCATCAGCTCCAGGGGACTTTTTCATTTTCAATTTGGATATTGCATGCTCCAGTTCTCTCATTGTGATTGGTGCCTCCATGACTTCAGGTATAGGTTCACCTTGTCCAATGTTTTGCTGGTTCTCTCGAACCTCCTGTTGTTTGTCTGGGCTGACTTTGACGTTATTGTCTTCTGCAAAGGAATCTGCAAAGTAATCAGCTGCATGTTTACCTGTTAAAATGTTTCTATCTTTATAAAGTGTGATCCTGGTATTTCTCCCTGTACCTTCATCATTTAGTTGTTTTACAAGTTTCCATAATTTCCTAGTATCTCTTTCTAGGTTCAGCGACTCTGTTTTTTCTTTCCAGCTGCTCCGTCTGGCTTGTAACTTGGCTCTTTGAAATTTAGCCTTTGTTTGCTGATATTTGTTGTGATGTTCTTGGCTAGGTCTGTTCTCAGCCTGCTGTCTAGATGTTTCCATCTCATTTTGCAGCTTTTCCAGTTCATCATTCCAGTAGGGTTTGTAGTTTTTGCGTGCCCCCCTGGGTATGGTTTTAGTAGCAGCATGTAGTATACATCTATTGAATTCACTCACTGCTCTATTGATGTCTTTGTCCAAGTTCATGTCCTTAGCTAGAACACTGGTTAAATGCTGGTACATTTTCCAGTCTGCCCTTTTATAGTTCCACCTAGTGAGCGTGCTGCTGTCCGTGGTAAATTCATTGTGGATTTCCAGAAATACTGGTCTGTGGTCACTACCTCCAAGCTGCTTTCCAACAACACGTGTGATGTTCCATTCCAAGCCTGGTGAGTGGAATGCTAGGTCTGGTGTAGAGGTGGTGTGCCATGCTCTCGAGTAGAAGGTTGGCAAGTCTGCTGGCTGGTTAATAAGGATGAGATTATTTTCATCCTGCCAGCTCTCAAGTTCCTCGCCTCTCTTGTCGATATGATCGTAGCCCCAGCTCTGAGAGTGGCTGTTGAAGTCACCACACACCATAAGTCTCTCTTTGTCTGGAATTGTGTCTAGTGCCAATGGTTTATCATTTGGGCAGTAGTAGTTCAGGAGATGGAATTCTGCACTGTCTGTTTTTAGGTGGAGCACCTGGTATTCTGCCCCTTCCATATATACTTCAAGCTGACATGCGCTGATATTGTTTTTAACAAGTGTCAGAATTCCACCCTTTCGCCTGTCCTTTCGGTCAGATCGGTAGCACTGGTAGCCTCTGATTTTGAAGGCTATGTCGCTGCTGAGGTGTGTTTCTTGGATACAGCATATGTTAACTTGTTCTTCACTGAGGACATTTTCAAGTTCCAATTTTTTGCTGTATCCATCTCTTTTACTGTTGACACCCTCAGCATTCCAGTGCATTATTTTTATTGGTCGTTTGTTTGTTTGGCCAGTAGCTCTATTCCCTTGCCTCCTGGCTCCTCGGGGCAATTGAGAAGGACTTCCAGTAACTGAGGTTGGGCCCTTTCGAGGTATAGGGCCCGGCACCGTCCCTGCCTGAATGTCCGCCACAGGGCAGGCACCATAACTATTTATAGATGTAGACATGTTTCCATTGTGTTTTGTGCGTGGCATCCTGATTATCTGTGCGCCTTTTGGCTGGATGCCTCCGTCTTCAGCACTCTGCTTACTTGGGCAGGACTATGGTCCTGCTCGAGTGGGACTGCCCGACCAGTCTTAGTTTCCAGCCCCTGATGGCTGAACTAAGCCCCATCACCTCTGCACGGTGCTGGTCTCGATGGAGTTGTATGTGTACATTTTCAGTCTCATTGTCAACATCTTCATTTTGCAATGAATTTGAATGACTGCTTTAATTAAGTCAGTTTTATCACTTCTCAGTAATGTGCCATCAATCGCATCATTGCCTGCCAAATGAGTCAGCTCTTTCGTTTCCTCTGACTCCAATGTGGCCCGGGTTGTGTATCCATGTAATGCTTTGTACAATTGAGTTGCACAATAATGCAACTCATTCCGTTCTCTGCATGTATTTTCTATTTTCCGCAGCATGCTTTGAGAGTCTGTGAGTATTACAGAGTGGGTTGATGTATCAGTTATCAACCAACTTAGCGCTGCCTCTATGATGGATATTTGAGGCCAGATGAAAATGTAGAAGATACAAAATCACATGATACGACAGGGAACATAAATTAAAAGCAATGAACCACAGCTATAGTACAATACAGAAAATAGTTAACGACAGAGAGGAATGGTTTCTGAAGATAACATAGTTTGTTAACTATTTATAAACTAGTAATGCTACCATCAACTAAATTATTATAATAATTTTTTTCCCCGCAAATTATTTAAAAAAACAACTACCATAAAACCCAGAATTCCTGTAAGCGGTTATTATAAGATGTCTTCAACTAAAATGACACCATCAAACCATTATTGCTCCAAAATATGCTGTAGCTATTCAGTCTTCAAAAAGAAACATTGTTCAGAATCACATCAGACAATTCAAGAAATATTTTCTACAAAATTCCTGAAAGATATGGAGCTGTAATGATGATCATCTCTTTATAAGGAATGCAAACATGAACTAAAAGTGATGAGATCGCAGCTGCCGTACAAAATTAATAAAAGTCGCATTCTGCATTTTCTAGACCATAATTCTATTGGAAAATACTGCAAACATTCTACATAATCCTCCACATGACCAGATGTGCAGTAATTTTTAAAAAATTATTTAAAAAAAGAAAAAAGGGCTCCAAAGGCATAGAGAATTGACTCTACTGTATTTGGGTACACCATATGTGCTCAGTCTCTCTCAATGAAGCAGAAAGTCGTTCGCAGAGAGAACAACTCCCAGTACATAACTCTATAGCTGCAAACGATATCCCCAGGGATATCATAAAAAAACACCCATTTTATAAACAGGACACTGCAAGTTGGATTTGAATCATCTACCTCTTGAGCAATATACCACCATGCCAACCAGCTGCTCACATCTTATGATGTCAACATTGTTATGCAGCGGACTCCTGGCCACTCAAACACACCTGGCAATGATAAGGCAGACAGACTAGCAAAGAGGGGAGCACAACAAGAACAGCCTTATACAGAAACAACAATGCACACAGTTAAAATGATTCTGAAATCTATGAACAAAGAAAATTGGATGAACAGATGGGCCACGGGAAACCCTGAGAGGGAAATCTATAAATATATGACCAGCCCAAATCCTAAAGACAATATCAAAATCCTGGAAAGAAAAGACCAGAGTATCATATTCCGACTGTGCACACAACATGTACAGCTTAACAATCACCTGAACAGAATACAACCACAACACACTGCAGGGTGCTGGCTGTGCACTCATCCATATGAAACTGTTGACCACCACCTTTTTTAATGTCCAGCGCTGGATGACATCAGGAAAATGCTTCTCCCTCCAGGGCCAGATAAATGGAACACATTATATGGAACAAAACAACAACTCACAAACACATGCATATATCACACAATGGCATTGGGTCAAAGGGCTTGAGCCCATGGACCACTGGATCAGCAACCAACCAACCTCTTGAGCAAAAAACAAATGGTTTAACCCCCATGTCAAATTCAAATATGAGATAACTCACTTTCTGTTGGTGGAGCTGTTCTTTCATTTCCGCTTTGTTCTTGCGTTTCCTTGGTGTTGATTTAGAAGAGGTTTCAGGTTCTATGGAGTTCATGCTGGTATTAAGTTCCTCCCCCAATGATATTTCTATAAGAACACAGAAAATATTTAAAATAATGGCTTACATTATTGCTTCGAAAAGATGAAAGAAGTTAATAAAAACCAAACTATAATCTAATATATAAAAGAAAATAAACCCCTTGGCTGCAGAGATCCCTTTAAGGAGCGATGGCTCATGCGTTCGTATAATGTATTGCGGAAAGCACACTAAAGTGTTGGAAGAAAGTTTTTCTGATAGTTCTCTCATTAATTTATCTGATGTAGGAAATGATTTATAAAGTGTTGATTTGTATTGTGATACTAGTAGTGATATAGATTCAGATGATATCTGCAGTGTAAGTGTTTCGTATTCATGGCCAGACTCATGATATACTAAAGTCACCATTGTCGCTTTAGGACAATGATGCCAAAAATTCAAAACATTGATGAAGCAAGCGTTTTAAGAATCTTGAATCTGTTTCAAATTATAGCATTTTACACATAAATATTCTGAAAAGCATATTACTTATAGCGATATTATTATTATAATTTTTTTTAAATGATTTATTTTGTGAGATGAATGTACATGAAAGTTTTTACGTTTCCTCCATAATATAAAGAAGCATTATGCTTGTAAATTAATGAATTAGAGTATACAGTAATAATACACTCAAATTGTTGAACTTGAGAATGCAGTGGGGAAATTTGTTCAGGAAAAACTCAAGAACTGTTAAAATTATCCCCTACTGCACTGCCAATTTGACCGATTTACCCCCACAGAAAAGTGGTTAATAAGCAGGGATTTATCAAAGAGTATATTATTTTGACGCAGAAGACATCACTATTCATTGCAATCGCAAGTGGTTAACATATTTTCCATGATACACTCATGCTATATAATTTCACAAAGACTGGTCACTATCAAGAGTTTACTACCTGAGAATCTCACAAAGTCATTATGTACCAATCTGACATGATTGATCTCTAGATAAATGAAACTGATAAAAGTGTTGGCAACTGTTTTATTCACATCTGTATGATAACAGCCATGGATCTTTGTTGTGACTACATACTTCAGTGACACAGATCAGTGACTGACACTCAAGTCACGACTATTGAATCAATTTTCGCAAATGATCAGTTCGCTTGTCCATGAGAATAGTTACATTTCGTTAGATATTACCTAGCATTTTTGAACTTTATAAATTTGCCTCATTGAGTGATAAGTAAAACTGCATTACTTTGTATTTTCATATTTTTCTCACTGAGTGCACTTTCATTTGTAGTTCAACCCTGGTCAATTAACTTTTCATAAAAGATGTGATCATAGCATCATCCAACATTCAGTAGGGTTCAGATAACCAAATTCCTAAAACCACCTCCTCGCGGTGCATGAAAACAGATTGCTTCAACGTCTGAGTGAAGTAATTTGGCTAACTCTATAGGGATTGTGTCCAGGGAGTCTAGACTCAGTTGGAATGAGAATTGATTGCATAAGTCAAACAATATCTCTGAATAGAACATCTCAAGAAAATCTCAACCATAACTAAAGCAATGTACGTGTTTAGTTCATGTTTCCACGAACGAGTTTTCTGCTGTCCCCCAGCAGCAGGTTGTGTGGAAAGGCAAAGGTAGGATACCCTGCTGTACCTGTATGAAGAATATGTGGGTGGAAGATCAAACTTGGATGATGTGTTCATGATGCACGTGAACAAAAACTATGGCTAAGAGATTTTGACCAACCCTAGTCAAACTCTGTTTAGAGATTTCGTATACCAGAAACAGGATCACAGTTAAGATAAGGGTCAATACCCAAGGACACAATGGATAATGGACAGTCTAATTACATGAGTCAAATTCACTAACAGCAGAACACCTTGTACGAAATAGACTTAGTTGACCCATGTCCAAATCCATGCTTAGTTTCCTTAGAAACTGCCAGACTGGGACACGTTTTGGCCAGTAAAATCCTAGGTCACAGTGGGTGATAAACATCATGGCATAGAGCTTATACACACTCATCATCCAGTGACAGATAGTAAGGTTAGGGAAGCTCACATGAATTAAAAGCATGCCGAAATCGGATGTGCTGGGCTGAAATGTGAAAATAACTTAGCTGTGCTGTAAAACTAGTAGCACAATGAATTCATGCTCTCCGGCTCAAATCACATTAATATTCTTGCTGATTTGTGAGAACAAATGCACAAGATGAACATGATTTCTAGTGACGAAGTTCGTGAAAGAGCAAGAAAGAGCTAAGTTTCAAATCAGCATGTATTAAGTTGAAAGAAAATTATGACAAAGTCCCCCCAAGGATAGACTGCCCAAGTCATTAAACTTCACTCATCATTCAATATAAAATTACTTCTGTGGAAAATGTTTTACCCAGACACAAGGAAGTATGTTACCAGGTGCTCTGGAAAGGTGAAGAAATGGCGCCATATCTATTTAGCAAGTGTGATAGGTGACACTAATCAGGTAATTTCTGGTTAGTCACTGACTAAGCAACAAAGCACTTATAGGAAAACCAAGTGCTATAATGTTGGTTTATAACATAGCTGTATTATGTTTTTGTTCGTTCTCAAACTCTTACCAGATATTTCTTATAAAAGGACACTGGTCCCACCAGATTTCCAGTAGGATGTAGTCCAGAGAACGGAAATGCATTGTGTCACCACTTCATTTGCACCAATCGCTCGATCCATCCAACTTCAGCAGTACTATCACCTTTACCCTACCTATTAAAAATTCTCAAATTTCAGTAGACATCTTGAATTTGAAACACTACTCTAGAAAACTATCACATTAGAAAGTGTTGCCATGAAAGCCATCAAACTGAAGCAGAAATCACAAAATTCGATTGTCTGACCAGGAAACAAAGAGTGCAAACTTGCGATTCTCCAGGATAGAAAAACATTAGCAGTATGACTCTAATCATAAGAGGTTATTACTGTGTCATACATATTTTAGGACATTGTGTCACAAACTATTTCAAAACTAAACCACTAATTACAGCAATATACAAATTTACTTATGACCAATAGCTACTTCCTACCTGAAACAGATTCAGTTTTATCTTCTTCTTGAGTTTCTATTTCCTGTTGTTCCTTTTGTTTTTTCTTTTCGTCTCTCATTCTTGCTCTTTCATCTTCTCTTTCTTTACGCTTAGCTTCCATTTCTGCTCTTCGCTGCTGACGCCTCAAGTAACGCTCTTCCTTCTCCTTTGCCTAATTGTACAAAATACATTAATAAACTTTATCAAAAAATTAAATAAAAACTTACATAAATACGGGACTTTACTTAGCAGCAATGACAGCTGGGTGTGCTTCTGAGGCCCCAAAGAGAACAATGAATAGTAACATTGACCATCATACATGTCACAAGAGGCAACTATGATGGTTTTAATGTGGGATTGGCTAGTATATTCCATCCAGTACACAATAAAAATAAAAAATTGATGTTCTGGACCAAGAGTCATAAACATTTGCTTATAAATCATGATGTAAGAGTCTGAGATACATAGTACCAGCTCCTGGTTTCTCCACCACATGTCCGCCTACATTCACACTTTGAAATTTGTCTAAGAAAAGTTGACTTTTTTCTAGTAGACCTAACACTATTTTCAAACAAAAATCTAACTAAAAGGACAATGATTGCAGAAATATTCCATCTTCTTGAATAATATTCTTACCATGAAGTCTCAAAGATGGGGAAAAGTTGAAAGAGATTTAATAAAATTTGGAGTATTTTGAAAGAGGTCCGACTAATGCAAAGAAGTTACAAATAAATAAAAAAGTCCTATTTCATTATGTAAAATATGTCTAATACTGCATCTTTCTTGTTAAGGAGTTGCATGGAGGTGGTATTTTTAGATGCGTGATAAAGGCAGCATACTCTTGCTGTCTCCACAATCATGTACAGGGTGAGTTTTTAAATTTATCTTCCGACAAAAAAATTCCAGTCCTTACCGGAAGTTGAACACTGGACCTTACGGATGTGAGACCAACACTCAAGTCTCTTGACCATATGCCACACATTTAATTATGTATTAACAACAATTCATTCATAAATTAATGTAGGTACTTAGGCATCTAGGATTTGTGTGTATGATAAATTTTGCGTGGGCCATAAATTTCTTGTAACCATGGCTTACATTTAGTGCGTACTTCATTGTACATGTTGCAACAAGATTTATTAATTTCTTTAACCTTTATTCTTTTTATATATGTAACTTTTAAGAGTGGGGACATAGTTGAAAACAGCAGTTAAATTTAAAAAAAAAACACATTTGTTTTAATTATGCAAATTAGCCACCATTTTGAATATTAATTAGTTGTACATGCATCTGAGGATCACAGCAATGTGATTAACAGAAGTGCCTGGTCTTTGTGAATACAGAAATATATAGTTTTTGTTGTATTTTATTATGTTTAATAGATATATAATTTATTTTCACTATAATTATGCTAATTAGCCATCATTTTAAATATCAATTAGTTCTGTGTCCATCAGATAATTCCAGCAATGTGATCAACAATTATGTCTTGTCTTCGCAAACAATAAATGTATAGTTTGTGTGTTGTATTACTGAAAATAACTAACATAATTCTGAAATTATCAGCTCGGCTATATTTTGTGGTCAAGTTTTATTTATATTTTCCTACGTTTCATTTAAATTATTTTGATGCCAAATTAATTAGAAAAAATTCATACATTTTTTTTCATGATGGACGTACAGACTAGGTTATGGTATCATTGCAATTTTCAAGGACTATCTAACTATGGTATTTTGTAATGATGTAGCACTATTTAGAAAATTGTGTCCAAGTAACTAATTAATTTAATGTTACAAGTTAGTCATATCTTAGCGATATGTATATATTCAAACTGTGTCATCATAATGGCTTTCTAATAAATGCAAGGAGCTTTTTCTGTGCAGTGACTTTTCATAGCTACTTACTATTCTTGCTTTCCTTTCTTCTCTAGATTCTTCATCTTCACTATCACTGTACTTGTACGACAATGAGAGCAACTTGCGGGGTTTGACAATCTCAGGTTTTATGGGCTTAAGGATTGTTGCTGGTAAAAGTAAAAAAATGAAATAAATAAAATGTTCCGTTTCCTGTTACCAGAGATGCCACACTAAAACTGAAGATACATAGATAAAACACAGAAATGTGCTAATAAACAAAAAAGGTAGTCATTAAACAATTAATGAAACAACCAGATTTGTGAGTTTTTGATATAGTAAAAATATAAAGTATTTATCCTATAAAAGTATAATTTTAGCGTCATTTAGCATTTTCACGTACAAATTTCTTGTAATCATATAAACACTTCAATTTATTAATATGGTTTTTAGCACACTTGCTATCAGTTACTGAATCAATATCATTGTACCCAAGACTTCACTAAGGAAATTAATGATGATGGTTTCTGTGATTTGCTGATAGATTACACATATTCAGCTAGATCTGTCAGTTTTATTCCATATGTAGTCTAGAGAATGGAATGATCTGTGTCTGAAATGTGGCGCAATGACATGCTCCCACCATAAGTTAAGAATTTTGATTTGAGAGAAAAACTGTGAGACAGAAAAAACAAATTTCAGAAACAGTAACATTGACTGAAGATTTGCAAAGGCAACAATTTTCGCACATGAATATGAATGCTTCCATGCTTTTTTTTGCCACTGGCAAGTGAGAGCTAGTCTAATGTTATGAAATGAAACTTTAAGACTTAATTATGATATTTAACTGTCCAAATTATTATACCTGAAGCAAGAGGTGGCATAAGGGGCTCAACATCTGCAACAGATTGACTTTCCAAGGAATTAACTTGTACAGGTATTTCTGCTTCAACAATTATCAAAGAACTTGCATCACAAACATTTTCTTTTCCTGGTGAGCTGTCATGTTCTAACTGAATTTCATCAGTTTTTGAAGTAATGTGCTCAACTAAATCCTCTGATTCTTTCTGTTCTTCTGCGAAAATAATCAGAAAAAGTTGTAAAACTAAATATAAATTAACATTTTAATATACAGGAGGAAATTACTATCACATACAAACAAACATAAATGCATCCATAATATATGTAACATAAAGTGTAGTCAATAGACATTTGGAAGGATTGACTAGTGAATTAGTTTCTCATTTTTATACTTATGAATATTCCTTTTTTAAATTAATTTATAAAGCATCTTCAGCTGTTTGTATTGTAAATACCATATTGCAGAGCGGAATAAGTACAGTATTGATGTAAACTTGTTTGCCTTGGACAGGTAACGAGACACAACTCTCTAAAATTATTTTACAAGAAACAGTCAAAAGTGGAAGGAGAAGAGAAAGTATGGAAAATCCTGGATTGATAATATCAAGGAAAATGTCTTGGTGTGATTTTTCTACATTTCTTCGAATGTCTGAGGACAGAGCTGTTTGGATGGCATTTTGTTCTTCTGTATTCAATGTAGCATCCCTACGGCTCTGATGGGTTATGGTTCTTATTATTCTTTTGAATGGATGTGAGAGTTGGACAATTAGAGCAGAAATGGTGAGAAGAATACACACTCTTGAAAACAAATGTCACAGATGAATATTGCATATCCATTATACAGAACATAAAACCACACAAACGTGAAAAACAAATAAATACTCTTGCAGGAAAGCAAAAATATCTCATGGCAGTGGTGAAACAGCAAAATTGTATGGCTGAAGCTGATAGTTTGCCTGTGTTATCCATTGTGTGTGTTTCTCCTCCAATGAGGTGCTTCACTGCCAGTGAGCTATTCCTCATGTAGGAAGAACATTCTATTATCACCCACAATCCATTCCAGTGTCCCAGGGACCTATTTTATATATAAAATAAATAAATAATTTCTTCTGTATGAGTCGTTTTGGGCAATGGCGACAGTGAAATTAGATTCTGGGTTGATACACCTTGCTAGACGAGGTGCTGCTTTGCCAAACAAGTTGTGGGTCTTAGATTTGATTTGTGCATTTCTCACACACTTGCCTCATCCGTCTGTGATGGCCTTCGAATACATCGCCAGACATGGCCTGTGTTTTTACTCTCCGCTATTGCGTTTATCACCCAAGGATGTGGGTAGATTGCGTTTATCCCGGATGAGGAGCTTCGCAGTCGATGAACAAATCTCGTGTACGAAAGGCATCTCCCCTCTATGCCCTAAGGTACTGAACATTTCTCTCTGTATGAGCTATTTTGGGCAATGACGAGAGTCGAGTTAGACTACGTTTGTGATGCCCTTGAAGACAAGCACTTGCTTTCTGACTATGCTGCCCACAGCATCCAAACGCTGCTTAGGACAGAAGTTTTGAACAATGTTCTCCCTGGCATTTATTCAATGTTTTTCCTGTGTGAAATGGGGAGTTGTTTTCAAAGCTTTTTTCCATACCCAGGAGTGCATGTTCAAGTTGATGTATCAAATACCTGAGTTACAACTCCACAAAATTGTGGTGAGACGTGTGGGCTTCTGTGTGTTCTCAAGCAAGAAAAGCACTTCCACCAGTCGTCTTGTGCTGGTCGATTTTAGCTGCGTTGCTAATATATCATTTCACATACACAGAGCTGCCCTCTAGTGGTTTTTCTTTTCCAGATTCAATGTGTACTTTTAGGATCACCATATCATGGTGAGATATACCCATTTCGGGACATTGACCGCACAGGTGTCTTAAATCACTGTGTGCCGACAGCGCTGCTGGGTGTGTTGGCGTAGATGTCTCTGAGATATTACCTGTTTCTTTGTAAGTAATTCTCATTCCATTTACAGCCTCCGTATCCCACAGACACAAGCCTAAAAGTGTTGGTCAGGAAGACAGCAAGAGCGGATATATTTCTGTTTCTAGTGTGCACCACGAGGTACTTTTAAGATCTTAGTTATCTGATAACCATTGGTTCGTACGAGAGTAATGCGAAACCCTTTGCACCCTGTTTTACAGTTGACAAAATAGACAATCACTTGAAGAAATAAACTTTATATAGTTGAATATTGTTCACAATACAGATTGCTTTACAATTCAAAATACTGATTGAAATGGCATTTACTTTTTTCAAAATCTATGTTTGCATTACTAATTAAGATTTGTTGGTCCTAGTTTATATTGTAATTTTTCTTGTTAAAAACCTTGCTAGGTTCAAGCATTAATTCAGTCTATTTTCATGAACTGCAAAACCCACTTCTTCATGATTCTGTCAGTTGAGTTGTATGAATTATGAAACTATATTACTTCTGTTTCCACCCAAAATAAAACATTTTAACCGCAAGCCAAGCACGCTTTAGTCAAGTGGACTTGACAAAATTTTTCCATTTCCGGAGCATTATTGTTTAGTACACAAGCCTGTTGCTAGGCACTCTCTAATACATGTTCAGGTAACCTGATTTGAACCATCCTAGCTAGTTATTCTATTTGACTTCCTTTTTCTATAGTTTAATGAAGACAGAGGCATCTTTAGCATTCTAATATCGAAATCCACGACATCTGTCCATATCAGCAAGCAGAATCGTCACCATGAAAGTGAATTGGGTTTTATATACTTTCGTTTTATCGTCTTTTTAGTAAAATCATAATGGATTGTGATTAGGATGATGAATTCTTGGGAGTTAGTAAGTTTTCACAGTAGAATATACAGTAGATCACACTGGTTTCGTTATTTAGAGGGCAAACATCAACTGTTTTAGAGTGACACAAAATAGGTCTAGCTTCAGAGAAAAGATTTATGGCAAATCTGCATGGTTTATTAATTTTCCCCAGCCATATTATAATAATTTGGTATGGAAGAAACGTAAATGTTTTAGAATTAGTTGTGTTTTACAGTATTGCCAATTCAGAAAATTTAAACAAAAAAGGCAAGCAATTTTTTCACGTTTACTTTGTCATAATTAGTTTTTTTTGTGAAAAAACGTCTTACCATTTTCTTGCACATCTGGTATCACACACACAAACAAAACTTACTCCAATATATCCTGTATTAAATTTTTTATTTATATGTACACATATTATTTAAATATCCCTAACAACAAAAACATCATATTTTCAAAACAGCTACCAACAATAACACAATTTTTCAAAAAAATAACCTGGGAGAAGGGAAAATTTTTTATTTTTAAATCCGGCTTGCTAATATACCATCGAAGTCACACAAAATTATGTTACCTTCAGTAGGTTCAGCTTCTTCTTTGTCTAGTACATCATCTACTGTTTCATCTACTGCATCATCACCATCACTAGATGGCATATCTTCAAATGATGAAATGTCACTGGTGTGAATAGAGCTGACGGCAACATCTGACAGTTCCCCAAGGTCTTTGTCTACATCCCAAGCAAAATTGTACCTTGTTACAGAAAAATATGAGTTACCATTTTTATTTTTTTAACATCTCTTTAAATTTTACAAAAAATTCATAAATTAAGCCAACCAGTATAAACGCTCTTCACTTTTTTTTCTAACAAATTGAGTATAAAACTATCTAGCTTTGTGATGGCATATACAACCAATCAGGTACCACATCAAGTGATGTTAGTAATCATGTTTCTCAACAACTCACTGCTTCTTGTGTTGTTAATAGACTCTTATCAAATTAAATCACAGATTTAATTATGTTAGTTCTATATATTATATATGTTATTTAACCTCAAGATATTTGTGCATGAACAAGTGATAAGTGTAAAAATAAACATTCTGTAAATTTTTAAATGTATAAGTACACATACTTCTATTTTCTTATAAGTACACATACTTCTATTTTCTCAATCTGCTAAATATAATTAAAGTTACATTTTTAGAATGTGTTCATTTGTCAATTATGTTTTATGAAAAGAGCAAAACAATTTTAAAAGAAATTAAGACTATCACCAAAATATAGTCACAGTCATTTGAAAGCAAGCTTGCTTAGATATGTTAAAGAACTGAATAACAGTCTAGCTGAAATATGTTGGGCCAAAAGGCACAAATATCACAGCTCAAATGCAAACAAGCAACACAACATACATAGGCTCAAATCACAAGAATAAATCTATGTATCTATAAAAATATCAGATGATTGAAACTGATCTATTTTAAATCCCCATGACTAGTAGAACCGCATATCATAGATTATTTATGTTTGCACTGATACTCAGCAACTGGGAACTGTGGAATTATTTTTTAAAACATAATTTGGAGGGATAAGATGGTTTTCTCCAGCAGAACTGTCATACCCAGAAGGCTTCAACTCTCAGGGGTATGCAATGCTTAGAGAAGAAGTTTCCTGCACAGGAAGAGAGGTCTATTAAAGACAAACTACAGAAAATCTATTGCCTGAAGTACGTAATCATATCTTATTTCTACAATAAATTTGCCATATGATTGACTTTGGAATTAAGAATAAACTTACGTTATAAATTACATTTACTGAAGTTTTACACTAGGGTTACTTTAACAATAGCTTACATTAAAGAGCTTTAAAGACAATACAGACAAATATTATATAACATAGAACTCACACACATTAAAAAAATGTAAGAGCAGAACTGTAAAACAATCAACAGAATTAACGAAATATACTTCAAATATTTCACTTAAACTATGCCATAATCATTAAGTGCTTAGTACCAACACCAAATATAATCACAGGAAATACAGCAAAGCCAATATTTACCAAAGTCAGCATTTGGGATATGGAGAAACCAAAAAAAACCAAATTGAAATAAAGTATAAAAAAAATTTAAAAATACACAATCTTCAATTTAAACTTTATTGTGAAACACCAGATTTCTGCCATAAACTCAGGGTCCAAAGACAAAATAATAGTAAAAACAAAACTGTAACTCCAAAACTTAATCGAGAGAAGAATGTTGTTGGACTGTTTCAAAGCATTCAAAACTCAAAGTTTGCATCATTCAAATAGGCTTTCATAAACTGAATTTTCTTTCTCACAAGGAGTTCCCAACTATGCCATGATTACTGTAAGAGAGAAAAAAAAACAATCTGGGAATTATAATTCTACAAATACATTTTGTCTGACCATACAAAGGAAAAAAATTAACCATGAATCTGTCCATTCTTTAACAATAAAATCACGTATCAATTCCAGGTATAATGAAAGTTATTGTTCATTTCAACAAAATGAAATGTTCTGTGCTTTAAAATATCCTGAATCGATACATCTGAATAAACCAAAAAAAAGGAGCTGTTTATAATGCAACAAATATATGGCAAAATCAGGGTTGACAACCTTCCTGGATATCCAGCGACACCACAAATACAGCTGGTGCATAATATGTATACATGATAGAATTACAGATAATACAAAAGAAATGAAATGTTATGCCTGACCCATAGGTTTTGGTTAATTTGACCATTCTAGAAAAAAATGAGAGTAAAAGGATTATAAAATAACTGTAATACTTACTTTTTTCCTGGTTGACTTGTTGGTGGTTGCTCTTCACCTTCTTTGGAATCATCAGAAAGCACAATGCCTTGCCTGTGCTTGTTTTCTAATTCTTCTGCATCTATTAGCAAGTCAAAAGCCTCCTCATCCTCTGACACATCTTCAGCAGCTTGAAACACATCCATTAAATTGTGTCTAGGTGGTAAAGGATCTTCTCTACTTTCAAATTTCATCTCACATGCTCTTCTCTTCTCCTCCTCTTCTTCTCTCTCCCTTTCCGCCTTTAGTCGTTCAAACTCCTTCATCCGCTCTTTCCTCCTTGCTGCTCGGACTTCATGCTTTGTTAAAGGTTTGCCAGATTCTGCCATCATTGCCTCTGCTAAAACACGAGGTGAAAACATGGTGGCCAGATCAGCACCGGGGGTACCCTGAGCATTACTCACAGTTTTGGTGATAAATGCTGCCGCTGTTTTGAACACAGCTATTTTTTCAGGTGTTAATTCTTCCTTTGATACATTTGATAAGGTGTGGGAAATGAGAGCTGGTATGGTGGGTGTAGTTGGAACTGGTCGAAGTGGGACTAATGGCACTGGAGCAATTACTGGGACAGTACCTGGAGGAGGAGGAACAGAACCAGGAGGTGGAGGCCGAATGATGGGACCAACAGAGCCAGGCAAAATACCCGGAGGTGCCACAGGGCTTGACTGTAGTGGTGAAGATCCTAAACTGGGTGCAGAGTTTAGTAATGCAGTACCAGGTAGTGCAGGTGGTGGTTTGCTAAAATCTGGAATGCTTTGAGCTGAAACTGGCTGAGCTGGTCCAGAAGATGTGTTAAAAGATGTATTAACACTACCAACTGATGGAGAAGCAGTGTTATTAAACGGTGGTACACCAGCAACTGGAGGAGCTATTCCACTGCCCCCAAAAGCTGGTATCATTGGCTGACCTGGGATCATTGGTTGCCCAGGAATCAAAGCTTGATTAAAACCCTCCATGCCTGGCAAACCAGGTGTCCAACCACCCATATAAAAGGGCTGCATCATTCCACCAAAACCCATGGATTGCGAGTTGAAAGGCCCAGGATTTGTCACACCTGAGGCACCTGAAACTGAGTTTGTCATCCCTGACATGGAATTTCCAGTAAAATTAGCACCAGGTGCTGCCTGAGACCATGGCAAACTACCTGGTGTTGGAAGAATTCCTGCAGCATTACCAAAGTTATCATCTGAAAAGAAAATAAACACAATATGATAATTTTTAGAAACTTAACTCATTAAAAAATTTACATACGTTATCTCATTCTGCATGTAAATATTAATTTCCTTTTTGTATTTACTTTTATCAAATAACCGACACTTTAAAAATAACTAAACTAGAAACATAAAAAGAACTCCAAAAACATATATATTTAGTGGCCTTTCCTCAAACCGTTGTAGTTTCCATACAAATTTTCTCTTTGTTTTTCTTATTATTTAACTGATTATGCACACAAAATTTCATTTAGTATACTCTGTGCCTACAACTTAGTCATTTATTTACTCACACTAGATTGTTATGAATTATATAATTTTTTTGGGTATTTACATTGAATTTACATTGGATGAGTGAACCATGAAAAGATTAACTAAAGAAAGGACAGAATGGAAGAGAATTATTGGGGACTTTAATTTAGCGCAATTAATAAATTCAATTATCACAGCCCTAGTCATGGCAGCATATATTTTGGTGCTTGAGTAAGCTAATTGGTGTGCAATGGGAAGATCACATGGAGATCCTTGAAAAGTCTGATAGAAAGCATCCATGATTTGTTGATTAGTCAAAATTGTTGGACAGATTACACAATCTGCATGCCAGATGAGCATCTTCCAAAGGGATTGTTCTTTGGCAAGTTGTGCGCAGGCTAGAAAAAATCATTTAAAGGTCTACTCGAAGGCATCTCTCCAGCACTGATCCGAGCTCTTGGTAGGATCAATGCAGGTATTAAAAAAGCTTTGAGAGTAATCAGAACACTGTAGGCAATTAAAAAATACAGAAATGAAAGAAGTCTGACTGCTTTCTTTATCATTTAACACTTCAATATTTATTAAATATTAGCAGATTTTTCAGAGCCCAGATTAGATTCCTCAGACATGTGAGGATTAATTGATATTCTTAATGCCAAGCACTGATCTTAATTCGTGGAGCAGAAACATCAGCAGGGAGTTGAAATGCAGATAGAATGTATTTTACTAGAATTGTGTAAATTGACATTATCTTGAAAATAGATATATTTTGATTTGCACTTTTAACATGGCATGATATATTTTTGATATAACTTATGACCATGCATTGCCTGAAAGAGAAGCAAAGAATAGTAACTCAGCGATCTACCATGCAGGTCATAAAAGACAACTAAGGAGTTTTGAGGGTGGGAGTTGCCTGCCACAACATTATAGGACAAAGTGACCCAATAATAATAATTAAGCCATATGTATCAGGCACAAAGGAACAGATATCGCAGCCAAGTTGTAAACTATGACACAACACATTTCATTTTCTATATAGCATCCTGCTAAACAATCTTTGTTAGTGTTGTCCTACTCAGGTCTATATTTTACTGCATAAAAAAATTACAGTTGAAAGGAAATCATAAGCAAATTTTTTATGACGTATGAGAAGATCACATATGAATGAAGCCTTACTGAAGCTAAAGATGAATTAGAGGATGGCAGAGATACAAGTTGGAAGGTAACACCATTAGATGGATAAAAGTCTATTTAAGTGAATTCCCGGGATATGAGAAAGAAAGCGGAAGTTAGTTGCAGAGATTTCTGCCGAAGATGGATGTATTGGACCATGGATGAAAATAAAACGGCAACAAAAAGGCATTTCCATTCTCTGGGCTACATTCAACTGGAAATCTTGTAGGACCATTGTCCTGTTATAAGAGAAATCCAGCGGGAATTTGAAAATGAACGCTGAAGAATAAGATGCAGAAATGATACTGGATTCTTATAAAAACAGTCAAAATTCATAAACTTTATTTTGTCATATTGAACTAACAGTTGTTATCTGTAATTGTTTTTGGATCCAGTCTTATGCTGATAAACAGGGAACGGTGGAGTTGCATGATGTTTAAATAATTATTAGAGAAGCAGATGATACAGTACACAAAAAATAAATGACAGTACAAATACATCCTACCAGATTTCACATTTTGATTAATCAAACTCTGTAGGTGTTGCTGCTGAAGCTGTTGAAGAAGCAGTCTCTGCTGCTCTTGTTTCCGTTTCTGCTGTTCTTCCTGTCTGGCCTTGAGGTCAACACCCAGATATTCACACACTGCTTCATCAATTTTAGGTTTGATGCCCTAAGAAAATAATATCATCCTTAAGTAAACCAACCAACCAAGGCCTAAATCAAACAGCTTTATACATTGTCAATATTGGACTCGAGTATTTGATCAGAAATATGACTTTCACACTTAAATTTATATGATGGTAAAGCGGAACCATCTTATAACAAATTGGTCTGTGTCAACAAAATATTTAAGTAATAACAAAAATTTATCATATACAATAAAGAATAAAAACTAATTGGGAATTTTGAAAAGTATTGTTAATCTTTAGTCTGAGACTAATCCATGATTGATGTCTTTCCAGTCGCCTGTTGATATGCACTCATTTATCAACAGGGAATCACATGATGTTTATTTTTCATGTGACAAGCAATTTGCACTCCCTGACGAAACTAAATTCAACTTCCTTTCTGTGTATTTCCTTTCCAAATAGGTTGTAGACGAGAGCTGTGGTTTAATTTTTCCTTGTCTGTTTGAATCGAGAAAACTTTCTTGCAATTAACATAATTTTTTAATGAATTTTTATGAATTCTGATTCTGATGAGGAATTCTTGGGATTTACATTTGTGTTCAAAGATATTTGCTACATGATAAGGCCAATGAACAAACTGTTTTAGTTTTCTTAATTTATAACAGATTTCTTCATAACAGATTTATAAGAAATCTTCATCAGGTTCTCACATATCGTACATACACCAACAAAACATACATCATTAGATTCAGTATTCAATTCTTTATTTACACTAAAAAAATTATTTACAAAAAAGTTATTTGTATATAACGTAGTTGTCAAAAAAAGAAACCAGAGACATGGGGGAATTGTGTAAATTTAATGCAGTGCTCTAAAAGTTAATTACAGAATTTTGTTATAAGTGCACTCGCTATAAAGGGGTTCCCCTGTATACATGCATCAAGTACTTCAGGAGATATACAACAGAACTGATCGTAGGTAAAGAAATTCAAGATGCAAAACAATAGTTTTTTAAAAAATTTATAAGAACAAAAACTATTTTTAAAATCTTGTATGCTACAGATAAGCAGCTCTACATACCAAGAGTATCTTTGGGTTTACAACTTGTTCAATGATACGATCAACACCAATGTTCATCACACCAGAGCTGTAAAAGAGGATATATAATGTCATTTGAAACATTATTATCTAATATCTTCTACTTTTGCGTTAATCTCAAAAACTTCTGCAGGTTAGCAGAATGTAGTCCAGAGAATGCAAAGCACTGTGTCATAATTTAAAATACAGCTGTGATATCTGCGCCTTTTGGTCTGACACAACTGACTTTAGCATGTCATTTATGGGTCACTTTTACCTAACCTTTATGGGATGGGACAGACAATACTATCCCTTAAACCTCCCCAGTCATCTATTACAACATCACTGACAGGTAACAGTGTCGCTACCATTTGGACCTGGCAGAACACAAGCGATCTAACATAATATAGCTGTTTTATGTGGCAGCGATGTTAGTAATACAGTCTGGCAATCCCGACCTACGCAAACAAAGTTGAGGTTTGACTGCAGCGGAATATGTGTCTTTCACGACTTGATAAGTGTCACACCACTTGATAAGTCTAAGATTCATCATGGGAAGACGTGTTCCACAAATTCCAAGGGTGAAATATTAGGCTTGATTTCATATTGATTTCTTGATACAGCTTCCAGGACGCGGAGATAAAAAACATGCAGCATCTGCTACTGATCATTCTATCTGTGCATAACGCAGTGAAAGGCCCCCTTCAAGGGTCTTCCAGAGAAGGAGGGCTTCTCAGATGGATGGATGCTGTGCTGTATGTGCCTTTAGTGAAAGTTAGTTTCGTTAAATAATGTATATTTTGTAAAAAATGTGGACACATCTTCCTGTAATGAACCCAGTCTAGTAATCTCAACCTACACAAACACAGTTGAGGTTTGGGTGCAGCGGAAGATGTGTCTTTAATGATTAAACTGGTCATACCACATGATACAACCTGGTAATCTCAACCCCTAAAACAAAGTTCAGGTTTGACTGCAGCAGAAGTGTCTTTAGTCACCAATTATATGTTCAGTAGTATGACCAATTTAATTGGGTCATACCAATGAACATATATTTGGTGACTAAAAACTTCAACAATAGTTGAAAAACAATGTCATATAAAGCATACACTTCAATTATTAGCATAATAAGTATTAAAATATTGATTAAAATATTCCAGATTTGAGAATAGCAAGTTTATAGAATTATACAATTATTAATACAATTTCTGGATAAAAATAGAGTATTTCATGTTTGTTGTTAAAACAGTTGCAAATAAGTAAACAGCTACCGGTACATTGAAAATTCAGCAAGACATGAACAGTGATATAACTACCTTTTACAATAAATACAAAAGGGACGTACGTTTTCCATTGGTAAAGGAATAAATAAATAAATAAAATTGTCTGATTCATCAGAAATAAAATACACACCACACTCCATCATCTGCTCTGCCAAAATGGCATCTTTCATACATTTCAGTGTATAAGGCAATAATTTTAGGACTTTTTTCCCATTACTGAATTAAAGGGATCGGCTTATATAAAGGTCATCTGGTATAGGTAATTTTGAAAGCTTAAACAAAATATGCAAAATTACAAGTGATAGAATTACGGGTATATTTTGATGATGATGTATATTCAAACTCTAGACATTTGTAGAATAAATATGAGTAGCTATCGATTTCTTCTATTGGACCATTCTATGGGATATCTTCAAAATGTTCCCAGAATTAGTGGACTATATAGAAGCAAGTAGCAATACAATTATCTACACATTTCCTTCAAAGTAGTTCCCTTCGGTAACTACACACTTTCGCAACGTGCATACAGCTGCTGGAAACATTTTTGAAATTCATTCTTTGACACCTCTCTTAGCTATCTTATTGCATTGGTGATATGTGTCCTTTCAGTACTGATTTCAGTCGAGGGAACAAGAAAAAAAAAAGACAGTGTAAGGTCGGGAGAATATGGAGGCTGTTCCAATGTAATCAAATTGTGCTTTGCGAGGTACTGCTTTACCAGTAGAGATAGATGTCCTGAGCATTGACATGCAGCATTATCCATCTGTTTGTTCCTTATTTTTCTTGTAGATTTCTTCTTGTTGCATCTCATAGACGACGGAGGATATCAATGTAAATTTCCTTGTTAAGCAATGTTAGTGTCTCTAAGGGTGACTTCTCAAGCATAATACAGATTTTACATTTGTATGATGCTCAATCAAGGGCATTTTATACTACGATGAACTAACTTGTACAACGCACAAACAAACATCAGTATCCTCTTCGAGGGTGTTTGTGTGTCTGTCATGTCTTTCCATCAAGGTCATTAGCAACTTCTAAACAAATAATCTCCATAACATCATCTTTCATTAAAACACCAGTCAACTATTCTGAGAACTTTTTGAATCTACCTCGTATATAAATGCAATCACCTTATCTGTCAGATCTAATGAGCTATCTGTAATTATAATGCAACCTCAACATTAATCATTTTAGGACAGCTTTAGGTTAGCTTTTGTAAAATATGTATATCTTCTATTCTTGTTAAGGGTTTTAGGGCCCACATGAGTGGAATGGTTTGAGTTTGGTGAGAACTATTCCCAATGTAAAAATGAATGTTCCCTATTTTCAAGCTTGTTGATGGTATTGTCTTTTTGGCTGCATGGGTGAGTTCAATTTCATTCTATGTTTATGGGACTTTCTATGATGGATTTCATTTCTGGTAAAGATACAGAATCTTCTATATTTACTGATGTTGCTGGCAGTGATTTCCAGTTTTGACTTGCTGATCAGCCATCTCATTTCCTTAAATCCATTAGAGAACTGCATTTGTTCTCAAACTCTTGCAGATTAGCAGCATGTAGTCCGGAGAACAAAGTGTACTGTGTCATGGTTTACAACGTTGCTGCAATATCTGCACCTTTTGACACATCTCACTTCAGAATGGGTTCTGGGTGACTTTTTTATATGGGATGGGCCAGCCAACTCTACACCATAACTTCCTTAGTTACCTCTTACAACATGCATGGAAGGTAAACAATGCTGATATTCTTTGCTCCCTTTTGAGCCAGTCAACACACGGGTGACTTTGAGAACTAATTCTTTTCCATAGATGTTTATTTGAGATAGGAGTGATTTTAAGGAATTCAGGTGAATGTGGTTGGTTTCTGAAAGGCTTGGAAGGTAAATTTGGAATCAGGCAGGATCACAATCTTAGTTTCTTTCAGGCGGGATGATCCCAGGAGCAAATGTGTAGCTTCTTTGATAGCTTCACACTCTAATTTAATGTTAAGCACGCTCACGTGGAATGAGTTCGACAACAGTTTACACTGTATAAGATAGCCGCGGTCAAGTGTACAAGCCCCACAAAGGCCCAGCTGCTAGGTCCCTTGTAATCAATAAAAGCCAAATTAAAAAAATATGGTTACCAGATTATTTGAAGTCTGGCAAGTTATTAAATTGACTTTCTTTTTTTCTGCAACTTTTCTGGCAACATGGACCGAATGTCATTGAAATATCGAAATTTTTGCGATCTGTTGATGATTTCAAAGAAGAGCAGCGCCATGAAAGGGAATTGGGTTTTTATAGACTTTTTTGTTTTATTGCATTTCCAGCAAAATCATTATGGATTATGATAAGTTGTTTTCACACTTGAAAATATATTATACCACTCTGTTACATATATTTTGAGTCTAAACATGAACTGTTTTGGAGCGATTCAGTTTTGGACTAGATCTAGCTTTAGCGAACGATTTTATGACAAATCTATGTTTATTCATTTTCCCCTGAGAAATTATGACAATTAATACTGTAAAATTCCATCTGTATCATAGTGTTGCCACTCCAGAAAATTCCCCCAAAAAAGTCAGAATTCTAAAATTATTTTTCTTAATTTTTTGTGTTATTATTTGTTTTGTTTTGTGAAAAAATATCTTTACGATTTCCTCACACATCTTGTATCACACACACACAAACAAAACTTACAGCAATACATGCAGATTCAATTTTTTTTATTTATATGACTAATATTATTTAAATATCTCTAACAACAAAAAAGTTATCGTGTTTTCAAAAGAGCCACCCACTTTTATGCAACATTTTAAAAAAAGAATTTCGCTGCATGAGATAAATTATGTAATTGTAAACTAGTGTGCTTAAGGTTAAAATTTGTAGAATAAACACCAATGACTTGATTTCTCAAGCTTGTTTCCATTGAACTATTCTGCATCACCATTTCTCACTGCCTTCTCAGCTAAACTTTATATATACTCTGGTCCAAGAAGATTTTTGGTAATCAATATGATGCATTATCAATACTAATCGTTTTAGGACACTTAGATTTAGGTCAGCTTTTGTCTTCATGCTACATATTATCTTCTATTTAAGGGCCCTATGTAAGGGTTTTAGGGTCTGAGGAGGCCATGAGTTGAATGGGTTATCTTTTTAAGGGGGACACCTGTTAGCTGTAGCTTCCTCTAAGTACAAGTACAAGAATCATATTTTCAGACCTAGTTCTTTTTAGTGAATTTTTTTTAGCAGAAACTGTTTACTCTGCAGCTTAGAGGATGGTTTTCTAGAGAATAAAGACTGTCAGATTTAGTTAATATTTGGCATATTTCTTGTATGGAATGTAAGAATACTCTCCATTGCTATAACTGGGATGGGTCCCATGGCTCCCTATCATCAATCAAACTTCTAAATTCTGTAAATGTTCATTTTTTTTAAAGATTGCCCCTTTCCGCTGTTTTCTATGATTCACTACCATATTCCAAAACACTTCTAACATAACTTGTATTATGTTTTTTTTAGCACTGAGGTGAATCTAGTATGATCCAGACAATTTATTCATTACTGGATTCATCTATGTTTGACTATGCACATGTAAAATACTGACAATTTTAACACAATTTTCTCAAGTCAAATCAGCTGACAAAAGAAATACTAAGATTCAGATGAAGATGCATACTTGTTCAACTGTCGTCTCAAAGTTTCTCTAAGTTGATTCTTGTTTACATTAGCATTCCATTTCTGGCCATTCAAAAACCGTTCTACAAACTTTTCCACACGCTGAATCAAGTTGTTGTAAGCGGGCTGTAGAAATGATAAATATTATTACTGTTGAATAAAACATCGTAAAGAAGAAACCTGTGAATATAATATAGAAATATAATTATAAACAAACACTAAATATAAAGGAATAAGAAGTATTCTTGTTGATCTCCAACTACATAAAGCAAATGTTAAGGCACGATTATCACATTTTTGTATGTATCTTTATATAAAATGTATAGGACAGAAGAGGAATAATGATTATCACAATACACATAGTTTACTACCAAGCAACAGCATTTATTCATCCCAGTCAAAAATAACCATACACCAAATATGCTAGAAGACTCAACCATTTTCACCTAAGCTGCCATCACAAGATACTCAACATCCGATGGTAGAATAATATACAAGAGAGTGAAGCACTGATGAAATCTAAATCTGTAAGCATACACACAATGTTGATGAAATCATTTTCAACTGTAAAAATATGCAAAATGACATAAATGGCACATAAGTACAGTAATACATGGCACATCAATTGAATAAATTCTAATTATTCTATCCAAATTCAATTCAGATTTCTACTATTATATACAAATATATCTATATATATACACACACATATAGAGACACTAGGAAATTATGGTAACTAGTAAAACAACTAAATGATGAAGGTACAGGGAGAAATACAAGGATCACACTTTATAAAGATTGAAACATTTTAACAGGTCAACATGCAGCTGATTACTTTGCAGAAGACAATAATGTCAAAGTTAGCCCAGACAGACAAACAACAGGAGGTTCGAGAGAACCAGCAGAACATTGGACAAGGCAAACCTATACCTGAAGTCATGGAGGCACCACTCACAATGAGAGAACTGGAGCATGAAATATCCAAATTGAAAATAGTTCCCAGAAGCTGATGGAATGTCTAATAAAATGATTAAAAACCTGGGAACTGCAGCAAGAGCAAAGCTACTGCAGATCTTCAAAACAAGCTGGACCATGGTAATGTTTCACAGGCATGGATGAAGCAATGATACCACTCCTCAAATCAGGAAAAGATGGCAAATTTGTCTCCAATTACAGGCACATCAGCCTCTGCAAAACAACTGAAATTGATGACCCCTTAAGGTCTGTACTAGAACAAATCCCTTGGAGTAAAAGGTATGGAATACCAATATACATTCAGACCCACTTGAAAGGAATACTAAGCGAGGATGAACAGAACAGTGTGCAGTGAGGGACAGTAACCCTGTTTCCTGGATGAGGAATATCCACAAGATATATGTGTCAGAGTATACACAGATGGGTCAGCACAAAATGCAGTGAGGAATGGAGGTGTAGGTGTATATATAGAATATCCACATGCCTAGAAATATCATCAGGACACCATCAGGAAAATTATGCAATAATTATGATGCAAAAATCCACAAAAACTACTTAATGAACTGTATTACCAATATAGGATAACCGTGCAGTGGATAACCTCTCACTGTGGTTATTTAGTTAGTTAGTTAGTCGTTGGATCATCGTCATTGCACTCTGGACAAGTCCATAGGTGCTCAGATTTGTCCTTGAGTGTATCCGCCATTACACCTTGACTGACGGCCCCAGTTCATCGTTGATTGACCATCATTCTTTCTCACTGTGGAATACCAGGAAATGAAAAAGCGGACCAACTGGCTAAAGAAGGTGCTGCTGAAGACCAACCAGATGCACCAATCACCTACCATTAGAAAATACAGATGATCAAGTCAATAAGGTCAAATCAAGGTCGTTCCTGCCTCTGCCATATATTCACTCTTAGAACAATAATTGAAGAATGTCTAGAATTAATTCTAATCTCATAATAAACTACGTTGATTTTCAAAAAGCCTTCAACATCAACCATCGCTTTGAGAAATTAAAAAAATATATGGATTCCAAAACAAATATATAAATGTGATAAAATAATTCTATACTAACTCAAAATGCTGTGTTCGAACAGAAAAAGGCAATTCAGAATGGTTCCCTGTGATTACTGGTGTTAAACAAGCCTGCCCTATGTCCCCATTACTATTCAATTGACTAGGCTATGAGAAAAAGCACATCCAACACAAATTTAGGAACCAAATGGATAAATAAAACAACACGAGAAGACCTGGATTGTGCCAATGATCTTGCACTATTGAGTGAAAACCAAAAGATGCACAAACAAAAACTGATAGATTAAAACTCATCGCAGGATAAATATGTCTCCAAATCAACTCATCAAAAACAAAAATTATGGACTTCACCAATTTACCTAAAGCAATTACTTTAAATGGACAACAACTTGAAAAGGTACACAAATTCTTCAACTAGGAAGCAAATTAACACTCGACGGTGATGTCATGACAGAAATTACAACTCGCATTGCACTAGCATCAAGTGCCTTTAACAGACTGTCTAATATCTGGAGGTCAAAGTCAATCAGCACACATACGAAAGTGCGCTTATTTAATTCCTGCGTTATTCCAGTGCTATCATATGGATGTGAGAGCTGGAAAAGCTCTTTATCTTCTGAAAAGAAATTACTGAGTTTCGAGAACAAATGTCTTCGTAGGATAACTAACACCCATTGGAGTGAATTCAAATTGAATGATAAAATTAGAGAAGAGACACATCAAAATTTCATCACAGATGTTATCAGAAAACGATGTTGGTCCTACATCGGGCATGTCCATGCACAGACATCAACATAATACACCACCAATCTCTTGAATGGATACCTACAGGAAAAAGAGCCAGGGGTAGACAAAAGAAACACCCAGAAGAACAATAGAGAAAGTAAAACAATCAATATCCATACTATTCAAGAACTGCTCAGAATAGCTTTGAATAGAGAGATCTGACCTCTGCACTAACTTCAGTGCAAAAGGAAAATGAATTAATGAATAAAGCCAATAAGAAAGTCACAAACACCAACACAATATGACTATCACATTATGAACAGATCAGAACAAGTTGTAAGTCTACGCCTCAGAAGGGACACAACCAACTCCGCAGTCACATGTACAGAAAGTTCAAGATTGGCAACACGGCTATGTATACATGTGGACAGGCAGCACAGAGTCCCAAACATATGCTTTAAGAGTGTTCTGAGTATGAAATGCTGAGGCAGACATATTGGCCAGAGGAAAAAACACTGGAATCAAAGCTATATGGGCCACTGCATGAACTACAAAAGACTGAGTTTTATTCAGGAGAAAGAATTACAGATATAGACACGTTTCAAGTGAACGAAAAAAGAATAGTTACTTGGGCAGCCAAATGTTTGTTGACGGAGACTGAATGAAAAAAATAAACACACGCATAGCAGTTGCAGCTAGTACATTCACTAAACTAACTAATATCTGGAAATCCAAAGATCTAGGAAGAAACACCAAGCTAAAGCTATTCAACTCCTGTATTGTCTCAGTATTAACGTATGTAAGTGAAAGCTCGAAATCAACTTAAGCAACAGGCCAAAAATTAAACAGCTTCGAAAACAAATGTCTCCGGGAACTGATGAACATAAAATGGAGCAATTTAATCACAAATAGTGATTTAAGAAACAAACCAAGAATATGTTTCAAATATCATAAGAAAATGCAGATGGAAATACCTGGAAAATAATTCTTTTCTAATTTACACATTTTAACAAATTTTCTATTATTTCTACTGAGCTATCAGTATTTCTGCCCGCTACACACAGAGTGAGATGCACGCACACATTAGAAATATAAATCTCATCCTAACCGTACTTTAAGTACTTAACCGTAAGCTTGCCAAATCACACACCAAAGGTTAGGACATACCACGAAAGTATACCACATCATACCAGTGTAGAATTAAAAGCAACTTGCGCCAAAAAATCAATTAGAAGACAGAATTGATGCCTTTGAGATGTGGGTATATATAGAAGAATAGGGAGAAGATCACGGAAAGAGAAGAAATCAATCAAAGAAGTCCTAAAAACACTTAATATGAAGAAAGAATTACTAAGAGAAATAAAGATCAGGCAAAATATAAAATATTTTTGACACATTATTAAAAGACATGACACCTTATTGAAGACCTTACTTGAGGGTGAAGTCAAAGGGAAGTGAGCAAGAGGTAGAGCATAAGTGGGAGAGTAGTAACATCACAAGATGAAGATGGACAGGTTAGTCTAGCAGAGTGCACCACCAAAACAAGGGGCAGAGGATGGAGGTCTGTTGTAGCCAACCTTCGTTGCGGAGATAGTATTTGATGAGAATACTAGGGCATATCCACCATTTGAAGTATTTCACTGGTGTGAATGTATTGTTCATTGTTGTCATTAGCATTAGTGCTGGGTAGGGGGGGGGGGGGGGTTAGCTGAAACAACCCAACGTTTGTAAGTTTTGTCGTTTATCATAAATTTTATGAGCTCATCTGAATTATTAGGTCTATTTTCATTATAAAGCATCTATCTGTAATTACATGTAGGCTACACACAAATTAAAATGTTACCTTCGTATCAACATCGGTGAGGCATTCTTTTCTTAACTGATCAAACAAGCCTTGAGATTTCACTTTACTGATTACTTCTTTGATGGCATGTCTTTCATGAGGGCTTTCCTCGTTTTGTGGTCCACTCTCTGACTCCATGATGACTTAGCCACATTTACCTAAGTTTGATAGCGTGAAATATAAAATATATCAGTGCTGCGAGAAAGACAAAGTCCTACACCATATCACAAACGACGTCGGGAAGAATAGCTAAATACATAATAGTTCATTCTCTTGTTGTGTAAGTCGCCATTTTGAAGTCTCATTTTCTATATGGATGATGCCATATACTGAAGCGGGTAATGACAGATAACACGAAGAAAATAAACACAAAAATAATTTCATGGCAAATTCCAGTATGCAAACAATAATTATTAAAATATATCCATAAATTTAAACTTTGCAAAATATTTTGCATTAGTTGAAAATTTATCATAGTCTGGTATATGTATTTCGTAAAAAATATTTGAAATGAATAGAATCTTATGCCTGCTATTATAGAGTATACAATATACAACTAACATAGGTTATCAGTAACTATTTTATTAGTTTACAATATAACATACATAAGACATGGAAAAGATTTTCGAAGTTATTCAACATTTTAAATATTTAAAGTATCCGTTATATTTATAATGACTATGTATAGTATGAAATTGACAAGTTAAACTTTAAATTTGACTCCCCCAATATACGAAAATGGCATATCCTAGTTAAAAAAAAATCTTGGTGATTGGTCCACGTGAATGAGAGGTCACGATGGCGGAGTTTACCACATGAACTTTTCTGTTAGTTGTCCTTTGGAAGACAGTAACTGGACTGTTTATTTCAAAGTACAACAATGGAAGAAGATCCCTATGAAACGCTAGGTGTAACAACTTCAATGAGCACACATATGATTGCTGGAGCAGCTGCTGGTATTATGGAACATTCTGTCATGTATCCTGTTGATTGCGTGAAGGTGTGTGCTCTCTACTCTCTAGTCTAGTAATAATAATGATAATCTCAGATCTGTAATGAAAATCAATTTTTAATCATTAAAATCGTTATCATGACAGATCATTAATTACTATGTATGTTAACTATGTAACAGTATGTAGTAAGTAGGGCCTAACTCACTAATTTAAAATTGTATCATCATATCATGAGTATTCAGAATGAGAATGATTCTATGATGAATGATGATTTGATAATGATAAGATATCAACATATTTATCTATAAAATGGAGTAGAGATACTATACATTGATACAATATTAATATTTATTATGAAACAAGTATACTATTACTATATAGTAGGCCTAGATAACTTCAGTAGTGTTATATAAGCCTACTATGTAAATTGTAATCTATATCTCTGAGTGTTAACATGGATAACTGGTTCTGCTTTCTCGTTTCACCAGGGATTATTATTCCAGTGGTAGTTAGTAAAATGTTAAATAGTAATAAATAATAGTAGTAGGCCAGTATTATTTACATTGTGAATGTGATTGTCATTTACTGTTGTTAGTTGGTCTACGACTTAAATGACTATGGTTATGATGATGCAAAGTTTTTTGACTATCATATTTCGTCCAGACTGAAACTCTGGATTCTCAAATAGGTAGACCTGGGGCATAGGCTTTACATTTCTATTAGAATTTTGTGATTGTGGTAGGCAATTAACTTTTATCATAATTAAATTAGTAAAATATTACTCATCCAAGTCTGCATGTCAATGTACATAATACTGTAACATACACTGGAGATACCTGTAATATTTTTGACATGTAAGTATTTTATTTAATGTAAGCTGTCATTATGATTTGTAATATATATTTATATTCTCCAGGTTGCAGTTCTATGACTTTTGACTATTGTACTTGTAGTACTATAATATAATTATATGAATATGCCCTCTACAGGTGTTACCGGTATGTATGGTCATGTCAAATGTAACCAATTTGAAACTTTCCCAAAGTGGCATCAATGGATAATAGCAGTAGTGTAATAGACCGAACTATAACCACATTGTCTGTTTGAGGTGGTCATTTCACTGTAGTGCATTGTAATGATGATCATCACTTTCTAGTTGATTTTCTTGTAGCAAGTTGTTCTTTGGCCAGTCTATCTGCAAGAATGGAGATAAACAGAAATAGGTATAATACCAATGTTTATAAACAAAACATACTAACAATGAAACACAGAGACAGTCGACATTGTATTTTGATTAGAGTGTTCTTAACCCCTTAGCTGCTGAGATATCCTTAAGGATATAATGAAGGGTTGCTGCCATTTTGCAGAGATCTTCTTAGTTTCCCAGGGAAAGAATTCGTCTGAATGCTTTATTATAAGCATCCAGACAGATTTTTTCCCCGGGAATCTAAGAAGAGGAGGATCTCCGCAAAATAGCGGTGGATTTTTATCATATCCTTAAGAATGCCTCTGCAGTTAAGGGGTTATGCATGAAAGACCACAGACAAACTTTACATAGAAATACACATACATAATAACGATGATAGAAAGAGAAGAAACGAAGATGAAACAAGTGAAGTGCAGGTAGATATTATGGCATGATCAACGATATTATGGCATGAGTACATTGGCAGCATCAAATTGACATGGAAATTCTTCAAAAGTCTAATATGCAAAGCATCCATGCCCTGTTGATTAGGACCCTGTCAATTGTGCTATGGGGAGCTGTGCAATGGTAAATGTTCATGGGGGGGGGGGCAGAAAAAAGCGCTTCAAAGATTTCCTAAAGAACTCCCTCAAACACTGTAGCATTGATCCTCTGGGAGACTAAAGCTCTTAATTGCTCAGCTTCACACACTCAAGATCACTGCTAGGAATCACAAAATTTGAAGAAAAAAAAATAACACTGCGGACAATCTACAAGAGAAAGAAACAAAAGGAAAGATCTGAAAATGCTTCTACTCTGAAACCTCTGCACTCATGCACACTCTGCAATAGATCTTTCTTGGCATGAATTGAACTCCTCTGGCATATACAAACCTGTACCAGAAAACACCAATGTTCCTCATAATTTTTTGTCCCACGTTTATTGCTTTTCATGACATGCTCATCTTCCCATGAGAAGGAGGGACATCATCAAGTAAATTTTGTAATTAAAAGCATACAATGTTTAACTGAACAGAATTCTTTGATATACATTTCATGTTTAACCTGTGATTGTTAATGTTTATGACAAGCAATGTACAAGTTAAACAATTTAGAAAAAGTATTACTGAAGAGCTTATATCATATAAATGACTTGTTTTGATCTAAACCAACAGATAGTTTTAATAGATGAAACCAATTGTAAATGTTACAAGTTTTAGGACAATTGAAGTCAGACCACTTGACAAATAAAACTGTAATATAACACATCTCCATTATTTAGACTAGATCCTGCTGGAAATCTACCATAATAGGACCATTTTCTAGCTACAAGAGAGATCTAGTTTAAGTTTTAGGCTGTCATATTTTGTAAGATTAAGGACTAATATCTTAGCTTGTATTTGTTCACAGACAAGAATGCAGTCTCTTGTCCCAGATCCCAAGGCAGACTACAGAAGTGTTGCAGATGCCCTTAATAAAATTATTCGGCATGAAGGAATTAGGAACACAGTTCGAGGATTTAGTGCCATGACTATTGGTGCTGGACCAGCACATGCCCTTTATTTTGCCTGCTATGAGAAAGTGAAACAAGTTTTAAGTGGAGGGAAGCATGGGAATCATGTTGCACATGGTAATTGCAGATTTACCATTATTGCTGTGAGATGTCATCTTATTTCTTATTTATTATTAGGAGTCTCTTTCTTGAATGCTGGTAGTTTTTATTGTAATTTTCTCTGTCATTATTCACTGCAAATAATATTTATATTTAAATATTTAACATTACTGGATCAGAGATGTTTCTGTGATTAAAATTGTGCATAAACTTGTGTGTTTTGTTTTGTTCTCTAGTATCATGTCAGCGTTCATGTGGCCACCGAAGTTCTGGACTTCTAGTTTAGGGTAAATAATAGAGACACTGTCTTCTTTCCATGCATGTCGTAGGAAATCACTACGGAAAGTTGGGAGATAAACAACCTGTCACCTGTGAATGCATGACTTGTCTCAACTTCTTATTGTTTTGTCTTCTATCAAATAATCCTCATGGATGATGAAGAGATGCAAGCCAGTGGTCATTGCACATTTGACCTTTTGTGGCAGACTCATAGTTGCCAGGGAATATGCTGGATGTTCTGAGGGGTTAACAAATTTGACAGAAAAATTAAATAATTGCGCTAGAAATGCTTGGACATGACGATTCTCAGATACTGGAATATCTTCCTTCAGGGGCTAAACATGTATCCACTAGTTTCCCTAACGCAATCATATCTTTGTGATAACAAACCGTATACGAGTCTGGTTGTCACCTTGGTTACTCAACTTAAGGACCTATGCTTTTGTTAGGCTATGGACTGTCAATGACTACCTGTTCACAGCTAAAGGGATTATTTCATCATGTCATCTATATATATGAAAAACTATATTTGGTTGTTCAGTTGTCTGAGCATGTATCTAGAACTGTTCACTGATCGGGACCAAATTTAGCACAGTTACTATTTAGGACACTGCTGACTTAACGGCATTAACAATTGTAAATGTATTCATTTGGTTTTTTAATCCAACATTAATTTTAGTAATAAATGAAATGATAGCCATTTGCATTTTTTAGATGACAGTTCATGCCATGACATCATTTTTCATGGTACATGTTAAAAATTAATGATAATCACAGCAAGAAACCACTGGTCCAGTAGCTCAGTCAGTAGAGTGCATGCATATTATCAAAAGTTTGGTGGATTGACTTCAGACTGGTGTACTTTTTTTTTTTAAAGAAAGCAAATTATCTCACTTTTTACTATTGGTCAATGAAAAATATGAGCCTAACACAGTATTTCCCAATATACCTCAATGGCGTGAAATAGGAAAAACTTCACCTTTTACATCATATACAGTTTATAACATATCCTGTTAAGCAATATAGCATTGAGGCAGCTTCTTTTTAAATTAATTTTTTTTATAGCAGTGGGTTTTTTCTTGGCATATGTTGTCATTGAGTGTTGGTTACTAAACACAATAGTGAAAAGAAAACTACACCTGTTTGGTCATATAAAGAGACACAACTGTTTAGAAATACAAATAATGGAGGGCAGAGTACCTGAGAAGAGGAGAAAGGGCAGACCAAGACGATGGACTGATAACATTAAAGATAACATTGAATACATCGTTGGAAAATGCAAGCTGCATCGCCCAAGACAGAAGTGGGTTCAGAGAGTTCATTCGGAAGACTACATTCTGGAAAGACTACATCACATGACACATGTTGCCATTGCTTTCTGTCTGAACAGTCCAGACAGCGATGCCCTCAGCATGTGCAGTTCCTTTCTGTTATAAACACTTCCTACAGGAATTGTCTATAATGCATTTTAAAAAGTATCCTTTTTTCAATTGTGGAAGAACATATTACATATTATCTATGCACTTGATGGATAAATATGTATGATCAATATTACAGATGATATTATATTGATATTACGATATATATTGAACAATGCTATTGTGTCTCCTGATGACAGATAGGAAGACTGTCACAAGCGCGTTCGAATTAAAGGCATGTCGAAATTGGATGTGATTGGCCCTTGGGGGGGCAAATAACGCAGCTATGCTGTAAACTAGCAGCACAATGTACTTCACGCTCCCTGGCGGAAATCACATGAACTTTCGTGTTGGCTATCAGAGAGAGAACGCAGAAGAAGATTGCATATTTGTGATCTTATAGTTCTTGGTTTGAATCATCACTATAAATATTATTGAAGAATATAAATATTATTGATATCGTATATGTTTTTCAATAATTTACCAACACTGGAAGTAGGACTATCAAACGACTTCTTTCATAAGGTTTAGTCTATTTAGTATTTAATTTGCTATAATTGTGTTTTTTAATTTCTGATGATACCGCTGGTTATTATTATGGTAAAGAAACTAATACCGCTTGAAAACAAATGAATTACTAAGAAAATTAAATTTACAGTTAATCTGTCGATGTTTTCCTCACAACATATTGTTGGAAAGACAGTTCAGGTGTTGACGTAAAATTTTCTGTAAAATTACTTATAATGTTTACTATATTCTGTTCAAGTCTGACGGGAGGCTTTAAATAGGTGATAAACAGTGATCATCAAGTTTGTTATTGTGCCAATGATTCCCAATGTACAGACTGGATGCTTGAGACATGAATGGGTGGAGTCAATTGTGACTTCACAAATGCGGGAAATTGTGTAGATCGACTGCTCTGGTTGTGTGTAATTATTTTGCTAATATTCTGGTCACCATCTGTGGTCAGTTCACTGATTGTGAAAAGGGTAAGGGTCTACTATTTAATTTTCTATATGAACATAGATGATGAAAAGAATAGGAATTTCTGTATAGATTTAAGATACAAGCTAAACCATTTATCAATAACATTATATTGGTGGTGGAGCATGTCATGCTCCCTATGGATGCAGTTTCTCATCGCCTGAGCCCACCCGCCATCTAACTTTTACATGTGGATTTCAATAGCTGTAACATGTGAAGGAGGTACATTCTGGAAGAATCCATGATACAAAAACTTAATCTAAGTGAGAGCAGAGCAATTGACGAATTTATAAACATTGCAAATAGGGTCTGTTTACCCAGGCGTTTGAAGATCAGTCTTGGTGGACTGACTACTGGATGGTACTACCAGATGGCACAGCAGGTAGAAATATGACACAGCAGAGCGGCGTTAGTCGCAAAGAACATGATGAGATTCTCAGAACATCATGGTAATCTTGAATCCTGTACTATTTTACAGTTGTCTCAACTTTGTCTTGCCAATTCTGTCACATCGATGAGAGATTGAAGTTGATGATTAAAGCACTATCTGCTAACTTTAAAGTAATGTGCTTGAATCCAAATACATCACCAGCTATAGTTTCATACACTTATGAAGGGGATTATGTGCCAGAATTTTAGTTCTTAGTTATCAGCTTACATGCCAGAGATATATAACAACACAAGTCTGATACTGTTGTCACCACAACGTGCGATGTGTGGCTGTTGTGTATTAAATTAATTACTGGTAAGCATTTTCTATGGAAGATTTCATTTATTTATGGAACATACCTATATCATATCTATAGAAATTAATGATTTAGAGCCTTTGGCCATTAATTTATTTGGGTTAACATGTTCTTCATCCTTAAGATACTTAAAACTGCACCAACACAATTTAAAAAAATCTTGTGTTAACCGGATGTCATGCGTGACAACACTTCTTATCAATCTTCTCTTTTGATTATAAAGTTGAAGACATGCATAATATAACTCCTAGTTGCAATAAGTAACTATATAGCAGTAGTTTATAATAGTTAGTCGAAAGATCATTACGGCACAGCGACCCATCGGTCTACAAGTTTTCAGATCTCATCCTGAAGATATCCCTCAACATGTAGTGACTGATCACATCTATTCTGTGTGGGTTTACCAGTCTCCTCTGATTACCAGCATAACGTTCTTTTTTAGCCACACCCCTCTCTACATGATATTTCTGTTATTCTGATTTACAACGGCCACATCCTATTTCCCTAAGCATTCATAACACTAGCTCTCTCAATTGCTTGTATGCCCCCCACCACATCGATCACTGCATCAGTAAGCCTATCTGCACTTTCTCTCATTCTGCTTCAGGATTTATGTCCTCAATTGGACATATAAATCGTGATTGAGATATGAAACAAATAATTGTGAAAGCTTCATTTCAATATTTGTTTCGTTAACAATGAACATGTTTTTCATCTGGCAGGTTTTGCAGGATGTACTGCAACACTACTTCATGATGCTATTATGAATCCAGCAGATGGTAATTATTATTTATTTCTTTCATACAGTAGCCAGTGACCTAGATTCAATCACTGGACATATAAGATTTAATACTGGTATGGTCAATTCCATAGTCCATATTTAAGCTTTTCCACCTTTGGGGACTATTTAGAATTGTCACAGAATTACTTTATAAGTTATCTGACACTGACAATTTCAGCAATCTATAAATAACTACTCCACCAACATTCTATATTCACAAGGTCACATTGAATGTTGTGACATCAAATATAACCAGTTGTCATTCCAACAACCTTGTTTATTTTCTTTGCCTAAATTTTATTTCAAACAGCAGTTTTGTGTTTGAAGCTTTATTTTTTCATATGCTATTAATATATATTGCAATAGCTCAGTGGTTAATGCACTGACGTCCTAGTCTGGGAATATAAGGTTCAATTCCCAGTTCATTTGGAAATATTTCTAAAATGTTTATTTAGCTAACTTTTGACTATATTTTTGTTGACATTTATTGCAGCCAAGTTGTAAACATGACAACATAATCTGATCTCAGGATTAAATCTTGCCATCAATGAGTTTAAGATTAATTCAGGAGAGATGACATTTCAAAACTTGAGTTTCATATACTAAACACAAACTATTTTTTTAAACTTTCAGTTGTCAAGCAACGTATGCAGATGTATGGTAGTCCATACCAATCCACAATGATGTGTTTTCGTGAAATCTTACGAAAAGAAGGAATTGGGGCCTTTTATAGAAGTTACACAACTCAGCTGACAATGAATATACCTTTTCAATCAATTCAATTTATAATATACGAAATCATGCAGGATGTGTTAAATAGCGAGAGAGACTATGATCCAATTTCTCACATTTGTGCTGGCGCTGTAGCAGGTGCAGTTGCTGCTAGTACCACAATGCCTCTAGATGTGTGTAAGACTCTTCTCAACACCCAGGAGCACTGTGCAAGGACTCATTTAGCTTATATTAGTGGCATGGTTTCTGCTTTTAGGACAGTATATGAGTTTTGTGGTGTATCAGGTTTTTTTCGTGGTCTCTCAGCACGTGTTATATATCAAATGCCATCAACAGCAATCTCCTGGTCAGTGTATGAGTTTTTTAAATATATGATTCACAAACAGAAGCTTCATGTACAGGAGGACAGGTATCTAAGTCCAGCAGTTCACATAGCAACTGCCACTGCAAGGTAAATTATAATTTATCAGTTTATTAGCTATACTAACAATTCTATTAAAATATTATGAAGGAAATAGTAACATCTAAACAAATTACAAACAAGCTAAAAATGAGAATTCTTCTTCTTCTTTCGTTCACTTGAAACATGTCTATATCTGTAATTCTGTCTCCTGAATAAAACTCAGTCTTTTGTAGTTCATACAGTGACCCATAGAGCTTTGATTCCAGTGTTGTTTCCTCTGCCCAATATATAAGAATTATAAAATGCAATGTCTATTCTATATTAATGTGTGGCTCAGAAACATGGAAGAAACATTAGAGCCATCTTCAAACAATTAAAAGACAAAATGGATGCCTTTGAGATGTGGATATATAGAAGAATAGGGAGAACATCATGGAAAGAGAAGAAAACAAACAGAGTTTCTAACAACACTTAATATGAAGAAAGTATTAAAGGAAATAAAGATCAAGCCATTAAAATATTTTGGACACATTAAAAGAAATGACACCTTGTTGAAGACCTCACTTGAGGGTAAAGTTGAAGGTAGGCAGAGATACGAGTGGGAGAGTAATTGTATAATTGGATACAACATCACAAGATGGGCAGCAGAGTGCACCACCAAAACAAGAGATGGAATGTTGGAGGTCTGTTGCAGCCAACCTTCATTACGGAGACAGCACTTAATTATGATGGTTAACAATTCATTATGTATATTAGAACTCTGATTTCTGCTGACTGTCTGGTCTGCAAGCATAATTTAATCTCAAATGAGTTGTTACCTATATTGACATTGAGATCATGTTTCCAACTTCAACATATTTGCATTTCACTACTCAATAGCATTTATGTAGGCTATAGTTCTTGTAAATGAAGTTTGCTAAGTGTTGTTATGGAATAAACTAACTTAGAGAAGGTATTCAGACACTGATAAATACTTTAAGGATATAGCACACAGCATTGTATTGATCCTAAATGCTTTAGACTGGGAGATATCGTTTGAATAGTATTATTTATAAAGATGAGTTTGTTAATCTTGTTTTGGGAAAGACAGCAGTGATGCAAGGAATTTTGGCATCCTGAGTAAGCACACAAAATTAGCACAAGTTAAAAAAGTGAAATATCTTGGCACCCTGTTAACATCAGAAGGTAGTTGCTCAAGTGAGATAAACAGCCGAACAGCACAAGCCAAATCAGCATTCCAAAAAAATGAGAACCAATTTGTATAATGGAAGACTATCAATGCAGACCCGAATTTGAGTGCTGAGATGTTATATCGAACCAATTCTTTTTTATGGATGTGAAGCATGGACTGTAAACACAAAAATTCAAAGCGAATTAGAGGCAACAGAAATGTGGTTTCTGAGAAGAATGATGAAAATACCATGGACAGCTAAGAAAACTAATGCAGAGGTTCTCATTTATGCTGGCGTAAAAAGATCAATCATATCAAACATTAGGGGCAGACAGTCAAGGTTTCTAGGGCATGTGCTGAGAAGAACACAGCTTGAACACTTAACCACTGGAAAGATCAAGGGGAGAAGAGACAGGGGACGACAAAGAGAAAAGTTGCTAGATGGACTTATAGTGTGGCACGGTAGAAGCTCACCAACCGAGCTTATTGACAACACAAGAGACAGAGTCGTGGAGAAACATGATCGCTTACGCTATTCGGCACGGCACCTGATTGATTGAGTAAGCTCCAAACAACAGTTAGTCGTCAGATCATCATCACTGCAAACTGGACACGTCCATAGTTGCTCCGATCTCTCCCTGAGTGTATTTGCCATTACACTTCTGCTGACAGTACCGACCCTATGATGGTTGACCATCATTCTTCTGCGCCCTCCAAAATATTCACTTCTAGCAACATCACATTTCAAACCCTGATCTTTTATCCTGGCCATTGATAAAGAATCATCATCCACACTAGTCTCGCTATTGTGTGCTATATCTCTTAAGGAATTCAAAATATCTGCTCAATCCATTGCCCTTATACCCACATATTCTAAAATAAATGTAACCACTTTCAGCCTCACCTTTCACAAGGCCTCAATCTACTGTTCACGAATGATACCAACTTGTACCTCCCTAATCATTCTCATAGACCTGCGTTACCTTCTGTGTCCCTACCCACTCAAATACTCTGATCACCGCCATAGTCTTCATAGTCATGCTACTCGTAGCAACAGCAAATGCCCCGCAACAAAATAGTGTTCATTTTCATTCGCTCTCTGATAACCAAAATGGAAGTTTGTGTGATTTCCATCAGGGAGTGTGAAATATGTTATGCTCCTGGTTTCACAGTGGAGCTGTGTTATTTGCGTCTTTCGACCCAGAACAGCCATATTTAGCATGCTTTTAATCCAGGTGAGCTTCCTTAGCTTGTGACATCCATATTTGTCACTAGACAAATGAGTGAGTATCTGATCTTTGTCATAATGGTGTATCACCACTGTGCTTTTGAGCATTGCAAGCAAAACATGTCTCTGGGTGACAGTTTACAAGGAGATGGTGAGCAGGGATTTGTATTTGGGTTGACTCTATCATGCACAGGTGTTCAGCTGTTAATGAACTTGTCTTGTGTAATTAGACATCATTGTCCTTGGTTATTGGCCCTTACCTCAACTGCGATCCTCTTCCAGTACAGATAATTGGTCAAAGAGTAATGTTGAGCTAGGTTTGTTTGCCCTCTTAACCGAGGTTTTGTTCGCTGACATCGCTAACGCCTCGTCCAAGTCTGATCTTCTATCCACATTTTCTTCATATTGTGACGGTATGGTATCTTACCGTTACCATTTCACACATCTTGTTGACAGAAGCCAGCTTATCTTACCGTTACCATTCACACATCTTGTTGACAGAAGCCAGCTTATCTTACCGTTACCATTTCACACATCTTGTTGACAGAAGCCAGCTTGTCTTACCGTTACCATTTCACACATCTTGTTGACAGAAGCCAGCGTATCTTACCGTTACCATTTCACACATCTTGTTGACAGAAGCCAGCTTGTTCTCAAGCATGAACATTGCTGTAGGTTACAATATCTCACTTATTCTAGTACTGCACTGTCTTCATGAGTACTCAACAGACGAGTCATACTTCTGAAACTTTCTCACTTGCCTTAGTGAGCTATCGAATATGACAACCCAGCACTTAGTCTTTAACTGTTCTGTTACAGTATTTTGGCTGTGAGGGCAGCGATCTATTTAGAGATATTGTTTGTCTAGTGCAAGCAGTTCTCATTCCACCTCAGTCTACAATTCTCTGACATGATACATTAGCCAAATTGCTTTGCAAGAGCGTTGAAAAAATCTGTTTCCAGGGTGCACTATGAGGAGGTGCTTTTAGGATCTTGATTATCTACTAACTCTGTGATTGGACGAGAGTAATACATATCCCTTTGCACCCCATTTTGGCTATATTAAACAACATGACATACTAGAATGGAGGGGATGATGCCAGGGCAATGAGAAAGAAGTCAAGATCTTTGAATCAATTTTGAAAGGCTGTGATGACTGTTTTCAGCATTAACATGTTTAATAGATCTCCCATTATTTTTCTTTTCTTTTTTTTTCTTCTTTTTCTTGATACCCTTTTATGCCTTGCAGTGTCAGGGGTAGAAGAGTTCTCTGAAGACTACCTTTTTGTGTGCTTCATATATATATATTTGTTTTCATTGATTCATTTAATTTCTATAATCCATCTTTTGCATGGTCTGTCCCTGGCTTTGTATCCATTGTATCTTTATAGCAATGCTTTTTTGAGGGGCACTATCTGATGGTAGTCTGGAAGCATATGAAAAACACTTTATCTGTTGTGTTCTGATGTAATCGAGTATTGACATGGTGTTTGTTAGTCTTCGGATGTATTCATTTATAATTCTGTCTCATGTTGTTACTACGAGAATTCTATGCAGGCAAATCATTTTTGTTGTAACACATTTTCTTTTGGTTTTTGTTGTTAGTGTCTATGTTTGACATTGGTATCATAGTGATGGTATGATGGTGATCGTTTTATATAGTGCAGTTTTTGTTTGTTTTTGAAAATAGGAAACATTTGCCCTAAAATTTGGAAGGCTATGTTGCATCTATGTTGGATTTCTTAGTGTTTTTCCCATTTGATGATATGATGCTTCCAAATACATGATTTCACCTGCTTAAGTTATTGATCATTGATGAGAATAGTATGTTTCTTTCTGTTATTTTACTTGGTTTTTTTTTAAATTTCTGTGTTTATCTTCGTTATAGTTCCTACATGTTATGTGGAATCTTGTTATATGTTGTTGTAGTTGTTCTTCTGATGTTGATATTATTGCTTGATCATTTGCAAAAAGAAGTTTGCTCAGGACGTTGTTTAGGTTGTCTTTCTTCATTGGTGTTGGCAATTTTACATATACAATTGATATATGTAATGAATAGCACGGGATATATAACACATCCTTGTCTCATGCCAAGAGTATGTGAAATGTGTTTATTCTTTCATTCTCTGGAATTTGTTCGAAAGCCCTATATTCATTCTAACTGCACAGTGACTACCTGTGTAACCACTCCTGCATAAGTTGATTAGGTGTTGTGTAACCCCATATTGCAGGGCTATTCAAATGGCTGCCAGCGGAGGCCTAGTAAGTGCCCGTGTATCATTGCTAAAACAATGAAATAGTTATAAATAAAATTAAATGTATATATATTTTCGGACCTCTGGCCCGTGAAGATCCCCATTTTCTACATTTTGCCCCCCCCCCCCTAGTAAATATAATTGAATAGCCCTGCCATATTGTGATAAATTAGGCCATAATTGTTGTCTACCACTATTCATGTTTAATAGATCTCCCACCAACTTTTCACATGTTTAATGGATCTCCCACTAACTATTAACATGTTTAATAGATCTCCCACCAACTTTTCACATGTTTAATGGATCTCCCACTAACTATTAACATGTTTAATAGATCTCCCACCACCTTTTCACATGTTTAATGGATCTCCCACTAACTATTAACATGTTTAACTTGTACCAACATTTGTCAACATCTTTACTCTTTCCATAGACACCCAATATCGACATATGTTATATTGAGGTAGTCATTTATAGCCATGGACAACAATCTCCATGATAATTTCCCATCATGCTTTTATAACTATTTACTAGAGTGGTTGTCCCTGAATTTTTTACTGCAATATAAATACATGGCCGTAATTTAACATGTTTAATAGATCTCCCAGCAACTTTAACATGTTTAGTAAATCTCCCAGCAACTATTAACATGTTTAGTAGATCTCCCAGCAACTATTAACATGTTTAATAGATCTCCCAGCAACTATTAACATGTTTAGTAGATCTCCCAGCAACTATTAACATGTTTAATAGATCTCCCAGCAACTATTAACATGTTTAATAGATCTCCCAGCAACTATTAACATGTTTAATAGATCTCCCAGCAACTTTAACATGTTTAGTAAATCTCCCAGCAACTATTAATATATCTCCCAGCAACTATTAACATGTATAATAGATCATAACAAACAATAACTTGTTTCACCCACAGCTAATATGGTTCAATAATAGTCAAATTCCTGGTATACACCCTTGGCGACTAACTTTGATTTAGTAAGTTAAATACATATGATACTTGTGTATTATGGCAACAGTAGCCATAATATTACTAAAAATAGCTAATCCGGGATAGTATGTCATTGTACAATGACTGTGCCACAAAATGTGGCCTTTTGATGTGTTACATAGTACACTAAGTGAAAAATAATTTTTGTGAGTTGTTTAAGACCAAAATTTTTTGCAGGTGAGCTTGTGCAAAACATTGAAAGTAATGTAAAACGACGACCAGCATTATAATAAATACAATTTAGCTCTTTAACTTTGGAGCTTTCAAATTCATTCAGAAAACATATTCATTGTGATACAATAAAAAATATAATAGCTCTTTGTCATGAGTTTAATTTGATAAAATAAGTAAAAAGTAAGTAAAGTAACCCGTAGCATTTATTGATGCCGTAGGGGTGTGAAATGTTAGCAATTTCACATTTCAGAGGCTCTGCAAATGAGGACAGTAGCCATCTCCTCTCCCTCGCAGTCTTTACTTCCCGGATTAATCCGATACCCATTTAAGGCTGGGACGACCTGGGAGCTGTTGCGATCTGAAAAATATTTTCGTCTCATCTGGGGAATGAACCCAGGACCACTCATATGCGAAACCAGTGCGCTAACCACTGCTATGCGGCTCCCTGATTAATTTTATACAAATTGATAACGGCAGCACTGATATTTGTTCAAAAATATGAAAACTCATGGTAAAAGGAGATATGTAGACACTGAATTGCTGGTCGGTAAAAGTGTTAATAGATTTACCACCAACTATTAAAATATTTCATAGATCTTCAACAACCATTAACAGGTTTAATAGATTCCCCTGCAAACATAACAGGTTTAATAGATCTTCCACTAATTATGAATAAGTTTATATTCCAAACAAAAATGAATAGGTTTATTGGATCTCCCACCAAATATTAAAATTGGTAGCATATCCTATCCAGGACGTAGCTATCAACCCAGCATTTGTTGGCTGTGGTGATTTTCTAGGCAATATAAATACATTCAGTAGGTTGCCATTGCTTTCTGAACGGTCCGGATGCACAATTGCCTGTGGTGAGGAACGAACTCTGTACCTTTGCCGTCACAGACGCGCTCTGTACCACTTCGCCACAGAGCCGGACACCAAATATTAACAGGTTTAATAGATCTTCCACTAATTATGAATATGTTAAGTAGATCTCCCATCAATGATGTACAGTATATTTTACTTTGTTTCATCTTCAACAGTACAACTGATAGATAGCATCAGGAAGTAGTACAGTATACCAGATTATAAAAACACAGAATCTTTGGCAAGCAAGCTCAGGGATGAAGACGAATAAAAGCACATAACTGTTGCATCAGTGCATATATAGAAGTAGATATTGTTCATTGTTAAAAACTAGCTTGTGATGTGTGTTTTGTGTTTATAAGTAGTCGCATATAGTTACAGTTTAGTTCCTGTGTCACTGAGGAAGCTTGCGCTATAGAATGATGTCACTTAGGTTTGCAAGCTTAATAATACAAAAACAAAAAAACAAATGAAAATTTAATCATTTGAATCCTGGTCAACTTGCCTTTAAAAATCCTTCCCCTGGGCTACTGAGCAAAAAATACACAAAAAGATAACGTAATTATTTAAAAAAATATGAGACATAAAATTATGTCTTTATTGACTAACTTTATACTGTTCTGTGTTCTTCCTTTATGTGCTAGTCCTCCCAGTGTGTAGACCTTTCTTTTAGGCAGAGATAAGTGGTGCGATAACTGCACAAAGATAAGGTCTTCATTTTTCGAAAGGTCTGTCCTTGTATGCTATAGTTGGAAAGTCACTGACATGTTTATTACACTCAAAAGCACACACAGAACAAATGTTATTGGCTATAGATTTTGGAGAAACTTGTAGATTCTTGATTAGAAACTACCTTCACAGCATTCTCATAAGTGTTCTGCTTTCCGTTCCAGCAGCCATCTCAGTGTATCTAGACTCATAGTTCCAGTCATGTGTTGATTGCGTGATATTCAGGGCCTTCCAAAAAATATACTTTTCCTTCCCTCTCTAGATACTCCCATTTCTAACATTCTCTGTATGTGTACGTTCTAAGCCTCATTGACGCCATCTTCATCTTGCAATGAATTTATTACTGCCTTGATCAAGTCTGCTTGATCTCTTCTCAGCATTGTGCCATCTATCAACGCATTGCATGCCAATAAGTCAGCTCTCTCGTTTCCTCTGACCCCAACATGACCAGGGCAGTATATCCATGTAATGCTCTTGACAATTGAGTTGTTCAATAAGTCCCACCATTTTTTTCTCAGCATTTTCTTTTCTATCTTGCGCAGCATGCCTTGAGTCTTGTGTATTTTACCAAATGTGTTGATGTATCAACTTGTAGATAATGCAAGCTAACATTTTAAAACTACTGTGGCGCATCAATGCAATTTTGCCAAAAACTAATATCCAGGAATCTTCTTCTTTCTGTCCTCATGTACCTTTCGGTGTTGAGGGGAGAGTGAGTGTACGGTCTTTTGCCCCTCTATTTGCCTTTTCTGCTGTTATATTTCCGAATGTTTCGAATACACTATCTATCCACCTTTTGCGAGGGCGTCTAATAGGTCTACTGTTTGCGTATCGTTTGTTAAGGGCTTCTTGGATAATACTTTGCTCTTTCAGTCTGGTTATGTGTCCGAACCATTGAACTTGTTGTTTATGAATATATTTATAATGTTGACATGATCCCTAATTTTTTCTTAGTTCTTCATTCCTGAATTTGTCTCTCAAGCTAACTCCAACTACACATTTCATTTCAGTGGTGTTAATCTTATGAATTGTTCTAGAATCCAATGTCTAAGTTTGACACTGATAACACAACGTTGGTAGAAAAATGGTGTTGAATAGCACTTTCTTTGTTTCTAGTGTAATATCTTTGTTTTGTAGTAAAGGTGTTAATTGACCGATGACCTTGCAGGCCTTATTACATCTTGCATCTATTTCTGCTTCTTAGGTATTAGGTCTGTTGATTATCCTATTCGCACACCGGACACGTCCATATGTGTTCAGATCTCCGCTTCAGTAAATCTCTCAGGGTATAACAGCTGATGATTCCGGTTCTATGTTGGTTCACTGCTCTTTTTGAGCTCTTTATCAGGGGTTCTCTACTGGCCACGCCCATCTACACTCCAAATTCCTGCATTCTCGATATTGACTCATGCTCATTCATGTAAAAATCCTCAGATCATGAGGACTCACAAAGAGCAATGAGTATGTCTGCTCTGTTCATAGGCTGACCATCTGATATGGTGGCGAGGCTAGCTAATTGGTCGGTCCATTTGTTTCCCTCCACGCCCGCATGTCCGGGGACAAAGACATGCTCATTCTGCTTCTTGTTTGTTGTCATATCTCAATGTTTTGCCAAGATATTTGAATTCTACTTGTTTTGGTTGTTTGTTGTTTATCTGGATGTTGATGTTCTCCTTTTCTCTTGCAATTTTCATTACTTATGTTTTGTCTACCAGTATGTTGATTTTCATTCCAAATTGCTTGCCTGTTGTGTTATTATGTTTAGGTGGTCCTGCAAATTTTTTATGCTGTTGTGGAATAAAATCTGGCCATCTGCAAAAAAGCAGTTCATTTGTTTCATTTAACGTTGCTGTTTTGTTTATATGGTCCATGAATGTAATAAAAAGTAGTGGAGACAATATACATCCTTGTTTTACTCCAGTGCTAATCACAAAGTCTTCTGTGTAGCCTGCTGCTGTTCTTACAGTGCAGCTGCTATTGTTATAAGAGACTTCTACAAACGTTAATTAAATGTTGTTTTCCATAAATTTTTAATATTTCCCAGAGTTTTTCTCTGTTTACTCGGTCACATGCTTTCTCTTGAGCTATGAAGGAAATGTATACATTTTGGTTGTATTCTGTTGACTTCTCTGCCAACTGTTTCAAAATAAATATTACATCAGTACATCCTCTGTTTCTTCTAAAACCCATTTGTGTATTACTAAGATGTTGTTCTATTACAGGTCTTAGTCTTTTTTCTACTATTTTGGCATATAATTTTCCTGCATGACTTAACAAGCAAATTCCCCTATACTGGTTACAGTCTCTTTTTTTGCCTTTTCTTTTTTCATATTGGCACTATGATAGCTTTTCTTGTATGTTGGTGTCTTCTGTTGCCTCCACGCTGTGTTAAAAATTCTGTGTAGCCAATATGATTCTGTTTCTCCTGCTGATCTTATAATTTCTAGTGGTATGTTATCTATCCCTGGAGCTTTGTTATTTTTTGCCTTTTTTATGACCTCAGCACTTTCCTCTATGAGAATATTTGGCTCTTGTTCATTACAACTCTTTATGCTTTTTTTTGCTGTATTATTGCTTGGTGTTGTATTTAGTAACTCAGAAAATGTTCCTTCCATCATTTTAATGTTCTTTGCTTATTGGAGATTGGCTTACCTTCTTTTTTCCCAGATGCAAAATGTAGCACAATGTCAAATGTTCCTTGAGGAATAAATCTAAAAAATCAATAGCCATACTATCCGAAGAAACTGATTCAAAAAATTTGTTAGAACTATCTTTTCAACATAGGTCTTGCTGTACAGCTGTGTCCACTTTAAACATGGGTGCAAACATATTAGCAGCAGACCAACCTGAATCAAATTTACTTAATAAACTATGTAGAGTATGCTCCCTTCCACTCCCAAAGATTGTTGCTTGACCCACTGATGAACCAACATAACTATAAATGTCATAATTTATAGGCCTACTACGAACAATATTTGCTCAAGCGATCGATTTGAGTCTATTTCTGTATCATTTTCAGAATAATCACCATCTAAATATAATTAATCATCCTCTGAATATCAAACACAAACTCAACAACCTGTTCAGCTGTTTCTGAACACAAAAAAATGATTTTTAACATGTCGTATTTGTTTTAAAATATTAACACTATGAATGACACATCATCAACAAGTGTACGCCATTTTGTGAAGCAGCTATCCCACAATGCAATATGTATATCGTGACATTGGTAAAATGCCTAAATCGATTTATTAATAATAATTAATGAGGTACTATTTTGTGAGGTTGAAATACTAGAAAATCGGTAATTTGGATAATTATAATTTGTGTAAATTCAAACATTTTGGAATCTTTGGTTTTATAGGAAACATGATATTGTGCTACTGTCTGACAACACTACATGAATTCATGAATATCCTGAATGAGAAAACACAGCAAATAGCCTTGAATTTACACATATAAACTTACGATGACAAGAAATGTTGAGTTCTACATTAAGAATAAATCAAGGAACATTCGAGAGAATATGAAGGGCTTTTGTTACCATTCCAGACAGGATTTTTTCTTTCGGAGGTACAATCAAAATCCATGTTGCGCCGTCTGCTATGGCAAAGCGGCCTTTATTTCCACAGCCCTTAGTAAGCCTCCCTGTATGGCTTCGCAGGAAAACTTGCAGTATTGAAAGTTTTTTTAAAATGCAGAGTGACTGCGAAAATTTCTTAAAAAGTGTGAAATGTAGACCCTTCTTCTAGGAAAGAACCCTAAATTTTATATATGAGCGTGCTTTTTTTTTTTGTTTGCCATAATCACTCCAAGATTCAAGCTAAAGTTATCATATTAGAGATAAAGATGTTCTTGCCTTGTCAAGTTGTCTTGAAAATACACTGAAAAATGGGCAAAAATTGTGAAACTAAATACAACTAATAACTTCATTACACTAGGAGAAACAGTTTTACAGAATGTGTACAGTAGATATGCTTGTAAAAAACAGTAAACTTCATGTCACGACAGCATGAGGTGCTAACAACGAACAAAAACAAAAAAATTTATGAAGGATTTATTGTATAAACAAAATTGCTGCCAAATATCAGAAAAATTTACCAAAATTTGAGGGTCTGATAAAATATAGCCAGTACCTTCTGGAGCTATTTTACAGATAACAACTGTCATTTGTTGATTATTGCTTTCTTTAAATTAATTCCAAACTTATGAGGATAGGGACAGAGAATAACTTGTCTCAAAAAGCTCGCTTGGTGAAAATTCAAAGTTGATGTTCTTCAATCAGAACTTTAAATAAACAGCATAATTTTGCATATTTTCATTATGTAATAATGAAATATTAAATTGCATGAGAAGTTGCAAGTATAATTTCTTGTATGTGAGTAACTCGTAAAGTGTGGGTGCAAATGTGTATGCAAGGAAATGTCTATGCAGAATAATATAGGAATTTTTTTTGTTAACTATTCAGATGTGGTTACGATAAGAAATAAAATATGAAGTGATGATTGTAGCATCATGGACATTCTGTGTAAGGACAACTAGTTTGTAAGGACAACTAGTTTGTAAGGACAACTAGTTTGTAAGGACAACTAGTGATGAATTAATAACCTGGATGAATAATTGTATTTTTATATTTGAAAGTGCAATTTATATTAAAAAATACTGGTAAGTATAAATAAAAACCAAACTAAAAATATATTCTATCAAATTTATTTGCAGCTATAATCTATCTACTTCTTCCATTTCTTGTTTGTTAATGGATGTCATTTGGATGTTAATGTACACGTTTTTGCTACCTCCTTATACTTATCTTTGAACTTTTGTGGCATTCTATAAAACTGACCTCAAATTAAACATCACCCATGTGTTGTCGGGAAGGTGACTTTCAATTTATAAAAATATGGTAACACTGGCCTTCCATGCATATCGTAAGAGGGAATGACTACCTATTCTGTATATCTATTGATGTGTCGTGTCCTTTACAGACTTTTCCTCACTGCCATTCAGTAAATCTCTCTGTTCTGTGCAAGTTGCCAACATTTTTTAGTGTCATGTTCACAAGGTCTTAAATATCCTGTGTCCATCATAGTCTTAGTCTACCTCTTGTTCTCTTTCCTATAACTTTTTCCATCCATGATTAATCTGTCTTTGTGTCTCTTTATATGTCTGAAATTTTTTAGCTTGCATTTTTTAATAGCTTTGAAGAGCCAGTCTTCTATGTTCAGGTCTTTGTGGATGTTTGTTTGTGCGTTGGTTTGTCTTTCTGTCCATGATATTCTTAGAACCTTCCTGTTTCATTTCAAATGCCAATATTTTCTTTTCCATAGTGGATGTCATTGCCCACGTCTCACATGTTGCTACTTGAAAAATATATCTTCTTATAGTTTAAACTTTGTTTTTTTTTGTTTGTACCTTGCTATAGATTTTTCATCTGTGATGTTTTTTGTATGACTATTATTACTCTCTTTCTGATCTTTTGAGCAATCTTCTGTGGTGTTGATGGTTGATCCACGATATTCAAAGTTGCTGACATTTTCTAGTTTTTTTTGTCAATGACTGTTGTAGGTGTTTGTTCAGCTATATTTATATGCCTTAGTTTTGTCTTATTTGCATTGAGGCAAAGATTTTGTTCCTTCAATGTGATGTTTAACTGAGAACATAAGATTTCCCTGCAGTATACCATCCACCTGTTCAGAATGTCTTTATTTTCTGTAGTATGTTTCCTAACCTGCTTTCAGTTGCCAGAGTTGCTGGTTAAAATTTTGTGTCAGTGTTTTTGCTTCATTATTCTTACTGTTTTGCTTCATCAGTGATGGAATTGTTTCTCTTTGTACCTGCTTTTGCCAATCTGTCAGCTGCCTATTCCCTGCAATTCCACAGTGTGCAGGGATCCACTTCAGCACCACTTTGTTGATTTAAAAGTTCTGCAGTTGGTTTTGTTAGAAAATTATTAGGTTCATGTTGAATAGTCTCTTGCCAATATTGGTTGTGCTAGGCCTCATGGTGGCAAAGTGTACTCCAGTGGAGATCACACTAAATTCCTATTGGTTATTAGAGAGCGAAGACAAGACGAAGAATGGTCTGGAGAATTGCTATATGTAGAATTATCTATATTTTTGTAAGTTCAGTGCCTCCTAAATGTGTTTTGGAGTTTGCAGTGTGAATTTTTATTGGTTTGTATTCTGGACATTGTATTCTGAGGATAGGACATTGTATTCGGAGGACTCTGTGTGCTGAGGCATCCAATGTGGTACCCCTACGACCCTGAAGGGTTATGGGTTTATTGATTGATTGATTGATTCTGGACATCTGTTCTTACCAGATATTGTAGAATTAGTCATTAGTTGTCAGTTTGTCAAATATAGACTGATAGAACGTGATAGTCTTCATCAACCAATGTGTAACGAGATTTTTATTGCTGCTGAGTGACTTCTGCTTGTCTTTCTTCACCATACATAAGATGTATATATATATATGTTGTGTTGGGTCATGTGATGTGATTATAATCTATGTCCTTCCAAGAATCCAAACATGTATAAAACTTTCTTACTATATTTACATTGATCCTTGAGCTTAAGGCAACCACCCTAGTCACCAGCTGCTTCTCATTGAGAGATCCTTAGGGATGTGAACCAACATGCTTGAAAGTCAGATCATGAAAATACTGACACTGTCGTCAGTGACATGCCAATTATGAAGACTTAATACTTTAGAAAAATACATAGGTGTGAATTATACTACACTCATCCAATTTTTTGTTTAAATTGAATGCAGATTTTTTTTTTTTTTTTTAAATAGCTATACTCATCAACTAGTACATATTTGATATATTTTGTACAGATTGTACTCAAGTTTGAGTGGGTGCACCTGTTTAGTGTTTACTTTTAGTTGGATAATCTTTATACATAGTTTAGGGGTTATTGTGTCTGAAATACAGGGAATATTCCTTCTGTAAATTGACATCCATGCTTAGTAGTGCTGATAATAAAGGTCAATAATAACATTTTTAATTAAGTGTCCTGAATTTTAATGCATCTATTATGGGTATATTTGACTTGCTGATTCCTAAAATGGCACCAGTTTTTCCCCTATCATGTCTAACTTTTGAGATGCATGAGTACATGTATATGTATGTATATATAGTTAAGTATGTGTTGTGCATGAACTGCATATATTGAAATGTAATTAAATGAAAAAACTTTTTTCGAATTCTGGATGGTATGTGTGAATTATGTTGACAGAATCTCATATTTCTATTTGTTATGTTTACTTATAATTATTACATATGTTCAACACTTGAGTTTTTCTTTTAAGTGAAGCAAAAGAATCATGGATGCCCAGTTGTGTATTTAGTAAGAGTAAAGTTCTCATATTATATGAACAAAGTAATGAGTTGTATATGATTTAGGTTTTGTTATAATGAAAGAAGCTAGTACAGTGGAATGAAATAATTAGTATTATGTATAGAATGAAAGGAACTACCATTGTTATGTATAGAATGAAAGGAACTACCATTGTTATGTATAGAATGAAAGGAACTAGTATTTTATATATAGAATGAAAGGAATTAGTAATGTTGGTATAACAAAATACCACACCTTGCAAGATAAAAGTGAATGATGTACTAAAAAAGGTCCACGAATTCAAATATTTAGTTACAACGATCACAGCAGATAGAAGAAGTTCAACAGAAATAAGAAGCAGAATTGGCAAAAACTGCTTTCAGAAAAATATATTGTGTAATATGACCTTTTCAGTAGAGGCGAGAGAGTTCTGCAGTGCTATATAACTCCTATACTATGGATGCAAGTCTTGGACAATAAATTGAAATGTGGGAAATTAGAGGCAGTAGAGATGTGGTTCTATAGAAGAATGCTGAGAATGCCATGGACTGCCAGAAAAAACTAATGTGGAAGTGTTGAAAGAGTCAAATGTACAGACCTTAATCAATAATATAAGAAAAAGACAATCTTCATTTTATGGCCACTTCATGAGACAGGCAGGTTTGGAGAACATAGTCACAACAGGCAAGATTGAAGGCAACAGAGGCAGGGATGATAATGTGAGATAATATATTAGACAGTTTGACAACCTGGGAAACAACAACGATCTTGATACATAATAATAGACAAGAGAGCTGTGGAGAGCCATGGCACCTGATGATGTTGATGAATGTTATGTATAGACAGGAGCTAATATTATTATGTATAGAATGAAGGGAACTAGTATTTTTATGTATAAAATGAAGAGAACTAGTATTGTTTATGAATTTAGTATTGTAATGAAGAGAACTAGGTCTGTACTTAACTATTAATCATATGTTAAGTAATTGTTCAGTGCATATTCTGATCTGCATGAGAACAATTCTTGAGAGCTGGAATTCATTCAAAATAATCAGAACAAATTATATGTTGAGTTAATCAGAATCCAGCTTTATTGTTTTCAGATTTAAGAAAGTTATTCTGTAATGTTACATATATGCTAATCATCTGTAAAATGATGGATTTTCGTTAATGATTAATTTCCTGTTTATCATGTTATTGAATATTTATGTTTATTCACTGTGAAGATGAGTTTGAATGCTCTGGCTGGAAGCAACTGAGATTATAATTTAGAATGGTTGTATTAGCAGAGTTAATTCATATGGGCTTTCAACTTCTGTCTGTGTGGATGAGAAAAACATTTTCTATAAGATCTGCTTTAATGAAATTCTTTATTCTGTGAGTATTTGAAATAAACAAAAGAATAGTTAACTCTCTCAAGAAATTCAATCAGTTTGCATCTTTCTAGAGTTATCTTACATTACTATATATTTATGTAATGTGATGTCATTTTACTTGTCACAGTAATGTTATCAAATGGGTTAAGAATCATAACCATACATTTTACAGAAACATGGGACATTGATGACAGATCTGAGCCAGTTATCATTTTTCAAATGGGACCATCTGACAACTGACTTGGATGATATCTACTGGCAAGGATTTATACATGTTCATGAACATTAGAGAATATCACTTGAAACTATGGAGTTACATGATATGTTACTCTATGCAGTTGGTGTGCCCACTTTGTTGAGATGGGTGTACATATGGGGCAACCTGAGTACAATAAAGTCAGTCCTATATGTCTTTTAAAACTGGAATCCAGAGTCTTAAATACAGACAGCAGAACATAGAAGAAATACAAATATCTATGGTAATTGGTCATAACAGTTGCCATGACAGAGAAAGGTTGGTTTGTCTACTTCAACGGGTTTAAAAACTGAATACGGTAGAATCCCTCTATAGTGTATACATATGTAACACATTTTCATATTTAATACTTTTCAAAATCCCCATTGTTTTTATTTATTGTTTATACTGTATCTACAAACAAATTGGTTCTGACAATACTGCGTATGAAAAAATAACTATCTAAAGGTATCTTTTACAGAATATTGTTCTCGCTGTCACTCTGTAAGCCTCTCAGTTCTGTGCAAGCTGCCCAGCTTTTTCCAGCATAAATAAAAATCGAAGAAAGAAAATATTTTGGGACATATTAAAAGACATTAAACCATGAAGTCCTTACCTGAAGATAAGAGGGAGTTTAGAGAAAGAGGTAGGCAAAGATACAAGTGGGAGAGAAACATCATGAGATGAAGTTAGTTGAAAGATCATCATCATTGCTCACAGGGAGCATTCATAGGCATCTTATCTCGAGTATATCCACAAATACACAACTGACAGTTCCAGTTCTCTGCCGGTTGATAAACATTCTTTGCTGACCATATTAATGTTCATTTCTAGCCACACCACATATAGCTCTCCTTTATTCTGGACATGGAGAAAAAATATCCTCATTCATTTAGTTTCATCATGCAGTTTCTCTTACAATTTAATATGTCGACGTGGTCCATTTCCCTGCCGCTCAATACAGTGACAGAACCTGCCAAAATATCCCTTCTCACATTTCCCTGCCACTCTATACAGTGGCAGAACCTGACAAAATATCCACTATCACTTTTCCCTGTCACTCAATACAGTGGCAGAACCTGCCAAAATATCCTCTCACATTTCCTTGTCACTCAATACAGTGGCAGAACCTGCCAAAATATCCACTCTCACATTTCCCTGTCACTCAATACAGTGGCAGAACCTGCCAAAATATCCACTCACATTTCCCTGTCACTCAATACAGTGGCAGAACCTGCCAAAATATCCACTCTCACATTTCCCTGTCACTCAATACAGTGGCAGAACCTGCTAAAATATCCACTCTCACATTTCCCTGTCACTCAATACAGTGGCAGAACCTGCCAAAATATCCACTCTCACATTGTCGTGAACACCTGAATGATCAGATACAAAAATGAATGTGACATCCTACAACTTTGGCTTCAAACCGCAACGCATCTCATGGTTGCGATTATAACCGCTTGTATATTTCTGATCAATGTTGAGTATGTAGACATGAGTTTTACTCTGTTTGCCCATTCAGTTTAAGACCCTGGTCACTAATTTCCATTGTCATACTATTTATAATGAAATCTCCACTCTCCTAATAGTTTTCTCAACACCCTGGACAATGTGATGAGATGGATAGGATGAAATGCAATACTAAGGCAAGACCGATGTAGAGGTCTGGTGCAGCCACCCTTTGTTGTGGAGACCACCTGATGATGATACATACCGCAAATTTGTTATTACATAATAAATATCTTATTGATCCTGATCATGTTATTATAATGAGATTTGGCTATTAAATATCATAGCCTGTGTATGACATTGATTTTAACTGTTGTTGAATGTTTAGGCACCACTTATACATTTCACTATCATTGTCAGAATTACATGAAACAGCTTCACTAACTCTATGTTCACAACTACAACAAAGTTCATGTGAGTTGCGACTATTTCGCTAGTCACTCTGTCAGAGAAGATTAGTCCCATTAATTCAGAAAAATAGCACATATATTAGAAGAATCTTTTGAGGAGTACTGTAATTACCAGAATAGCTAGATATATTTAATGTGGATTCTGTTAATTTGACCATGTACAGAATCACTGAAGTCTTTGCATGATTTATGATCCGAGTCATTGAGATAGAGTTTTAATGGAGTACCGGTATGTCTTGCTGATTGTTTGTCAACGAAAATAAAGGAGTTTTTAAAATTAATATCTGGTGTACATTTTGAGAGAACTGAGAAATATGAATATACATTCAGTGGAATTCTTCTATAGTGCATTCTGTTATAATAAATTTTCTTATATAACAACACTTTTCAAAATCTCCAATTATATTTATTCTATATTGTTTGTACTGTATAGCAAATTTCTGTTATTACATACAAATTTTATCAGTCCAAACCAAGTTGTTATAAAGGGATTCTACTGTATAATTTTATGGTACAATAATGTTGGTTATTGAGCAACTAGATGTTATAGTTTATAACGTTTGGTACAGTGGAATCCCTCTATAGTGCATTCTTTTATAACAAATTTCCCTATCTAACAACACTTTTCAAAATCCCCAGTTATATTTATTCTATATACTGTATATAGTGAATTTCTATTTTTACATAAATGTTTAGTCAGTCTAGACCAAGTAGTTGTATTATTCTTGTTTGCAGTTTGACATGTCTACACATGAAATTGGTTTTTCTTAATGAATTCTGCTGTATTTGAGAACTCCTCAATGTTCCCATACAGCTTTCTGTGGATATTCTGTCTCTGTGGGCCAGTGTTCTTTCTGATTTAATGTAATGCAATTTTGTAAGATATGTTCTACTCTCAGTCCTGCTTAACCACATAACTACAGAGATGATCGAACCAGTCTTAAGTCTACTTAGGTGGCTCTTTAGTTGGTTGTATCCTGTCCTGATGTGGAAGGTAATAACCTGTTCAGCTTTTGTCAAGATATTGATACACTCTAGTTGTCTTTTGGGTGGTTGACTTTCCTGTCACAAACTTGAAGCAGTTACCACCTTTAAATATCTCAGGTCCCAAATGTGTGATGATGGCAACTCTGGGAAATGAGATTACACTAAGACAATGGCTGCCATGGGAAGGTTGAATATGATTTGGAAAAGTAAGATCAGTATTACAGTAAAGATCAATATATTCAGATTTTTAGTTCTAAGTATACTTTTATACGGATGTGAATGTTGAACACTCAATGCTGACAAAGAAAGGAGGATTCAGACATGAAAACAAGTGCTACAGTTGTATGACAGCATACTGTCTATGACATGTTGGAAATATGGTAACAGTGAATATGAAGTTTCTCCAAGCTTAAAGCCAGATACATTTTATTGTACAATATAAATAATAAGCTTAAAGCCAGATACATTTTATTGTACAGTATAAATAATAACAGATTTTTTAATTTGTCCAGTTGTAACATAGGCTGTGAAACATGGACCCTAAGTAAAACAGCGGCAAAGAAGATCAACGCCTTTGAGATGAAAAGCTACAGAAGGATACTTAGAATATCATGGAAGGAAAAAAAGAGAAACTCAGATATTATAAACACATTGAAGATTCCAGAGTGTTGGTTACTAAACACAATAGCAAAAAGAAAAGTACGCCTGTTTGGTCATATAAAGAGACACAGCTGTTTAGAAAGACAAATAATGGAGGACAGAGCACCTAGGTGAAGGAGGAAAGGCAAACCAAGAAGACGATGAACTGATGGCATTAAAGATAACATGAATACATCGTCGGAAAATGCAAGCCGCATCGCCCAAGACAGAGAAGGGTTCAGGGAGTTTTATGATAGCATGATAGACAACATTCTGGAGAGAATACGTCACATGACAAACATGTAAAGCACCACTTTTGGTATTGAACTCTTAGCCCTTCAACATCTACCTATAGATAATGTTCCAAATACAGCACAGAAATGATTATGGATCGCCACCATGAAATATGATGTACCGGTACTTTATGGAAGTCATGAAAATCCCTGTTTGACAATAAGAAGTACAGAGCATGCCATAAATATAATGCCACACTTTATATAGCAGGTGAAAAATCTGGGTACTTTACCTAATATGAGCTGGTTTTCTTTACTACTCAGACTTTACAGTCTTTTTCTATTACAAGATGTCTTAGACATCATCAAGTGCCATCTTCGCAATGAAGTTAGCTGCAACATCTCATCTTGATGGTGCACTCTGCTAGACTGTAACCTGTCCATCTCATGATGTTACTCTTCTAATTGTATATCTGCCTATTTACCCTTAAGTAAAGTCTTCAACAAGGTGTCATGTCTTTTGATATGTCCAAAATATTTTATTTGCTTGATATGTATTTCCATTAATAGTTCTTTCTTCATATGAAGTGCCAATCGAGGCCAGCTCCTTGACATGGTGATGGTGCTTAGTCCAGCCACCAGAGGCTGGAAACTAAGGCTGGCCAGGCCCTCCTACAAGCATACAGAAGGTTGGGTGGCAACCAAAAGTGGCCACCAGACCAACCATCATGCAATATTATATTTCTAGATGATATGACTGTATAGTGAGATTTAAAAAAAAAGCTAACTCCACCAGCATTCTATCTTTACAGTTTTTATGTCCTAATGGTCCGTTGTCAATAATCTCCCCCTTCCTGGAGTAAAGGGCCGTCCAACTTGTGGCATTGCACACTGTCATAGAACCTAGGTCTGTAACCTGGACTGTCAAGATCTCATTGGTTTGATGCTGTATGTTGAACTGACACCCAGAAATCAGCTAGAGGAAGGTAAAACCATCCAATTCATGACATGACGATCCTACTAGTCTTTCCAAATTTGGCAGACATGGCACATGTCTTGTGTGCCGGCAGACTGTAGGTGGCTGGGAATGGAGAGTGATGAAGCACGCCTCAGATTCACTACCCATAAATGGAAATCTGGAAAGAGATAAGTCAAAGCAGGATCATACTAGTTTCGGTCCTGGCTCCTGGGAGACTACAGCACTTGATCGCTCAGGTCACTGGATCACAGAATTTGAAAGGGAAAGAACACTGCGGGCAATCAACAAGCGCAAGAAGAGGAAGGACAAATTTGTAAATTCTACCCCGAACCTTCAGCACTCCTGCATGCACTGCAATAGAACTTTCCGTGCACTCATCGGGCACTTACGAAATCACAAACCAAATTAGTTAATTACTAATTTTAATTATTATTGTAATATATTTTTTTTTCCATCGCAATTAATGTTTTTGTTGCCATGCTCATCTTCGCTTGTGAAGGAGGAACATAATCATCATCACTAGTTGAAAAAGTCTTCCTGGTCCCAGGCCATATTCTGTTGGATCAGACTACTAGGTTTGAAAGCAAGTTCCAGAAAAATAAAATACATAAATAGAAAATAACATATGAGCTCGGACATCGCCTCATAAAAGGTCTCTGCTGGGCAGTTCATATGGTGACATATATCTGCCAACTAGTACAGATTTTTGTATTTGTACAGGATATCCTCAGGTTTCATTGAATACATTCATAGTGATCTTTAGTTCAATGCTGGAGGCTGTGTGAATGAGATTCACAACCATCATGTGTCGCTACCTTTAGTGAAGTAATCTTTAGACAAAATTCAGATTTTTAGATGCACTGATATTTTGGACTGAAATGTAGAATAACCCTTCTAGAAGTTGACAGATGTGTTCCGTCATTTTGTAGATATTTTTCTTTCTACTGAACTAGTGAGTTTTCTAACAGCTAGTCTGTCTAGCATATAATTTCATGGTACCTCTAAATACATAATTTTTAATTCATCAATTTTCACAAAATATACGAGCATACACAAACACACCCAAGTTCAAACTGCAGTAGTGATATGCAAGCTGTAGAAAAAAGATGTTTTGGTCTTCTTTATTTACAGTTGAAGTTACATAATGTTTCAGTTTTCCTTGACTCAAAGTTAAAATTACTAAATCCACATTCTCATGAGTGATATAGGACCCCAGCTTTGGGTTATTCAGCTTACACAGAACTCATCTACACAGAACAGAAGCTCTAGATAAATACTGTATTTAAACATTTGGGAATGCTGGGACTGTGTGCATGAGATCCACAATCATTTAGATGTCAAAGACAAACATTATCTTAAAATTACTGGGTATCAAAATTAAACAATGTATGTACTCAAATTCTAAGGTTGACAATAGTTAATAAAGTTTGAAAAATAAACAAATCTTCCTTATCAAAGTAGTCTATTTTATATCAAGGTTGTTGTTGTAGTGATTAGGTAGCTCAGCAATTTTGTGCTGTAATAACTATACAATGTATATTGTCAGTAGGTTACCATTGCTTCCTGAATAGTTTAGCTATCCAACTGCCTGAAGCTGAATTCAAACTTGTTACACTTTGGGTTTCTGAATCCTGATCCCAACCTCTCAATCACAGAGTTAGACATATATCAATGTAGCAGACTCAATATGTAATGATGGCAGGTTAAGACACATCTGAAAATTCTTTAAGTCTTCTCTAAATCATTGGTGACACTAACCGCTAAATAAAAAACAGGTAGAACTGGAGTGAAAAAAGTGAACACAGAGGCTAATAAAGTTGTAGGAGTCATTAAAAAACAACAATTCAACATTTTGACCAAAAAACTGTTATCAAACACAGAACACATGACAGTGGAAAGAAAAATATCTACAGAATACATGACATAGTGGGTAGAAAAAAAGATACTGTACAAGTAGACGCCAACACATTTTTAAGGAAACAAAACTGAATGAAGCTGTTTTCCTGGAACTAGGGTACAAAGGACACAATAAGAAACACTTTAAATTTTTTTTATTGGGACAAGTAATCTCTCAAAACAACGAGAATAGCGTCAAATAAAGTTTCTGTTGCTGTTAGCCTTAATCTCCACAAAAATTCCGCAAGATCGTTTTCAAGATGGTGTAGAGATGTGCCACAGTGTTTCTTGTTTCTCCATTTCACGCTACCCCAAAGTCGTTCAATGTTCAGAGTGCCATTGATTTCATTGTGCGTTCATAAAATAAAAAAAACGCCAATCATTCCTTCTGCGGACAACGCACTGAGAGCCCCCTTTCCACTATCTGGGAGGTATAGTTACATTGCTGGTAATGATCTAGACTACAAATTTATCAACAGGTAGTAATTCGCTGCTTTTTAGAAACAACTGCTTTTTGTTCATTTCTGGGGAGACTCACAGCGTTAACGGTCATGTTTATGTTAAGGGCCATGTTTTTTTATTGTAGCAGTGAATTATCATGCACAGTCACATCTAAAAATTAGAATTAAAAAAACTGAACTATGTATTTGGCGTCTACTTGTACAGAACCAAAACAAATTCATGAACAGAACACATGACACAGTGGGTAGAAATATATCCAGGAACACAACACAGTACACATGACAGTGGGTAGAAATATATCCAGGAACACAACACAGTACACATGACAGTGGGTAGAAATATATCCAGGAACACAACACAGAACACATGACAGTGGGTAGAAATATATCCAGGAACACAACACAGTACACATGACAGTGGGTAGAAATATATCCAGAAACAGAACACATGACAGTGGCTAGAAATATATCCAGGAACAACACATGACAGTGAGTAGAAATATATTCATGAACATGACACAGCGTGCAGAAAAATATCCATGAAGATAATACATGACACAGCAGGTAGAAAAATATCCATGAGCACAACACATGACACTGTGGGTAGAAAAATATCTGTGAGCACAACACATGACACAGTGGGTAGATAAATATCCATGAACATGACACAGTGGGTAGAAAAATATCCACGAACACAACACATGACACAGTGGGTAGAAAAATATCTGTGAGCACAACACATGACACAGTGGGTAGATAAATATCCATGAACATGACACAGTGGGTAGAAAAATATCCACGAACACAACACATGACACAGTGGGTAGAAAAATATCCATGAACATGACACAGTGGGTAGAAAAATATCCATGAACATGACACAGTGGGTAGAAAAATATCCATGAACATGACACAGTGTGTAGAAAAATGAACATGACACAGTGTGTAGAAAAATATCCACGAACACAACACATGACACAGTGGGTAGAAAAATATCCACGAACACAACACATGACACAGTGGGTAGAAAAATATCCATGAACATGACACAGTGGGTAGAAAAATATCCATGAACATGACACAGTGGGTAGAAAAATATCCATGAACATGACACAGTGGGTAGAAAAATGAACATGACACAGTGTGTAGAAAAATATCCACGAACACAACACATGACACTGTGGGTAGAAAAATATCCATGAACATGACACAGTGGGTAGAAAAATATCCATGAACATGACACAGTCGGTAGAAAAATATCCATGAACATGACACAGAATGTTTAACAACAACACATGGAATGTTGAATTTAGTGATCTGTAAAACTGTATTATTCCATCTGTTCACTGTTCTCATGGCATAGCTACCAGTAGATAGTATGACACATCTCAAATAATAAAACAAACTCCCTAGAGGTGCAAGATGAAATAGAAGTTATGCCTGTATTTTTTTTTTAAACCAATGGCGCACTAGTTGTGGTCACACAAGAATATGAAAGAAACTGCATAATTTTCCAATACGCAAAAGTTTCACAATGAATGTCATAACATGATGATTTTGAAAAAGAGATGTTTATATGTGTATGTTTATTTGTCATTTATTCTATATATGAAATATGGAACAAGGAATGATTGGGAGGAGGAAATGTTTAAAAGATTTTGCTAGCAAATTGAGATATAACTGATAACAGTGCATGCAGATGGTGTGGATGATACATATATGATGGTGTCTGTGATAACAGCACATGATGATGGTGTGGATAACAGCACATAATGATGTCTGTGATAACAGCACATGATGATGGTGTGGATGATAACAGCACATAATGATGGTGTCTGTGATAACAGCACATGATGATAGTGTTGGTGATAAAAAATACCAATGACATAATATGGAGATGTCAGGAAAGCCTGTTTGATAATTTTAGTACAAGCTTGACTCTATAATTAAAGGGTAATAGACTTCTGCTGATATTAGCCTATCATTATATACATATTCAGTGCTTTTTTTTAAATACACTGATAGAGTTGAGTATACACTGTTTACTAAAAAAAAAATTGCCAATAATTTTAGCTTTAACCCGTCTCCCTCTTTCCTTCAACACACATACACCACACAGACACAATTCATTATTTCAAAAAGTTTTTAAAATTTTCATATTTGAGTCATCCTTTAAAAAAATTCAATGTTTCCATAGAAATCATATTTCTTAACAGCTCAACTTGCCTGTGTTGCTGGAGCCCGAAAGGGGAGCAAAGAATAGCAACACTGTTTACCTTCCATGCATGTTGTAAAAGGCGACTAAGGAAGTTATGGGATGGAGTTGGCTGTCCCATCCTATATAGAGTCAGTGACCCAAAGCCATGCTGAAATCGGATGTATCAGGCCGAAAGGCGCAGATATCGCAGCGATGCTGTTAACCATGACAACACATTCCGTTCTCCTGACTACATCCTGCTAATCTGCAGGAGTTTGAGAACGAATGAAGAAGAAGATGACAGCTCAACTGTGTAGACATAAAGTTCTGAATTATATAGTCTAGTTTCTATAAGGTTTAATCGAAGTCTCAGCACAACTAGCTCCACAATAAACATGCTTTCTATTTTATCAATCTGGGAGGCAAGTCCTTCTACAAAATAGCATTTCATATCAATCTCATGTCACTTATCTTGGCTGATGAGACTGATTTCACCAACAAAAAGCTTGGGAAAATTTGTTCAGTAAAGATAAATGGCATTTGGGATCTGCATGAATTATTCTGAAAAAAAAAGACTTTGGCAAATGGCTAAGCTATATATGTTTTGTTTGAAAATGTGACATAACGATTTTATGGGTAGCAGTCATCCTGAGATAGTTAGGCTTGATTTCTACTTGTGGCATGGTATTCCTTTGTTTGTCACCATCAACGATAGACGGCTCATGGGCTAAATTGGGTTTCATCTTCTAAAATGATAACTTTTATCGTAGTTTTTTGGTTGTCCACACAAAGTATACACAGTGATCAATGAAAATCACAGAAAAAGTTAAATGTGTCACTTTAGAAGGATGAATCCAGGTTAGCTAGCAGGACTGCATAAATGACGAAATGTCTGGATCAATTTCTGTCTAATGTGAAAAAGGAGTCACAATGGTTATCGCACTGGCTTCACATATGACTGGTCCTGGATTCATTCCCCAGTTGAGGACATGTTTTTCAGATCGCAATGGCTCCCAGGTCAACCTAGCCTTAATTGGGTACCTGATTAATCCAAGAAGTAAAGACTGCAAGGGAGAGGAGATGGCTCCTGGGTCAATCCAGCATTAATTGGGTACTGGATTAATTCAGGAAGTAAATACTGAGGGAGAAGAGATGGCTACTGCCCTTATATAGAAGAACCACTGAAATGTGAGATCGCTAATATCTTACACACCTACAGCATTAATAAATGCTATGGATTAACTTTTTAATGTGAAAATAAAAAGATATTTCTAAATGGGAGACAAACTTTTCTATTAGTTTTAGTACCAGGGAAAAAATTGGTGAGGTCAGCAGGATACATAAGTGCATACCCATGACTAGAGTGACTAGATTCAGTGCATTGTAAGAGATGCTTGTCGGTAACGAGGGTAGAAACACCTGGGGACTCCTTTAACTGATGCCCATGACTATCGATTTTTAAAACCCGCTGCCTCAATGTGAATCATCCTTCTAGAGTGGCACATTTGACTTTTCCCATGATTGTCATTGGTCACATTGTGTATACTTTGTGTTGACAGCCAATGAAAATCACAGGAAAAGTCAAAAACCTCTTATTTTAAATGATGATTCCCAGATGGTCACTTAGTAACTGATGAAAGATAAATGCATAAAGAAAACAATTTTCCTGTTCCAAAAATAAATCATATGTCAACACTTCCCTCTCCCATCACTAAAATAAGACATCATGGAAAGTCAGATAATAAAGCAATACATATCTCTCTCTTCTGATCACTATGGTGAAATGGTGTAGAGGATTTCACTAAAAAAATACAATGAAGGTCAAAGAAACCTAAAGAATAATTTCCCTTTCCTCACAAGAAACTGGTACAACTTTCTCTGGTCCTCGATTCCCAGTGATTACATGTGAAACAATGTACAAGGGACATAACATGTTGATAATTTCAAGGGACTGAACTTATGGTAATAATTCTCTATAATTGTATTAACAAAATTAGGTTATTACACATATCCTGTCAGTCCAGACAAATTCGTTATAATGGGATTCCAACTAATTTGCTCTGATGGGATTCCACTGTATATTTGTTTCTGTTGGATGAGAGTACCGGTAGTTCTTTTTTTCAAACTCGAAGAAAATTGATTTATCTGAATAAACATTGTCATAGATCAATATGAATAATCTGTCGTTGCTTTTAGAGAATATTTTGTAATATATTACATTTAATTTTAAACATATGTATTCTGTGCAACTACCACATTTGGTTGTATATTTGAAACAAAAATTGGTGAAAATTCTCATGCAAACAAGTTTCCATCATTTTTGCAAACTGGTTTTCATTGAAATAAGGATGTTTCATCATGGATATCAGTTGTGCAGTAACAATGGAGTAAATGAGGATGCATTCAAATGTTGTGCTCTCTTCAGCTTAAAAAGTGTTAAAATACAAGTTATTCCCTTAAGGTAACATACCGGTAACTGTCATACAAACACAGGTACTGACATTAATGTTAAAATATTTTCATACAAACAGGTACTTCATCATTGTCCAATATTTTCCATACAAACAGGTACTTTATCTTTCATGCTCCAATACTTTTTATAAGGTACTTAGTTTTTAACTTAGGTACTCAATTTCAGCTTATGATTCTTCCAAGCTCGATTTAACAGTCTGTCAAAAATGGAAGTCACTTTTCCTATACATGTATTTATTTCATTTTCTAGGGAAAGAATGAATATAATTGTGGAACCTAGCTAGAAAAAGTTGTTGACTTGCTTTATATGAATGTTGTTTAAGGTGATGTTTGTTGGTACTGTATATCCCTGACACACTGCCACAGTTTTAGTAATGCTTACTATCATAGAGAACAGCTTGTAGGCCTTTTTCCATGTTGTCAATTTTGGTGGACTCACTGTGTGCCACTAGTGCAGCATCATTGGTGAAGAGAAGTTCTCTGATGAGTATTTCTGATGTTTTTGTCTTCACTCAGAGATGTGCTAAGTTAAAAAGTGATCCATCGTAACGGGTGCAGATGAAAATGTTACTTGCTGCATATGCAAGAGCATGTTTCAGAAGTGCTGCAAAGAAGATTCTCAAGAGGGTTGTGGCTAGAACTCACCCCTGCTTTACTGTAAAGCTATCAGACGTATTGTCCTCGAATGATACATTTGTGTGCTTCTCTTCATGAAATAACCAAGTCCAGTAGTTTTGGTGGACAACTAGTACATTTTAGAATATTTACATAGAGCTGGTCTACTAAGTGTCAAAAGCCTTAGATCCACAAAAGTAATAAAGAGTGGCTTCCCCTGTTCATGACACTTTTCCTCTAGTTTACGAAGGGTAAAGATCACGTTGGTGGTGGATCTTTTGACTCTGAAAGCACACTGACTCTGGCAGGACACGTTCTGCAATCAGATGGAGTCACTTTAGGATACATGCATAGAAAAAATCTTCCCAGTGATGCTGAGAAGGGAAATAGTATTTTGAGCCTTTGTGAATGCACCTGGTGGCAAAGAAACTGTTACGCACAGATGGTTTGAGGTGCAAAATTTCGAGTAGCCATGATGACCCAAACTGGCCAGTCATGCACGATTGTCAATACTCACTCTGGTGTTTAGATCGCACAGTATAAACAATTTTTCTTTTGCTGAGATTGAGTCCACAATGTTCTGTAGAGAGTCATAGAATTTCTCTTTGTCTTCTGCAGTGGTGACATATCAGTGCATAGGCACTGATGATAGGATAGGGCCACGTTTTGCATTCAGTTTTAGTGATATTATGCGTTCTAACACTGCTGTTGGTGTAGTGATAAAATTTATAAAACTATTTTTAATGGCGAAACCGACTGTACAGCCTAGGTTGATCTTTGTTTAAAACCTGCCAGAAAAATGTGTAGTTCCTTTCTTTAATTGATCCTTGATTAGGAAGACGAGTTTCCAGCAGGGCAGCGACGTAGATGTTCAATTTCATGAGTTCTGTATCAAGTGCTGTTTTTCTAATGTCAGATGTTACTGTGAGATCTGTGATATTGAGTCCAGTGCACATGGTTCTAACATTCCATGTACCAAATTTGAGAGGATCGTGTTTGTTTCTGCTTCTCTCTTGACAATTTTTGCTAAGACGAGCGGCTTGTATGGAGAAAATTCCCTCCCCGTTTTGCACTAACCCCTCTCAGTTCCGTTGATGAGCTCCAAGGGAAAGCCGATACGCCTGGAGTCATGCAGAACTGCAGATGCAGAGAATGGTCGGACTTGACCATTGACTACCTTACAGTCTCCCCCTCCTGATTTTTAATGGAGGTTTACTCCTCTTATACTTGGGCACTCTCATACTAATCTGCTAAGCAGTGGAAGTTTTCTGTCAGGGTTTGCTCCCTTTGCCTAAAGTAGTCCTGTACTGACCCACTTAGACTGGTGGGTTTGACGGACGCTTATAAAACTGCAGAGCCATTTAAATATGTTCAATAATATTGTTCATCTAAATATTGATCCAATAAGTTTCAAACAGGTACTTTACCATTGTTATACCTTTCATACAAACAGGCATTTCACCATTGATCCAATACCTTTCATACAAACAGGCATTTCACCATTGATCCAATACCTTTCATACAAACAGGCATTTCACCATTGATCCAATACCTTTCATACAAACAGGCATTTCACCATTGATCCAATACCTTTCATACAAACAGGCATTTCACCATTGATCCAATACCTTTCATACAAACAGGCATTTCACCATTGATCCAATACCTTTCATACAAACAGGCATTTCACCATTGATCCAATACCTTTCATACAAACAGGCATTTCACCATTGATCCAATACTTTTCCTACAAACAGGCACTTTATCATTGTTCCAATACTTTTCCTACAAACAGGCACTTCACCATTGTTACAATATTTATACAAACAGGTACTTCACCATTGATCCAATATATTTCAAACAAACAGGTACTTCACCATTGTTACAATATTTATACAAATAGGTACTTCACCATTGTTCCAATACTTTTTATACAAACAAGAACTTCACTATTAATGTAATGTTTTTCATTAAGAAATATTTATCACACAGTTTCACACTATCACTTACATGATTCTTACAATACATGAATTGTGTTGCTGATATAATGTCACATGAATATAATCAGACATGGATAAAACACATCCAATAACTGTCAATCAAAGTTTTAAATATAGTAATGCTCCCTTCATATAATCTTAAGATGAAACAATACATGCCATGGAACAAAGTTCTATATGAAAACACATTATATTAATTATTGAGCAAAAAATGTAAACCAAAAAAAACCCACTAAACCAATATTTGAGAAATAAGCAAAGTATAATTTTGTTTCAAGACATGCTACTCAGTTTCAAAGTTCAAATATCTTCACAGTAATTTCACCAGGAATGGAAGGCTAGGCTGAGAGATGAATTAAGATGCCAAAAGCAAATGCAGTGACTCATCAGATGTCACCACTACTTCAACACCTGATTATCAAGATCAAAGTTAAATGATATAGCGTATTTTCTATCAACACTGTTACCAATGTCAGACTTGGACACTGACTTTGATTATGATTGCTACCATAACTTTTACCAGTAAAGGAATGAGGCAGAGGGGTCATCAAATTTCTTAACTGAAATTAGCATTGGCCTGTCCCACTGTTATTAGGTCATGTTACATTAAAGATATATTCTGTTGGATAGAAGAAGTATACTTGATTGGATAGAAGAAGTATACTTGATGTTTAGTCACTTATAAATCTCTTAATTTCTGCTTATGATTGAATGATCTACAATGTCTGTACAGTCAAATATCTTGTTTTGCAAGATGTACATCTGGAAGACATTATTCAAAGTCTAAATTCTGTAATCAGTGACAAACATTTCATGTACCATATTTTAAAAACTTGTTTGCACTCGAAATAAATTGTTAAGACTATTTTTTTTATTACATCCGGCACAGAAGAGTTCCAGGAAATCATGTTAGTTATAAAACTTACTAAAATTTTCTCATGACACATTATGCAACACAGGAAACAAATGGTACAGCATTTATATGACTAAGTGGCATCCTATACAAACAAATTTAACACTAATCTTCTGTCTGCCTAACATGATGATATAACCATATAACTAACAAAATGTTTCCTACTATCTAAACATGATCATGACAAAAGTACAGTGCTGACACATCATTGGATGACTTTAATATCAGTCTTTAAACTCTACACACTTTTTGTTTACTTATTTCGTTGCTGTCAATATTACATTTTTAGTTTGCGCTGGGTTAATAGCTGGCCGTGACCTTTGCGTAGGTCACAGTTCACGCTTTCTCTGCGTATTTACATCATGGAAATATTATGTTGCACTGATTTTTAACGAATGTTTCAAAATTTGTGGAGTTTCGACACAATTGTTTTGCACTGGAGGATATTGTTCGTATGTACACTGATGAAAGACGTAGTTACGATGGAAATGTGCACAATGTAGGTAATTTGCATACCAAATATAAGGTTGAACGTGACAGTGAAGTTCCTTGTTAGATAGACCTAATGTTCCCGACAAAGAGAAGGAAATTTGTTTTACTAATTGTAATATTGCAAATTTTGCTGGAGTGATGTAGATTTTCATGTATCTCAAGATTTTCATATATCTCAATATGGCTCCACTACTCAGTACCCTTACGGTAAAAAAATATTTTTTCACATTATGTTGAGTTTAACAGTTTATTTAAAAAAAATATATATGTATTAAATTATCTTTGATATAGGCTCATGCAAGATTATTTATTTTTTCTGTTGATCTGGCAAGTCTGAGTGTGATATGATGAATAGTTTTAAAGAAAATAATGCATTTCTTTTATCATCATCATATCGATAATTTGGAGGAGTTCTGCCCCTTGTCTGTGATCTTACATATGAATAGGGAAATCTTATAGTGGTGAAAGGGTTAATACCAGTCTTTCGTTTATCTAACCCATAGTCCTCGTTATTGGATGACTTTAATACCAGTCTTTAGTTTATCTAACCTTGCATTCCTCATCATTGGATGACTTTAATACCGGTCTTTAGTTTATCTCACTATATTTTGAATTTTTCAAGAAATAAAGTGAACAGTTGATCTGCCATTAGCTTTCCCTTTCTTAACTCAGTCTGAATCCCATCTACAAAAGGATTGACTGAAATGGATATGCATAAAAAAAGGGTGGAGAAGTTTGTCTATTTTGTTGCAGTGCAAGCACTATAAACATTCAATGACACAAGCATTCACATATCAACTTACACCTTAAAATATTAAGTGGCTTTTAGTTATCTCCATTTTACTAGAAGCCGCCTACAGTTACTCTACATAATCTCTCATAAACCAGCTTGGATACAATGATCGTAGACCAACCCCCAATGTTTGCGGGAAAAAATTTGAGCGGAAATCGTTGTTGTCGCACCATTTTGTCATAACACACTATGCATGAACACTATGACAAAATATAAACAAATGAAATGATGGCAGAGAACATTGTTCAAGCTGAATTCCACACACTAGATGATGATGTCATTGCGAGAAAAAATTGTCAGCCACATGTGTTCCATCTTGCATTAGATCTTAGGGTTACAATTAGTGTTAGGGTCTGGCTCTAGATTGCCAGCACACAAAAGTGCTTTTGAAGTCATTCTCCACAACATTGCAAAATATTGACCTCCAGAAAATGTTTTGTAAGAAACAACCCTAATCCTAACACTTAACCACAACAGCTAATCCTAACCCTAGCATCTAACCCTAACGCAAGACGGAACACATGCGGCTGACAATTTTATCCCATGATGACATCATCATTTAGGGTGTGGGATTCTACTTATAACATTTAAAAACTGCACACATTACAAACCCCAAAAAACATAATTCGTTGGTGTGCAACGGGGGTTGGTCTGCTATCCCCCCTTGTACCCCAGCTTGTAAAAATGTATTTAACTCTGAGTATGCTGAAGTAAGACAATTGAGTGTAAAATTAATAAGCAGTATGATGAATTAACACAACTCTTCAAGCAAAAATAATAGGCACAGACTCATAACAGTGTTAATTTCTTTTTATTTCTTTCTTTCTCATCTTCAACAACAAGAGGTCAAGTTATACTCTAGACTGCTCACAAGATCATGAATACAAACATATGCAGCATACAACACATTAGATATAACAAGTTTTGAGTGAATCACTGATATTGGTTACAACCAGGTTCTGTTAAAAAAAACTATTTGTCTATAGTAGCTTGCAGTCTGTTGAAACTTTTCTGACATGAAAATGTAATAATACCTCCAGAAATTAATGCATTAGCATCACAGAGCCCATGAATGTCACTACTATAAAGTGCAATTAATGTCTCAGTCAATGAGTTTATTATTGTCAGTCTTTAGGAAAAGTAATATTATAGTCTGAGTACATCAACATCATCAAATAGTCTATGAGCACACCGATGTTAGTCTATGTTTACATCAACATCGCACAAGATTTTGAGCACATTAACTAAACACAATCTATGGATACTTCAATGTCACACAAGCCTATGAGAACATTAACATCACACAGTTTATGCTTACATCAATGTCACACAAAACTATGAGCACATCAACGTCACACAAAACTATGAGCACATCAACGTCACACAAAACAATGAGCACATTAATGGCACACAGTCTGCTTAGATCAACATCACACAAGCCTATGATTACATTAACATCTTGTTAATATGCACATAGTTTATGAGAGCATTGATGTCAAACCCAGTCTACATGTACAATATTGTCATGGTCTATGAGTACATTAACGTCACACAGTCTATAGCTACGTCAATATCACAGTCTATGTACATTAATGTCACACAGTTCATGACTCCTCCAATCTCACGGTTTATGAATATAGTAACACCATACACACAATGCTATTCTCTAGCTGTATTTGCAAATACAGTACTGCTATCTTTGCACAAACTCATATAGAATTGAGTCAATGAAAATACAAATTGTGAGTGCATCTAACTGTTGATTATTTTGAGCTGATCACACAAGACAGTGAAAGGTGATATTTTACTATGATGTCTGTGGGCAAGTCTAACAAAACAGCAATGAGTGAGGATCATCTTAAAAACAGAAAACAAATAAATATATTACAGACTGTGAAGTCAAAGCAAGTTGAAAGAAACATTTCCTACGCAAAGTTGTTTAGACTGGTTTAGAAATTAAATTCATAATCATATATCAATGAAGGATTCAATAGTGCCTAAACATGTCAAGTTCAACACTGGTGGAGATATGCTATAAATTGCCATGATTAATCTTAAATTGCTGTGCAGATGATATATTGTTTTTAATAGAAATATACTTCTTGGACTGCTGTTGTATTGGAGATTGTATTATAACCATGTTTCTAAGGTGATCATGCCATATTCAAGCATATGTCACTAAAATTAGACAGCCCACACAAAATTAAAACATGCATTTCATTAAAAGTGAAATATAAGAGAAACTTTTCTATATATGTGTGCGTGCAAAAAAATGTTTTTTCAAGAAATCTAAATTTTAAAAAATTACCAACTGTTTAATAATGGAATTTTTAAAAACCAATCTAACAATGGCAATTATTGAATTTAAAAATTGCAAATATTAACCATCTAATAATGGCAATAATTTACTAACAACGACAACTATATACCATCTACTAATTATAACTATTAGCTATCTAATAATGGTGTCCATGAACTGTGTAACAATTGCAATTATTAACCTTTAATAATGGTGTCCATGAACTGTGTAACATTTGCAGTTTTTAACTCTTTAATAATGGTATGCATTAACTATGTACTCGCCCATGTGTTGCTGAGACTTGAAAAGAAAGAATAGCAACGTATTTTACCTTACATGCATGTCATAAGAGGCAACCAAGGAATGGGGTGGAGTAGGCTGTACCATTTCAAATAGTGTCAAAGTGACCTAGAAGCCATGCTGGTTGAATGAGTCAGGCTGAAATGTGCAACTATCACAGCATAGCTGTAAACCATGACACACAACACATCATTACTCTGGGTTGCAATCTGCTAAACCGCAGCAGTTTGAGAACGAGCGCACAAGAAGAATAACAATTGCAACTATTAACTATCTAATAATGGTGTTCATTAACTATGTAACAATTGCAACTATTAACTATCTAAATGCCAAACACTTACAACCTAAGCAGCAAAGTAAATTGAATTAAAGAGAATCTCCATGTGTAATTGTTACTGCCACAAATAACAGCAGAGAACTAATGCTATCACCAAAGTCAGCACAGAACTAATGTCATTATAAATGATAGCACAGGACTAATATTACTTTCCAATGACAGAACAAAATTAATGAAATCACCAATGACAACAGAACTAATGTTATTATCATCAATGACAGAACAGAACTAGTATTATTATCGCCAATGACAAAATAGAAATGAATTTCTTGCACTATTAGACAGCCACATGAATACAATTAAAATATTTCTCTATGTACATTTTCCAATAGAAATAGAAAGGTTACAGTAACTCATATGAGCATCAACATTAGCAGAATTACATAACTACAGACATACACACATGGTTTCACATATTTTTACTGTCAAGTCTGGCAAAATTAATTACTTATCCTGCCAGATCCTGATTTTTCCCTGATAGCATATCCCATAAGGAAGCAGTCTTCTTCTTCAGTATTCATTTTCAAACTCCTGCAGGATCTCTCTGGTAGAAGGACAATGGCCCTACTAGATTTCAAGCATGTGTTCCAGAGAATGAAAGTGAGCTGTGTCATGATTTTATTTGCACCAATGTTCCGATTATGCATCTTCAGCGGAAAGAAGCAGTACTCTAGACAAACAAGTGAATGTCCTTATTTCTAAGATAAATTTGTTTTCTGCTTTCATACCTGTTCTATGTGTAAGGTGTACACAAGGGTATAGAATGCAGTTCTAAATCTAAGTGTACACAATGGCATTGAATGCAGCGAATAAAACAACAGAAACCACCAAACATGAGAAGATCAAAACCCTACACAATTTTCAAGTGGTGACAGTCATGAAAGACAACATCACCACTGTCTGACTAAGCAAGAAGAGATCATAAAGGGAAAGAAAGCCAGGTCACAAAAGTTCTGTACTCTCACTATAAGCTATACCACAACAAACAACCCTTTTATAAAAGCCACAAAGATGTCCAAACAATAAATAACAAACAGAGTCTTATTGGCCGTGATGCCCACCACCCGAGATGAAATCTCTCACACACATATACACATAAAACTAGAGTCTTTGATTATAAATGAGATCACGCTGATGGTGTTATATTTCTAGTAGAAATGGCTATTAACAAATGTACCTTGATTTTACAAAAACCTGTGAACAAATGAGCTCAGGTTTTCTCATGAAAATAATATGAAAGATAACTCTTGCATCATCACAGGCAAACAGACTGACAGGAGGAGGCAACTCTGTGAGACAATGACTATTAAATGGAGATAATGGCAGCAGTTTCTTGTGAATCGGACCCATGTCATATTTTATTTTCAATTTCACAGAGTGAACTTTTGCAAGCAGCTATCAGGAGGCAAGACAACTGCGAGTTCACACTCAAATTACATAAACAGAAATACATAATATATCATCAGCAATGTCATTATTTCTATTAGCGTCTGCTTGTTATGTCTGGAAACCATGATCTGCAACATCAGTAGCACTTTGTTAGATGAAGGTCACTGGGCCGGCTGAAAGCCTGTGAAAAGAAAGCATTTAAAGAGTTTAGCTAGTACCACAAATGATGTTATTTCAAAACATGACTATTTCTAATTATATTATTTCTATACATAACTTATTCATAGGTGTATTTAACAATATTTTGTGTAAATAATAGCTATTTTGAATCATATTTTATCAGCTATAACAAATTGTCTGTTGTTAACTATTTCTAATTATATTTTGTCAGTTAACTATTTCTAACTACACTTTGTAAACTTTATAAAAACAAAAGAAATTGGTAGCATATCTTATTAATGATGTAGCATATTTTGGTTGTAGTAATTTTCAAGGCAACATTTATGTGCTGTAGGTTGCAATTGCTTTCTCAAAGTTCCAGATCTACAATTGATTGTGGCAGAAAATGAACCTGGTACCTTGGCTGTCAGAGATGCATTCTGTACAGCTCGACTACAGATAAGACTATACAAATATTCCTAATTACATTTGATCAGTTATTGTTTCTTCTAACTACATTTTGTCAGTTACAACTATTGTTAGCTGCATTTCATAAGATAATAGCTATTGCTAATTATATTTTGTGTATGTTACAGCCATTCTCTAACAACATTTTATTAAGCTTATAACTATCACCTTCTTATGTGTTTTGAAACTGAAGATTAGCAGGATATAGTTTGTAGAAGAGAATGTGTTTTGTCATATAAGTATTGCTTTTTTTGGCCAGACGCATTCAACTTCAGCATGAATTTTGGGTCAATTTGACTTTCTATGAAATATTATGGCATTATGATACATTTGGGGGTGGGGTGTGTGTTTTCTATTCTTTCGTCCCCTTCTGTGCTTCAAAATACACAGGCGGAGATGTTTTCTAATGGCAAAAATACTACGCTGATGTTCTCTACTGACAGATGTCCAGGTTATAAACTACTACACAGGTAGAAATATTTTCTAATGACACATGGCCAGATTATAACCTTTACGACTCTGCGGTCGCAATAATGCGCCTATGAGCACAGCTCCATTGTGCCTGCAGGCGCAATCCCACTACATAGGATATCGCCCGATTCCCGAACTTCACGAAGTAATGATCCCATGACGTATAAAACCCGCAAAAAGAAGCTAGGAATACGTCGTAGTTTAAAGGTCAAATTCCTTTACTCATTACGACTGCAAGAAGAGAGAAAACCGGCTGGTTTTGTCAACGAATTTCTGGAACGACGTTGACCATTTTTTTAGCCATATTTTAGTATCAAATTGAGTACTGCGTGGCATGACTAAGTGATCGTGAATACATGTTTTAATTGTTGTTTTTTGTGTTTAATATGTTGTTATTTGATAAGAATGTTTGTGTAGTCGTTCAAAAACACAAAAATAATATGTATCAGGGGTGCCACGTGTGTGCTTAGACAATAATTACGCTGCGTGTCGGGATAGACCTAGTGTTTACCAGACGGACGGTATATACGATTTTTTCACATTTTATTCGTTTCTTTTAGTTCATATTATATTAGTTTTGATATAAAACAATATATATACAATAAGTATAGGTATTTATGAGGATTTTATCAATGATTCCACGCATTGCTCAAGTATTAGGGTCGTCAAGAAGTTATATGTGCAATTTGAAAAGGGCGTTTTGAGCTTTTTATCCCGAATTTTCAACTTCACAACTTGCTCACAACTGTCATATCATACATACAACAACAAAAAACATGACTATATTCACTATTCACTCTTTTATTTAGATATGCAAAAATTATTTTGATATCTTTTAAAACAAAAAAGTTATCACATTTTCAAAACACCCACCATCAATAACGCAAATTTTCCAAAAAAGAATTCAGGCCCAAGGGGATGTTTCTTAATTTTTAATTCAGGGCCCTAAAGGATAAACTGCTACACAGGGGGAGATGTTTTCTAATAACAGATGCACATGCTATAAACTACTTCTGTTTTTAAAGACATTGCCATTTATGGTTGTTAATTACTGCACTTTGAGAAATTCCAGTTAATGACAGATAAAGGTATTGTTCCTATTGCGCTCTGATTTTTTAAATATCCTAATTATAACCCTCTCGTCCTCTGCTTGTGCAACTCTTGATTCCAAATTCTTGCAATCTCTGTAACATTGATTACTCCAGTGAGTTGCCGTCCCCCAATAAGTGATTCAGTATACCTTTCAAGGTGTCACCTTTAATCCAGTCAAAGTGCTTACTGCAGATGCCGGTGTAGTTAGCGTGTTAGTTCAGTAATTTATGTGTACTCCAGCATTGTCTGGACAGTATATCTATATGAATTCCTGAAAGGTAGAGCATCTTCTTTCGTTCACCTGAAACATGTCTCTATTTGTAAGTCTCCTGAATAAAATTCCGCCTTTTGCACTAACCACTATATTGATGTCTTTGTCTATGTCCTTAGCTAGGACATAGGACACTGGTTAAATGCTGGTATATCTTCCAGTCTGTCCTTTTATAGGTCCACCTACTGAGTCCTTGATATATTCATTTTGAATTTGTTTAAATACTGATCTGTGGTCACTACCTCCGAGCTGCTTTCCAACGACTTGTGTGATGTTCCATTTAAGTGGAATGCAAGGTCTGGTGTAGAGATGGTGTGCCGTGCTCTCGAGGAGAAGGTTGGTGGGTCTGCTGGCTGGTTATTAAGTATGAGCTATTTTCATCCTGCCAGCTCTTAAGTTCCTCACTTCTCTTGTCCATGTGATCGTAGCCCCAGCTATGAGAGTGGCTGTTGAAGTCATCCCGCACCACAAGTCTCTATTTTTCTGAGGTTGTGTTTAGAGCTAGTGGTCTATCATTTGGGCAGTAGTAGTTCAAAAGATGGAATTCTGCACTGTCTGTTTTTAGGTGGAGCATCTGGTATTCTGCCCCCTCCATATATACTTCCAGCTGACATGCGCTAATATTGTTTTTAACAAGTGTCAGAATTTCACCCTTTCGCTTGTCCTTTCGGTCATACCGGTAGCACTGGTAGCCGCTGATTTTGAAGGCTATGTCGCTGCTGAGGTGTGTTTCTTAGATACAGCATATATTAACTTGTTCTTCACTTAGGATATTTTCAAGCTCCAATTTTTTGCTGTATCCATCTCTTTGGCTGTTGACACCCTCAGCATTCCAGTGCATTATTTTTATTGGTCGTTGGTCTGTCTCCAGTAGCCCTATTCCCTTGCCACCTGGTTCTTTGGGGCAATTGAGAAGGACCTCCAGTAAATGGAGTTGGGCCCTTTCGATGTATAGGACCCGGCAGAATCCCTGCCTGAATGTCCGTCAAAGGGCAGGCACCATAACTATTATTGGATACAGACATGTTCCTATTGTGTTTTGTACTTGGCATCTTGATTAATTGTAATTTTTTTTACTGTTGCTTCCATCTTCAGCTCCCTGCTTACTTGGGGAGGACTGTGGTCCTGCTAAAGGGAGACATTACTACCAGTCTTACTTTCCAGCCCCTGATGACAGAACTAAGCCCCATCACCACTTCCAGGTACTGGTTCGATGGGGGTTGAGCATCAATTTATGTCACCTATTCAGATGGGAGCAACCTTCAGATTTTGACTCTTTGAAGCACAGACATAATTGAACACAATAATAACCCTGTTGAGCATGATTTCCGAGAGTATTGTACTACCTCCATCTCCACTCAAACTGGAGATTGTTGTCACATAAGTTCCATTTTGTTCGGTTACAATCCTTGTTCTTCCTCTAGCAGAGAAGTCCCATCCTGACCTCTCTCCATTCTGGACCAACCAATCAGCTTTAGTTTTCTGCAACCCCCTCAAAAATAATTACTGGTTTCTCCAATTACACTCAATGATAAGTTTCAGTGTGATGCAGAGCAGAGAGGTTCGAACGTTGATGTCACATCAGTGAGGTCTTGGTCACAATTATCACCTCCCTGCAACTCCCTAATAGAAAACATACAATACTGACAGTTTGACAGATAAGCATTATTTTTTATTTGATGTTGTTCCCACTTTATCTCAGTGGCTGTGAATTTACGTTAACATTATATTCTTTACCAACTGTATTTTTAAAATAAAACTCACTTTTATTTCTTACTAGATTTCACCACAATTATTATTTCTAACTAGATTTCACCACAATTATTATTTCTAACTAGATTTAACCACAATTATTATTTCTAACTAGATTTCACCACAATTATTATTTCTAAGTAGATTTCATCACAATTATTATTTCCAACTAGATTTCACCACAATTATTATTTCCAACTAGATTTCATCACAATGATTATTTCTAAAGGAGATTTAATCAAAGTTATTATTACTTCAACTTCATAATACAGCACTCATGGTAATTGGAAAAATATACATATTTATACATACTATTAAAAAATTTACTGTTATCTGTATTAACACTGACATGCATGCAGCATCAAGAAAGCAATGAAAGGAGGAATGCGTTAAGTAGCATGTTTCTGTGATTACAAAAATAAATTCTCCCACAATTCTTACAAAGCAGAAGTGATGTACAAATGCAAGCTATTATTGATTCTCCACGCAGAAATAACTGTTATTACCCAAAAACCACTACTATGCACAGATGAATTTTAAAAAACAATTCACATGCAAACAGCATCATTGCTTTAAGCAGAAAGACTTTAGTCAGAAGTACAGGTACCATTATAAGTAAGTGCAATATCTTTTTTCACAACCCTTAGGTTGTGGAATATAGTATTAGGACCAAACATTTCTGTGACCAAATAAATAGTGGAATTCCTTCTATAGCACATTCTTTTATAACAAATTTCCCTATATAATCACACTTTTCAGAATCTTCAATTATATTTATTATATATTGTTTGTACTGTATATAGAAAATTTCTGTTATTACATACATATTTTGTCAGTTCAGACCCTGTTGTTAAAATGAGATTCCACTGTAATAAAAGTGATGTTTGGCATACACTTAAAAATGTTAAATAAAGTCTTTGTTTCCCAATTTGTTCTGCCACACATTTCAAAGGTACCACAGTACATAAACTATATTATAATTATTTACCTGCTCTGTAATAAGCATAGAACCCCTGATGAAATTTAGTCTTTTTCAAGGAACTCTGAATCAAAACCTTTACGTTCTATAAGATTGGTAGTTTTGTTAATATTGCTGGAGCCCCAAAAAGGTGTAAAGCATAGAAGCCAGCAATCATGTAAGAGGTGAAATAATAATGGTTGAGCATGAAGTTGACTATCCCATCCTGTAAAGTTACTGATTGAAAAGTGCCATGCTGAAGTTGGATGTATCAGACCCAAAGGAACAGATATCACATCCAAACTGTATCACACAGCAGTGTTGTCCATTCTCAAAAATACAACTCCACTAGCTGGCAGTATGATTTTGAGAAATAACACTAAAGAGACCGTGCTAGTTTCTGCAGCACTCTATAAGACTGCCAGCAACATGTACAACAGCTTTAGTCAAAAAGCACATTATGCTTTTAGGATGCAGTGATTCTTTACCTAGACCCTGTCTTCTAAACTAAAATACCACAGGATCAATACACGCAAAGCATTATTAAGGCTATCACAAATTTTCACAGAAACATGTGGTAAAACAAAAAAAAGGAAATACAGTAGAACTTCAATTATCCAAATTAATTGGGGATTGGGCCGATTTGAATAATTGAAAATTAGGATAACTGGATATAGCTCAGGAATGAAGCAAAATAGTGTACATACATACAATCATACATTGAAATGAACAGATTTTATTGATAAAAGTACAGTAATATGTAAGCAACTATGTATTGCAAATAAACTACACAGTAACAGCAGATTCGCACTGCCCCGGGACCTCTCTACCATGTCCGCTAACGTTCTCACACTAAAATTATTTCACCCAAATTCGATTCAGAATTTTAATTGAATTTTAATAATTGGGAATTCGGTTGATTGGGATTTGGTTAATCAGATTTCTACTGTAAATACATTTTATTTCTGAAATGGACAGAACAATATTCTGAACAGACAGCAGCTGATGAAGGCATGCATTTTCTCCTGTTGTGTATCCCAGATAGATTGTTATTTGTATGTTTAAGACCATCATCAATCTTTACATCTCTAGTTATTATATACTCTGATCACTGTCTAACACTCCTCATCAGTGCATGGACAATGTTGTACAGGAAGGGCACTCAATATTACTTTCAACAAAAATGCTTGTTTCGATACAAAGGAAGCAAAAAAAATTAGATTGTATATCCTTGAGTGCAATGGGGCAGCTTCTCCAGGGATTAATTTCATAGCCAGAAAACTCCAACTCTAAGTGAGATTAAAAACATAATTAGTGGGGAAATGGAGTTGGAGAAAACCAAAGAGCCTCATGATAAAAGCATGCTATTAACTACAGTTTACTGTGGTCTGGTTGTTGGTGTGCTGAGACTATAGATGTTCTGTATATCTATATATTGCATTAATATCAACACGATGAAGGTCTCTGATTAGTTGCTTCCAGACCAGCCATCACGCAACAGTAAACTCTCAGTTTACTAGCCAATATAGTGAGTTGAATCATCGCCCATGTGTTGTCAGGGCCCGAAAGGGGAGCAAAGAATAGCAACACTGTTTACCTTCCATGCATGTCGTATGAGGCGACTAAGGAGGTTATGGGATGGAGTTGGCTGTCCCATCCCATATAGGGTCAGTGACCCAAAGCCATGCTGAATTTGGATGTGTCAGGCCGAAAGGAACAGATATCACAGCAATGCTGTAAACCATGACACAACGCATTCCATTCTCCGGGCTACATCCTGCTGATCTGCAGGAGTTTGAGAACGAACTCAGAAGAAGAATAAGAAATGAGTTGAATAGATAATATGAGTATTTTCTCTTGTGGAATTCCCACTTCACTTTACCTTTTAATTACATTTTCCTTTACAGTGCAAGATTAAGATATTTCAGTATTGCATGTAAAACTGGGGAAACCAGATGGGTTCTGACCCTGACTATAGTCACAGTTTTCTGTGTGTTCAGGATTCCCCAAATATGAAGATACATTGGGTGTGGTAAAAAGAAACTGCACAATGTGATAAATCCCTGGGAATGCCCAAAATCAGGCAAACATGTTAGTCCTGCATAATGGGGAATGCATAGTTGGATGCTCCACATATTGCATTGACCATGATCCAGAGTAGTGGAACTGAAGCTCTGACTTCAACTTTGCATTTATTAAACAATTGATCATAACAAATGCATTATGTCCCCCCGTTTACTGCCAAGCCTCTACTGCAGCTGTAAAAAAGTAAAGTAACCCATCACATTTATTAATGCCATAGGGGTGTGAGATGTTAGCGATCTCACATTTCAGAGGCTCTACAAATGAGGGCAGTAGCCATCTCCTCTCCCTCGCAGTCTTTACTTCCCGGATTAACCCGGATTAATCCGGTATCCATTTAAGGCTGGGTCGACCTGGGAGCCATTGCGATCTGAGAAACATTTCCGCCTCAACTGGGGAATGACACCAGGACCACTCATGTGCGAAGTCAGTGCTATAACCACTGCGCTACGTGGCTCCACAACTGCAGCTGTAGAGGTGGTTTAATGCCAAGCTTGTACTTTCTGCTCTCACAATACTGCACATTTATCTATGTGCTAGAAGTCTGAAACATCTGCAGATGTATGTCATGCAATGTAAACATTTTATGTCCAGTAAACTATCTTATGAATAAATGCTTGTCATGTGATATAAAATATACAATGTAAACATTTTATGTCCAGTAAACTATCTTATGAATAAATGCTTGTCATGTGATATAAAATATACAATGTAAACATCATGTAATGTATTGTAAAATATTCTAAGTAATGCAAACTTGATGTCATATAATGTAAAATATAATGTAATATAAAATTGTTATGGTATAATTATAACTGTTTCTGTGAGAAAAAGTAAGTGCTGTAATATACAATGTAAAATTGATTGATATTATGTAATGAAAAATATGTAACGTAAAGCATATGTAATGCATCTTTATATTGTATAATGTAAAAATTACTTATGTAATATATATTTGATGTTATGTAATATACAATATCTTATGTAATAACTATTTGATGTTATGTAATATAAAATATATATAATACCTACTGAATATTTAATGTTCTCTAATTTAAAATATATGGAAACTATGTTATGTAAAATAATGTGTAATATAAAATTACTGTTGCATAATTTATCATTGTTGCTGTGGGAATTAAAGTAACAGTTCTGCAATTATACAATTGATGCCATGCAATCAATTGATAATATGCAATGTCATATTACTGTCATGCAGTATCAATTACAGTTAACATTCATTTTGGGGATCTTCCTGGCATATTGGTTTTTGCCTTGTGATCAACAGATTGCAGATTGAAATCTCAGATCATGACATCTTGTTTAAAAAAATATTCAGAGACACCTAGAAACTATCATTTAAAGCTACAGAGTTATGTGCTATGAGTGGTACTTTTGGCATGCGGCATGCATCTTCGCAGAGAACAGTGAAATTTTGCGTCCTTTTCTTCCCCATCTATTTTTTTTTGGTTGGAAATAAATCATGGAAAATATCAAGCTAGCTTATCTAAAGAAAAGCATATGAAAGGAAGCATATCTGAATTAAGAGAAAAAAGTATGTGTTTATATATATATATCACAATATAGTTGAATACATTAATCATAAAAAAGCAAATTGTGGGTTGTAAAGTAAAGCACTACGAAAACTAGAAGCACAGAGATTAAAAAGGAAAAAAGCCCTATACCAGGCTTAGATCAGTGATTTGGCCTTGATATTTCAACATTCCTAAAGACTACAAGTAAAACAATGAAATCAATCACCTCTGCATGTTATGTTTGTGCATGCTTGTAATGTACAATTTAAAACACAGTACATCTCATAAAGACCATCATTACTGCATTTAAAAATTACAATAGTCAAGGTTAATAAAAATCTGCATCTAAACAACTTTGAGAAAAACACAATTTATTTCCCTTGTGACAGAAAAAGCTGGAAACAGAATACAAAAACATTGAAATAATATTTTTTTTAAATAACTTATAATAGAGAACAATTTTGTACAGGTTATTTAAAACCTTCCGATTTTAATGAAAAATTCATTTTTGCAAGTAACAGAAAGAACAAGCCTCCATAAAATAAAACAAGAAGGAAAGACAAGAAAGTATTTTCTAAAATCATGTCAGTAAAGATGGATGATGATTATTGTCACTGACACAGCATGGAATGTTTATAAAGTAGCAAAAATTTGACTAAATAGAAAAAAGATTAAGAGTAAATTGTCAGTTCTCCTTATATTCTCTATATGATAAAAGAAAATCTAGAGATCTTAATAAAAATCAAACAAATATAACATTTGTTTTGAAAAAACAAGAACAAAAACATTTTACCAGAGCTCTGCAACTCATGGACACAACAAGACAGCTTCATTTATGGACATGCAAATAACAGATTACAACACTACTTCAACTCATGGACAAGTCCAGACCAATAATGACATCACTCAAACATCTTAACTAATATGCAATGTTTCCTGTAAAGATTATCCTGCATGTCCAAGATTTATGTAGAACACAGGTTTTTGATGTTTCACTTGAACATAACAAATCACAGAGTTATGAGGTGTAAGCACGAAAGTTGTGAGGTAAGCACAGAGTTATATGGTTTAAACACGAAAACATACAAATGACAATACACAAGACATTTTCAACGTTTTGAACAGATAACCACTTAGTCTTAGTGATAGTCCGTCTTTTGTGTTCAAGTGAAAGATAAAAAAAAACACCAGTGTTCTGTTCTACATAATTACTACTGTTGTTTCGTTTCATAGCAGTATTACCGTATATTGATTGTCCAGATAGATAAGTTTAGTCAGCTAAAAAACAGTACACCCAAATCACTTTTGAGGTGGTACTATATTTAGATATGCAATCTATATTTTATGTGCCAGAGTGCTAAAAACCATATACAACTATGAACTGTCACAAAACTTCCATATAGAATACATACATCTCAACTAGTACGGATTATCTGTATTAATAAGGATTTCGGACCCCAAAAGAAATCACACATAAAAAAAAACTGCAATTTAAAACAAAAATGTTTCTTTTAAATGAAAAAAAAGTCACTTGGTGTTAAATTTCCTAGTAATCATTACTAATGAAGACGTTTTTATCTCACACACCCATATAGATGGGAAAAAAATTTGGTGTGGTTTTGTGTGTGTGTGTGTGTGATAAATACTGATGTTTTTTTATTATTGAAATGTGGAAATAAATTGTAAAAAATATGGATTTATGAAAAAATAAGTTGACACCAATGAATGATGCATGTCTGAATATTTCCAGTGCTATTTATACATGATTAAATGAAAGATTCCTGTATTATATGCTCTTATTGGTATTTGGTTTGGCATATAATACAAGAATATCCGGGTGTAAGGCCAAAGGTAGACCAAGAAAACGGTGGATAGAAAACATCAAGATAGCTTTGAACAAACATGGACTAAATGCAACCACGGCGACACATCTGGCCTTGGAACATCAGCTTAAGCTCCCACCCCTACGCTTAACGGCAAGTGTGAATGCAATCAACAATCATTCACCTGGGGAAAGACAATAGACAAATGAAAGATCCTTGTCTTTTGCACCCAAGGATTTGTACACACTCTAAGAATCCCACAGGCCTAATTGATTGAATATATATTCTACAGTTGACTCTGCTGGTTCTTTCTAAAATACTTTTCTTCTCTATTTACATACTAATTTATGGTCTCTTCCAGTTGGTTCGGTATCAATATTTCATGATAATTTAGATATCCTCTTAACTCGGAGACATCTAAGAAATAACTGAGTTTGCCTCTACCAGAAAATGAACACTAAACAACATTGCAGAACTTCATTCCAACTATGCCACACCAAGTCTTCATTGAGCTATGACTGCAGGTTATTATCAGCACACAGCAAACAAGACCATAGGTGCTCAATCCCTGTCTCACTAAATCTTATCAGGGTAGCAGCCAACAGTTCCAGTTCGATGCTGATTTATCAGTCTCTTTATATCTAGGTTTATCTTTAAGGTCTGTTCCAATCTTATTCACCAATATTTCTAACAGAATTATCTTTTATATAAGGCATATTCCCAAAAGAATAATAAAAAAGAAACTTAACAACTGGGGTTTGTGCATCTAATATATACCGCATTATAAACATACATCTTTTACATGGTCTTCCACTGGCTTTTATAGCTGTGACATCTTATGCATCATTGCTATTTGTGGCATACTATCTGTTGGCAATCTGGACGTGTTTGGACAACAGATAGATAACCAAAACAGTACTGGTATTGGAATACATCAAGAGACAACAGATTAACTGGTTTTCACACACGTCCAGACTACCAACAGATAGTATGCCACAAACAGCCATGACACATAGCCACCACGGTTATAAAGCCAGAGGAAGACCATGTAAAAGATGGATACAGAAATCAAAGAGGCTACGGGAACAAGCCTACAAACAGCACACAGGAAGGCCATCTCCAGGGAACTCTTCTACCCCTTAAAACGGGAGGCAAAAAGGGTCCAATGTATAGATAGATATACATACGTGTGAACTAATCACTGCTTTCTATAACTTATTTAGATTGATGTCTAAGAATGTACAAAAAAGGTGTATGTATGTATGTATGTGTATATATATATATATATATATGTGTGTGTGCATCCAGTCTTAGTTACTCTTCCTGGAAACTTTCCCTTCGTAGTTCTTTAAAAATTTTTTTTTGGACTTGCTGAATGTTCATAATATGTTAGCTTGCATTTTTTATGATGAGTCAATCGTCTTCTATGCTCAGATCTCTGTCCATGATATTCTTCAAACTTTCTATACCATTTAATTTCAAATGATGATTTTTTTTCTTTGCCATTGTAGATACGGTATATTATCATGGAAGAGACCAGCTCTGAGCTTAGAAGACGATTGGCTCATCATAAAATTAAAACATGCAAGCTAACATATTGTGAACTTTTAACAAACAAACAAAAATGGTTTAAAAGAACGAAGGGAAAGGTTTCAGAAAAGAGAAACCAAGACTGGATGGGCATAGAATATATTCCACCATTTAAATATGACACTGGAATAAATGAAGAAATCGTCTAACAAATATTCTTTGTGTGGCATCACTCCAGGAAGTATTAACATCTTTAACTTCAACTTTTATTAATTTAAATCAAACTAATGCACTACATCTGCTACAGCGGTGTAGATGCTGAACTCTGCTCAACTGTTATCATTATTCTGCTAAAGCTATGCACACAGAAATGTGAGTCTGGTTAAGTGTGATAAAAAACAGTGGTTAAAAGCACAGGGTATAGGTTCACACACACACTGCTAAAGGTATGGCCATGCAAATTGTGGCACTTCAGGCACAGACTGTGCTTCATCAATTTATATTTTTTTGTCATTTCCAGTATACTTATAAACTATTTCTGATATGATATAGAGTAATTAAGAGATGATGGGAGTGTGTGGTTAAAATACATGTAAAACCAGACATCCTCCTACTAAAATAAAAACTATTTTTAAAACTAAATATATTTAAGAAATACATTTGGGTACAAAGGTCTGATGATAGACTGGAAATATTGTGGCAGTGTATGCAAAGATTATCTGTTTATTATGAAGGATGTATTTCACAAGCTTTTCAAGATTGTTTCTTCTGTACTGATGTTAATTTCCTGAATGATTCACTCATTGCTGCACTTCCACAAAGACATGTTTGCCAGATGGGTATTAAGTGATAAATTAGGAGAGATCTTCAGTACTGGGGGAAAGGAATATCTCCTTAATTTTTTTTCTTTTCTCTTTATACACCTTTATGCCTTGCAGCCTTATCAGGGTTAGAAGAGTTCTCTGGAGGTGTCCTTTTTGTGTGCTTCATATGTTTGTTTTTGTTGACTCTTATTTCTGTAATCCATCTTTTGCATGATCTGCCCCTGTATCCATTGTGTCTGTATAGTAATGATTTTTGAGGAGCACTGACTGATGGTAGTCTGGAAGCATATGGAAAGTACTTAATCTATTGTCTTCTAATGTAATCCAGGATTGGCATTGTTTGTTAGTAATTTTTTTATTGTCTCATTGTTATTCCAAGAATTCTACGTAGACACATCATTTCTATTGTAATAAGTTTCCTCAGATGAAGGATGTATTTCACAGGTTTTCTGAAACTACCCTCTGCTACTTTCACTGATACCACATACAACTGCACCTTTATGAGATGTTCAGCTTGGTGTTGTAGTTTTTCTTTTGTGCTAGGATTATGTCAAAAGCTGTAAATAAAATTTTAGTGTGTTCTAAAAACTTTTTTTGGTCACCATATAAATGTTTACCATTCTCCATCTTGACATAGAAAATTATTGATTTATATTTTATATTTGGACATTCTTAAACTCTGGACACTTCCATTATTTCCATCATTTTTCAGTTCTTTCAGCTCAATCAAAGTTTCAAGATTAGAGCACTTCATAAATACATTCGGTGGTACTTCCTGCAGCTGAGAGTGTAACATACTCCCTTTCAGCTGGGTTGGCCGAGGAGTTCAATTGTCTTTTCCCAGGTGGTGGTGTTGTCATAGCTCCCACACTTGCCGTTGAGCGTAGGTGTGTGTGAAAGAGATGTAGTTTGCAATCCAAGAGCCAGGTGTGTTGCTCTGGTTGAGGTGTAGTCATATGTATTCAGGATGGTCTTGATGTTTTCTATCCATCTTTTCCTCGATCTGCCCTCAGCTCTGTATCCTGATTCCATCCTTCTTGTTATAAGCTCTTATGGGAAGTTGATCGTTCATCCTCATAAGGTGTTCAACACATTTTATCTGTTTAAAAAAAAAATATATTCGATGCATGATGCAATACATCTTTCTGATGTTCTCAATGCTCATTTTGTAGAGTCTGGTGACTACAATAGCTTTCTTTCAACATTTCATTTTGTAAGTTTCGATCTTTCTCTTATGCCTAGATGTCAATTGCCAAGTCTGGCATTGGTAGCATAGTGTCATTATAAAGATGCTCTTAATAATTTTTTTCTTTACTTCCATGTTGATTTTTGGGTGCAATAGCAAAGGTGACAGCTGGTATGTCACAGCATTTGTCTTCTGACATCTTGTTTCTCTTTATTGAGTCGTCCATTTTCTGTTGTAATTGCTCCAACAACTGTACTGATTTACCTAAATTGCTCTAACAACTGTACTGATTTACTGAAATTGCTCTAACTGTGCTAATTTACTAAAATTGCCCTAACAACTATGTTGATTACTTAAATTGCTATAACAACTGTGCAGATTACTATAAAAAAAACAAAAAACAAGCAGTAAAGTTTTATTGCAGTTAATTTTTGAATTTTTATCTTACACAATCTATTTTTGTTTTGAGTGATGTGACACAGGTGCATGCCTAGGTCAGCTTACATACCTACAAAAGAACACAACTACAGCAATATCCTTCATCGTCTGTCCAGGTAGGACTCTGACTCGTCTACGTATAAATAAACAAATCAAGGTAAGAATGACAGGTGATTGTGACCAGGAGTTTGACTGAAGTGATCACAACACCATCACACAATAGGGTCACAGTTTAACTTTACTGACTACAACAATGTGCCTGATACAATATTGTTTCTTCCAAACAACAAATATGAATGATGACACAAATGTTAAAAAATGGTTGAGGTACAAGTCTTAGTGTTACCAATATGATTCATGAGTTTGAGCATGATTACAAGGAAACACTGATCAAATACAACTGATTCAACATAGATACACAATGATTTCATGAAGTCAGACCAAGTGTCATCTACACATGATGTTGACTAACATGAAGAATATATATCATTAAACTCTGACATACTATTTAACTATCCTATCCTATCTATTTGTTCTACTAATACCTTCTCCTGTCTTTGTGTCAGGTGTTTTGTTTATTTTCTTGTCTATTATCATCACATGATCAAACAATTAGCTAATATTGTGATCTGAATTATTTATTTTTAGAGTAATAACACCCTCTATCTCTCCTTACTTTACTCAGTCTGTGGCTATCCTTTATATGGACTTTAAGAAAAGTTTTAATTTGCTGTTTTTTTTCACTTTCCATCCTGGCCCATTCCATGACAGTATTGGTATATTGAATCTGTTCCTGCAACCTATACACTAACAAAGTTTCAGACGTTCAAAAATTCTAGTCTTGTTTTGATTAATGACCTTTCTGCAGTTATGTTTGTATCTAGAAAAGCTAAGACAACAGGTGATTTGAGAAACTCATTCCCATATGATGTATGTGATGAAAAACTGAGCCCTATTCTGTGTTCTCTTCTGTTATCTCTATCTTCAGCCTCTTTTATCTGAGATTCTTAGGTTTATTCTTATTATCCAGCAGACATCAATGGATGTTCTTTTATTTTCTTCTGGTTGCATAAACATTCACTTATTTCTGTACTCTTTTATTCATTCTGTTTTATACAAAGTGTCTTTATCATTTCTTTCCAAATATGTCTAGTTTATTTCTATAACTTTGGATGATTTTTAGATTCACATACATACATCAGGATGGATGCTTGTTATTATGCTAAAGATTTGTTAAATATCAAATTTTCTCGAAAAATTATACTGTTTTTATTATTTGTGATTCTTTTCCTATCTCCTTCTTGATAGCATTGTGTTAGCAGGGCTGGGGGGGGGGGGGGGGGGGGGGGGAAGAATGCTAATAAACCACTGCAACCTGTCATACATCTCATAAGAAGCAACTAAGGAGGTTAGTTGTGGGGAATCCACTTCATGATCTTCACTACAATGAAGTCATGCATGAACGACCAGGAGGGAATCAACCAATCTATCTGCTGCAAGCTTATAGATTTCAAGAAAGTCATGGTTTCCTCCAGAGTATGAGCAGCTAGTGACATAGCACACTACAGCCTCATTGAGTCAATCAATTATCTGGGACTTGATAAACTCCGAACAAATTTCCTAAACAAAGTAGCCAGGAGAAATATCAATATGGAGCTGAAAGTAAAATTACAGCATAGGGAACAAAGGTGATACATTTACTCTCTTGATATTCTATTATCATTATCTCACTCGAGATCAATTAATGTTGTCAGTTTCCCAAGAATTACAAATTATTAATCTCTTCTTTTTCTTGTTTGCAATGGGGACTTTCTCCAAAGTTTTCTCTTTCATACTCAAAAGACTTCAATACTTAGTGGTTTGCAATGCTTAGAGAAGCTCACTACTCATCAAGAGTTTATGTCAAGAGATGAACTGGATATTTTACTACTTAGGTATTAGTCATATGCCATGACAGCTTATTACCCACCCAGTAAATATCTCGAGTTAGTTTCCAGGTGGGGAAAAATAGTAGTCAGATGAATAACTTAGAAAACTGAAAAAGTGTCTACTTCTTCCATCGTTTTGTCTGTCTAAACGACTGTGACAACTAGCAGTAGATAATTAAACTACAATGAAGAACAAAACAGACACTCTGTCTGAAAACAAATTTACTGAATTTAAAAAGAAAGATAAAATTGTGACTAAAATCCCAACAACAACCAAAAATAATTACATAAAATGAAAGTGAATGCACACTAAAGTAAAAAGACAAGATACCATAAATGATAAGTAGAAAGAATATAAACATCTAATGAGTACACAAAAATATGGTATTATATAATTCTCCTCCCCCAACATTGAGACTCAAATAAATAATTTGCAATAATAAAACCAGAAAATTGATATAAAAGTAATATAAAAATGAAGTACATGTATTCACAGATATGATAAATATTGAAACTATATTATTCCTAACTCACATTATAACTGCAATTAAAGGTATATTTATTACCAAAAAAACATTACCTAAAGAAAATGAAAGTAAATATGTAAAAATGTTTTATAAATATTTAAGAACAGGACAGGAAATATGGACAGCAGGTGCACAAAATAAGATCAGATTCAAAGGTTGTAACAGTTGCAGAGACTATCTAGTGTTATTTTTGTGTATAGATATAATAAAAACAAGAACTGTATAGTTTCACTAGAAGGTCACAGTGAATAAGAACAGGAACGATTAGTTTATCTTACATAACTCTTTAGTGTAGACACTAGATAAATTCAAGTAAGAAGTCAGGATGTTACTGATCTCTTAAAGTAGATGCAATGCAGAGCTTCTGATATTAGCATAATTTCAGAACAAATATTGAGGATTTATTTAGTTTTTTCAGTTATTATCAAAATGTATAAATATTATAAAAGAAAGAAAATTGTGTGTGTGTATTAAATGATGAACCAGCAGCTATTTGTTAGCTGAATTGAACTGTTGTCCCTGATATTCTGATCCTTCTTATCAATGAAGTAGTATTTAAAATAGAGTGAAGGAATGAGCCATGGACCAAGAACCAACCAACCATTACCAATAATATCAGTGGAATGGTGCTTACTGCTGATGTATATGTAATATGAATTTATCAACTGCATGTTTTTGTTAGAATTTTATAGTTATTTTAACAATTCTTCTTATTCTTCTTTTGTGTTCATTCTCGAACTCTTGCAAATTAACACAATGTAATCCAGAGAACAGGATTTGCTAATATATATGTGCTTTTTGACCTGACACATCCAACTTCAGCATAGCTTCTGGATAACTTTGATACTATGGAATGTGAAGTCAACTCCACCCCAAAATATCCTGTCACCTCTTACTAAATGAATGGCTTACTAAATGAATGGCAGACAAAAGAGACACTATTCTCTGCACCCTGTTATACCTCTTGCAACACATGGGTGATTATTCTTTATGAAGTCAGTTATTTTCAAACAAATCTGTTTAATACATTTAGTGACTCATTAATTTTTATAAATTATATGATTTATTTATTTATTTAGCACAAATTTATCATTTTTTCACTCTGATCCCATATTTACATAGTATGACTTCACGACAAACGTGATACAAGGCCTCAATATGGAGTTATCATACTCTTCTACTCTGTCATTTCCCTGCAGCACTGCATGGTACAGAAAGATATGGATAATTTATCTTACAATATGGACATCCATGCTTTTCTTTGTTTTATTTTACTCTCTGGTTTCCGAGTGAGAGTTATCCTTTAAGGTCTGTCTGAGTTATCCTTTAAGGTCTGTCTAAGTTCATTCCCATTGCACCCCAATTCACATGTACAGAGAGCTTAAAATTGGAGAGATAAATCTCTGCAAAATTGTGGACTGAGCCCAGAGACTGCAGAACTCATCGTCCTTCATGCATGTCTAATACTGTATGTTTCTCAGTCATTTGTTTCATAGTATGAGTTATCAATCAATCAGGTGCCATGATGAGTGGCGTAGGCGATCAAGTTTCTCCACAACTATCTTTCTTGTGGTGTTAATAAGTTCAGTTACGGACATAAATACAACAAATACAACTCTTATACCACAAATACAACCTATCCAGCAACATCTCTCTTTGTCTTCTTGTCTATTCTCTCCTTGATTTTTCGGTGGTTACTAAAGCGTTCAAGTTTTCTCTTCTCATCATATGCACTAAAAATTACAATTGCCCATTTCAACATTTTCAATAATTTGTCATTTTACTCCAGCATCTCTGAGGACTTCTAACATAGTTTTTCTGAGCTATCTAAGGTATTTTCATTATTCTTTTCAAATACCATATAATGTGTGCATACCTCTGCATATTCTTTTGCTATTTAATTGTTTATTGATTTTATACACAAATTTAAACATTATTTGTCAATATTTTCAAATCTATTGCATATATTTCTAACGAGAAAAAAAAAGAGGGATACTGTAAGAAATAATGGTTTCAAATCTAACATGATTCTGCTCAAAATTACATGATTATTTGAAATATAAATAGAAAGTGTGAAGGGTGTAAAGATTTGATAATACTGGCTTCTCATTGCAAGGAGAAAACATTTGACATTAATCAAATTTAACATTAATTCAATCTTAGAAACTGCAGTACAAAAAGCACTACTTAAAAAATGTTTGTTTTACAATTTTTTTTAATTGGGTGTAAGAAATTTCAGACAAAAAATGTTAGAGAAAATTATGTAACGTCCTTTTTTTAAATATATATATTTTAAAAATAACGTGGCCATTTCACTGATCTATGAGCCTGGTATAGGAAAACTGTCAATCTCACCCTGCGGCATAGGGTAGCCAACCATCCCTTGACCTTGACCGTTGAACTGCTGCTGTTGTGCAGGTTGGACCTGTATACCTGCATACTGGTTCATGGGAACATTCATACTCCTGAAAATGTTGGCACATGGGATTTGTGGACAGAGAAAAGTAATTATTTAATTCACATCATTGAATATCTTAGACATGAAATAAGGAGCATTTGATTATTCATATAGAAACTCATCAGTATTAAAATATGTTTAAACTGTTTACACCAGTGTTTCCCAACATTTATTTTTACCATGCCTCACCTAAGCCTTTCTAAAGTTCTGAGACACCACCCAAGTTCATGGGGGGCCCCCATGTCACTTATACAAATATATTTTAATAATAAAAAATTTAATTATTCCCTAAATGAACAGATTACAACTTGTTCGAATTGCCCCCCTGAACAATGAAATTGCCTCCTTGTGGGCCATGGGCCTCACATTGGGAAACACTGATTTACACAGAGTTTCTTTTGCAAAGTAACATTTTTTTTATCAACTAAATATTAAGTGGAATCGTATCCAGTGATGTAGATCAATGGTTCTCAGCGGTGGGCTACAGTGTCATGCTGGGATGACCGCAAAGAAAAAAAAATTGAAATGGGGCAAAATGGGCATGGTTTAAGTGGGTCCCAGAAAAGTCATAATATTTTTTTAGTAAAATATATATTAAATTATGTTGAAACAAGATTTTTAACAGATAAACGCAGCTCATCTAGCACAAATATCCTCAAATGAACTTTAACTTTTCTTTTTAGGTCCTTGAGATCATAGAAACAATATTTACTTGAAAGTAAGTCATGGACAAAAAACGGGCTGAGAAACACTGGCACAGAAGATCATTTTCTCCATAACTTCCAATCTCTTGTTCTATTATTAAGTTCAGTCAGTGACTTTCTCCCATGCCATTAAGACAGATCATCAAGAAGTTTCTCTGTCTCTTCCCCAAATGATCTTTCTGGTAGTCACTAAATATCCATCACTTAAACAATTACTTTTCACATGTTCTATGAATCTTGACCATTTGTCTCTTTCATTCAATTTATTGCTATTCCAGCATCTCTTTGAAACCTTAGATTAGTTTTCTTAGTATTTTCAATATTCTTCTACATATCTACACTTCAGTTATGTTTAGCGCACTTGGAAATTTTCTTGTCCATGCTTCACAACCATAGAAAATTATTGGTTAGATCAACTCCTTAGCACCTGAGGACTATTTTACTGAATGTTAGAATAAATGATATCTATGCCACAAATAATAAAAAAATGCAATATTCAATGATGTAATAGTAACTTTAATTGATTGAGATGTCACTGCACTCTGCATAAACCCATAGATGCTCAGTCTCCCCAAGCAAACTGGTTTAACACAGTACTCACTATGCCCGTGCTAGACTGAATACTAAATTCTCCAAACTGTATACCAGATGTATTATCTATAATAATGTCCATATTCAACAGACACTGGTCAAGCAACTGCAAAATGTCTCCTTTATCCATTCTCAATTCACCAGCTATAGGTGCCCTCAACACACTCTCATGTTCACCAGCTATAGGTGCCCTCAACACACTCTCATGTTCACCAACTATAGGTGCCCTCAACACACTCTCATGTTCACCAGCTATAGGTGCCCTCAACACACTCTCATGTTCACCAGCTATAGGTGCCCTCAACACACTCTCATGTTCACCAGCTATAGGTGCCCTCAACACACTCTCATGTTCACCAGCTATAGGTGCCCTCAACACACTCTCATGTTCACCAGCTATAGGTGCACTCAACACACTCTCATGTTCACAAATGCCAGCATGTCCTATGCAGTAAATTCATGTTACACCCAGAAAGTTGGAACACTATATAGTTCCATCCACTGACATCAGAGAGCTGTAGTAATATAAAAAACATCCTCAACCTCCAACCTCACACTTGAAATAGTTGCTTTATATGATCAGTTACATGTGACAATAATTTTACAACTTGCACTAGCTATAAAACCACAGCCAGATTTCTCATAACAATGGATAGATCCATCTGTGAACAATACAAAATCTTCACCCGAGCTATCAATTAATTAATTTCAAGGTCTGCTATTCCACTTCACTTTCTACATTTTGTTCCAAGGGTAATTATGACATTAAGTTTGATCATTGTGTCATCAATCAGGGACCATTTTCTAATTACAAAAAAAAAAAAACAACGAAAAACATTAATTATAAAAAAGTAATGTGAAATTATGATATCCTGAAAACTGTGGTTTGAGTAAATTAAACACAGTATTCAAGAAATAAATAATTTTAACAACATTAACATTATTTAATTTACCCGTAAGCTTGGTAGCTGGAATAACCTGGCCACTGTGCAGGGGCTGTGGGAATGTAGGGAGCAGCTTGAGAGGGAACTGCACCCTGGTATGTAGCTGCAGTGGCAGCATATGGAGCTCCCTGATAATAGCCCATGCTATAGAACTGACCATATGGTGCAGCAGTTGGTGTGGCTGCAATGGGTTGCTGCTGCTGTGACTGCACCATAACAATTGGTGGCTGCAAGAAGAGATATCATAATTTATGAACTTCTGAAACAATATAAAATCATTTTAGAAATTTATTGTTCATAATAATTATATAAAATAATTTTAGAAAATGAAACCATACAAGTTTACGCCATTTCACCACTGCCAAAAGTGGTTCCTGATAATTATAATTGACAGGTAAAGCTTGAAACAGGGTAATAAAGTTTTGCTAAATACTAGAAACACACATAATCACACAAATCAATGTTTCAACCAAAAGGTCTTTATCAAGGTTACATACATATATACATTAAAAAACGATGAGCAGGAGCGACACAACTAGCATTCATATGTCAAGTGAAATGTAGAGATGCTGGAAGCCAGTTGTGACTTCCTGGTCGCCGTTTTTTATGCATATGCAACCTCGATGAAGGTCTTTTGGTCGCAACATCGATTTGTGTGTGATTCTAGTTATTAGCAAAAATTCATTACCCTGTTTCAAGCTTCACCTGTTGAATTTCAGTTTTGCGCAGTAAGTAAATATTATTGATCTTGATAATCTGCAAGTTTATTTGCCTCCGGACAAATATATTTATCTTGTGTTCTATATAGCTAATTCTTAAAATAGTTTTCAAAAGCCTGAATGCTGCTTCCAGTTACTGCAATGAGTGCCAAATTTTCACAACCGTATGAAAGTATACTTAGCAGTAGCGATCTAAATAGATTGATCGTTACTGTAATACTGATCTTACTTTTCCCAATCATATTACAAATTATATTCTGTGAAGACTTAGAATGTAGAAGCAGTCAGGTTTAAAAGGTAAAAGGAAATTAAAATCATAATTCCAGATTCACACAAAAATATATTCACCTATCATATAAGTGAGTAATGAGACTTACACTGCTAGATGTTGACTGCTGGCTGGATGGATTCGATTCATTGGATTCCTTTCCCCATGAACACTTCACAGGCTGGTCATTGATTGTGGTACCATGGACAGCACATATGGCTTGTGTTGCAGCCTCCTTTGAACCAAACCTGTATCATAAGACATATGAGCCCATTTAATGACAGAAAGCTAAATATCTATGTTTTAACATCATAATCTCTTCTAGCATCTGTGACTAATATTTGATACTATCATAGAAGTGTTTTCTCTATTTAGTAATCCCTGGATATTCATGTTTATCATAGGTCATTTCTGAGACAATTAAATCATCCTTTTTTCCCCCATAGTACTGCTATCCCTGATATCCATGCTAGTCATAGGTTCATTAAACCATTTTATTTCCTTTCTGCACAACTGTACAGCAGTAGTTTAGACAAGAATAATCCACTATATGGTGATATTGGTATGATCGTAGGAAAGAGACTAAAATGAAAAAGTTATGCTTGGGCAGGTAGAAGAGGTTATACGTGTGTGTGCTTTAGGGGATATAGTGCATTGATACAGGTGGGGGATGTGTCTTTCATGTTTATGTCTTTCCAGTTGATCTCATCACACTTGCATGCAGAATAGACAATGATATTCAGGTGTTGTCAGCTTCTGATGTCCAGTGATTACACAGGCATATACAGTTCAATATAGAGGGAAAAGTATTAGAGGAAGAAAACTGGAGCTATCAGTGCAAGCACTAGTAGTATGATGATGTAGATGGTGGCTTACAGTAAGACAAACAGTAACAAATTGTTTTATTGTCTTTAAAATCGAGCACATTCCTGCCAAAATTCTATTGCTGACCAGAACCAGGAATTTAAATGATAACTTTCTATTGCAGTTTAAAATGCTAACTTCCACATGTTAATCTTTCTAATTTAGTATAAAATGCTCACTTCCACATGTTAAACTTTCTACTGCAGTTTAAAATGATAACTTCCACATGTTAATCTTTCTAATTAGTTTAAAATGCTCACTTCCACATGTTAAACTTTCTACTGCAGTTTAAAATGATAACTTCCACATGTTAATCTTTCTAATGGAGTTTAAAATGCTAACTTTCACATTTTAATCTTTCTAATGTAGTATAAAATGCTGACTTCCACATGTGAAACTTTCTATTGCAGTTTAAAATGCTAACTTCCACATGCTAACTTCCACATGTTAATCTTTCTAATTAGTTTAAAATGCTCACTTCCACATGTTAAACTTTCTACTGCAGTTTAAAATGCTGACGTCCATATGTTAATCTTTCTATTGCAGTTTAAGATGCTGACCTCCACATGATATTAATCCTCTTGCTGTTGGCTTGGTGGTTCCCGTTACAGCAGTCAGCGAGTTCATGCCCTTTGACTCAATGTCATTGTTTGTGATATATATAAATGTGTTTGTGAGCTGTTGTTTTATGGCATTTATCTGGCATTGAATGGGAAAGCAATTTTCTATCATCTAGCTAGTGCTGGACATTTAAAAAAGATGGTGGTCAACAGCTTAGTCAGGATAATTTCACAGCTGGAATACTGGAGTGTGCAGTGGTTGTATTCTGTTCAGGCGATTGTACATGTTAAGTGTGAAGTCAGAAAGTGGTACTCTGATCTTACCTTCCCAGAACAATGATGTTTGTTGTCTTTGAAATTTTGGAGGAATGACTCAACACGTTTTGTCTAGATATTCCATATAGACACCATTAGATTCCATGTGTATACATTTTTGGAGACAATGTGAACAGATGCTCATGGTTAACCGATTTTTGGAGGCAATGTGAAATTGGGGCACAACTCAACCATATACCCCCAACCATACACACCATAGATCAACCATACACTGTACAGCTCAGCCATACACCCCACAGCTCAGCCATACACACCTCAGCTAAGCCATAAACAGCACAGCTCAACAATAAACACCACAGCTCAGCCATACACTCCACAGCTCAACCATATACTCCACAGATCAACCTTACACACCACAGCTCAACCATACACACCTCAGCTAACTTACCGTATGAATGCATAGCCTTTGTCCTTGAATACACGCACTTCTTGAATAGTACCATACTGTAAAAATGTCTTCCGCATCAGTTCATCTGTTGTTGAAACAAGACATATCATCATGTCATTCTATAAAACATGTACACATATTTCAGATGGAAGATAAATCAAATCCTACAAAATATACTATACAACATCATCTCACAACAATCTGTCATCATCACCTCACAACAATCTGTCATCATCACCTCTCAACAATCTGTCATCATCACCTCACAACAATCTGTCATCATCACCTCTCAACAATCTGTCATCATCATCTCACAACAATCTGTCATCATCACCTCACAACAATCTGTCATCATCACCTCTCAACAATCTGTCATCATCATCTCACAACAATCTGTCATCATCACCTCACAACAATCTGTCATCTCATTAACTAAAATGACTAATCACTTGCAGATAATCTTTATCCTTGTCATCTCTTTTTTTTTTATTAGAAAAAAAAATGTTGATATCAGACTTCAGGATGTCAGAAACCAAATACAGTTTGTAAGTTCTGCTACACTTATTATCTACTCTTCAGAGAATTGCACAAAATTATTGCTGTACTATTCCTTGGTGCCAAGGTTTTAGCCATATAATCAAATTGCATTCAAGTCCCTAAAGACAGAAGTTCATTGATTTTTCTGGTATCTTCTTCATCATTCTCTGACCCTTGAATTATGAATGACTTTTTTACTACTAAAATTTCACTTGATGTTTTCATTCAAACAGAGATCATTCAAAGAATCAAATTTGTTGCTATTGCACTCTCTTGAGTAATGGACATTAATTTGTATATTCTTAGGTAGTGCATGCCTTTTATAAGGGAAGAAAGAACAGGATCAGGGATGCTGCATGTTTACTGCAGAACTCATGATACATAAGTTTGCTACAGAAACTTCTAGTAAAAAGATAAAATTAATTGTGTACCCATTATTATTTTCACATGAGGATTAGAAATGAAGTAATGCAATTAGTTCAGGGAGAGGGCAAACATTAAATATAACAGAAATTAGCTGGAAATAAGAAAATAGTTCCCTCTCAAGTTACTCCCTAAATATAAATAACAAGGAACACAAATAGTTCTCCATTTCGCTTACTAAAAAGACACTAGCAATGTGATTTTTGTATTAAAAAAACTGTTCTGTTGCTACCACACACACAAAATATATGGTTTTAGTCTTATGCTCCTACTGGAGCGAGGATGACGATGGAACATTTATAAGGCAGTATTAAACACACAGTGAGAAACAGAATTCCATCTGAAGGTTATAAATAAACTCTTCTCAATTCTTAGGAGACTGTCCTGAATCAAACACTGTCGTAAAAATGGTTTCACCAGACAACTAACACAGAAAACAGTTTGATAGCCCCATTTTGCCTTCGTCTCAAGAGAATTAATATTCACAATGCAAGCACCATCAACTCGAAAAAGGTTTCATCTTGTATAGCACATCGCTTGTCGAATAAGAGTAAGGGGATATGGCCAGGAAGAACGTGCAGTTAATAAGTAATGAACACAGGAGGTGATAGTGACAGGAAAATAAAATATACATTGAGAGAAATGTTACAAAGAAAAATAAACTGAAAAAAGGAAATACAAAGTAATACTGAATAGTATTACAGATCACAATAAGCAAACTTGATCAACATTTTGACCATAGACATTTATCAAACACATAGAAACTGGAATGCTGAAGTCCTTTCTAGAGTAGGAGACTGTCAAACTCATAACATTTCACCCTATGGACAAACATACTAATGGTTGTGAATAGCTTTGAAGATCCTTTCTATCAAACAGAATGTAGGAGAATTGCCAATCTGGAACAGAAAGTAATATTCCATTGCCAAGCACATGGAGCAAGAGATATGAAGCTCATACTAGCTCAGTGTTAGTAAAAAAAATAACAACCAACTAAACATCACAAGAAAACTGTACTTCTGTGTGCGGAAACCTGTGGTGTGCCAAGAAATAAATGTCCTATGAGCTGGTCAAAAAGTGAGAATGTATACTGGAAGACAACGAAGTCATAATCAGAAAAAAAAAGAGCTGTACAAACATCAGAAATAAAAGTAAAATAGAAATGACAAATATAAATTAACTATTGATGCAAGTTCCACAAGATTTTAATGCTTTTGCATCCACAGATAAAATGGTAACTTAAAAAGTATTATAACCTGCATCTTTTACATCATAATTCATTTTTTTAGTCCCTCGTGTCTTGTTACTTGTCCGATAAATGTTCATGGTTGAAACATTAACTTTAAGTCAAAGGGTATGCGCCAATAGACCGCTAGATCAGCAACCAAGCAACCAACCAATCAAACATTAACTTGGTCTGTATTTTGTGATCTGCAAATCCACATTGCTTATTATTTTTTGTTGTCACCTACTAGCAAACAGATTTACTTATGCTTTCCCTATTATCCATATGGGGTAATGTATTAAATTGAAAAGTGTTAGATTCATAATTTCAATTCAATGTTTATGTTTCTCATTTAGATACAAAAGTTTTTATTCCTTCTTTGATACTAGAGTATTGTTCACTCTTCCCAACTTTAGCGTCATGTATTCATATCACTCAAAACATTTGTCTTTCCTAATTTTATTTATAATCAATTTTGTTCATTTTTATAGTTAAATTGTAAATATAATTACAGTATGTTCTGTATACCACATTCTAGTAAACTATTATTGAATTTTTAGACACCTAATCATGTTTCAGTCTTTGGCTTTGTCTTTTCTCAGGTGGTTTGTTATCAACTCTTGTCATTATGCGCAGGGGGTGACTGAAGCCCAAGCTTGTGTTCCATGGCCAGATGTGTCATCTTGGCTGTGTTGTGACTGTTCAAGATGTCCCCGATGTTTTCTATTCATCTTTTCTGTGGTCTTCCCCTGGCTTTGTACCCCGATCTCATTTGGTTATATGTCTTCACGGGTAACGTGTCGTGATGCATTCTCATATCGCCAAACCACTTGATCTGTTGCCTTTCTATGTATTCTCTGTAAGGTGTTATACCTATTATTTCCATGTCTTCATTTCGTAATCTGTCATGCCTGGTGACCCCTGTGGCCTTCCTCAAGCACTTCATCTCATGTTGCCATATTTCTGTAGTGTGAAGATAGAGAGAGAGACCAGGTTTGGCACTGGTAACATAGTATGTTTCATTAACCTTGCCAATGCCTGAAATAGCACTGTGAGCCAAAGTCATGACCAAGTCTACACAAGTTGTGGCTATCCCACATCTCACTAGCATCATGGAAAACAGCAGCATTCTTTAAGACATTTTAAAATTATTATTTTTATCTCCCACTTCAAATTACAGAATAAAAAAACAAAACAAATTGAGTTATCTACTGCTATTAAAACTACTCTGTTTTTTTCATTCTGTTCTTCCACACTTATATTAGTTTCTCAATTACCTGTCAAACCATTGGATACACCTCCACAATAGACGGTGCAGTTAGTGGAACTGGACTGATTGAAAACATCATCATAAATAAGTGGCTTGGCATCTATTGAGAAAGAGACCATGTCATTATAAATAATGAGGACAGACAAAGTTATCTTTAATCTTTAAAAACACAACATAGGGAAACAGATATAACAATGCCAGATAAATATTGTTATTTTCATGATCATTCCAGTAATGAAAAAAACAAAGAAAAAGTGATACACGGAAAATATTGTCCCGTTTCTGCTAATTCTATTAATTAACAAAGAAATTATCATGTCCGTACTAAGTCTATTAATTAACAAAGAAAAGGCACAATGATCATCACAATATCATAAATTACAAGATAAGTAATGTAATTAATTTCAATGATTAGGAGTGAATGATTATTGAACTGATCTGGTAGCACTATGTGCAGACTCAAACATTCAGTCTACCCCAGTACACATTGAAAAGTATGTAGTTGTATGTTCCTGTGTGGACTCAGACATTCAGTCTACCCATATACACATTGAAAAGTATGTAGTTGTTTGCTCCTGTGCGTACTCAATTCAATCTACCCATATACACATTGAAAAGTATGTAGTTGTTTGCTCCTGTGCGTACTCAATTCAATCTACCCGTATGCACATTGAAAAGTATGTAGTTGTTTGCTCCTGTGCGTACTCAATTCAATCTACCCATATACACATTGAAAAGTATGTAGTTGTTTGCTCCTGTGCGTACTCAATTCAATCTACCCATATACACATTGAAAAGTATGTAGTTGTTTGCTCCTGTGCGTACTCAATTCAATCTACCCGTATGCACATTGAAAAGCATGTACTAGTATGTTCCTGTGCGAACTCAGACATTCAGTTCACCCCTATACACATTGAAAAGTATGTGCTGGAATGTTCCTGTTGCTCATTAGTTAACACAAGGCTCATTTAGCCCCTCAGCTGCCTATAATTGATCAACCCCAAGTCCCCATTACTGTATAGAATTGTCATCAATTATCCTATCCCCATTTAACAGCAGCACCTCCCATTATGCATCTCCAAACCCCAAATAAAAATACAATAAATAAGTACTATTAAATAGTACAGTAGTATGTCTTATAAATAACAGTTTATTTTGCTTACTTTCTTTGACCACGGGAGCAGGTGGTTTCCTTGTGGCCCAGTTAGTTCTGATTGGACGTGTGCCTAGCCATTGATTGTTCATGTTATTTATAGCAGCCTCTGCATCCTGGCAACAGTAAGCAAATAGATACAATATATGTTTTTAATATGTGACTTAAGACAAATAAATACTCACAATCTACATGCAAAACAGGAAATGTATTATATTTCTTACATGCATTAACCTGCAACCACCCGCTAGCGGCATATGTCAAATATTTCACTTCCAGATAGAAATACAAGGGCAGTGTATGTCATATTCCAATTAGCCATTTGTTGTCATGGTAAACAGTCTAACATGATCTTTCCCGATCATAATTTTGTAATAACTGATTGCTATTTTGATCCTCCCTGATTTTTTCAGTGGAAATATAAGACCCTGTACATTATTTATTAAGTCTTTTCACATTTGCAAACTGCGGTTTGGAGATCAAAGTTTACTATTTCTAGGCCTACTTTTCAACATGTACAGAGCTGATATTGTTCAAGAATTCATCATGAATGCAGATTCTGACGATGATTTTGAAGGCTACAATGTGGTAGTTACTGTAGATAAAAGTATGAGGGGTGAGGGAGATGTTGATAATATTAGTGATGTTACTGCTGTTAGTAGTCCAAGTTTTCTGGCTATCATCATCCTTGGCTCCTCGGGTGGACTAGGTGTAGTCTAGGCCTATCAGGAAACTAAGTAATTATGTGCGTGTGTTTGTATTATTTTCTATGTTTATAGTCCCACCGACACACACAAACAAACAACACCACCATATCCAACATCCACTTATCTTTATTGCCACAGAATTTGAAATCAATAACTCAATAAATAAAATAGTTATGCTAAAAAAAAAACCAACACATGCATAAAAACCAGATGTCATTTAAAAAAATGGCAGGTGCCAGGGGAAGTAGGCTATTTTTAATCTGGGTTGATACAGGTTAAATATGTTTCCATAGAATCGTATGTCACTTTAAAACCACTTGATTTGAAATCAATTGTCAGTACTTCTCAATCCACCAGCAAAGCAGGAGTTTACCGATAATTATAATCTCCCTTACTTGTCCTAAATAGTGTTCATAGGGCATGCAATTCACAAACAAATATTACAGATGTGGATATTGTATTCACTCTAGAGATATGGCCGTGACCAGATTAAGGTGGCTTGAAGAAAACTGGTTGTACATCAATTGGTTGTAACAGCACATGCCATTTTAAATAAGGCTATTTAACAGGCTTGTGGTATACTATGAGTTAAAGCACCAGCTTCCACATGTGGTGATCTATGATCAACTTTTAATTGAGGGGGATTCTTTTTATAAGCCACAAAATGTTCTAGGCCTACCAAAGTCTCAGTGTAAATGTGTACCAGACCAAACGTAGACACGTAAAGACAACTAGCACAATTCTGAACTCATGACTTATAGCACGCTGCATATAACTGAAAAAATACAGGCCTTTCACTATAGTCCTCATATACAAAAATGGTGAGAAAAGTGTAATTTCTATTAACATTCTTCTTCTTCAGCGTTCATTCTCAAACTCCCGGTGGACCTCCCTTGTAGCAGGACCATTGTCCTAATAGATTTCCAGCAAGATGTAGTCTAGAGAATGGAAATGCGTTGTGTCGCCGTTTTATTTGCGCCAACGGCCCAACACATCCATCTTCGGCGGTTATTAACATTCAATTTCAACCAACTACTAATAGAAATGTCATAATTTGTCATCTTTTTTTTTAATTCTGACTTATAGAAAAGTCAGAATGAAGAGATCTCTTGCTGAAAGTTTACAGATAGGAAGCAATACTTGGTCATGTTATGTCATAATGATACCTTTTCATGTGGTGACTAATAATTGCAGCATATCCTATATATGACACTGCTTTTCACTAGTTCAAATTTTAGCCATCACTCTGACATCAAATCACAATGCCAGTAAATTATGGATGATCGACTTTCAAAACATAGCAAGTTCTATTTGTGAGGCAGATCCCCTCAGTACTCTACAACCGAGCGGATATTTACTGAGCAGTCAACATTCAGTGAACAGAAATGACACAGCCCACAGGCTGACTTGCTTACCTGTTTATGCACAAATGACAATTCACGTGCTATTTGCTTACCTGTTTAAATACAAATGACACAATCCATAAGATGCCTGCATACCTATTTATATAAAAATGACAATCCACAGGCTGGCTGCTTACCTGTTTATATACATGACAATCCACAAAATGCCTACTTACCTGTTTATATACAAATGACACAAAGCCATATCCTCTGGATTTCATCGTGGCAGGGTCACGGATAATTTTACAGTCTCTGAAAAATTACACACAATCTGTTATGTTTTCCTTCTTAAAATCAATATTTTAAGAAATGGTCAATTATAAAATGTCAATTGGGCAAACACACCATGAGACAGAATTCTTACAGAAAGTTATTTTGAACGCCAACTGAAAAGAATGTCTTGTTCCTTGTTAGCTTCTCCTTGGAGTCTGAGTGAACAACCTGTATTAAAGTCATACATGCTTTCTTTGTAAGTAGTGGCATTTTCTCAAGTTTTTTTTTTTTTTTGCCACTGCTCTATATGGCAGAGATGGAAAGATATTCAACAAATGATTGGTACATCAAAATATTGATTTTCTTCAAGATGGTGATGACAGGCATATTTGTTAAAATGATTGTTTCTTGTCTGCCTTTCTTATAAAACCATAAACATATATCTACATTCATGCTCACTATTTCTTTGTTTATTTTGAGTTTTAGTGTAGTGTATCTCTAGAATTTTGAAATGAAACTATAATTTGCAACAAATAATGTTGCCCGCATAGTGTGCAGTTTTTGTTGTAAATCTTTTACATCAAGTTTAATAGCTAACATTTCGAATATTCAAAGTTTTTTAAAATCAATTCCAGTAATCTTTTATAGAAAATTTAAATAGTGTTTGTTGTCTTACTTGGTAACACAGAAATGGGGAAACAAGACTGTGACACATAACACAAAGTATGGACAAAAAGATACAACACATTGACAAATGATGCAAATCACATAAAAGAATGAACAAGACATTAAAAAATTATGTAAATCACAGATCTCTCTAGTGTTGTATACAGAAAAATATGGAATAAATGTAAATAAAATGAAAGTAATCTTTAAAAAGGTCTTGCTCTCTCACACTCCTACCAAAATAAAATTGCAAAATCTTTAATAAATCATGAACAAAAAAGAATGAAAGAAAGGATAAAGATATAACTAAAAAATAAATTGTGTTCCAGAAATATAAGCTCAAAAAAGTATACTATAATTTTTCATATACGAGCCTGCCGTAATTAAATCTCAAAATAAAATTTAAAAAGAACAATAAAATATGTCAGTCAAGACAAAAGGAGAAAGGATTCTGTGAAAATTTGGTTACATACCAGCCCACTAATGACTGAAAAATTGAGCAAAATGTTCAAGTATACCATTGAAATATGAAGAAGAAAACAAGTAAAGAGTCATTAAATATAGTCTATGATTAAATACAAACTACACATTTAAATTGACAATGTACAAACTAGCACTGTAGGAGAGTAACTGGGAATACATAAAAGCAAGGACACTTATGAAGAAAGGAAAAAAAAAGTATGGAAAAAAAGCGAGTACAACCAAAAAAATATAAAGAGAAAAAATGCTTTGTTAGAGAGCTGTGATAAATACACCATAATGTAATTTGATTTGTTAACATAAGAAAGAATGTCTTGGTGCCATGTGTTCTGAAATATTTTAACTAAAATAATGTTTCTCTATTACAAGTGATGATGACCATTTGTTACAAACTTGTAAATATTCTGTTATGTTCTTGTCTATAAGTTCGTAGATGGCTAATAAATCTATGATTGGTGACAAATGTCTTTGGGCAGGGTATGATCAAATCTGATCTACTAATGTCTGTCTAGCTGTCTCTAATGAGCTGTTTCATTTTCTTATTTTTTTCACAAGATGCTACACCCTTTTTGATCGTAGCATGCCATACAGGTCTGGATCGTGCAGGAATTCCACAACATGGATTGTGCCAAAGGTTTTCAGTGAGATATTTAATGAGTCATTGCAACACTTCTTTAATAATCTATATAATAAATGAATAGTTTTGTTGGTCTGAACAGGTGGTATTAAATAAGGAATGAGACACTTTCCTTGAACGTTGATCTTGCCCAATATTTAATTTACAAATTTTGTTGCAGTGGGAACATATCAAAATTCTGTTTATGCAAACTTCTATCATTACAAAATATACATGTGTTTACAAATAACAGAAGGAATTGATGTTTCGACCAGGGACACACACTGAATTGAAGTGAAAAAGGTATAAATATAATTAAAGACATGACATTTCAGAGAGGAAAATCAGCTAGATAATCTTCTTGAAATTATTAGAAATTCAGAGTAATTAAAAAGGGAAATTTTTCTGCTGAAGCCTCATCATTCATCCAAACTTTTATCATATGTACCAAACATGTTCTCCAACATGTTCCGTCAAGAGTTCCTGTGCACTTTTATTTATGCACCTCAATAAGTCAGCTACTCCAAGCCATTGAAATTTTGAAATTGATGGAAGTCTTTCACTGATACACTGAAAACATCTCTGTAACACTTAACAACACTATCATCACACCTTCTATGCTCCTAAGAGCGCACCAAATAACACCTGTCTTGATACACAATCATTATCTATTTTTTTCACATGTCCCAGCCATTTATGTCTTCTATTATGACAATGTCCTATGATTGAAGACAACTTTGCACATTACAATACTTCTTTGTTGGTTAATTTGTATTGTATATTTTGTATTTGCTACTTTTTACTGCTCATTTTATATTGCTTACATTTTACTGCTTACTATGTACTGCTTACATTATACTGCTATATGGTGTTTAGTAGTTTGCGAATGCACTAGATAAATAGTAAACATCATCTAAAACCAATATGATGCCACGGAGGATAATTTGGGGGACAATCTTGTCAAGTTCTGCTAGGTCTATCTGCTGCAGACTTTCTGCAGAACATCATTTAAAATAAGCCATGTCTTTCTTTTGATTGCTGTCAATGGGTGTCTAAGATGATTTTCTTTCTTTCATAGTTCCTTATAAAGGATCTCTCTGGCACAATGGTTAAGAAACTTGTGATCAGGAAATTGTGGGTTTAATTCTGGGTTGCAACATTTTGTTTACAAGTGCATTTTACAGAGATTCTTAGGAATTATTGTTTGAATTATGTGCTACTCTTTGCAGGTGACATGCCACTTCATTTAGAGGTGCAGTGTACACATAGGATAATCCAAGTATAATGCAGTCACTCCTCTACAAGTTTTGAATCATTTTACTCAAGAAAAGTTTAAAACAGTTTATAGATGCACACAGAAGATACAAACTCTACTTTGAGTGCACCACCTGACTTCTAACTACATCCCATATTATATAGATCTTACTCTTAATACTTTCTGTCTGACCGCTGCATGAAGGCACTCAATACCATTGCAGAACTAAATGGTACCATTGAAAAACTAAAATGGCAGAAGAAAAGGATGGCATAACCAATGATATGACCAGGAACCTAGGACCAATCAGCAGAAACAAGTTCGCTACCATCTTCAACCAATCATGAAAACAAGGTAAAATTCCAGACTTATGGTGTCAAGATATCATCATTCCAATAAGCAAGAAACAAACATCAGTATATCTAACCACAGACCAGTTAGCATTCTGAAGTGTGCAGGAAAAGCAATGGAGCGAATAATTTAAACTTCAGGTTTTAAAGGAAGCGTATGTTCTTGTTGAGTCAAATATGCCTGAGGTTGATGCTAGTCCATGTTACAGTATTTCTTTAATGTTTTATTAATTTGTTTCTTAGTATTCCTATGCATCTCTTAGTGTTGCAGGTGCACAGTGGTAACTTATTGGTTTGAAAATGATCTTGTCTATGTGAATTTTTTATCCCATTTTGTGTCAGCAAATTTTCATTGCCATATAGGCCTATCATCTTCTTTCAGCAATTTATTTCAGCAATTTCTTTCAAAAGTTTAGTTCTTTCTCACAAATATACTTATCAGATCAGTAATTTGTTATTTATTGCAGAAAAAGTAGAAATTCACCCAATGTAACAATACACATGCATCTGGTGAAAGAAACTAAACATATGTTAAGTCTGATCAGATTATGCTAAAGGCATTTCTGAAAACTAGTAATAAAACTGGCCATATACTTATCAATTTTTGTCGCTGCAATTATAACCATGTAATCACATTCTTATACTGTTGTCTAAGATGCGAAGCATGAGATTTCCTTACCAAGAATTTTCAACATGATTATATTATATATTCATCAATCCCTAATATTACATTTAAAATATACATTAAATAAGTATCCCTAACTTGGATACTAAATTTATATGCGCATATTTTAAATCAATGTACAGCGAAACAAATTCTAAAAAGTGAAAAGAAAATTATCAAAAAAAAGTACAAAAGTTTGATGAAATATCATCATATTATATACAGATGGCAAAGAAAATGTTAGTATGGTTGTGTCTGAGAGGTTTAGTGAAAGAATCAAAACCAAAGACTCAAGGAGCAAATAAATCTGTGGGTGTATAATAAAATCTAGAATATCACAACCAATTGTTTCTGTGGTAGTTTATGTTAACAGAATCTATTTATAAGTAGTGACAAAAAAAGAAAATGTTGAAATTTATTATTTATTTATTGATTACTGCATTATTTTGTACTTTTTTGTGAAAGAATTAGTCATCATAAAGTTATTTAGTTTCAAAGATGGGTCTAACAAATAGATATGGATTCTGCAGTGTGTAAAATCATCATTTAGTCAAACAACTTGAGACTGTGCATTGAGTTTAGGAGCCAAAACAATCACGATAAACCCATTTTTCTTAGTAAAATCAAATTTCACTTTACACAGGTGCACCTATGTCAGTCTTGACATATGGATGTGAATAAAAGGTCAAGACAATGGCCAATGAGATCACCTTACAATTTTGATATCTGGACATTTGAAGAAAGTATTTTAAGTAACAAGGAAAGAAAACAGATCTACAAATCAAACAATACGCCAAAGTTCATTGCCTACATACAGAAGTGGAGCAATTCCAATATTGGTGTGGCTACTGTAACATATTGGAAGATGACCAATTGCCATGTCAAGCACAGAAAGTCAGAAGATCTATATCTAGGACTTTGAAAACACGTAGAGTTTGATAGATACTTAATCTAACAGTTCCCAGGGGGCCCAGGATTGAATTGTGTAATAGAAACAGAAGGAAGGCAGTATCAAATGAGGTATTCCCTGGATGACTTTACCTCACAGTAGGAGATGAAGCGAATACAGAAGTGAGTAAACACTGTCTGCTCATATATGTACATCACAACTTGGACAAATTCTATTTGTATTTGAATCAATGAATACATTGATGTTCACCCTTGTGAGTCATATTTGTAGAAGATATTTCTAGATCACAATTCATTTTAATTGCTCTCAGACTGCCTGTTTTACTATTACTAATTCTAGTTTCTATCACACAACAGTCACTATTTTCTACTGTGTACAAATATTCCTTTCAATATGAACATCACCAGTGTACGACAGATTAATCATTTCAAGCAGTTATAGATAAGATATTCTTCATACATTTAATACGATTTAACATTTGAGCCACTTCGTTTTTATTACAATCAATTAATACTAGATTTACTGATGTGACAAAATAAATCTAGTTAATTATATAAATTTAAAAAATACCACCAGATTTCCCTGAAAAGTTTAAGAAAAGAATAATACAGAAAAATAATACGAACATCATATGCGGACTGTACCTATAAATGAAAACTGAGACGAATGCATCAGTCCAAAATACGGCAGACAAAAAGAAAGAGAAATTTACTGTTTAAAAAAACGCTCGCAATTTTGTACACAGAAAGAATGAAATATTATTAAAAACTGACTGTAAAAACATCTTATTAAAAAAAGAATTCAAAATTATAATAAATATTAAAACAATTATTTAAAAAAATATGCAGGTGGAAAAAGTTTGAAAAAAGGGTAACAAGTGAAAGGCATACATGATATTGCCCCACATTCCTGGGAACTAACACAAGTGTGTGATCTCTCTTTATGAGGCTGTCATCTGCGTGAATATGAAAACAAGGGCAGCCAATTAAATACAATATAACAGAAAGTAATTTTTTTATAGCTAGTTCTCTTTGCTTAATGTATTTGTACATTCTTAATCAGTTATCAAAGTAAGGAAAGGTTTAGAAAATGTGCCACAGAATCCAGGTCAAAATGTCAGTTTCATGAAATCTAAGTCATGATGGATACAGTTCTACTTAGAGAATTAAACCTGATGTGAATATATACGTTTTATGTGGTATATCTGAAATATTTCAAAATAATTTACTGTTGATATAGTCTTCGATGACTTCACATTTTAAAATAATAAAAAAATATTACAGGCAATCTTTCTTTGTCAATCAATCTTTGAAAGAAGCAGATTTAGGAAGAAAATATAATGAAGATACAGAAATGAGGAGAGCATAAAATAAACAAAATTTAATTCTGTATAAAATACATACTTACACATTGTATGCTAAAAGCTAATGGGAGCGGCCTAAGGCCTCATCAAATATGGCAGTAACAACTCACAAATTGACAATAGTATTGATAATGACACTTGCATAAGATATCAAATCACAATTTAATGGGTGAACATTTTAGGAAATCGCTGGAAGTCTTTCCCACAATAAGATGTGTAGAAAACATCCATGGATTAAAAGTAAAACTAATCTACTTGCACTTTCCAAATTCATTTCCAAGTGATTGAAATTTGTTTACCATGGCAATCAATGAGTCATGAAAATATTGAAATTTGTTTACCATGGCAATCAATGATAGTCACGAAAATATAATTTAGTCTGAATATATGCTAAATTGGCTATACTTTTACCAAACACTCATCTGATACTTCCAGCGATGGGTAAATGTTAAAAACAACATGGGCTCAAGGCTACATCAAACAGGAGTTTGAGATCCCAGAGCAAGACGAAACCATTAGTTCTGCAGGATACTACCAGCAGTTGCTCTTGAAATAAACCATGTGTGATTCATATTTATGTTTAATTTTGACATGCTATTTTCAAGCTACATAGCATGCCACATGAGAAGATGATACTATCCCACAATTTCTAGAAGGTCTGGTCTAAGTTTGTCAATGAAAAGTGGGGAAAGTTCTACTGGCAGAATAAGGTTTTCAGCAGATGCTCTACAATACTTAATATTTTAGCACAGAAACTCTACAATGTTTTATATTTTACCAAAGAATCTCTACTTTTCTGGACATTTTTTACAAAGATGATCACAATCTTTAGAACAGAAAAATTCTCATTAGGCGACATTACAAGTCTCATATTAAAAAATAAAACAAGTGTCACACTAGAAAATAAAACAAGTATCATATTCAATAATAAAACATGTCACATTAAAAGATAAAACATGTCACACATTAAACAATAAAACAAGTGTCACACTAGAAAATAAAACAAGTATCATATTCAATAATAAAACATGTCACATTAAAAGATAAAACATGTCACACATTAAATAATAAAACAAGTAATACACTAGAAAATAAAACTACGGTAGTATCATATTCAATAATAAAATGTGCCATGTTAAAAGATAAAACATGTCACACATTAAATAATAAAACAAGTCTCATATTAAAAGATAGAACATGTCACACAATAAAGATAAAATATGTGTCACATTAAAAGATAAAACTAGTCTTACAATAAAAGATAAAACAAGTCTCACATTAGAGACTATTGCATTAGTACTTATAATTAAGTTATTGGGGTCTTTGTTATCTCTAATATTTTATGGCAGTGTGTCCTGATATAACCTAAATGGACTTTGCTGTCCACTGGTTGAAAGGGCACGCCTCTCCAAAAGAGAGGCAAACACATTAACTACCTACCAAAATTAAAAGATAAATTAAGTCTCACATTGGAAGTTTAAACTGGTCTCACATTAGAAGATAAAATAAGACACACATTAGGATAAGTCTTACATTAGAAGAGAAAACAAGTCTTGCATTAGAAGCGAAAACAAGTCTTGCATTAGAAGCGAAATCAAGTCTGACATCAAATGAAAGCAGTCTCACACTAAATTATGAATGATAGTCTCACATTAAAATAAAGAACAAGTCTGACTTTAAAGCACAGAATAAGAGTTCACACTACAATATAAAACAACACAACTTTAAACATAAATATAAAACATAGGCCTAATAGGTAAAAAGGAGGGTAACAAACTGAAAAGGCTTAAAATGATGCAAAACAAAAGAGCAAAGAAATGTATAGAAAAACAAATGAAGATTCACATCAGCAGAAGACTGACAGCCCATATGGATAGATGAGACTGCACATCTACCATAATGTATAATACCATACCAGATACATAAACCAAATCAGAAATAGAAAGATGGAAAGAACAGGTGGATAGAGAAAAGTTGTGGGCGGAGAGAACAGACAGATGGAAAGAACAAGTGAACAATCACTAGAGACTGACTGAAGAACCAGCTGATAGATGAACTAAGACTAATGGTATAACAAATGACAACCTATATTTTCTAACAAAATGAATCCATTGCATGACATACTGCTAATACAAAAAGTTAAAACAATCCTGTAGCTCTCTCAATCAAGCATGCACGCACATACACACACACACACACATAATCCTAATCAAGTCTGTAATATTTTGTCTTTATTTTACTCTTACGACTCCTGTTCTATTCATTAAAATACATGGCTATTTCATCTAAATTATTATTTCCCTTGTGACTTCCAAACCTCAACCTGACATCCAATTTCCAAGATCCGTGTGTGCGTTTTTGTGCTGGTGCACATGTGAACAGAAGGTTGTTTTGTTCCATTTTTATGAAATTCCTCCTTTTTCAACTGCTGTTTTCTAGCATAACTCTTTGCTGGCTTCAACTTTTACTGCACACATCTTTGGTTTATCTGTGTCAGTGTAGCTTTTATGTATGGGTCATCTACTTATATATAGAATGTAGTATCTATGTTGGAAATTCTATACAGGAAATGGTCAAGTATAATAAACATCATATGAAAGCCACTAGCTATTATCTCCAGACAATGACTGCCATAAGTCCCCAGGGAATGAGTAGAGTGGGAAAGCCAGGGGATATGTGGATAAAAATAAAGTGGATATGAGGAGAATAGATAACAGTGACAACTTGAGAAAAATTGCACAAGATCTAGCTGTTCGGAGAGTGTTGATGGTCTATTCACACTTTGTGACGATAATGTAGCAAGTCATTTTTAAAAGATATTTCTCTTACTGTAAAATACACATCACTGTAAAACACACGAGTTTATAACAGAATTTATGTAACAATTACCAGGTACTAGTCGTTTTGACATTGCAGCTTTAGTATATATTACAATGACCATAGTGATATGTAGTTGCAAGTACACAGACTGGGGTGGGGGTAAGACACCCACCCATGAAATCAGATAATAACTTAGTACTAGGAATTTAACCAAAAGGTGGATTATTTCAAGCACTCATATTCAATTTCTATCACTTCAGTCTTATTTTTTAATTATGGCCACCCTAACATGTTCATTGTAAAAGTCAATTTCAAGGTCACAAGATTCATGTGTGTAGTGGACGGAAACTGTGCTGTGCTAATAATTTAAATTGATTTGAAATGATAACTTTAAAAATTTACTGTTGGGTTATTTAAATGTGAAATCCGTTATATTAAGTGAGTTAAATCTGCTGTCTATATTTTGCATACCGGTACTTCCCATGTTGATGTCACAACATCCCTGGTTTTCCATTTATCTATTTTCTTTTGTCACTACATTTTCTGCTGTCACTCTTTCGAAGTACTTCCTTCAAAGAATGACCACATTTTAACGTTAATTTGTTTCAAATATTTACACTTGTTAACTATGATCATTACAATACTGCCATCTAAATTGCGATGTTCTTCACAAAATTGCAATGAGATAAAAAAAAAACTGGACAAATCTATACATCAAATATCTGTAAATAAAAAAGCAGATTTGTATAAAGTCTACTACAAGAAAACAGATTATAAAAGGATAAAAATGGTTTTTTAGATAAATATCGAGATGGTTTTAAATCATAGAGATGAACTAGAAAAATGTTTTCATAGGATGTTCCTAAAGCAACCACAAAGAGAGAGAGAAGGGAAAAAGTCAAGTCAGTGTGTGCAAATCATGGAACATAAAACAACAAGATAACGATGATTTAACTTGATTTCCCAATGTTGCTACACAGAAAAATGGGCAATATCTTGTGCAAAGAAACACATACAAATATTGATATGTCTACAGGGAGATAGTTGAATTCTAATCTGTATGATATCAGGCACCAGCAGGGATTTGAGAATGAAAAGAGGATATGGATACAGAATATGCGTGTGCACACCACACACAATATAATCATCATGTATAATCAGAAATGTTCTTGATTGGAAACAACTGGGACGATGTATGCGCATGGGTTTAAAGACAGCGTAATTGAGAATATCATAACAGGCCAAAGGAATAAGATTTGCTAAAGTAGACATCACTCGATCTGTGTGTAGCCAGGGCTCAACAAGAGAGCAGAAAATAGCACCACTATCACCTATCATGCTTATCGTAAGAGGTGACTAAGGAGGTTTTGAGGTGAAGTTCGTTGTCCCATCCGATAGCTCAAATGACAGGATGAAGTTGGATGTGTCAGGTCAAAAAGCACAAATATAGAAGACAAGCAGTAAACCATGACACTATGCATTCTATCCTCTTTACTAGATTTGGTCCTATCCCATAATAAGGGTCTACCTTTTTTTAAAATGGAAAATGAAACAAAATTTTGTCAATTTTTGTCCAGCAAATTGTTTATGTTGTCTAATCGGTCTATAATTACCAATCAGAGGTTTGGGGTTGAAATATTTATGTGTAGGAGTGTCATATGGGGGTTGGGTGGTGGGTGTGTGTCTCCCAGTGACCAGTGCAAATATTGTCATCTGATCCTGCTGCATTTCTTGTGACTAAGAGAATTGTACATCTCTAACAAACGATTATGGTAGCCATTTTGTATCTAGGACTAAACAGGCAGTAAATAATGTTACAATAGTACATAAGATTGCAGAACGGCAAATAATTTTCTTTAAATGTTTGACGGTAGATCCTTATTTTGGAATAGCACCATACATTTTTCTAACCAGTAGAAGTTTGAGGTTAAGTACACAAAATAGAAAAATGAGTATACAGGTATGTATAAATGTGGATTATTTTTCCAGGACATGCAGGAGGCAGAGGCAATGAAAGAACTGATGCATTGGATGGTAATGCTATAGTGAATGGAACAGTGATACACAGAGGCAGTGCAGAGATGATTAGAATAGTCATGGATACACTACAAAATGATAAAGAGGAGACAGATGTTCAGAGAATTGTAGAAATGTGATCAGGGAAGAGGGAGAACATGTGCATCCTCTTTTAAAAGATCTAAAGAACCCACAATCTACAATTGACTGGGACACTGATCGTATATACATTTGATGGCTGACCAAATGCCTAGCAGAACAGTAATGCTCCACCCCCCACATCCATACTGCCAAGGTGCTGGTTCCTAAACAATAATTAAGACAATGTTTTTATTTAAACTTAGCCTCCTAATACTAGATTTGTACTTCTGACTGAGTCACAATGGACAAACACTAACTTTATTACATCAACCAGAACAGTGCTACAAGATCTCTTGACTTCAACCAGAAAGTACAATGTCATATGAACATTTAATGTTATAAAGTGTGTGCAAAGAATCAATATTTCGCTGTTGAAAATGCACTTAGTGGAACTAAACAATTCAAGTACCATGGCAGTTTGTAGGGGGGAAAAAGGTGTGCAGAGACTTGAACAAATATAATTTTTGCAAGCAGGAGAGTGATTTTAAGGACAATATAAATATATCTATATTCAAAAACTGTCTTTACAGAGCTAAACAAATACACATTTTCTTCTTTGAATAGTAATGTCGATTACAATCGCTGCTACGAGAATAAATATGGGAAATCTTTGTTTACGCAGATACTGTTCATTTTAATGTCTACTGTTTGCGATAAATTAACAAGATAATCTGGATAATATGCCACACTTAAAATGAATTTTTAGATGGAGCCTCACAAACACAGAAACAGATCTGACAGGTTGTTTTTTTTAATTCAGAAAGAAAATCAGAGTGCATATGAATAACACAACAGGCAAGTACTCAGATACTACTCGATCAGGGACTTCAAACTGTTATGTGAACAAGAGCAGAATCTAGATCAATAGATTCTGATTGTAATCACAGTTGACCGACTCAAACAAAACAACGTATATTATGTGCAATACAACAGTTCATATTACATCACAACAACTGGCACTCAACCAATTGCCTGATATCTTTGATAACTAATACAAAAATGATATCATGTATCAAATCACGATCCTGAGCAATCAGTTCTCAATAAATGATCAGAGTTCATACATAATCAAATGAAGTCCTTATCACAGATAATTGTCCGGTCCACACATCAACCATGTATACAAGCAGCACCATTAATGACAATGGGCTGGTCATATATGTTTAATTGATATTTGATAGTGACAACTTCATAGAAAAATTAAATACAAAACGTCACCTACTAATTATTACTTCAAAAAAAATGTTTAGCTGTAGTAATCATGACATCTTTGTTACAGTATTAAGTATTAGGTATGTTGATTATCCTCTTTGCACATCGGACAAGTCCATAGGTGCTCAGATATGCGCTTCAGTAAATCTCTCAGGGTATAATGGCTGATGGTTATGGTTCTATGTTAGTTCATTGCTCTTTTTGAAATCTTTGTCAGGGGTTCTCTACGGGCCACGCCCATCCTCACTCCCAATTTGCGCATTCTCGATATTGACTCATGCTCATTCATCTCAAAATCCTCTGAACGTGAGGATTCACGAAGAGCAATAACTATGTCTGGCCGGTCCATATGCTGACCGTCTGTTGTGGTGGCGAGGCTAGCTAATTGGTCGGCTCGTTCATTTCCCTCCGTGCCCACGTATCCGGGGACAATAATAAGCGTGAGTCTTTGTAGTGATGCTTGCATTTCTGCTCTCTCAAATGACTCCGCCCATTCCCTACGTACATCACCTGTTTTGACTTTCTGAATCACAATGTTATATAACAGCTTTGTTATAGTAACATCCATGATGTACGACAGTTGATTTTACACCCGAAAAACTTGCTGATCCAGCGGTCCATGGGCTCATGTCCTTTGACCCATTGCCATTGTGTGATATATGCATGTGTTTGTGAGTTGTTGTTTTGTTCCATATAATGTGTTCCATTTATCTGGCCTTGGAGGGAGAAGAATTTTCCTGATGACATCCAGTGCTGGACATTCAAAAAGGTGGTGGTCAACAGTTTCATAGCAATGTGTGCACAGCCGGTATCCTGGAGTGTGTTGTGGTTGTATTCTTTCAGACAATTGTTAAGCTGTGCATGTTGTGTGTGAAGTCGGAAAATGATGCTCTGGTTTTTCCTTTCTATGAGGTTGATGTTGTCTTTAGGGTGTGAGCTGGTCATATATTTCTATATTTCCCTCCCAGTGTTTTCCATGGTCTATCTATTCATCTAATTTTCTTTGATAACAGATTTCAACATCATTTTAATTGTGTATATGGTTGTTCTTGTGCTTCCTTCTTTGTTAGTCTGTCTGCCTTGTCATTGCCAGGTGTCTTTGAGTGGCCAAGAATCCACTTCATAACAATGCTGACTGCTTAAGATGTAAGCAGCTGGTTGGCATGGTGGTATATTGCAACTAGTTCAGGCTTACAATGTTCATCACATTCTAGTGCTTGAAAAGCAGACAGTCTGTTCTAATCAATAAGCCACAAGCTTCATACCATTCTAGGACTAATCAAGGGAAATTAGAATATGAAAGAATCTATAACAAACATTGATACTTGGGATACATTCCCGCCACAGGCAGTTGTACGCCCAGACCGTTCAGAAAGCAATGGCAAACTCCTGTACGTATTTATATTGCCATAAATGCTGGTTTGATGGCTACGTACTGAATAGGGTGTGCTACCAATTACTTAGGAGACCAAATTTCTAACTAATAGGCCATAAGTTTCATCCCATTTTATACTGTTTAAAAAAACTGCTACATTATTGCAGTACTAATGGACACTAAATTTCAAACTTGTACCAAAATATTTTACTTTGCTGCATTAATGTTTCAACCTTGGTATGAAGAACCTTTTAGACTTTAACAATGAAATGATGTTCATTTAATGTGGCTTGAACTTTTATTATTTGCGACTGAGGCCTCCGTTTCAGTAAAGTGTAAGCCTCCACTGGCCTCTATCACAGAACAACATCTCTGTGACATGGATCCAATTAGCCATTGGATCTGTTGTTGTGGATGCCTGTCCACTTTTCCTTAAGTGCAAGTGACAACTGTCTGAGATTGGCTGGAGCCATGTCTCACTGGCGGAATCATCTTTCGAGTTCATCCCATAAGTGTTCTATGGGGTTCATGTCTGATGACATGGCTAGTCACGAAATGGTCTAGACATTGTTGTAAGTGAGAAACTGGGTAGTGAGTTGTGCCAAATGAAGTTGATCGTTATCCTGCTGGAAAAATTGACCCTCTAGTGCAGCCAAAATTGGAAGGAAGCAATGATGAACAATTATCAGTGACATATCGTCTGACATTCAGGCATCCTTCAATTTGCACCAGGTCACTTCCTCCCCTCACATCAGTACACCTTCACCAACATGTCTAGGAGCCTCATCAATGCTGTTCTGTGCATACAGCTCACAGACTCTGCTGTTAATTCTTCTCTGTCTATCATGTCGCTGGAGAACAAAAAATGGTTCATCAATAAACCAAACCTGTCTCCAGTCATTCTGAACGGTCCATTGATGATGTTGGTTCGCCAACTGTTTTAAGTTCTGACGATGCCAGTTATAAGAACAGGACCTCTGTATGGTATTCTAACCTAAAGACCAGCATTGTGCAGCCAGTTCCTGTTTGATCTGAAATTCGATGAGCTGCTGGCAGTGAGTGGACCGTGGAAGACGCAGATGCAAATCAATTACTTAGGTGACGTAGCCATATAAAGCGGTCTTCGGCAAGAGTGGTAACTCTTGTGTCTTCTACTGTGTTGCCAATCTGTCATTGAGCTAGTTTGTTGAAATCACCTCCCAGGGCAATTAAAAGCGCCTCTAACCACATTTAATTGTCTGGCCACTACAATTTGTGATTGTCCAGTCTGTAAACATCCAATGCTGATGTATCGTTGTTCTGTAGTGAGATGAGTCGTACTTGTGCATTGAATTTTCAACATAATTTATTCGAGGAACGTCAATCTTTAATAGACATTCACTAATATTGTGTGAGAGTTTTGTGTTCAGTAAGTTTCACAGGATTCTCATGAACCTTTCACGGGTTGCCAAAAATGTTGATTTGACCTTGACCTCTTTCATGACCTCAATTGTGAGTACAATTCAGGTAACCATGAGAGGTTAATAACCAGAAGAAAATAGTCGATATGTTGAAAGATGTCCAATAAGAGAATATCTTTTATAAAAGTAACTTCAAAAAAGTTGCTTTTCATTTTTTGAACAGTATAGAACTAATGATGATGATGACAGAACTAATCAAGGCAAATTTAAATATGATAGAGACTATAATGAACATTGATGATTGAGAGACCAGATTTCTAACTAATAGGCCACAGCTTCGTCCCATATACAATACACTAATGAAGAGAAATTAGAACATGAAAGAAACTAAGAAACCTAAAGGAGCTATGACAGGAACAAATATGACAATAGTAACAGCCACTCTGAATTAGAGGACGTTCAAGTAGAACTTACGATATCTCGCCATAGACAGCGAAGGCATCTCTCAGTTGGTGTTGTTCGATCTCTGCACTGAGGTCCCCTACAAACACATGGAAGTGCTCTGAAAAATACAAATTCATGAGCATTCATCAATCTGATGTGTAGAAGATTTAAGCCAAATGGTTGAACATTTATGGAGAAACACTAGCACAAAGACAATGTTAAACTTCTGCCTGGGCTCCACACTTGCCTGGGTATGTCAGTGTTGAGGTATGTCAGTGTTTGTGAGTCTCTACTTATTAAAACACTTCCAATAATATGAGACAATGCTAAAGTGTGACAGTCATCAAACGTGGATGCAATTTTTAGCCATTGGGCCATATTTGTTTTAAAACTATGTGCTAAGCTAGACTAGAAACCACTTCTGGATTAAACTACAATATAAATCATTTGTGCGTTAAGATCTAATATAAGCTACTTTTGTGTGTTAAGTAACAATAGAAACCACTTCTGCATTATAAGCTGCACTATGAACAACTTCTGTGTTTTAGGCAATATAAATCACTTCTCCATTTGAAGCTACACTAGAAACCACAACATTGTAAAGTACAATATAAACCACAGAGCTTTAAGCTACAATATAAATCACAACATTTTAAGCTACAATATAAACCACTTCTGAATTTTAAGCTACAATATAAATGACAAAATTTTACAATATAAAAGACTTCTAAATTATAAGCTACAATATAAATCACTGTGTTTTAGCTACAATATAAATCACTTCCACATTACGCTACAACATAAACCACAGTATTTTAAGCTACAATATAAACCACTTCTGCATTCTAGGCTACAATATTAATCACAGAATTTTAAGCTACAATATAAACCACTTCTGCAGTTTAAGCTACAATATAAATCACTACATTTTAAGCTACAATATAAACCGCCTACATTTTAAACTACAATATAAATTGCTCCATTTCAAAATACAGCTGTGATATATTGAGCTAAATATAATATAAATCACTACCGTGTTAAACTATAATAAACACATTCGTGTTAAGCTGTAACATAAAACACAGTATTAAGCAATATTATAAGCTACTCCATTAAACTATAACCACTATAACCATAACCACTTCAGTATTTATTTAATAACCTAACAAACATGAACGTGTTAATCTATAATACGTGATGTTAAACTATATTGTCACGGTTCTGTATTAAGTAACAATATAAACCAGGTGTTGGTTCTACGTTTTAATATTAATCAACAGTATATAGTACTACATTCTAAACATTGTCAGTGTTCGATTTCCCATACAGAAATTCAGCAAGTTCGAACATTAGCGACAATACTGACTGACACAAACAAGCCTTGATTCTAAATAGCAGTCTTATGGAAAGATTCATAAAAATATATACTAAATAGGCTAAGTGTGAACCCCATACAGACATACAATAACAATACATTATGAAATATCACACTAATTCTACAGATCTACAAACACATGGGATATGTATTTATTTAATCATATTCTGAAAGCATACAAAACTTCCTTATATGGCTTGCTTAGCTACTGTTTATTGATGCACCACTTTCCATGGAGTTTCTCCGCAATTCCTACTGATCAAGATAATACAGTATATAACAGACACAAGGACAAACATAGCAAATCCGACAATGAAAAATGGTAATAAATTGTTTCGACTTAACTTTCACTCCATTTTTCCAACTTGAGCGAAGGTAACCTGGAAGATAGTCATTCTGATGTCAGATTGGTGGAATGATACAGCGACATACTGTAGACAATGTGTGAGTGTGTATCTATTTGGCCTATGCTTGCAAGTAAATTAGGAACAAATAATGACTATACAGTCTTGCACCCAACAACGTCTATATATTATAGTTGTACAATAGGACATGTGATGGAATAGTTACTTTGTTATTGAACCAACTATATAGTAACTTGGCAGCACCTAGGTGGAAAACATAGCTGTGTAGTCTTCTACAATAGATTCCATGGGCTGCGAGATGATTGCTAATGTAGCTGATTAGTTACAACACACTATATCCCACTCTTCGTTTGCTCAGTTCCACTTGTACAAGATCTGAATCCTACTCTCTACAATATCAATATACATGTATCACGGACTACACTCTATCTACCCAATGACAACGTAAAGTACTGCTGTATATTCGTATACATTGCCTATATATATATATATATATATATATATATATATATATATATATATATATATATATTATATATATATATATATATATATATATATATATATATATCCATATATATATATATATAAAACAAGCATGAAGGAGTCTGTTTTTTTGGCAGGATTGAATGATGGATTACGAACATACATGAAAATGTACATTATTAGTGATGTTCATGTGAACTTACTTTAAGTCATGTTTGTAATGGTTTGGGTGTTCCAATAAGCCTGACTGGCCATGATACACATCTTACATATAATGTTTGAACAAATTATGATGTCTTATTGTTTGACATGCTCATCAGTTTACTGGTTTACTTTCCAGATAAATGGATGTTGTTTTTTTCCCGAAACGTGTTACAAATACACTGTCTGTCTACTTTTCATGGGCAATATTATTTACTTGTACAAGTCATTTAAGAAAGCATATATAATGCTAAGTGTAATGCGTATGTTTCTTCTTTTCCCCCACGCATACACAGAGGAAGACATACACAGAGGAAGACATACACAGAGGAAGACGCGCACATAAACGTAAAAACAAGCCAGAACGGTA